>JAVKPL010012726.1:0-621749 GCA_032173675.1 Gastrolobium villosum
GACACCCAAATACTCTAGATACTGAAAATAGACTAAAATTTTTACTGGAAATGTAAACGGACAACATAAAATTAATTGTCAAATCCATGGTTGATATATTATATCACCTTCACAATATAAATAAAAATCTCTGTTCCTTTTGCGTAGATTAGATAAGGTTGATGAGTTTCTAGTAGCAAAATAGAACACAAGGTACGATCACTGACATTAAGCAATGATGTACTTAAGTAACAACACTCACCCCAAGGAGGGTAAAAAATTATATAATTTTAAATAAAATTCATTTCTAAGAAGCACCGGCGGGGACAGTAACAGGGTAGTCATGGACGGAATCATCCCACGGGGTTCCCACCATCCCCAACCACAGGCATGTCCCTCACCGCCTTCCACACGGCGCTGTTACACTTGAAACCCGACCCGAATGCAATCTGCCAGACCCGATCCCCCTTGGCGACCCGACCCTTTGCCTCGGTGTACGCCAGCTCATACCACAGGGAGCTGCTGGACGTGTTCCCGAAGCGATGCAGAGTCATCCGAGACGGTTCCATATGCCACTCACTGAGTTGAAGATTCTTCTGCAACTCGTCAAGCACCGCCCTTCCCCCAGCGTGGATGCAGAAATGCTCGAAAGCAAGCTTGAAATCCGGAATATAAGGCTTCACCCTCGACCCCTTCAGCAACTTCCTCCGAACCAACGACACAAAGAACATTAACTGCTCCGAAAACGGCAGAACAAGCGGCCCCAACGTTGTTATGTTTGTCTTCAACGCGTCACCGGCCACCGCCATCAGTTCCCTCGCCAAACACACCCCAACTTTCCCCGTCTCGTCCTCTCTCTGGTAAACGCAGTTGTAGTGCTTGTCGTCTGCACCCTTATGGGTTCGGACCGTGTGAACAAGCTGGTACTTGGACCGGACCCGGTCCGAGGATTTATTGGAAAGGAGTATAGCAGCACCACCCATACGGAAAATGCAGTTGCAGAGGAGCATAGAACGGTCGTTGCCGAAGTACCAATTGAGGGTTATGTTCTCTGTGCTCACCACCACAGCGTAGGAGTTTGGGTTCGCTTTCAGAAGATCCTTCGCGAGATCAATGGAGATGAGACCAGCGCTGCAACCCATGCCGCCAAGGTTGTAGCTTTTTATGTTGGTCCTGAGCTTGTAATGGTTGACAATCATTGCAGAAAGAGATGGGGTTGGGTTGAACAAGCTACAATTCACCACAAGAATGTCAATGTCTCTGGGTTGAACACCTGTTTTGGCAAAGAGATCATCCAATGCTCCGAACATAACAGCCTCTGCTTCCAAACGCGCTTCCTTCATGCACAGATTTGGTGGCTTCGACATGATTCCTCTCGATAGGTACGTCTCGTCTCCCAAACCGGCCCTCGTTGAAATTCGCCTCTGGAATTGAAGGGACTCTTCCTCGAAGGCACCACTCTCCTCTGTCATTTTCAGGAACGATTCCACTGAGATTTTCCGATCCGTCTCTGGCTTGTAACAGGCAAAGTCCACGAGGTAAACCGGCGTGGACCGCTTCGCCCAATACAGGCCGATGAGGAAGAGTAGAACGGCTGAACCGGTGACCGTATCAGGGTCGAGTTGGACCGTGCGGTTCGACCAAAATTGGGACAGGTGGATGAATTTGAGACCGGTTAGTTGAACCAAGAGGTAGAGAAAGAGAGGGACTATGACGGCAAACATGAGAACGGTGGCGGCGTTGCATGTGTACCCGTACCCTAACTTAACATACTTGAGTTTCACCGACTGTAGGAAATCCGGCAACCGTCGCCGGATTTTAATGACGGCGGAGGATGAGTCCTTGAAGTCCATCTCAGCCGTTAATCTCTCCTTATCCATGTCTATGCTATCGCGACCCATTATATTTTTTTATTTTATTTTTTCTCACCCGTGTTTTTGTGTTTGTTTCTGTCAGCGTGTGTGAGAGAGAGGCTCGCTCTGTGTTGAGTCTATTGAGATCGTGAGGGACTTGCGTTGGTTTATAAAGGAGAGGACTAAGCTGAACAATAATTACCCTCTTTGAAAAAAAAAAAAAACAAATGCGGCTATCGTTCACGCTACATGGGGCCTAGGATATTAACCGCAAGAAAGCTATTATTGTTTTTATTCGTGTGATTTAATTTTGGGGGAAGTAGTTTCAAAAAAGATGGATGGATAGTTCAACCACTTATAGAAAACCATCCTATTTTTAAAGCAACATACATATTATATACAATACACATAATCTTAGCTGGATTTTGCGTTTTGTAATTCGTGTTCTTAATAATATATGTAGCGTGATTTGTATATAATCTTAGCTGGGTTTTGCGTTTTGTAATTTGTGTTCTTAATAATATATGTAGCGTGATTTGTATATAACCTTAGCTGGATTTTGCGTTTTGTAATTTGTGTTCTTAATAATAAATGTAGCGTGATTTGTATATAATCTTTGCTGGATTTTGCGTTTTGTAATTTGTGTTCTTAATAATATATGTAGCGTGATTCGTAGTGGATAGACAATTGAGATTTGAGACTATAAGAAGGGGAGTAGAGGGTTTTGCTCAATAATTTCTATTTGTGTTATTTTGCGTGTGCCTTTGAAATAGAAAATGGGGTAATCACACGCAAATGTGAACTGAAAAATATTAGTAGGGTCCAAGATCACTAATGCGGGGAGAAATCGTGTATCAGTCAGCAAGGTAAAGGGAGATGGGGAAAGAGGGGAAATTTTCCTAAATTGATGGAAGCCGGTGGTTGTTGGTGGCTGGTCATCTAGGAACAATTAATGGTCTTGTGCTAATTTGTCAAAAGTTCAACCCCATTAAAAAAACTCGAAAATAAATAAATCAGTTTTGAGTTAAATGAATCCGGTCACAGGAACTTTTATTTGCACTTAAAATCGATGATATTTACTGAAGATTCGATTTGTTTTTGTCTCTTTTTAGCAAAGGTCAATATCATTTATCACTATCCAAAAATGTACTGAGGCAACAAAATTAAGGGATATTAATAAGTGACTTCAACATGTTCACGGGGATAATAAGTCAATCTCTTTGTACTGCCATGTTTTTCTTAAATAAAGAATACATTTCAATCTTCTCAAAACAGATAGGATACTGAAAGTAGGAGAGAGGAAACCAAACAAAACAATAATATGAAATGTAAGTAGCTGATCTAAATTATTAAACTGTTGCGCCGAATCCAGAAATGCAAGTAAGTTTGGTGATGGATGGTGGAGCTCAGAAACTATTTGACTTTTCCGAGTAAAGTTGGTTATATATTTATCTAAGTTGGTGGAGAAATGGTTTAGGCCAACAAATCGAAATGGCATAACCTAGTCTACCTAGTTTTACAAATTCATTCCTCAATCAGCTCAAAACAGTAATACCTCTGCATTCCTACGTTTCAATGTCTCAGCTTATGTTATCCATTTTTAGGAGTTTAATTTTAAAAAAGTTTTGGTATGTGAAATTTCACCACACCGTGAGAATGGCAAAAAAAAAAGCTGAAAGTCAGAATTTGCCCCAATATTAGGATTAAATTTACCCAAGTGAATATATCAGATATATTCAAAAAAAATTCCCAATATTACGGGCACAGATCATAAAGTCCTCATTGGAAATTGCAAATTCTTGAGTCTTTATGCTGTCATGCTTTAATTCCCTTTTCAACACGACTTACATGCTGAAGCCATACCTGAGGCATGTAGCTCACCGACCTCGTTCAACTGCTCTTGCATTTCGGATTTGGTTGACCACAAAGTATACATTTTACGGTCATTGGTTCAGCTAATATGTTAAGACTTGTGCAGCATTTAATTTCTTTAATATAAAGTTGATAATCTTTGATAAAATAAATATAAAAAACACCTACTCATATTTTTGCAAGTTACAAGCGCTAGTATAATGAATATTGAATCTGTTAAAACTCACCCGTCTGATTTTTTTCAATTTCGATTTTCATCTCACACTTTAGTTTATGAAGTATATTTTGACTTTATTGTTGGGCATCAAATGCTGAAAACAGGTGTATTATAGGATTGAGCATGTGATGTGATTGGCAGATAGGATTGAGCACACTGACCTAGGCGTTTGCCTCCAAGGTGTGTGATGTGATAGCTTGAGTCCAACCCATAACAATTATAATCAAGTTTCTCTTTGGTGATACATATATATTTAGTTTCGATTCTAAATGGAGTAGAGCTGGTAAAACGTTGTCAAAGGGGATGAAAACAACATATCCTTGTAGATGCTGGCTTGGGATTTTTTTATTGTGCTCCAGAAATTTTTCTTTCATTTATACCCTTTTCTTTCATTTAAATCTCCTCCTAATTTTATTTTATTTTTGAAAAAAGACCACGAGGTCCCGGCTCATAATAAACGAGCTCGCTGGCTTGATCCCTATGGTAGGACCCTTTGAACTGGCAACTTGACAATGGTCCCCAGTAAAAAATTGTGATACAGAGCCATCTAAACGTACTGCAATGGATTTATGTACTTAGTTAGCAAGTGAAGCTTTTGGGTCCCATTCTCGTATGTGTATATGGTGACATATACCTTCAGCGCAGCATTTGAGGGAGTTTCGTCCATCACATCACATTTGAATCTTGCTTTTCCAACTAGAAACTGATTCAATCAATGTTTTTTTAAATAATGGCGTTGATAATCAATGTGGTCTGTGGTTGGTTCCAATAAATCAATAAAAATAATCATGTGGTCGGTGTTTATCATGTTTTCCAAATTTATTTTTAATACAAAATTTATCATTTTTTGTAATTCTTATTCTGTAAAATAATTTTAAAACAAAATTTATCGATTAAAAATTTTCAAAATAAAAAAAAAGGATTTTAACATTGTTTCAATTTTTTTTTATTTTTAAATAGCCATCGGAATAGAAAAAATATAAAAGAAAATTTGGGAATGAAAAAAAAAACTTCATAGAGTTAACCCTTGACTAAAGGTGTAAATAAGCGGATCTATAACCCCCTCATGTCATGCCAATTTTTTTTTCTTTTGATATAAGTCAGATCAAATTTAACCTAATATATTTAGTAAAATATAATATACTTAAACCTTAAAAATAGCTCATTCAGAAAATATGTCATATGTCTAGTTTTACAAGATCTAGTCTACGAGCGAATTTATAATAGTCCAGGAACACAAAGTATTAGATGAGATTGAGATGAGAGAAAGAGAGAAAAAATTGAGGAGAAAAAAAAGAGAAATAATAATACAGATGTCAATTTTTGAATATAAGGATTACGGTAGTCTCGAAGCATATTAAAAAATTCCCTAGTCTACAAGCATATAGGTAAGTTGATATCATATATTTATTTTAATTAAAATAAAATATGTATTTAAATTATCTTAATCAACAGAATAATATTATTTTATTTATTTATTTTAAATCTCAATAAATATTAAAGATTTAAATAAGTTAACAAATCTAGGTCACGCTAAACATATAATTTAACTTACACCATGTTAATAGATTCAATCAGTTTCATAATATTTTGCATAAACCTAGTTTATTTATATCAAAATCTGTCCTGACCATCCATTTACATTCCTAGCCATGGTAAAGCTAAGTTTGAAACAAGTTAATCGAATAATCGCTGGACTAGTTAAAAATATATAAAATAAAATTTATTTATAACTTTTTTGTTTTAAAAACTTATTATCTATAATTTATATTTGGGATTTGATTTTCTCATGTTGAATAAGAATTGAATTCTCATGTTGTGACTCAACTATTGGTAGGTCCCACATTTATTAAAAAGAGAAAAAGAAAAGAAAAGCTTTGCACGTAAATCGAAGGGTCACAACATGAGAATTGAATTATCATGCAACATGAGAAAATGTTTTCCCCTTATTTTTAGGGGTTTTTACTTCTCTAGAGAGAAATTATTTTATATTAGGATTTATCATCTATCATTTAACATGACCATAAAAATTTTCCTACACACACAACATATTGTAGGGCCCATAGTAAAAAAGACAAAAAAACTCCGGCATGCAAAACGAATCTCTATAACATAGCACAATCACTTTTCCTACAACATAACTCTTATAAAACCCTTTATATTAAGAGACATTTTTTTCACCAAAAAAAGAGACATTTTTTATGTGAGTGTAACATAAAAGATAAATATCATACAACATAACAATATAATTTTTCTTTATTTTTTGGATAAAAAACATAAACAATTGTTCAACTATCCCTGCTATCATTTGAAATGACAAGATTGTTGTGTGATTTACCGAGAAAAGCATCGTTTTAAATTTTTTGGACAAAAGAATTGCTCAGTTAAAGCTGATTGGATAAGTTTTTCTAAAGTAATGCATTCAAACATGTCAATGTTGACGGGACTAGTCCCGTCACTGATACTGACGGGACTCGTGCCACTTCAGCGCCACGTAGGCAGTCTAATTACCGTAAATCTTCGCAAGACCATAACTTGTGACTCGGGTATCTAAATCAGATGTTTTTTTTTTGATTTCAGATAACATCTATCCAATGATATCTCATTTGACATATTTTATCTCCCACAAACATAATTTGAATTTGTAATAATTGTATCACAATCACAATAGTGTTTATCCATAAGACTATGTTTGTGGGAGGTAAAATATACCAAATGAGGTGTCATTGCGTAGATCTCAAAAAGTTATATGAAATCAAAAAAAAAATCATCTGATTTGGATACCCGAGTCACAAGTTATGGCCTTCCAAAGCTTTACGGTAATTGGACTGCCTACGTGGCGCTGAGTGGCACGAGTCCCGTCAGTATAAGTGACGGGACTAGTCCCGTCTAGGTGACATGTTTAACTGCATTACTTTGAAAAAAACTTATCCAATCAACTTTAACCAGATAATTCTTTTGTCCAAAAGCTTTCAAATAGCGCTTTAGCCGTGATTTACCAGGGCTGCCGGAGCATCATCAAATTTTAAAATTTTATTCTGAAAATAAAAGTTATCAAATAAGAGTTTTAATTGTTTATTAAAACAGTTATATGAAAAAATTTCCAAAAATAAAATAAAATCAAACAGACTCTTTTATTCTGTAAAACAAATCTTAAAAAATATATCAAATAAATTTTTTAAAAAGTTGAAAAAAAACAATAACACAATTAAACAAGGCCTTAAGCCATTAACTTTTCTTTTTGGGTTATTTTTCTTTTTGAGTACTGACTAGTACCGAATAGAGAATTAAAATATACTTTTACCAAAAAAAAAAGAGAATTAAAATATAATAACACAAGCACTCTAAGGTTAAAATATAGGCAGGTTTGATTCCTGATTTTTAAAATAGTTTCCTAGTTTTCAGGAAAAAAATAAAAAAATTCGTTTGGTAAGTCTATTTTGTAAAAAATAGTTTTAAAAATTATAACTATTTTTTTATTTTTAAAATCAAATTTAGAGAATATGTCTGGTTTATTTTTGTTTTCTATTTTAATTTTTAACTTTTAAAATAAAAAAACAGAAAACGACTGCTGCCATGATTATTCTACAAAACAATTTTAAGAACAAAAAAATAAAACACAATCAGACCCATAATTTCACGGGCTCCATTTTTTTTTTTTTTTCTCTTTACAGGACATCGAAACAGACTCGATTTAGCAAGAACCACAAGAAGTGCATTGCACTAGAAACTGCAGCACAACAAACGAACAACGAATCAATGAAGAAATGACCCTAATATGATTGTCCTTCAGCTTGATGCAGACAGAGGTGTAAATGGGTCAAAATGTGTTCTTTCATATCATATAGCACATGGCATGGGGAATAGAGGAAAATGATACCTTAATTCTTCATTTTTTTTTTCCCTTTCAATATGCCACAATATATGTCTTGCAACCCTGATGACAAGTTTTTGTGGAACTGGCATGAATCAAAGATGGGGTAGCATGTCAATCACAACAGAACTTGGATCTGGAAATGATGACATTGTTCTTTCCTTTTAAAACAAAGGAAAAGAGACAAGGAAAGAAATGTAAAACTTAGAGCTTGTTTGAATACTTTTTTTATATACAAAAAAGAAAAAAAAAACTTGTTTGATAAGTCCTATTTTATGAGAGGGGAAAGTATTTCTCCGGTCACCGGAGATAAAATTATCTTTTTGAGTTGTAAGATTAAAGAATTATAATGATAAAGACTAATATAACCCTGCAATATATTATAATTACAAAAGACTAATATAATCATTCAATATATTATAATTACAAAAACACCTTTATTTTCGTCCCAAAACGACATCGTTTTGGTTTATCGGAGATAACTTATCTCCATTGACAGGAGAAATCCTTTACCCATTATAAAAATAATAAATAAAAATTATAACTGTTATTTTATTTTTTAAATCTAATTTAGAAAATATATCTAAATTATTTTATTATGTGTTTCGACTTTTAACTTAAAAAAAATAAAATAGAAAATACATATTTCGTTAACTATTCTACAAAATAATTAAAAATAAATAAATAAAACACAATCAAATATACTCTTAATAATTTTTATTTGTTAACTGAACTAGAAACAAAGGTTCAACCAAACTGAGCAGTAGTAAGAAACCCAAATGAGTTAAATTTGGGTTGCAGATTTCCAAATATGAAAAATGGATTCTTACTTTTTCTTGTTCTTCTGGAACAGAAGCGACACTAGGAATTTTTCACATGTGCAAGGACGGAGCCACTTCAAAAACCTGAAGCCAAGGACAAACATTTTATTTTATTTTAATTTTACTTGGAATAGTCAGTTTAGCTCAATCAACTTATTTATATATAAAGTTTAGTATTTCTCCTTATAACTTTATCTTTTGCATAAGATAAAAACTTTTTGTATATATAATTAGGGTTTAAATTTGTCATGTGGGGCTATGTGAGTAGAAGATAGAGAAAAAAAGAAAATAGGTCTTACATATTTTATGGGTGTGTACGTAAGAGATAAAATTATCTCATACAACGTCAGAATTTTAAACCGTATAATATATTAAGATGTAGTGGTTAAACCGAATTATCACTGTTTGTTGTTTATTTTTCTTCAGTTGTGTTGAGAAGTTAGTTTCAATTAAACTAATTGAACATATTTTTATTGTAATGATTACAACATTGGGAAGCCCAAATTAACTTATCAATGGTAAAACAAAAATTGTATTTTCATTTTTCAATAGATGGAAAAAATAAGAAATAAAATTATGAATATTATATTAAAAAATTGGCCCAATAAAATTGGACAAGGCGAAAGGTCACAAAAACTTTGTATGGACCAAATTGGGTCATATATGGATCAAATTGACATATGAAGGCCTGCTAATAGCTATTTTGGAATTATGGACGGAATTCAGATTTAGCCTTTGGGCCATACCAATAACTAATGAGATGGCTTGCTTGACACACGGGTTTGCAAAATGTTTAAATAAACATTAAGGTAAAATTTTAATTCACCAAAAAAAAAAATTAATAAGTTCAATTGATAATAAGTGAGTAATTATATATCAAATAATTTAATTTAATAGTGGATGATTATGGATAAGTCCCTATAAGTTTTGTCTTTTTTGAATTGAGCCCTAAAGAAAGTAATTTCACCTTGACAAGCTCAAGTGAAACTTATTTTAAAATATTGGTCCCGTAGAATAAGATATACAACACACATATTGTAAAAAAAATTTTTTTGATGAAACATTGTAAATATTTAATTTTGATGCGAAAGCACTGGTATTATGAAAAAATTATTTGTGTTTTAAAAGGATATAAATTATGTTCTTTTAATTTTTTATTCTATTATTTCTAGTAGTATATAGTTATAATATGGAGAGAAAAAAAATCTCTCCTTAGTCACATCAATTTATGTGAAAAGTAAAAAAAAATAAATAAATAAAATTCATGTTATAACTATATACTAATAGATATATACAGAGTATAGAGTAAAAAATTAAAAGAACACAACTTACATCCTTTAAAAGGACCGAACCCATAAAACAATGTTTTTGTTTCTATCAAGTATCAACTGTTTAGTTATCGTAAGCTTTTCAATTTGGTGTTACTTAAAAGTGATACCATCATTCATTAACGAAATGAATATCTCCTCGAAATGCAACTCCATTGTGTATAATGATTAATTATGTTTTATACGCAAGTTCCAGTTCCCATCCAATGGCGCAGTCGCGCAAAGGCACACAAGTCAACATAAATTTTAAAAATGGCAATTAAATAACGAACCTATGGAGAAAGGATTAGTATACATCACCGCAAAATTTTCTATTTTCACACTATTTAATATTTTCATATAAATGTGGCTTTAAAGTACTTATAATTTTAATTATTTCTTATAAAATTTAACAGCAATAAAAATATAATCAAATTATTTTTACCTTTCATATATTTTAAAAATATACATCACTTTAGTCTTAATATATATATATTAATAAAGTATTAAATAATTTTAAATTAGCATAATATTTCACAAATATGATTTATATTTTAAAATTTTTTAATTCAAATAATGGATTTAATTCGAAAGAAAATTATATAATAAAAAGTTATGAGAAATGTTATATTTACAAAAAAAAAAATTAACAAACTCTTACGAATTATACTGGTCATACAATAATCAAGAATATATGACCGATTATATTAATTTATAAAAATATTTGTAAAGAGAGAGCAATCTACCCCCAGATAATTCCGCCATTTGAAGCGTCAAAGCCTGAGATGAAATCATTATATCAATAGCAATCTGCCCCAGATAGATACTTTCCGCCATAAAGAGTATCAAACCCTGAGACGTAATCATTTTGTATGTTTTACTCTTCAATAATCGTTAACAACTTTGATATTAAAGAAATATATTCCCTTAATACACCTAAGGAAGTATAGTTATGAACCATATAAATAAACTTTTAGTTTTCTTCCTCCTCATTCCCGAAATTTCCCCGTAGACTTTTCCAACGACCCACCCTCTTCCCATAAAAAAAGAATGACCCCTTAATTATAGCTCATCAATAGGAACTTGCTTTGTTTGTATGACTCTTTTAGAGAAGCAGAATCCCACGTCATGGACCTCTTGCCCTCTTAGCTTCCCAACACTTTTGCTTCTTCCATAACACTTGCAGGTAAGTTTTATTGTTTTGTTATTCATATTGGGCCTGACTTGGCTTAACTCAGCGATAAGCTTGCTTGTCGTGGTGTGTTAGGTCGCGGGTTCGAATTAGTCTCTCTGTAGAAAACAGGGAAAATACTGTCTACAGTATTTCCTTCCTCATCCACTCACGAAGTGGGTATTTGAACTGGGTCGGCCCTTTATTCATATTGGGTCTGATCCTTTTTAATTGAAACAAATGAGAAATTAGTTTATATTTAATTTTCAGTTTCAGGGTAAGTCTCTTCTCTTCTATCTGGGGGCTGCAATTAGATGGGATCAAATGAAGGAGAAGGAAATGGAGACTACAAGAAAAGCAAGTGGATAACAAAGCCATGCTTGAGTGTTTTCTTAGTGTCCTTTTTAATATGCATAGGTGGAGGTTCTATGCTTGGATGGTGGCTATACAAATTTCATGCAACAAATAGGCAGCTATGGATGGTGCCCTTTGGCTTCGTCTTATTCCTCACCCCACTCATTATCTTGATCTCTATAATCATTCCTGATCAGGGTATTTCCAAAAGTGATGAAGAGAAAGCTTTTAACATGGGTCAACGCACTGATCAAGTGGATAACTCACTTTCTGACCCAAAGAAATGATCTTTGCATATATAAGCTAGCTGTTTTATATATTAGTTCTCTGGTTTCGTTCTCCTGCTTTTAAGACAAGTACCTCCTTGTATATTTTCTGGTTTTGACTTTGCAATATATGAAATTGTTCAAGAGATTTAACTGGAAAGTAGTTATCTTCAATCAGGAAAAACCCCCTTTGGCAATTTTGTGTAAAACAGTTCAAAATGATCCTTCGGTTGATGTTCCATATACTTGATAGTGTACACTACGGCTTTCTTGTGCTTTTGTTGTTTTCTGTTATATGTCTATAAAATATGGGTTTTATAATTCTCATGTTGAAGGAGAATTGAAATCTGATGTTGTAGAGATAAAAAGCATATGAAACCCATGTGTTAGAGAAAATGATATATAGGACCCATGTCAACACGGAAATTGAAGGGTGAGTAGGAAAATTCAAATTCTCATGTTAAATGAGAATTATAAAACCGATAAAATATTCATCAAACTGAATTTGCTACACCAAACAGTGGTAGTTTAATTGGTAGGGAGTTGAGCCTTTGAAAGGAAAGGGCTTTAGTCCGATCCCATATGCCATATTTGGAAGAGGCTTAAACATTTTCATAACTGACCTGTCTCGCACTTCGAATTAGTCTCGTAACATACTCAAATAACCGAAACTTCTGAAAATACGAGAGAAATCAACTCCCCTAAAAAAATAATTAAAGTTGAGTTAAGTACAAGTACAAGTCCATCATTTTTCAGAATTTGTTCACTTTACTCTCTTTTTTGTTGTTTATGACAAAAGATATTAGCTATCTTAGTAAATGACAGGGGTAGTTGATATCTGGGACCAAACCTTCCAATATTATTATTTTGACATCTTTTATGAATAAAAAAAAAATGGCTACAGGGATTATCTAAGAGAATCTAGGTCAATTACGTGATTTGTTAGCGGCATGGGATAGCAGGGCTACAAGGGTAAGCAAGTCTCAGATGTTCCCTTCACCAGATTTTACAATAAGATTGGAATTGACTAGGCACATATGGCAAGTCTTGTAAGCTAATGGTAGCTTTCAAGATAAAGTATTTCTGCAGCCGTCCCTTGATTCTCTATTATTTTCCAAGAGATGACGTTGCTTTCAAATAACACAACCATTTATAAAAGCAAATGTGTAAGACTACAAGGAACCAACAGCTACTTAATCCAGCCAATAGTAATGAATAAAAAAGGCCATTTCAACTCAAATTTCTTGGAATCCTCACAGAATTCAACGAGTCATTCCATGAAAAAGTTAAACATGTTTCATAAGTGATTGAATTATGCAAATGAGAGCTTTGCCCACAATTACTTAAGATTTTGTTACATTGAATAGTCATGGTGGTCAATGGCATTACGAGGTGGGTGGGAAGGAGGCTCAGTCATAAATTTCGATTCATTGAGTTTCCATTTTCATATAGCAAGAAGTGACAAGAATATAGTAAAGTCTACAATATGGCCATCCGTCATCTAGCGTGCATATGGTGATATAGTTCGCAAGTATCTTTTAAAATAAAAATAGAAGGAAATAAAAAGCTTTTCCAGTAATGATTTTGCGGTCGATGTGAAATGCAAAACGTGTTTGAACAACAATTATTTTTCTTTAAAAAATAAAACAATGGGTTACCAATGAGGATATTTGCTTTACGCCTTCCTTATATTTTATTAGAGTAACGTTATAAGACCCATTGGTTTATTTTTTATTAAAGAGTAACGTTATAAACATGAGGGGTGGGAACAGTTGGTAGTGAACTATGCTCCAAGAATAGGTCGTGTATTCAATCCTTGGTAGATGTTTTTTTGTGTGTTGAATGAAGATACCTCTATTAAAACTAAAAAGAAAAAAGAGTAACATTATATTTGTCTGATAAGTTCTATAAACATAGGAAAAATTGTCTTAGTTGTATCCAAAAAAAGAATTTAAGTATTAAATAAAAAAGAAACACTTAACATCTAACAAAAAATTATATAAAAATTCCTTCTTAAGATTATTACCAGATTTGTTTACCAAATATATGCAAAGTATGAGTGAAGGTAACCCTTCTCTATATATAAACTATTCATTGTATATTATAAGGGTTAGTTATCTGGATCATTAATACAATTAGTTATGGTAAGAACAAAGTGTGCTACGCAATGGCTTCCACGAGAGTCTAGAAGGAATTTATAATAAAGTATACGCAGGTATTAATAACTCTATCACAGTGCAAAACTATCCCCAAACTTCGAAATTTTCATGATATGCCTTTTTGTTTATAAAAATATAAAGAGTAAATACCCTTTCTTATCTTTAGCAAATTTCACTTTGCTCGCTTTAGTTCCTAGCAAATAAAAAGGCTATTTGTGGTCCTTAAGAAATTCAAAATGAACCTATTTAGTTGAAATCGTAGTCCCTCATAAATTCAAAAAAGACCTACATTAATCCCTCAAAATGACTAAAATGGGTCCACTTTGAATTTCTTAGGGACCACGAATAGCCTTTTTATTTGCTATGGACTAAAACGGGCATCGTAGAATTTGCTGAGCAAGATAACCGAAAAAGGGTATTTACACATATAAATTTAACGCTCTTAAAATAATTTCTTTTGCCCTCCCAAATCTTTCATCCTAGTTTACCCCTGCTAGATGAAACATGCCTTGGAGTTTCAAAGGAATCCCAGAGTCTTGTACAACAAAAGCTTCTACCATGCACGAATCAGGTAACCTGAACGTCACCAATTTCTGCAATTTTTTTAACATTCTGAAACTGATTTTAATGGCCCGGCTTCAGCTCTAAGAACTTCACTGCTTATAATCCAGCATGTTTCAGTATTTTATTTCTCAAACGAAAGAGAAAGCAAGAGTTTCCATTCATGAAATTTTAACATTAAAAAAAAAAATCATTCCCCTTCCTATTTGGTGTATCTTAATGGTTAAGTAATAGTGGTTGGAGTCATAAGAACTTGACCAATATTAAGAATTTATTAAGAATTAAATAAGACAGTTTCTTGACTCCTTGAACCCAGTTTATTCCCACCCAATTTTCAATGGTTCCATCTTTCCCAATAAAATTTTGGATTCCATAATACCTTCACAAGTCGAATGTTTGGATGAACCCTTAAACTCCTTTTAGAATGAATATTAGTGAGTACAATATAGAAATCAGATTAATAATGCATCAACTGATAATAGTGAAAATTCCACTCTGTTTCACCAAAAAAAAAATTTCCACTCTGATCAATCAATTCCACATACAATCTACAACAGCATTTCGCTAGAACGGTGCAATAATCGATAGGTCAAAAGACTTTTCCTCAGATTACAGATTCTTTGACTGATTAAAAGAATAATCAATACAAACTGAATCCAAGACTACATATGTACATATCTACTAGACGATTTTTTTCATTTTAAACATCTAAAATCAAGAACAATGCAATACTTTCATGCCTTACGCTGCACCGTTATAACCTATTATAAAGAAGGTTTAAACCTATAACCTCCCCAGGCTTCAGACATCCACATCTGAACGTGTCGGGAACTCAACGCCCCTTAATGCAGGTATGTTGTCTAAATCCTCTTTTGAAAACAAGGGTAACAACCATAGGGCCTTCTTTGTGCCAAAAACCTTGATAAGAAAGAGGTCAAATAGAGAAGAAGAAGAAAAGAGAGTGAATAACTATATTCACAAGCTATTAGTTTTATCAGAGATCAGGCGACTACTATTACATGAAATTTTTTATTTTGATAAAAACTATTACAGGATTTATTCCTCAGTATAATACTTTTTTCTTTTTTTTTTTTGGTGTGGCCTCAGTATAATACTTCATGTTAAACTAAATTAAAACAACATATTACTTAAGATAATATTTTTGTCATTAAGAGGAGCTAAAAGCTATTAGTTTAATTACAGATCATGAGAATATTATTACAGGATTTTTTCATGATAGCTATACCTCAGCAGAAGACTTTATTTCATGTTGAATTACATAAAAACATCACATTATTAAAATTAGGTTTTGGTCACTAAGAGGGGGGAGGAAAAATTCTTACATCCACCTTGAGTAAGAATTTACTTAATCTTAACTTCAACATCGATTTTTAGGCCACTGCTCTCTCTCTCTCTCTTTCATATCTTTAGAAGCAACGGCTAGATATCCCTCCTGGAGTGAAGAAATTTTTTACTACAACAGGATGTAAGAATTTTTATTTTTTTAGGGGGCAAGAGGGGGAGGAGGAGGAGGAGGAGGACTGAAAGGTGTAAGGAATTTTTTTTAAAAAAATTGTACATTCTCTCTCTCTCTCTCCCTCTCCCTCTCCCCTCTTCCTTTTTTAAACTTGGTTTTTGGAAACAAAAACAACTATTTTTTAAACAAAAGCTCTTCTTGGAATTTATAGGAACAGAAAATATAGGAAAATTAGGAATCAATGTCTACCGTTCATATCATTTACTCTTGTTCGGTATAATTTAATTCATGGAAACAAACTCCCCATTTAAGACCTTGAAACAATTCATTAACACATTTGTTTTGGACCGGCCACACTGACTGAGTCCAATGGGCAAGCCACTAAGGCCCATTTAAGGGGTCACATTCCTACATCCCTAAAATGAGATTTTTAGACCCTCATTATAAGATCTCACTCCCCTATACACAGCTCACACCTCACGTACAAGTGAGCTTGCTTGCCTCACATACAGTGGGACCCACTAGGACAGAAACGGTTATGGCCCGTTCTCACTCATCATTAGGGAATCTTTCCCACCTATAAATACTCCTCTTCAGCCATTGAAGAGGCACCTTCTACACATTGATTTCAAAGTTGTTACACTACCAGAATACACTCAGAGCCATTGTGCCCTTGGACACCATCCCCCTTTCTCTCAGCCTTTGTGTGAGACTGCTCACGATTACTCTTCATAGAACCTTAGTCTATACAATTGCCTCTTAGATCACTATTATATCGAGATAGTTTACCTCTTTGAGGGAAATAGACCTAATCTCAACAAATTATCAATTCAACATTATTCTTCACTCAACTAATCCATGTTTAGTGTTCATACACTTGCACCAGAGATATTATATACATACATTTTATTTTTTTATTGTTAACTGTTAACTCATGAATCATATTTGTAATGTGTGCTTCCTAAATTTATGAGCTTTAAAGTAGTTTAATCTTGTTAGACATGTTTGTTTCGTTGTTTTACTATCATTTTGTAATCTTTTGCAGCTTGATATTAGATATTACCTGCTCAAAATTCTTCTTCCTGCCCAGGTCGTACCTCCACCTGACTCCTTTTTTCTTTTCATGAACCTAAAACATCATTTTCCCAAATAATCTTTTAGATAAAAGAAGGTACTAAGCAGTATGAAAAAGATTTGATAAGAAACAATTCCTCTCTCTTAGTTTTTTGAAAACAATGCCAATTTGTTCTAAAAGTTATAAGGAAGTTAGTGTTCCAGGCTTTCTTCTAGTTAAAGGTCAATGAGATAATGAGGAATTGATAGTTGAATCAGTACCTCATTGAAACAAAAATAACCCCCAAGTACATAACCATCTTATCAAAATCAAAGATGGCCTGAATCTCATGATTCTGATGTAATAGCTTAAAAATAGCCTGGCATGTTTCGTATGCCACGAGAACAGGAATATGCTGGGTCTCAGACACAGGTTAACAATATTATTACCACATACCAGTTCAAAGAAAGTAAAGAGAAAATAACATTGCATTGATTACCTCAACTGATGTTGTGTTGCTTAACAGGAGAGATGCATGCATAACTACGAAACAGAGAAGACTCAGTGCAAAGGCTAAATTAAGAACTGCATCAAGGCACACAATCTGTAAGAAACATTAATAGTTATGAGAATGCAATAAAAGCTATTCAGAGTGACTTGATTTGAACAAGCTCACTTATACACTTACTAGAAGCCAAAAAGATGACACCAAACTCCCCAGGAGACAATGAATGATTCTTGGCTCCATCAAAGAATCTGATAAAACTAGGGACCAGAGCTAAGCAATCCAGCGTTGTCTCAAGGAATGTATACAGCTATCAATAGGTGGAGGGGAGAGAAATCAAAATTAAGGAAAACAAATACTAGGGTCTAGAAGGGCCGACCCAGTTCAAATACCCACTTCGTGAGTGTCTGGGGAAGGGAATACTCTAGGCAGTCTTTCCTCTGCTTTTTGCAGAGAGACTGATTCGAACCCGCGACCTGACACACCACGGCAAGCAAGCTTACCGCTGAGCCAAGTAATTTAACCCTTTCCCAATTCCAATTGATCTTCCCTCCTTTCCTTCTAACAGTATGCACTTTCACTACTTTCAGATTTTGTTTTCCTCTAAAGTAAAAGTTAAAGTATGTGCTTCCTGTTCACATTCAGAAGGCACTTTCTGTTCATGTTGAGAGAGGAAATATAGTTGATTTGAATGCTATAGTAGTAAATCCCCAAATCTCTCATTCTAATTTTTAGTGTTAAATGCACTTCCCACCTACCGTCACTAAACTTGATGATCAATGGAATGTTCACTAGCAATACACTGAATCCCATACATCTAGTTAAACAGAGAAAAATGGGAGGGGAGAACATTAAATTTTACTCGTAGGTCAAGCTAAACTAAGCAAATAGGTGGAAGGAAGAAAAGAAATACATTTACCAAGAAGAGGAGAAAATACTTGTAGTTACGTGCCCCAACACAATTGACAACCCAAACACAATGATGATCCATCTTAAGAACACATCTTTGGCCTACAAGAAGAAGCAAGATGGTTTTATGGTATGTTTCATTATGTACTGAAATTATGAGCTAACCAAAATAAAGGCATCATTGAGACAAATAACAAACAAATTTATATTAAATATGGAAAGGAATACAAAAAAGGCATATCAGAAAAAACAGATTGGAAGTGACTTACAAACAGAACAGTGATGGCAACGCGGTGGCTTGCCATTTTGGCAACGAGTACAATATCCGGTGGAGGGTCTTCTCTCCAAATCAAATCCATTGGAAGTGTGAGATGCAACTATAACTTCGGCTTCAGCTTCTAAATTGTGTTCCTGCACCTCTACATCTACATCTACATCTGGTCTCCAATTTTGAGGAACAGAACCGGGATCGTTGACTACCACCATAAAGTAGGACCATGTTAATAGTATAAGCTGCAAATAAAACATTTAAATTGAATATTTAGAAGAACGATGTGTGACTCAGTGTGAGCCAGAAATGAAATAGAAGAAAAGGGGAATAGGGAGACACGGACGAGAATGTGAAAGAGGAAGAGAATAGAGAAGGCGAAGAAGGAGGAGAGTCCTCCGGCACGAAACAAGAGAGGGCCCCAGGTGATGAAAACGACGGCGTAGTAAGTGAGGGAAACAATAGCAGCGAACAAGAGGATCATCAAGTAACCCAAAACTCTGAGGCCAGAGCACAGCTTAAACAGGTTTATATCCGTTCCCCTTCTTATTCCCATTCTTAATCTTATGTTTGGAATTGGGAATTGAACTGAGAGAGACCTTCTTCTTCGTGCCGGGAATAGCCGTTTCCAGATATCCGAAGCCAGGATGGAATTCCGGTTTCGAACTCGATTACCACTTTAGGTTAGGGTCGCACTCACGCTTCCGGATGCAGAGAAGTATAATACAAACTACTTACTTTCCTCACTTTTCCACACGACTTTATTTGGTTTGGATAGCACAAATTCGGGTCGGGTCGTCGGATCTAAACAACAAAAATGGAATATCTAAACAACATAAATTAAATAAGTCAGCAATAGTATAAGTTTTTTCATCACAAGTTGGGGCTCAAATGAAGAATGTAAACTAAATGAAAATGGAAATTACATGAAAAATGAAAATTAATTAAAAAACATAAATTAAATGAGTCAGCAATAGTAAAAATAATTTATATCCCAAATTTGGCTCAAAAAATAATAGTATATACCTTTAATGAGAACTAAATGAAAACGTAAATCAAATGAAAACATAAATTAAAACAAAAATTAATTGAGAAACGAAAATGTCATGTGTCTGCTTTAAATAACATGAACCATATTCACTTTCACTTTTAACCGGTTAATAATAATAATAATATATACCATGTGAGTTAAATGAAAAACATAAACTAGATAAAAACGAAAATTACATTAAAAACAAAAGATTAATTGAGAAACAAAAAATAAATAAAAATTGAAAGTTTTTTATCCCAGGTTGCTTCCTGCTACTGGTTTAGGAACTATTCTTGTAAAAAAAAAAAAATGCATAAACAGTAAGAATTCTTTGTTTTATTTTTACAAGACAACTACAGTTAAGCTAGTCCAAAGCTTTTTCACTCTCTACTCACTTAATCACATGCGGACATGAGATTTTTAATGTTAGCCAACAATTAATTTGAGTATAATAAAGTTTCAGGGAAAAACTAAAACAAGCTATATAAGGAATCACATCTATAGCTGACAATAAAGAATCGTGAAAAATAAAATAAATTAAACTGCAATTGGCTGATATCAGTTTGTTGGCAATAAGTCGTAAAGACAACTGCACTTATAACCAATGAAATTGTGACCAATGATGTCGGACAGTGAAGGTTTCACAAAAAGAAAGGAAAGGATAGAAATAAAGAGTAATACATTCACTTGCAACCAAGTTCATCGTGCTAGAATTACAATGATAAATTAAAGCTAAATTAAAAAAAAATCATATGAAAAATTTATCATGTGATCAAAGCATGTAGTAAATTTCAAGCAAAATATAAATGGATGAAAAACTGTCAATATGAACATGCTTGTTTACTTTTACTCTTTTTTTTTTACATTAAAACAGAGATGAAATTATGCAATATTGTAGTAAGCCCTATATTATTGCCCATTCTAGCAGTATTAGTAGACTTATAAAAACAGCTGAGAGAGGTTCACGCAGGCCCCACATGTAAGCATGACATCACAGCCAGGATAATAATCCAAAGAAAAGTATTTTATCGATAACCCTTATATATATATTATTTGTCTAAAATATGCCTTGTGGTCTTGCTCCAATAGATATTAATACATAATCGGATAGTCGGCTCTAATGAACTAGTGACATTATCGTGGTACAAAAATCATTTAAGTCAAACTTCTCTGGCTACAAAAATAAGTACTGAACAAATACTTGGAGTTGCGAGATAAATATGATGAAAAATAGACGAGACTTTGCTTATAACCCTAGCATGGATATCAACCCGTTCATCGTAGTAGTGGTGGATCCAGAAAAATTTCTTTATGTCCACACATTTAGTAATGAGGGTTCAAGGGCAGCATCATTGAATTTTTTTTTGTAAAAAAAATTCAAATTAGCGCTTGAACCCGCTCATAATATAGTTGCTTCCATAACAAGTTGCAGGCAATAGTTTGACCAATCATTTTCCCTCTTAAATCTTACCAATTCTCCAAAACAAATATGAGAATATACTCGAGTACATCCATACATCCATACATCATCATTTTATTTTAAAGTGGTGAATAAAAAAGTCAACACTACCTGTACAAAAGGCAAGCAAAATCACAGTGAAGACCTCGTCTCTAGATAATAACTTATTTGAGAGTGTCAGACCTGCAGTCAATTCTCTCTTTTTATAAAAGTGAGAAAGGAAACAAAGGATGAAGAGAGCATGAGAATGGGTACGTGACACGAGAGGAAGAATAAGTTTTCTCTCTAATCAATTTGCGTTGCTACGTTATTTTAATCATCTCCGTACGTTGCTACATTGCTAACTAATATAAGAATAAATATCCTTTTTGGACCCTAAGAAAAAATTTGGTCCTCACTTTAGTCCATTATAAAAAAAATAGTCACTTGGTCCCTATGAAATTTAAAGTTGACCCATTTTAGTCTTTTTGAGGGACTAATGTAGGTCTTTTTTGGATTTGTAAGGGACCATGATTTTAACTAAATTGATCCACTTTGAATTTCTTAGAGACCTCGAGACTAGTTTTTGGTAAGGGACTAAAGTGGAGACATTTTTTTTTGCTAGAGATTTAAAAGAATATTTACTCCTAATATAAATATTGAACCAAGAGACAAATAAGGACCTAGAAGGCTACAACAAAGAAAGAAAAAAAAAAAACTAAAATCCAAAATTTTATGTCCGCACTTACGGACATTTGGGCATGCTTGGGTTTTGCCGACTACGTTTTGCCAGCGCGGTTCATTGGTTCATCGTGTTTGGTCAGTGTCTGTCTATAAATTGACATTGAATCCTTCAGAAAATCATCCAGATTTTATGCATTGTTACTCTGCCGAAACTTTTCTAAGTCATACTCAGAATGCATACTAGCTTTACAACGTGTGATTCTTCTGACATTCGGTCGATTGTGTTCGTGGGGGTTCCTGATCGAAAGTCTCATCATTCTGGAGACGTCACTCTGTTCTATCTTGGGAGACATTGTTCATACACCTGGGGCATCGATAGAAAGAACAAATTATCTTAAGGAGACAATATTTGATGGGCTCATTTCTTTTATTTTTCCTCCCTCTGTTCTTCGATATTGTTGTGAGTTCTATTGTTTATATTTGGTACAGATTTATAATTAAATAATATTATTTCATCGTGATGACACAGAGTCTGACTCTTGTGAATTCGGATTTCTAAATGTTTTATATAAACAACAGTTTTTGAGGTGATTTAGTGGTCTCATGCAATACATATAATGAGTGATTATATATAGGGTTTTATGTTTATTATATTGTAGGAAAAGTGATTGTGTGATGTTATAGAGATTCGTTTTGCGTGCCATATTTTTTTTTGTTTTAAAATATGTGAGCCCCACAAATTGTTGTGCGTGTGTGTAGGAAAATTTGTTGTGTTATGTTAAAGGAGAAAATGAAAATCCTTATATATAATGGAGGAAAGTTGAGAGGAAGTAGAAAAAATGAGGTGCTTCATGTAATAGAGAGTATGTAGCAGAGATAGGAAGAGAGAACCATTTAATTGATGCATAACATGATACAGCGGAGTACTGCAACTATACGGCTGCCAAGTGCCAACCTTTCACTTCACCCCGCTCATTTACTACGAAAGCTGTTACATCAGGATTTCGATTTAGCAAAGAACTATAAGGGACCATACATAATTATATGGGACCAACCATAATTTTTTTTTTCACAAAAACATGGAAATATATATTTTTCTTTCGAAAAGAATTGTAAACTTTTGGACCCCTCAAGGATTAATATGAGCCCCCCCTGTCTGTAACGAAGTTATAAACTTACAATCACTAAATACTTACCATGTCATTGTCTTGTCTCAACTCAACCGAGCTTTTATTAAAAATACATTATAAATAAAAAAACCACTTGTCAAATATATATATATATATATATATATATATATATATATATATACACACACTAGATTACTAGTCCATTTATGAATTATTAATCCTTATAATTAATTTATAAACGTTCTTAACCAATGTAAAATTTAGAATACAGCAAATGCTGGGCAAGTAATTACATATGGGATATGGTGATCATCTTTAAAGAATTTATTTTAAGAAGTTACGAGGTACTTAGATTTCTCATATAATAATTGCGGGGAAAAGCACCATTTTAGGATTTTTTAGCAAAAGAATTACCCGATTAAAGTTGATTGGATAAGTTTTTCTAAAGTAATGCAGTCAAACATGTCACATATGCTGACGGGACTAGTCCCGTCACTGACACTGACGGGACTCATGCCACGTCAGCGCCACATAGGCAGACTCATTACCGTAAAACTTCGGAAGGCCATAACTTGTGACTCGGGTATCCAAATCAGATGATTTTTTTTTTGATTTCACATAACTTTTCGAGATCTACCCAATGATATCTCATTTGACATATTTTATCTCCCACAAACATAGTTTGAAGATCTTCTGGATTTAAACGCTCTTGTGATTGTGATACAATTGTTACAAATTCAAATTATGTTTGTAGGAGATAAAATATGTCAAATGAGATATCATTGGGTAGATCTCGAAAAGTTATGTGAAATCAAAAAAAAAATCATCTGATTTGGATACCCGAATCACAAGTTATGGCCTTCCGAAGTTTTACGGTAATGAGTCTGCCTATGTGGTGCTGACGTGGCATGAGTCCCGTCAGTGTCAGTGACGGGACTAGTCCCGTCAGCATATGTGACATGTTTGACTGCATTACTTTGGAAAAACTTATCCAATCAACTTTAATCAGGTAATTCTTTTGCTAAAAAATCCTAAAATGGTGCTTTTCCCAATAATTGCGTAATTGAAGATACGAACTAAACAGAACAAATTAACAATTGTTTCGGTAGAGGACAAAATGAAAAGACATAAAAGAATTTAGAGCATTATTACAAGACGTACGTTACACATAATTAATCACCATGAACGAAGCAGGTAGCTTTTTGAAGATCCGAGTAGTGTCGTTACTCACTGATCCAAATCCAATCTCCTGAGAATCTCAGATTTAAGAGCTTCTTCGCTTCTCATCCCCTCAGGAACCTTAACCAAGACATCTTGAAGCATAAGGTCATTAACAGAAGACATACTCGCATGTTGCACTTGAAACTCTAAGTCACGCAATGCAACCATTAACCTGGCACCAGGGTGGTTCGCAGTCTCGGATTGAACCCTTACCATGGCATCTGGCCCAATGATCTTCACCTCAAGTTCAAGCGCAATCCCATTCGTCCCCGTTTGTTCAACCGAGGAAGTTGTGGTGCTATGGTTATCCATATTATCACCCATTTCCACTTTCACCTTCTTGTTAGATTCTTTCTGCAACTGTCCCTCCATTTCATCCACCTTTGCTTTGAGTTCGTTGATGTAAGCCACAGCATCTGATAACAGAGAAGCTTTGTCCATTCTCGAAACGTTCGGCACCACCGCTCTCAACGCGTAGAAGCGGTGGTTCAGCTTCTCTCGCCGCTGCCGCTCTGCCTCCACGTGGTTCAACGGCGTTTCACGGCCAAGACCTGGCTTTCTCCCCCTCTTTTTCGGTGCTCTTTTCTCTGCCATCAATGCACAATCCGAGTCAGAATGTTCAGAATCTGCATAAGAACGTTGACGTGACCCGAACTTGAGCACCGATGATGATTCCTTATTCTTATTCTTATTGGGCTCTCTTTCTTTTCTCTTCTTTACATCGTCGACGTTGGAATTGTCTTCTTCTTGAACGCCGGCGATAATGCCGATGTCCGCGAATGAGATGTTCTGGTCGTCGAAGAATTGAATTTGGTTCAGTTGCTTATTGTGTGGCATGCTTATAATGAGATCGGATCCAAACAGAGATTTGGCATGTTGGAGTAGTCCCCAGTTTTCTGTGATGACATCGTTGGAACCCAATTCAAGAACGCCGTTGCTGGTTGGGATGTAGATTAGAGTTTGGATCCCATGCACGTAAGCCTCTTTAGCTCTTTCGCAGTTGGAAAATTGAAGCTCGTGATGATCGCTTTTTAACCAAATCAAAGAACCGGAAGTGAAGGCCTTGGCTGGGAGTGAAGAAACATCGCCAACGGAGAAAGTGCGAGTCAACGACATGACGTAGAACCATTCAGCGTCATTATTGCACATGTTGTCGTTGATGAGAGATTGGATGTCTTTCATGAACTTCATTCGCTCTGCTAAAATGGGGTAATGATGGGGAAGCCTAGGAGAGGTGTCTTTGGTTCCTTGGAAATGGCCATCTCCCCATGATAAGTAGAGGTTGCCATTGTCGTCGTTTGTTGTCTGCCAGAAAATGGCGTACACCCACCAATCTGGTTGACTCTGGAGTAAGAATTGAAGCTTCTGTTGGAGGGTTGGTGTGTTTTCATGGGGCAGAGAGACCAAAGAGGACGATGATGAAGGAGAGATTATCAAATCCTCCATCGACTGGGCAAATTAGTGATGAAGGGTAGTCACACACAGATATAGTAATAACTAATAAGTAATAAGTAAGAGAAAAAAAATGTGTTTTTAAGGGTGGTGAGAATTGGAAAATTGGAAACAACTAAACAGGGGCCGACCGCTGACAAAATGAGGGGGATTTAATAGAAAGAGAGAACTTCTATTTTGTACCAATCATGTAAAGAGATACACATAGAGAGAGAGAGAGAGAGAGATGGGACTTGAGGGAATAAGCTAAAGGGTTGGGAAGTGGGGGGATTATATGGGAGAGCGTAGGAGGTACCACAGAGAGAGAGAGAGGGAGTGGGGCATGAGAAGGGATATGCACAATAACTAAAAAATTGAGTCGACCAATAAATCGAATTGAACTGTCCCATAAAATAATCAGATTTTAAAAATTAGTTCATGAACCGATTTTTAAAGAACCGGTTCATGAACTGAGCCGGTTTTTAAAGAACCGGTTCATGAACCGAGCCGGTTTTTTAAAAATCGATTCATGAACCCAACCTATTCCGAACCGAACCGAACCATTTTCAAACTAAACCGATTTTTAATAACTCTATTTTTTAAATTTTTAATTTTTTTTAAAAGAGGATCGACTCAAACCAATTCTGAATCGAACCGAATCATTTTCAAACCGAACCACTCTTAAACCGAACTATTTAAACCAATCCCATTCAATTTTTTAAATTTCCACACATGCACATCCGTGGGCATAAAGGGTGTTTTAAAGGGTAGCGATGCGATGGTAGGGGACAGCGTGTCCAAATCAGCTTAATAGGCCGTCACTCTTGGGCTCCACTAGCACGTGCAAAGAAAGCGAGAGGCCCTGTGACATGTAGTCGTCAGTGGCTTTTTTTGTTTTTTTTGTTAAGAGACCAATTATCAAAAAATTATTAATTTTTGGATTGTTTTAATAAAGGGGGAAAGTATTTCTCCACAAAGAAATTATGAATTTTTGGAGTGTTTTAATAAAAGTGAATTTTTGGAGTGTTTTAATTAAAGGGAAAAGTATTTCTCCGCTCGTAATAGATAAAGTTATATCAAATGAGTTTTAAATAACGTTGTTTTGAGGTTATAAGATTAAAAAATTATAATGATAAATATTAATATAATCCTACAATATATTAAAATTACAAAAATATTTTGATTTTTGTCCAAAAAAATGACGTTATTTTGAACTCACCGGGTATAACTTATCTAAGTTGACACCGGATATAATTTGTCTCAGTTGACTGGATAAATCATTTGCCCTTAATAAAATATAATTTAAGAAAGAATACAAATTTTTATTACCCCCTAATCCTTTTGAGGTAGGATATCACAGTTTTTATTTATATACATTTGTCTCTTATTTTATCTATTCTGTTTATAACTTAATTGAATGTGCATCAAACTCAGCCATTTACTCATGAAAAGCTATTTGTGGCCTGGTAGGAAAATATAATAAAACCAATTTAAATAAAATAATTACTCCCTCTCGCGTATCAACTATCTTGTCCTTTTTTTGTACCACTTTCCTTGTGATGGGAATTAAGAAGGGGATACGACTTCGATAGCGTTATACAACCGAATCAAACAGTTTTTGTGGTTGAACTTGTTCCAGCACTTAATGTTACGACATTAAATTGTTTGTATATAAAACGTGAATTTAAATGTCGAGAATTGATTTGGGGTTGCTGTGGGTGGGATTAAATTGTGACTCAAGATATCATATCGTAGAATCAATTTCATCATGATTTCCCCCTCGTTTTGATAGTTTTGCAATAAGCTCGAATCTTCCATAATTAAATTAGCGATTGTAAAATCAACATCAGACAACACAGTGTGTATTTGGATCCCTTAAGTCCTTAACGATAGTTAAAATCTAGATTTATTTTTTTAATTAAAATGATTGCATCAAAATTTCAAACCTTTTTATATTTTTACAATTTTTTTACGATTTTTATTACGTTAGCATTTTACATTTTACGATTTCTTTATCCTTATTTCAATTTTAAGTAAAATTTTGATTTTAATTACCATGATAGCGACGACTTGTTTTCGGAAAGTCATCCATACTTTAGGTAACTAAACGGCAAAGAAAAATAATTAATTAGACCTTTGTTCTGTTCTGGCCGGTCCAATAGGCTAGCCAATATAGCAAGTCAATGGCAAGGTTCAAGCCATCTTAACCCTATCAATACTGTAGCATCAACCCAACTGCCCCAACACTGTCATCCCTGCTCATGAGCAGTGGCTTTTCCAATATTAGACACTAAGAATATGTTTCGTGCACAATATAGGATAAGTCTTGATAGTATAAGATCTGATTGTATAAAATCTGATTATATAAGACCTGATTAAATTTTAATATTATACAGCGTTTGGCATGAGCATGGTATTATAAGATAATATCATTTAGTGTAACGGAGGAATAGCCATTTAAAAATACTTGTAGAAATACAAAGAAAATTTGATTTTTTAATGAACAATATTATTTTCACATTAATTTTTAAGATATTAAAACAAGAAAATATGCTTTCTAATACATTTTCTTAATTTATTTATTTGAATCCAAACAAATAGGGTGTAATTAAAGATGTAAGAAAATGGTGCCCAATAATTACTTCTCCTTTTTTATTTCTTAATAATTTTTTTTTTCTTTCCGTAATATTTTCCATTGCCATTTCTGTTGGCGACTAAAGAAACAGATTTTCCAGTGTAAATAAATGGGAATTATATGTACTAATGTACCTTCTATGTACATATTGAATGTACGTGTACCCAAACGATATCGCAATTAGCAAGGGAGGTAGGTTTGATTGGACCTCTCTTATTTAACAATAATTTAGATAACAGACTAGAGAGAAAATTGAGAAACAAAGTTATGAAACTTTCAGATTGATTGTGACAATCTTTTCCTTTCCTTCTAATTAATTTCAATGTATTATAGCATATTGTAGTGACGAAATAGTGTGTCTATGTACGAACTAATAATAAATATTTTAAAAGCATCTGCATATCATATTTTGAATCTTTCGTACTTATCAGCGTAACATATATAACTTTTTTGGAAATCATATACTAAAACCACGATGTTAACCACACACATTAATTGTACTTATCACAAAATTATTTTTTTAGGCTTTGTATGGGAGTTTGGAGGGGAGGAAAAGGAAGGGGATCCAAGGGGGGATGGATGGGAAGGAAGGGAAGAAAATTAGAGGTTATTCTCTTCCCTCATTTGAGAGTTAAAAAAAATGGTAAGAGAGAGATTTGAGGGTCAATGAGATATTTTTACAATTTTATCATTTTTTTAAAATTAATATAAATATTATGTTTTACAAATATAATCAAATTTAAAATTTCATAACAAAATTATTTACGTATTTTCACACTACTAAAAAAAATCATATTTTTTACGAAATTTCTACGTTGCAAACGACGAAAATCTTGCCAAAAAATTAATTTTCTGTAGGAATACTTTTCGTCGAAAGACGACGAAATTTGTATCTGATGAAGTTTTTTTACTAAAATAAATTTTCGACGAAAAAATGAATTCCGTAAAAATTTTGACAAAATATTTTCCATCCAAAATTTTCGATGAAAATATGTCTCGATGAAAATTTGACGGAAATTTTTTTGACAAATTTTTTTAGGAAAATATTTCTATCAAAACTTTTGAAGGAATTTAGATTCCGCAAAAAAATTTGAGGAAATATTTTTCGTAGAAACTTTTTGACGAAAATGTGTCTAATGAAAATTTTGATAGAAATGTTTTATATCGAAAATTTTGAAAGAAATATTTTCCGTTTGACGAAAAAAAATTCGTCAAAAAATAACGAAGATATTTGCGTCTAAAACTTTTGAAAGAATTTAGATTCTGTAAAGAATTTTGACGAATTTTTTTCCGTTAAAATTATTTAAAAAAATGATTTTCATCAAAAAATTTGCCGAATATGGTTTTTTGTCAATATTTTGACGGAAATTAGATTCCATAAAGAATATTGACAAAAAAAAAATTCGGTCATAATTTTTTACATAACTTTTTTTCGTCACAAATTTTTAAGAAAATATTTTTCGTCATAATTTTTTGTTTGAAATGTGTTTCGTTGAAAATTTTAATGGATATATTTCCCCTAAAAAAATTTGACGGAAATGTTTTCCGACAATTATTTTTGTCGATAATTTTCGATGGAAATGTGTTTCGACGGAAATATTTTTCCTTGAGAGGTTTGATGAAATATTTCCGTTGATAAATTCGACGAATTTAAACTCTATCAAGAATTTTGCATGAATTTTTTTTCCATAAAAAATCTATGTCAGTGATTATGGTTAAATCTTGTCCAGTCTCTAATTTCGTCTTTAGTTTCATTGGAAATGTTTTTTCGTCTCTATTTTGAGGTAATATAATTTTCGTCAAAAGTTGCATCACTGTTTTTGACGAAATATTTTTCGTCGATAAATTTTTTCAGTATTTGAGACTTTTCTAATAATGTCATATTTAAAAATGATTCATAATTATATAGTTTTCACATTTCATTATTAAGGGTAGATAACTAATTTTCAATATTTACCTCCTCAAACCTCCAAAATTGGCCTGTTACCTGGAAACTTTAATTTTAAGGGAACAAAATTCTACAAAAAATCAATTTCCAGATTGAAACCTTAGCTTCCAAGGGTCTACAATAAATAAATAAAAATTTTGGAGGCCCATTATAAAAGAAAGTGCCAACAAAAAAAATAAAAATAAAATTGACACAAACAAGCAGTGCACAGTGGAACGAATGAGTTTTTGTGGGTTTATTTGTGTGAAGAAGGATGAAGGATAATATAGAACAACACTAATAATTCCATAAATATACATAAATTCAATATATATCCAAATAGCATAATATATAACAAAATCATCCAAAAAGTCTGTTAAACCAATAAAATAGGGTGAAATAAATTGATGAGAGAGAGAGTTATTACAAGTAGTATAAAAAATATAAATAAATATTTACAGACTAAAACCCTCCATTTTCTTTCTTTTTCTCTCCCTAAAACCTAAAACTCTCTAAAAAACAAAGCTTTAATGGATGATGTCATCGTACGCGATATTTATAATGTGTTAGATAAAATGGCATGTTATACACGCGGCATGTCTATATATATAACACTTTCTTTAATTGATAAAAATATTAGTTTTGATTTTTTTATTGTTTTCTTTTTATTTTTGGACATTTGCATGAAATTGATGAAAAAAAAATAATTTATTTCAAATTAAATAAAAAATTATGAATAGGTGACGTTTAAATCAGGCATTATTTGTGTAAGATTGATGCCTCCTTTAGGTGTGATAGGGGATGCCTAATTAAAGCGTGACACAATGTACACACTGTAATACACGCATAAATAATTTCAAAACAATAATAAATTCATAATTTTTTATTTGAATTATAATTAATTAATTTTTTTGTCTGTAATTTACATATTAATAATGAGTGGTTATCAGTTCAAAAGAATTTCGTCTACCCACATACGATTCAATCTGGTCTAAGTGAATTATTGATGGATGGGTGCTCATGACAAAATTATGTTCTCCAACACTATCTCTGAAAAAAAAAAGTATTTTTGTGCCTTGGAAGTGTTTATGTGAAAAAAATGCATTTGATAAGTTTTATTTTTATTCCGAAAAATTGATAACACAATACAAATATATTTCTTTACTTTTGAAATAATTACAAAGATTTCATTCGATGTGTAAAATAACCAAATCGCAATAGATATTTTAATTAAAATGCCAAATTTTTTTTTAATAAATAATAATTATTTCATGAAAATACAAAAAATATATAAAAATCTAATATTTTAATACAATGAAAATTCTTAAACAAATATAATATTTTGTCTTATGAAAATAATAGGATATAAAAAAATACTACTCATATTTTTATACCATATTATTAAATCAACATCAATGAAACAAATGAATAGATAAATATGTATACATAAGTCACATGATATCCAAATAATTCAAAGCATAAACAATTGAATCAAAAAAATATAACAAGTCTCCAATGTATTTTGAATATCTCGTAATTCGTATAGCAAATAAATCAATATCAAATTGAGGGCAAGTGAGTGTCTCTAGCTAATTAGTTCGCAATATTTTTTTAAACAATGGTTATTTTGATCCTTTAATTTGGGTCCCGCTCTTCCTCTATAACTATAGTTGTGTGGATTTCTGGTGAAACGTTGGGATTGTCTTCATCCATTGATTCACCGTCAGCATGAGGAACAAACACAAGTCAAACAAAAAAGAGCACCGGCCATGATAGAGCTGCCTTATATTAAACCATAACTCTCAAACGAAAAAGATGAAAGAATTTAAACAAAAAAGGTCAAAATTAGGGTTCACTGTTCAATTCTCAAAACCAAAAGATGTTTAACTCTTGGTTCTCCACTGCACGAATGGAGACTCTAGGGGTAACTGGAAGATAAATAGAGAAAAATATATGGGAGATAAACACTAATGCGTGGGAAATTTTGTAACTTTTTTCATAAGAATATAACCAAAAGGGAGAGGGAGGGGGAAAGAGAAGGAAAAGGGACAATGTTTTAAAGAGATTGAGTCATGGAGAGAATGAGAGGGGATGAGAGGAGAAGAGAAGTTTGCTTGATGGGTAGAAGACGGCCTAGTTGGAAATAGAAGGAGGCATAAGAGATTTGTATCAGAGAGTGAGAGAAAAGTGTTTCTTTTTTGTGCCCTAAAATCAAAAGATAGAAAAGTCGCCTTTTTTTATTCCCCATAATAGAAATTAAACCAGTTCATTCCCGTGCATAAAAAAATAAATAGGTTTTGTCTAGCATTGTTTCTAACTTTTTTTGTTCCCCAAAATAAAAAGATTTTAAAAAATTGATTCTTGGAATGTTGTCATGCACACCCTTAATTGCACGGGATGATATTTGCGGGATGTCGATATGTGATTTTGATGTAATGTCGTTGAGGTATGTAGGATAGATTGGGGTAGTGCAAGGCACTCTGACACTCACGTCAGTATTTGAGTAATGAGTTTAAGTAAATTGGAAGAAAATGATCATACATCTTTGAGTATTTCTCTTATAGTAGTGGCTTCACGTGTTTGTTTCCTTGCTATGTCACCTTAGTATGTGGGATGTCTCTCTTTGGTGGATTATGATGCCTTTGTCAGCTTGTCTTGTCTGTAGAATGCCTTTTAGCGGGCTATGAAGCCTAAACATAAATGGAATCTCGTATCTGTTCTTCAGACATTGGTTATTAAGAAGGTTTATCAGGCATGTGACCTTATTAATGTAGTTATGGATTATGGGATTGCATATGTGCGTGATGTGTTATGAACTCGGTTCCCTCAACTCGGCACTAAAGCGTTACATAAATCAAACATCGAGCTTAGAGCTCGGAGCTCGGCCTGATTCATCAAGTCGGCCAGCACAACAGAAACAATAAAAATACAAGAGGAGAGAGAGAAAAATACATTAATCTTTTAATGTGGGAAAACCTTTTTCAATATGAATAAGTAAAAACCCATGGGACATTAGTTCAGAATCAAACTTTCACTAAGAAAATAATGGGTACAAGATATAAAATTTCACCAACAATGGTGGTACACTCAAGCCTCACCTACAATGGTGATATTCAAACTTCCCTAGAAAGGTCTCACTCAAACTTTCCTCTAAAGGTGCTATCTAATACAAATATTTAAGCTTTTCTCAAATCACTAAAGGTCCAACCACCTCACCTTCACACACCAGAAGTATATATACGGGAGGAGTGAAAATTCTAGAATATAAAAAGTGGGAACTATGGTTTCTTGATCCTTAAGTTTCTTGAGCCCCACAAAAGTAACATTGGGCCTTGTACAACATTGAGGAGGAAAAGCCTAACAAATCTCCCTTTTCCAACTTCAATGTGTCGGCTTCATTAGCAGCAGTCCGACACCTTCACAACAATCTTCAAATTTTCTTGCTGGTACTGGCTTCGTCATCATGTCATACCAATTCAGGTCAATGTTCACTTTGACGAGTTCGAGCTCTCCATCTTCCACCACATCTTGGATCCAGTGATACCTCACATCAATGTGTATAGTGCGAGAGTGATAGGTCGAGTTCTTTGCAAGATGAATTACATTTTGATTGTCACACTTCAGCTCATACTTGTTTTTATCATGGCCGAGTTCAAAGAGAACTTCTTCATCCATAGCATTTATTTGCTTGCCTCACTTCTTCATCCATAGCATTTCTGCAATTTAGATTGCCAGGAGATAGCTCATCCTGCAAATGTCATCAAATATCTCATTGTCGACTTCCTTGGGTCGGCATCTCCCCCTAAATTAGCATTCATAAAGCTTTGCAACTCGACTTTGCATTCTCTAAATCGGAGGCATAATTTCGTGGTTCTTCTGAGATACTTGAAAATCCATTTGACAGTTTCCCAGTGCTCTTTGTCGGAGTTTGATAAATATCGGCTTACCATTCCAACATCATACATCAAGTTGGGGTCTCATACAAACCATTGGATACAAATCCTAAATTATGGTGTTTCGAGCCCACTTAATGTTGTTGCTCACTTTGCCTATGATTGGCGGTCTTTCCTCGCCATGAGCTCCCCCTGCACAGCCCAAAAATAAGTATCAGAGCTAATAGTGGACTAGCCTATGGCGATTTGAGTATGTCTTAATGTGGGAATTCAAGGTCTTGATGAGTGTAGCCAAGCCTTGGTGGAAGATCCAATGTTTGATGAGAAGCCAATCATTGAAGAACCCCATGAATACTCGAAGAAGCTTCTCCTTGAGGGGAAAAGAGTGTGGGCCTAGAACTCACACTTGAGGGGGAGATGTTGAGGAATCCAAGTGTGAATGATTGAGTAAAAAAGTCTCACATTGGTTTAAGAATGAACTAAGTGAACCCATGCACTTAATGCCTTAAAGCTTTGAGTTTGATTATGGTATTTCAAACTCACTTAATATTGTTGCTCACTTGCCTCATGATTGACGGTCTCTTCCTACCATGAACTCGCCCTGCACGACCCAACATGATATAAATGTTTTTTCAGTGACTAAATTTATGTCTTTGGGCCTTTGAACAATTATTGGATTGAATTCTTTATCCCACTTAATTTAGACCTAAATTAAGTGCTATATATTTTGTAATTTTAACGACTAGTCATTTTCATCTTATATGCGTCGGTTTGTTGTCGATGTTTATCAAATTTAGAATTATTAAGAATTCAGGTGTTGCAACTGGCCAAAAGAAACATATAACATCTTTGAGAGGGACACATTAATACATTTACATCTAGATGGAAGACAGGAGCAACCGATCTACATCCATAACTTTCATAATTTCAAGATGCATTTATATAGAGAGAGAACATATAACAAAATTTTTAACATGGATAATGAATTAAAATTGTTTTGGAGGTTTCCGAGCAAAAATAATAATGTAACCTACCAGGATAAACATCCATAAAAAGAAACAATAAGTTTCTTTACCAAAATTTTCTACTACCAAAGGTCTCTTTTTTCAAAAAAATCTCTCTCCCTTTAAGTTGTTTGAAAATAATAATGTAACTTTTCACCAAAAAATAGTAATAATAATGTAATCAGCTCTTCACCGTTTTGTGTGTTGCCCCGTGGCGAGGGATTAGTCTCATGGCTATCGGCTATGGGGATACCCGGATGTAATCCAAAAAAAAAATTATTTAATTTTCTTGTATTTTTTTTTTCTATTATTTACTTCTTTTGTGGTTTTTTTTTAAAATCTCCCCTGATATTATTACATATCAGGCTAAATTATTCATTTTGTTCCGTAAACATGCAAGTAAAAAAAACACGTGGGAGATAAATAATTAAAAAATAAACATCCAATGAGGCAAGTGATACAATATTAACCATGGGGAGGATTTTAAGCTTTACCCTTGGAACAATTATTATTATTTTTTAAAAAGAACTTAAAGGCGAGGAACAATATGAAACCGAACAAGCTAATGAAGTATATGGCTAATGCAAATAAATGGTGTTTTATTCAACATCCATTATGATTTGTTCCCAAAGAAAAACAAAAGTCAATGTCTCATGGTGAAAAAAAAATAGAATTGAGATTGTCATTGTTAGGTTTTTGACACTCTTGTGACTTATTTAAATTCTGATTAGGTGATGTAAAGTTTTATTATTTCTTTTGAAAAATATAAGCATATTTTTTATTGGTGCTATATTCCTATTATTTTAATCTTCTATATATTGTGTCAAATATTAAATTTTATTTTATTAAAAATAAATAAATATAATTACTCTTCAAATAATAATATTTTTTTAGCAATCATCTACATGTATAGGAATGATGTATTGAAATACAATGATCAACAAATATAAAAGACACATATCAGAGATGCATGTTGATGATATTTAAACAGGAAATTTTTTATTTGCAATGGTCATATACTTCAGTAGCTTATTCAGTTTTATTTTGAATTATTGCAAGGGAACTCCTCTCTGTTTTATTTTTTTTACTATTAATAAGGGGGAAGTGCACAGATTAACCAAGTATTTAACACGTTAAGGGTGAACTTAAATGAAAAAATCACAGAAAAGAGATAAATGATAAAAATAAATAAATAAGATTAAATAATTTTGGAGGAAACAGGGATATTTGAACTTTTTTCTTTTTTATATGAAATTAAAGTGATATCAATTATAAAGAAATGGATGAAAAAAATATAATTAAATAATATTTTTCTTAACTAATAAATGATACAATGATATTAATAAAAAATATTTTTGGAAACCGCATCTTCAATCAATTAAATTAAAATCAGTCCATTAAATGCTTCGGAACTGTAACAAATAGATAGCGACGCTAGCCGGCTGGATCGATACGTGGATTATCTAACGCTGGTTATATATACAATGTCTTGATCGTCTGATTAAAACAATTTTTATTTAATATATACAATGTCTTGATCCACTAGGAAAGATATTTCCAAATGGCATACCCGAATGCATGCAAGACCATGCAATTATATATTTATATTTGTTTATTTTCTTATTTTTATGTAATATATTATCATTAATTATAATCTATACGATACAAACTTTTAATCCAAAGGCGAATTTTGTGATGAAGTTGTCCAATAAGTTAAATCAATATTGCATCAAATGATGGCTCAAATGGTGTGTAAGTTTTTTATTCATACACACACATAGCATCTTTTGATATCGGTGTCAAATTTTATAATTTGAGATTAAATCCTAACTGTTGATTTTCGTCAATCAACGGTTATCATTTATTGGGAATCAAATTTATTAATTAATTATTAATTCCTAATAAATGATAAAAGTTAACTAGCGAAAATTAACGGTTAGGATTTAGTGTCAAATTTCAAAGCGTGACACTAGTATCAAAGGATCCTATCGCTTATATATGTGTGTGTGTGAAAATATTTTCATGACCACTTTAAATAAGGTTATTTACAGTTATCTTTTATAATTATGTACTACTGGTAGTACATAATTATAACATTAAAGTTGCTTTTTTTCTCTCTCCACGTAGCAGACAAATTCTGAAAAGTGATTGAGGAGAGAAAAAAACAACTTTAATGTTATAACTATGTACTATAGGTAGTAATTAAATAGTTATAAAGAATAGTTGTAGATAATTTTATTCTAGAGATATTTACCCCATATATATATATATATATATATATATATATATATATATATATATATATATATGGAAAAAGTATTTCTACAGTGGCTGTAGAAACTAAGGTCCTTTTTTATCCTTTTCCCCTTCATTTCCCCCACTTCTTCTTGTCCCTTTCTTTTTCATTTTTATTTATTTATATATACATATATATATATATATATATATTTATTATTATTTTTATTTTATTTTTTCTACAATTTTATATCTTTCATGTGGGTTCACTACCACCGACCCCAATTAATTTGGGATAAAGGTGATGTTGATGTTGATATATATATATGGGATGGGTTATTGTGCCTACTCCCTATTTGCCTACCTTTACATACCCTTCTCATCACCGTTGAATTACAATTTGATCTAACGGTTCATATTTAAAATATAAATAAAACCCTTTTACTTCCTTTCTCTCTCCTCCCCTTTCTCTCTCCTCCCCCTTCTCTCTTCCTAATTGAAATTTTTTATGCCCTTCATCGCCGATGTCTACCGCCCTTGTAGCTGTGAATTTTGGTTAAATTTCTGAATTTGTTAAATCATCTAGCTTGAAAAGCACCTTGAATTTCATTTGACTTCCCCTGAATTTCAAAAAGCAACGGATGGATCGTCTAATATTGTTGATTAAATTTCATTACAGGAAGCTATATTGTTGATTAAATTTCATAGACTAATGGACATGCTCATGGATCATGAGGTACAAAACTTAAATACCACGAGTTCATCTGATTCGTCTATGCAAAATTCTTGAAAACATTTGCAGGAAAGGTAATAGCATTGCTTCCTGTAATATCGTTGGAATTCAGGGGAAGTCAGATGAATACACGAATCAGGTGAATATCACGAGTTATACCTTAAGGGGAAGTCACCAAGGGTGCTTTTCTAGCTAGATGATTTAACAAATTCAAAAACTTAACCAAAATTCACATCTACAAGCGCGGCAGACATCGGCGATGAGTAGCATAAAAAATTCAATTAGGTAAGAGATAGCGAGAGGAGAGAGGAGAGAGAGAAAGGAGGTAAAAGGATTTTATTTATGAGAGGATCAAATTGTAATCCAACGGTGATGAGAGAGTAAAGGTAGGCAAATAGGGTGTTATTGTAATTTTGTTTATTTTTATATCACATACATTTTACTGAAACACCCTTCATTAATTCACCTAAAATTACATAAACACCATTCATTAATCAAAACGACGTAGTTTTGGGACTAGCTAGAGATAAACTTATCTCAAGCTGCTTGAGAAATATTTACCCCATATATATATATATATATATATATAAGCAATTGGATTTGTGATTTTGTGTGTACCCACCACACATTATATACTTGTCTCCCGCTAATTAACTAACCTTGGAGATAGAGTGCAAAACTATTTAATCATTATTTTGTTAGGGATAAATAAGAGTTATGTTGTAGGAAAAATAATTTCGTTATGTTAAGATAAGACAAAACACAAAATCATTGAACAAAATGTCTTATCATATTTTTATTATTATTATTATTATTTTTGTCTTTTAGTGTTGCATGACTTCATGTAACATGATAAAATAAAGAACCATTTTGTTAAGGTTTAATTTTAATTTATTAACAATATCATTGACAAGCGATAATTGCTTCAAATATTGACATGTATTAATACATGAGTGGTAACCTTATTGTGCAGATATTTCGGTTAGTAAAAGAAAAAACGTATTGGTGCACGGAACAATAACATATATGTTTCCACCATATCATTGATCACAATATTGAGTATTTTCAACTCACATCAGCTTCTTTTTCAATTGTCCATATATAAAAGTACATATAGTGCTGCACATTTTTTGCTTCCTGATTCGATCGCTTTCCTTTTCCTTTCTAAAAATTTTAGTTAAACGTATGTTAAAACTTATTGATGCCTTCGAAACTTTATTTCTATCATTATCATGTCTATTTATACAGTTCTTGTTTTAGTTTTGCTCATTTGTTAATATTGATTTTAGTTTGTAAGATAATTCACTGAATTACATGAGATTTGAACGTGTTATTTGCATCAGTAGTTTGGGAATATCTCCTCTCACTCTTTGGATTTTAAACGAAATCAGATTATTGATGTTGTTTCTTTTACAAATATTTTCTTTATGGACTCGAATAAAGTTTTCTTAGCCACTCAAATTTACCAAAACTAATTATCATATTACAATAGGGTTTTATGTTTATTATTTTACATGACTTTTTTTCCTACACACACATAAAAAAGTAACTCCTTGTTTTTTTTTTTCCATCATTTCACTTTCTAGGAGAGACCTAAATATTGTGTGTGTTCACTTATATCATGACACATAATATTAATAAAACCCATTACAATATGTTTATATATTATTGACTTTTCTTAAAAAAGAAAAAAGTAACTCCTTGTTTTGTTTTTTTCCATGAGGTAGTAGGGATGGAACCCGAAACTCTATCTGTGGCGGGAGTGGATCCTCTCACGTGGAAAAGTTATCATGTGGTTATGTTATTTGATCACAATCATTCATTGGTGTTGAGATAAGAAAGAGAAAAATATATAAATTTTAAATGAGTAATTGTGATCAAATAATATGATCACTTTTCACATTAGAGAATCCACTCCCACCGTTGGCGTTCCCCTATCACATGGCCAAAAGAGCGTTGCACTGTTTGCAAGAATTTATAGTACCGTACGTGTGCAGAAATATGTTCTTGTCTTAATAGCGAGCCCTGAAATATTTAAATATGTTACATGCTAATAGCCAATAGGGAGTAGTTATAACTCTCCACCAAACAATACAACAGCTTGACGTAGCATTTATTCACGTCTATTATTGTTTTGGAAATAATATCCTTTCCCCTGAATTGGAGTCCCTTCCTTTCCCTTTCAATTCAGAAGAGGCCAAGAAGGATTGGTTTAATAAACCGGTCCCAAATTTGTCATAAACCTTCTAACTTCTCGAAGCAATCCTAAATTACAATGGCGCAATCCATTATTAGGAGTTTGAAAACCTAAACTCCTATAATTGTATCTAAAAAAACTACAACGGCGCCGCCCGTCTCTCTCTCCGTTGACAAACCCCTACTCTATGTTCCCTTCCCTGTTCACCACTCTATGTTACCTTCCCTGTTCTTACCATTATCCATGTTAAAATAGTAAAAGCTTTCACCAAATGGTAGGAGGTGACTTGCTAATAAGGGAAATGAGTTAATGTAAAGGAAATATTTCACGTGTTATAAATATCTTTATCTCTAACCTGCCTTACATTCCGATTTAGTCTTATAACCAATTCAACAAAAGATTCACATTAAAAAAAAAAAAGGAAAAGATGTGATATGCGAGAGAAGCATCTATAGGTTAACAAAGATCATATAAAAAAATTCACAAGAAAGAAAGAAAGGAAAAGATCACATTAAATTTAATTGGTCTGATATGACGACCAAGGTTGTTCTGACGAAAAAATCCAAGTTCAAAGATGGCTGGAAAGGAGCTGATGTGGTAATTCACTCTAATTAAGTAGAAGAGGAAGAGATTGGTAGGAGTTATTTCTCTTTAACTAAATACATCATTAGACGTTCGAAGGTTATTATTTTCTATGTTTTATGGGGAAAGTGAAAAGACTTGGAGGAAAATATAAAGGTTGCTTTGAAACCCTACTCGTTAACTGGAGAAGATTCTAGAATATAGAAGAGAATCCTCTTGCCATCTGTAAAAGGAATGAAGAGAAGGTTTAAAACACCAAGAAAGAGAGCAAGTAATCCTCAAACAATTGAAGAGAGCTTCAATTAGAGAGAGACTATTTAATAATCCATTCTTTTATTGGGTGAGGAATTGTGAGTTAAACTCTAAATTTTAGAGCAGAGAGAAATACCCTTTGCAATTTCATTGTCATAATGAATGGTTTTGTTATATTTGGTCCCGTGTTTTTAATTCTAACATTGAGGGGATTTTATATCTTAAAAATTTTGTGTATTTATATTTTCTCTTCTATATTTTATAATTTATTTTCGTATATTCTATAGTGATTTTTCTAGAAAAAATCATAATTGAAAACATATTAATGATGTTAAAATGTAGGGAAAAATGTTTATCCTTTCAAATGACACAATTTATATCCTTTTACTCTCATAAAAAGGTGGGATTTATATCTTTATTTTTTTTGTCAACTTTTTCTCCTATTTTATATATCTCTTTCTCTCTCTTAAAATGACATAAATTTACATCTTTAAAATGATACACACTTTACCCTAAAATGTTAATGTAAACATGCATTTTCTTTTAGAATGTTCTTAAGGAGATGTTTGGTAGATGGGAGATATTTTGGATTCCTAAGAAAGTGGGATTGGGGATGTTATTTTCCCACATTTGGTAGAGAGTAAAAATTTTCATGGAAAAATTATAATCCGAAGATTTTAAATACACATGACAAATTGACAATCCCAACCCAAAATACCGTCTAACATATGGTATTTTACAAATCCCATGCGGTGGGAAAATTTATCAATTTTTTCGGACAAAATTAGCCCTCATCTCTTCGTCCCTGTTCTTTTTTCTATGAGCATCTCAATGTTTTTCCCACAAGTTAAGGAACAACATTGGACTTCATCGCCCACTCTCAATGCTCTCTTCAAACTCAAAGCAACTCTTTCTTTTACTGCTGCTTCTGCTTCTACTTCCTATTCGTTGTTAACTGAACTCCGCATGGGTGAAGATTTACCAACACATTAGGGTGATTGGTTTCCCAAGCCCTAACCTCACCTTCGCAGAATAGCCGGTATGGCAGTTGCGTATCTCCTTTTTTGCATAACTAGTTGCACTCCCTTTCATAACTGTTACATTATTTCGGGAAATAATTTTGAATGCCTTCATTAAGCAATTGATTTTTAAAGTTACATTAATTAGGTGGTTTTACAATGCTTTACAGCCAAACCTGCCAATGCGTCGCGTGTGTTCATTAAAGTCATTCAAACCCAGCCACATAGTATGTATGATATTGATATAGATTTTGGGCTATATGGCTATAAGAAAAACCAAAATTGGTACTTGTACGGTCCAAAAATAGTTGTAACTTCTTGCTCTTTAAAAAGAAAAAAATTTAAAAATTTAAAAAACAAAGTTATAAAAATTAATTTGGTTTGGTTTGGAAATGGTTCACTTATCTTCGGAAACGGTTCGGTTTTAAACCTTGTAAAAACTGTATTTGCCTAGTTCGTAAACCGGTCTAAAAATCATGAACCGGTTCTTTAAACCGGTTCCATGAACTAGTTTTTTAAAACCGGTTATTTTATGCGCGCGTGTGTTCACAAAAGTCATTCAAACCCAGCCACCTAGTATGATATTGATATAGATTTTTGGCTATAAGAAAACAAAATTGTACTTGGACTAATAGTTGTAACTTCTTGCTTAGTAAAAAGATTTTGATTCAACAATTGAATCATGGGAAGTCAACAGTGGTTTTATCACTTATCTTATCACTTTATTACTTGTACCATCGGTGTACTTACCTAGTTTGTCAATAGTGATTTTACAATGCTTTACAGCCAAACCTGCCAATGCGCCGCATGTGTTCATCAAAGTCCTTCAAACCCAGCCACCTAGTATGATATTGATATAGATTTTTGGCTATAAGAAAACAAAATTGTACTTGGACTAATAGTTGTAACTTCTTGCTTAGTAAAAAGCTTTTGATTCAACAATTGAATCATGGGGGAGTCATTTGCATTGCACGAGAGCTCATGAACTTGCATTCTTCTAAGAGATGAAGCAGTAGTTACAAGTGAAGCTGTGCTAGATACAATCTCAGGCAAACATGTATACATGTCAATCTCAATCACACAAGCCAAGCTATAAAATCAGAGCATGGAGTAGTTATTTTAGGTCTAAGCCTCTCCACTTTCTTCCCTAGTATTTATAATGCCAAGACCAGCAGGCTTCTTAGTTGGCCTGCTGAATTGAAATACAGGGTGCCTGCATAGCCTGCGCACTCCTTTTCTCAATCTCAGCCAATGTTCGCTGTCATATCTATTTTCTAAAGCATGATTACTCTCATATCTAGAACTAGAAGGTGAACTACCACCTGAAACAGATTCAAATTCCAGGCTTCCATTTCCCTTTTCCTCAATACACCATTCTATTCTTCCCAGGGTAGAACAAGTCCTCCATAACTTACTCTTGTCAGTGGCACAAGTATCCTCTGTTTGCTCACAACATCCCTCCCTTATAAATTTAAAAGGATGTGAATCGCCTTTGCACTTGGCAATTGATTCATCTCTCTCTCGAAGGGTCTTCAGAACCAATGTCTTAAGGAAGTTCATGACTTGCACTGCATGAATCAATGCAGTCAAAGGGTCGGCCATCTGCATAGCACAGGAAAACAAGCATTTAAAGCACAGGAAAACAAGCATTTAAATTAAACATGCTCTACCATAAATAATTTGTACATACAATTCCAGTTATTGTTCATCATTAAACTATGCCCATGAATATTAGTATACTGAATACTCTAAATTTCAATTGCTAATTCCATCAATAACATATTTCTGAAAACAACTTTATTTTTTCATTGTTTCTTTAAAATGATGGAAAAATGGTTCAAACATAAGAGAACAAATTAATAAATTGCAAATATTATATGATATTATAGGTTGTTCAACTAAATAATGAGCCTAACTATAAAGCAGAAACAACAGAAGGAACAAAACCATACATCTTTGATTATAATGTAACTAACCTGTGTCATGTTGGGCGCAAAAACCATAGCAATATTGCGTGCATTCATCTTGTTGAACTGTTCATTTTCAACAACGTCTGCCATCAAATTGATTGTCCAGTGAAGCAGTGCAGCTTCTGTTGAAGGAAGTAACTTGACAAGATTAGTACAATCCTCTTCTGAATTGCAGTGCATCACCTGTTCTGGCGTGAGAGAATCAAGTACCCCGGTTGGAAGCTCTCTAAACCAAGCCTGCAAGCCATGAAAAACGTACCTCGTTAACAGTTTAGGAAAATTGTCAACATAATAACACAAATATTTATTCCATGCAAGTACTGAGTTGTTTATAAGAAAGAACCCCTTAATAATGCATTTTAATATGTACCTTTATCAAACCAGATAAACAATGAACGTCGATTCCACATGGCACTAGACCTCTGTTTAACTGATTACGAACCAACTCTTCTTGGCCGTTATCAGCATTTATTCGAAATATTCCTTCTGCCTACAAGCATGGCAAGCATGAAATTAGACCTCAAAATAATGTAAAAGTAAAGGGGATTTATTCAGTACTCAAGGTAGGTTGTCAAATAAATTTCATTGATGATCGGTTATATTTAATGAATTCATACACATTTATAATAACGCCAAACAACCAATAAGGGTTTCGTAATTAATTCAGTGTACCGGTATGCTGGAAGTACCGTAGCAATTGCCATAAATAAAGCCAATTAAATGCTTTTAAAAACTAATTCGACACAAACATAACATACCTTGAGGCCTCCCTCTGAATACAATCGCTTTTGCATCATCAGTAGAATCGTTGGGACACTGTTCCCTCTTTCATCGTAAGAGCACTGCATTGACTTTGCCGAAACTCCAAATACCTTTGCACTGCATGATGATAAAACTCAAGTCAAAGATGGATTTAAAAGCAAAAGAATAGAGAATAATATAAATCATTAAAAAAAGTCTCCATCTAATAATTTTAACTTTTAATTTGAATTGGTTTTTTTTCACATTGTACTCAATGACCACGAAATCACAGGTTCAATTCTCATGACTCCCAATTTCTAGTGGAATTAAATAAATACGATAAATAAAAAATGGAACCTGTGCAATATTTACGTTTCAACTCCAAAGGACTCTTATATGAGAAGGTTTGTTAGAAAAATAATATAAACTAGTATAAAGTCTCTCACCCGCAATTGAATTCCCTCATCAGTAAGCAGCGAAGAGGCAAGTAAGAAATTCACAACCAACAACCACAAAACCAATCAAAGAGCCTTTCTAAGTTGTATTCAGTTTGTAGCCACAAGCCCACAAATTTTCACCTCAGTTTTAAGTGATCAGAGTACTTGAGTAAGAGATATGAGCCGATTGATATATCAAACATAAATGGAACCATGTTCCTCTCGTATTCAGCCTCACCAACATTAAAATTTTAAACTTCTGATGTGCAATTAAAACCAAAGGAAACATTTGATGGATTCACAGCTATCAAGCAATTTATTTTAATTAAAAATCAATTCAAGATTTGAACTTAGAACTGATGCCAACCAGGTGACAAAGCCAAAATCTGACCGTAGTTTAAAAGTGGGTTGGGAACTTGCAACTTTCATTGAACCACCTCAAACAAAACCCAAAATCTTCTCCCTTCAGAACATCCTGCTGGATGCAAAAATGGCAAACAATTCTGCATCTGAAGATGCATTCTAAATTGAGGCCATTTGGTTGCCTAGCAGGGATCCAAACAGATTCAAATCACGTTGACCGAATCAAAAAACTGATAATCAAATTAACCAAAAATCGAAAAAAACTACATATTTTAATTGGATTTGATCAATTTTTGATTTGGTCAGTAAAAATCGATCCAATCCAAAGTTATCCAATGTATTATGTATTTCTTATTTTTGAGATATGGTGACTTGGAATCTTGAATGTTATTGATAACACACTATCTTGTTTTATTTTTTATTATCTATTGATCTATTTTAACTCTTTATGAGTTTATAACTTTATTTTGATATAACTAATTATTTGTATGACTAAAAATTTAGGATTTTGGAAAAATCAAAAACCAATCCAATCCAATTGAAACAATAAAATTGTATTGGATTAAAAAAAAATTCCAAAGTGAATGAATTGAATCGAATGTTTTTGCTTCAAGACTAATCAAATCCAGAGCACCAACACCGTATTGCCTAGCTCATTACATTTTTTTTTTTTTTTTATTTATAAACAAGTTCATTACAATCTTACTGATACACCGGAAAGACAAATGTATCTAATTCTAAGAAATCACAAGTTAACACTCTATCTGATCAGAACGAAATCTCAACAAAGTTGAACCTTTAGTGTTTAGGTCCATTACCCAATTTGATGTTCTGTTATCTGTTATTAAGTAACAGCTAAGAATAGTTAAAAAGAAGAAAGAGTTCACCTGGCACTAGGCACCCTCCTTGGAACCTCGGGCTCTAGCTCAGTGGGCAAACCAAGAAAGCCATGGAACCTATCAAAGGTAACATGAGAGACATGGCGCACCTCCGTTGGCCAGCTAATATCCAAGGAAGAACAAACATCCTCCCTCTCCACACTGCAAGTAACCAATGACTTCTTGATCGCAGCCACCAGAATATCCAATATTGCAAACTGGTGCTGATTGTGTGATTGGAAGCCACGACCACCTGCTTTTGACACTGGATTGATGAACGGCGTTGAAACGGGGTTGCTTGAATCATCTTCATAGTCGTCACCATCTTCTTCTTCTTCATCTTCGTCCTCATCTTTCACATTGTGAAAAAATGGACTTGGCGGAGAAGGGTTGAGCTCGACCAGTCCGCAAGATTTGGATCGGAATAGCCGAGTCATTGTCTTAATTAATGAAGAAGCAATAATGGGGGGTTGGTGTTAAAAGGATCTGAATGTGTGTGTGTGTGTGTGTGTGATGTGAGAAAGAGAAATAGTATTAAAATGGGGCAGTAAAACTGAAACTAAAAGGGAATACTTTTAAAGGCAATTTGATAATCGAGTTGGGTTTGGTTAAGGTTGATGGAGACAAGTTGCTGTTCTTTTTGTTTGTTAGTATTATTATGTTGGTGTTATTTACTTTGTAGAGAGTAATAAAAGATCAGGTTAGTGGGAAAAACTCTAGGTAGCCACGTGACATGATGCAGAAACTGAGCAAAATGATCAGCAGAAACACAAGTCTATTTGAGAGTGACCCTTAACTGGAAGAGTTTACGGTAGTTTTATACAGTTTTGACATTTTTGCAAGTCGTTGATTTCAGACATGATGCTTTCACGTAACTTGGTTGTAAGAAAGATGATGTAAATAAATAAATAAAAACAAAAAACTTAAATAATAGTCTTATCAAAATTTGTATTAATTTCTGTTTAAAGTCTTTTTTATTTTATTTTAAACATAATAATGTTATGTGAAAATTTATAATGGAATAATTCATTGCACGTTGTTGCCGCATTTTGTTCGTCTTTTGATTCGTCCATCTATATGGAGTACAGATTTATTCAGGAAAATAAAATGTATGATGTATCTTTCACCTCACATCAAGAAAGATACTCAACCTTCTAACAGAGGAATAACAGGGTGCCAATAAAAAGCTGAACAGAGTAACATTTCAAATTTAGGAAGAACTAATCACGCCGTTTTCCATGCTTCATAATATAGGAGAAACTTTCTTTGATTATTGAACAAAAAAAATAGAAAATTCTCAACATTATAATGGAATTTTTTACAGCTAAAAAGTAACGCTGTTTTTGGTATTGGCTTCTGAAGTCACGTGGGTCATGTAGTTTTGTTCCTTCCTTGATGGAAGCTGAAAAACTTTAATTGCTGCTTTGGTTAAAGAATGAATTCTACAAAGTTTACATCAATCAAGTGGAATTGTATTATATTTTCCATGGTGGCCCAATTGGATGGGGGGCAAACTCAATTAAATATACATTGTAGAAAGATGGTGGGGGCATGAGAACATGTCCATGCATGCATGATGCACACATCATGCAAATGCACTTACCTGTCCTGTCGTTACTATGCCATCTCCGCGTGCATGTTTTCTAGCCGTAGCGTTTCTTTGGTCCCCAATCTTACACATCACATGTATTGTTTGCTAGTATATCATGTTACAAGGTGTGAGTATAACCATATTTTTTGTCTTCTTTGCTTATACTAATGGAGTCAAAAAAAACTAATTTCTTTTTATGAATTCTTTAATCCTAACGTCACAGAAATGAACTCAATATTTGCTTCTAAACGCAACAAATTTGGAACTTCTATGTACTAAAATAAGAGTTGGGACTTCGTTTTTATCTCGATTAGAGTTTTATTATTATATTAATTTTATAAATTTTCTAATGGCAGACATTAGTTTTTGTTGTTGTTGTTGTTATTAGATGTTAGATCTTGTAGTAGTTATTACTGCGATGCCATCTGTTTTTAGAAAATCAGTTATTGCTTAGAAGTTGCTTTTGCATATATACATGCCTTCGAATGATTGATGATTGAATATATATGTACCGATGATTAATTATGGTCATCATTCCTGAAACACCCACCATCATTTATACTGTTCAAGTCATTATCATGTGGTTGCCTTTGAAGCAAAAATAACATATCTACACTACCCATTCCATGCATATATTCTAGGGAGAACATTTTCTCATGTTGTAGGAGAGTTGTTTTCTCCTACCAGTGACTCTTCGACTTTTGTGCAATATTTTCTTTTGTTTTTTATTTTTTTAATAGATGTGGGCCCCACGTAAGATGTGTCTACAACATAAGAAAATTTTCTCCTATATGAGAAAATCGAAACCCTATATTCTATACTAATCGATCTTTGGTTGGCTAGGAGTTACTTTTAAGCTACTCCATTAATTATGAGCTTCTTCAAAGTTCAAACCCTCCACGAAGGGCGTTTTCTTTGGGAGATGAGAATGAAGAAATTTGGTGAAGGTATACACGTGTGTAACAGTTTAACTAACCACACCAACTAGCTAGAATAAAACTTCTTAACGAATGAAAAGTGTGAGCTCTAAGGTATTGAATTGAATATATATTGGGCGGCATACAAGTTGAAATAGCTTACGATATGTCAAAGATATTTGTACTCTTATAACCTTTTGATGCGTTGTTTTACAAAACATACAAACAGAAGAAGTTGACTTAATCCAGGCCGTCTCATCTTATCGGTACAATATAAAAATTATATGACCCCAGATATGACGTAAAAGTTTTATAATATAGCTTTTATTTTATTTTTTAATTTTTTTCGCTAGTTAATTAATTGTTCGATTATTCCAATCGAGTCGGACAGAATTACAAGGATAATAAATCTTTTTGTACCAAACTTTTAACACGGATGCAGGTCCTTCATCTCATGCATTTTGTGTAGCATGCTTCATAATCACTTATATGCATTTTGTGTAGCATGCAATTGCACAGCTTTTAGAGCTGAACTTAGGTGTATCTTACATGGATTAGAGGAGACTTGGAATACAGGCTATAGAAAAGTTATTGTTGAAAGCGATTCATTAGTGATAATAATTGGGCTCATCAAGGGAGACGGAGCAGTTCGTGAGATGTGTTTGTTATCTCGTATAAGAATATGGATTGACAGAGATTGGGAGATACATCTTCATCATACTTACAAAGAAGGAAATATGTGTGCAGATTGGATGACTAATTTTCTGCTAGACCACACAGATCAGGTGGACCAACTGTATTTTGAGGAGCCTCTAGGAGGAATTCATCTCTTATATCTGGCTGGTCTTTCATCAATTGGGAGACCCACGTTTTATGGTTATTTTCTAGTTAGTTTGCATTTTGTGTGTTTTGTAATCACTTATATACATTTATTTCTTATTAAAAACTAATATACTTGTTATCCTTTCATATATCACTTATATATACCTAGGGCTTTACATCTCTCATTTAACATGAGATTAAAAAATCTTCTACACACATAATTTTAGGATAAACAAAAAGCAAAAAACAAAAAAATATTTTCATATATCACTCGTATTAAAGGAGAAACTGTTTTCCGATATACATATGATACAAGTGTAAGTTTGTAAGAAAATAATATATCATAATAAAATATTTTATATGTTAAATATTTTCTTTAATTTCACTCAAAAAAATTAGGTCAGACCTCAAATTAATGATGAGTGTCAGTGAATCATAACTTGTGTTGAAATGCAATAATTCTTTATCGACCCATGAACTTTGGCTAAAAACTAAAGCATGTTATATATATATAGGTGATTCCGCTTTAGCTTCAATCTTCTTTTACGACATTACATCGTTTCTATTTATTCAGATGAAAAACCTAAAATGAAGATCTTGTATAAATTTTGGGTGATTGGATACTAAATTCTGTGAAATACTGTTGTTACCTTTTACCTGTGTCAATTAAGATATCCATACTATCTTGAATTTAAGACTTTAAAAAGAAATTATTGGTTGTAGAATCAGAAATCAGAATTGGGCAGAACAGTAATGGGTGTGCATCATAAACTATCAAGTCGGGCAGAGGTAGGTTCTGGGCTATGATTGGGCTGGATGCTAAATTATACTTGGGCTGTCTAAATATATTTGCCCAATACTTTAGGCCCGAAATTATATGGTCAATTATTTTTGAACTCACCTCCCTGTGGACTGCACTAACTTGCAGTATTAACATTTTCTGTTTTCACTTATTTTCAATGACCAACAATTTTAATTTTACAAAAACAGAAATATATCTTTAATGAGGTATGATTTTATAACAGTTATGTCAAATTTAAAATTGTGATGTTATAGAGAGCCGTTTTGGATAAAAAAGATATTTTTTTTTTTTTTTTTTGTTTTTTTGCCCCACTAACAATATTATGTGTGTGTCAAATTTCAAATTTGACACTGATGTCAAAGTATCATACCTCATCTTTAATTCATGAAGAGAAATCTGTCAACAGTGCATTACAAAATGAACTTACGAGGTTACACCAAGTAGTCAATCCTGGTCATAGCTCACCTGAACAAGCGACAAGCAATATCACTGATCTCTTAGCATAACTATGGGCAAAATTACTGAGCAGTAGCTCCAATATCATATCCAACAAAACTCAATTCCGAGCAATTAAGACAGTCAAAAGATTCAGGACTCATTTTTAGATCATTTACAATATAAATTGAGTGTATGAATAGTGATACCGAGATAGTATGTATAAGTGGCAGTGCATTAGACATTTAATTCAATGTCTATGATTTACCCACATTCCCACTTTATTATAGTTTTATTTTATTTTATTTGAAATCGGATATTTCGAAATAAGGATTGCAATTAATAAGATAAAATACAGAGTTATAATTGTTCATTGAAAAATTAAAAGTTAAAATTATAATGAAATATATGTACATTTACATATAATAAATTAGGGAAAAGTTCAAAAAATCCCCTATATTTTTCTTTGAATCACTTACCTTTTATGATTTTTGTATCCAAATCCATCCTTATGATCATTATAGACCTAATTAATTTGCTTATTTTACTCTTCTTAAAGGAAAAAGAATAGAGTGATAACAAAAAAGACAAAAAATAGAGAGAGAAAAAGACAAAATGAAATAGAAGAAAAAAATCAATATTATAAATTTGTAACATATTTGGCTTTATTTTTCTTCTATTTTTTAGTTCACAATTTATTTTTATTTTTTTAATTAGATACACTTGTTCTTTTTTTCTCCTATTTTTTTTATTTTTTTATTTTTTTATCACTGTTGAAAGAAATAAGAAAAAAAAGACAAACAAGAAATAAAAGAAAAAAAATTAATGTTTCGAACATATTTGGTCATATTTTTTCTTTTATTTTTATGTGCTTAGTTTATTTTCTTCTTTTTTTGATTTAGACATATATAATCTTTTTTTTTTGTCATTCAATTCTTTTTTGATTTAGACTATTTTCATTTATTTTGTACTTTTAGTTTTTTTATCTTACTATAGTAAGTTTTCAACATATTTGGTTTTATTTTTTCTTCCATTTTTTGTCCTCGAAATTTTTTATTTAAATATATTTGGTCTTTTTATTTTTTTTAAAATTTTTTTTACTTTTAGTCTTTAATGTAAGTATTCTAATTTTCAACATATTTGATTTTATTTTTTATTTTTGTTCTTTTTTGTTCTTTCTTCTTAGATGGGTAAAATAGACAAATTAATTAAGTTTCTAATAGTATTAAGGATTTTTTGGAAGAAAAAAAATCATAAGGGGACAAATGATTAAAAAAAATAAGGGGTAAGAGAATTTTTGAATTTTTCCCAATAAATAATGAAGGTGTTAAAATATAATCGGTTACCAACAAAGCCCCAAGCATAGTTGGTAAATAGCTAGGCATGTTGATAGGGGTTCGATTCCTGGCCGTGTGTATGGAGAATGAGAGGTTTATCCACTTAATGTGATCTCCCATCTTGAAAGGATAAGTCTTCGGCTGGCGGCCGGAAGATACCTTGACAAACCAAAATAAGAATAAAGATATAATTGGTTTATTTTTATACAATAATCGATTAATTGTAGCTATAATTGGTTGATTTTAACGCTATACTTTATCTTCTGGGAGGGATCTTACTTTAAGAGAAACACATCCTATATAACATAGATGTATTACGCTGGACTAACTTCCAACTTTCCTTTTATTTATTGAAATTGAATAGCTGATCTGCCATTAATTAAGGCTTTTATATCAAGTTAATTAGTTAGCGGTTGAATTCATGAGAAGGTGGAATAGTTCAAGACTACCAGACTATCTCTTTCTCTTTAATGGAGTACTGTTACGAAAGTTTCTTTTGTAATGACTATCCGCCTATATGATTTTAACAACTGCTTTTGTTTTCAAAAAATCAAAAGTTAAAAATTCAATAGTTTAAATTATTCAATACAATATCAATGAATATTCAAATTTTGTATTGTTTGTAATGAATTACAAATTTTAAAAAAATTATACCAAAAAAAAAATTAAAAATCAAATTAAGTAATAAGTTATTTATAAATTTTTTTGTAGAGTAAAATATGAATAATATTTAAATGTTTCAATAATTAAAAATTAAAAATTAAAAATTAGTTTCTTTTAATAACTTATTTTTTGGTATTAATATAGTATGAAGTAATCAGTAATGTCCATCTCAATTTGTATAGTTTGGCCAATTTACTTTTCCGTTCTCATCCTATATATATGTTGTATTATATTATATTGATAGTTGATTATATATATATACATATATATATATATATATATATATATATATATTTGATAACAATAGTTGATTATATTAACTTGACTGTATATGTGAAATTCTTATATAAATTTAGTGCAGCCAACAGTTAACACATTATTAATATAAAAAAATACAGTTAGGTGTACGATGATATTATATTTATTTAATAATTATTATAACTAATGATGTTGTTATGGATACTACTTACCTTAGGCCCAGCAGATGGGGCCCAACCTCTGCCCATAGTCTAGAACCTTCTAGAGGGCATCATGGCCAGCCATAGAGACTCACCACTGGGTCATTCTCCATTCTACACTACTGGCCCTCTGTACATTGACAATGGGTAACTTGATGAGACGGCTCAATGAGGGTTGCCCAACGATCTCTCCCATGCTAGAGGGGACTCTTCTCTCTAAATACCATTCTCACACATGGAGAGGAATATGCTTCCCCACCCTTCTCATATGCTGTCACTATGTGATACAAGCCTAAATGTTAAGGGTCCAGTTGCCAACAATATTGAGGTAATTAGGCCCATCCGGAAGAGGACAACACCAGTATGGTTGAAGGATTATTCTAGTAAGTGAATAGTCAGTTAGTTAGTTTTAGAATGTAATCAATGCTTGGATCTAGTGACAGCTGGTAGGAAGTGTAAGTAGTTAACATACACGTGTAATTGGATGGATACATATACATGGCATAGAATTGTAAACAGTATTCATTTGAATAATAAAGCTGATTGTTTTCGTTCACTCCTTTCCCTTCTCTGTTCTTCTCTTTCTCTGTTCTTAGGTTACAAGTTGTAACATCTGGTGCTTTCATCATGCGGATTCAAGATGTTGCTGAGGACACCCAGAAGTTGGATCAACTCACCGAGTCGGTGTTAACCTTGGATGCGCGACTGAAGGATTTCATGACTCAATCTCGTGAATCGTCATCTTCTTCTTCAAAAAACCATGTTTCTAATTCTGACGGTTCTACTCCTTCCTTCCGACATCCAGAAACTCCGGAGCAGCGCGTGTTGAAATCGGTGAAGGTGGAGCTTCCCCTTTTCAATGGGTTTGATCCTAGTAATTGGATTTTTAAGGCAGAGATGTTCTTTCGGATGCAAAATGTTCCACCTTTCATGAAGGTACAACTTGCCGGCATGAGGATGGAAGGCCAAGCATCTCCGTGGTTCCAATGGATGTTTACTTCTGGGATGATTAATCAGTGGGAAGATTTTACACGCTCATTGAGACAGCGGTTTGGAGCTTCAGCCTTTGTTGATTTGAAGGGGGCTCTTTCAAAATTATCCCAATCAGGTACACTCATGGAATATATTAGGGATTTTGAGTCCTTATTAAATCAGGTTCCTGGATTTGATGATGAGGTCTTGAGGAGTTTTTTCATTTCGGGCCTTCAACCTGATCTTCGAGGAGCCATTCAACTTCAATGGCCCACTTCCCTTCATCATGCTATGCAACTTGCATATGCGTATGATACTCACCATGAGCAACTACGTTCGTCCCTTGTGGCCACCCAAAAAAAACCTTTTTTTTCTTCCCATCAAACCCCATCTACCTCCAGATCCACTTCTTTTTCTTCGACTACGAATACTGCAGCTTCTAGCTCCAGTAATACCATTCCCAGTACCATTAAGCCTCTTCCTTCCCCATCATCTACCTTACCTATTCGAAAATTGTCTCCTGAAGAAATTCAAAGGAAAAGGGACCTAGGGATTTGTTTTACATGTGATGAAAAGTGGAATTCGAAGCATAGATGCCAAGCAAAAATGCTCATTTTAATGGGTGACATGGAAGAGGAACATGATAATGAGGAGGAGATCTTGTGGTCTCCTGAAACCAGGGAGGAGTCTGACATGGCTACCTTGCACGCATTATCTGGCTCTTTGAGGCCCAGGGCATTAACTCTAGAGGCAATACTTCTTAACCATTCAGTAAGGGTGTTGGTTGATTCTGGTAGCTCTCACAATTTTATAAATCAAGAGCTAGCAATTAAATTGAAGTTGCCAATGATCCAATCTAGAGGCATGAAGGTGTTTATGGGCAATGGTGAATTTTTGTTCTGTGATTTGAAGTGCAGCTTGGTTAATTTGTTAATCCAGAATCATTCTTTCACAGTGGATTTTTGGGTATTGGAGTTGCACAACTTACATGTTGTTTTGGGTATGACTTGGTTGGAGAGTTTGGGTCGTGTTACTCATGACTACCTAGAACAATCGATGGAATTCATGAGCAATAATAAATGCATCAAATTGCAAGGGGTTACTGATGCAAGTATTCAGCTTAATCCTTTACAGCATTCAGTGGGATCTTGTTGTCTTTTGGTAGAAGGTGACCTGCCAGCCTTGCCAGAGTTGGATGCTATGAAGGAAAACGTGAATTCTGATTTATGGCCTGTTCTCCAAAGGTGTAGTGCTGTATTTCAGACTCCACAGTCTCTTCCTCCTTTTAGAGGCATGGATCATTCCATTCATTTGGTGGAGGGAGCAAAACCAGTCCATGTCAAACCTTATAGGTTTCCTCATCACCAAAAAACAGAGTTGGAAAGACAGGTTTCAGATCTCTTGGCTGCTGGTTTTATTCAACCAAGTAAGAGCTCTTTTTCATCTCCTGTTTTATTGGTGAAGAAGCATGATGGGACGTGGCGTATGTGTATTGATTATAGGGCTCTTAATGCCATAACGGTACCTGACCGTTTCCCTATACCTACTATTGATGAGCTCTTGGATGAGTTACTTGGTGCCTCACTGTTTAGTAAATTGGATCTTAGAGCGGGCTATCATCAGATTCGTATGTTGCCTCAAGACATTCACAAGACTGCTTTCAGGACCCATGAGGGACACTATGAGTTCCTTGTGATGCCTTTTGGGCTCACCAACGCCCCTGCCACTTTTCAAGCGGCCATGAACCAGATTTTTCGCCCTTATTTGAGGAAATTTGTCATAGTTTTTTTTGATGACATCCTCATTTATAGTGCCACATTAGCAGATCATGTGCATCACTTGGAGCTTGCTCTTCAATGCTTGCAGCAACATAATTTTTATGTTAAGTTGAACAAATGTGCCTTCGGTGTTGCTGAGATTGCTTACTTGGGCCATATTGTGGGTGTAGATGGAGTCAAGGCAGATTCAAAGAAGGTAGCTGCCATGATGGATTGGCCACAACCTTCATCTGTGAAACAGTTAAGAGCCTTCTTGGGCTTAACCGGTTATTACCGGAAATTTGTAAGAAACTATGCTGAGATTGCTTCCCCACTTACTGACATGTTGAAAAATGAGAGATTTTCTTGGTCAGCTGTGGAAATTGATGCTTTTAATAAGCTCAAAACAGCTATGAGCACAACTCCAGTCTTAGGATTGCCAGATTTTTCATCTCCTTTTGTTGTGGAGACTGATGCTTCTACGTTGGGGATAGGTGCTGTTTTGCTCCAACATGGCAAACCAATATCTTTCTTTAGCAAAAAGCTTGGGTTCCGGATGTCACAAGCTTCCACTTATGTTCGTGAGTTATATGCCATTACGGAAGCTGTTAAAAAGTGGAGACATTACCTCCTTGGGGCGCATTTTATTGTGCGGACTGATCATCAAAGCATTAAAGAGCTTTTGTCACAAACAATACAAACACCGGAACAACACAGGTACGTCCATAAGCTTCTTGGTTATTTTTTTTCCATTGAATATAAGCCTGGTTCTTCGAACATTGTTGCTGATGCCTTGTCCCGCCAATTTAATCCTACTGATATGGGTTCCTTGCTGCAAATGGTGTCTGAGCCTCAATTTGACATTACTGAGCGCATAAAGGTTGAGAATGTATCTGATCCAGAGCTGCTCTCTATCCATCAACAATTGGGTGCTGGTCTTTCCCTTGATCCTCTTATTACAGAGAAAGATGGCATTTTATTTCACAAGGGCAGATTTTACTTGGGTTCACAGTCTACTTTGAAGTTGACATTCATCGAAGAGGCTCATAGTACCCCAATTGGTGGGCATGCCGGATCCCTTCGCACTTTCCTTCGCCTATCTGCTTCTTTCTTTTGGCAACACATGAAGAGGGATGTTAATGCTTTTGTAAAGGAATGTGCAATCTGTCAACAGATTAAGACAGCAACTTCAGCACCCTTGGGCTTATTGCAGCCGTTGCCAGTACCTGAGGCCATTCTTGAAGATCTAACCTTAGATTTTATTACTGGCTTACCACCATCACATGGCCATTCTACTATTTTAGTGGTGGTGGATCGTTTGTCTAAATATGGCCATTTTATTGGTTTGGGTCAGTCTTATACGGCTGCCACAGTGGCTCAGATTTTTTGTGATAATGTTGTGAAGCTTCATGGTTTTCCACGTTCCCTGGTTTCGGATAGGGACCCGATTTTTATGAGCAAATTTTGGCAGAAATTATTCTCATTGAGTGGTACTAAGTTGAAGACGAGTTCAAGTTACCATCCCCAAACTGACGGGCAATCGGAGGTGACTAACCGTTATTTGGAGCAATACTTGCGAGCCTTTTGTGCTGATCAACATCATAGGTGGTCATCCTTTTTATGTTGGGCTGAATTGCATTACAACTCTTCAGTCCATTCTTCTATAGGGATGTCTCCTTTTCAGGCTGTTTATGGTCGGCTGCCCCCATCCATCCCATATTATCCTCGAGGGTTGGTGTCCATGGAAGCACTTGATACTCTTCTCTGCCAAAGAAATGAGGTTTTGGCTACTCTCAAGAGCAATCTGTTACGTGCTCAAAATCGAATGAAGAATCAGGCAGATAAGCATCGTCGTGATCTTCTTTTGGCTGAGGGTGACTTGGTGTTGGTGAAATTGCAACCTTATCGACAATTATCAGTGGCAAGGCGTTCCAATCAGAAACTTGCTAAACGTTTTTATGGGCCTTTTGCAGTTAAGAAGGTCATTAGCCCTGTTGCATACCAATTGGATTTGCCTGCAACTTCCAAAATTCATCCCACTTTTCATATATCTTGCTTGAAGCCATTCCATGGAAATTCTGCTGTTCATTTTGCTCCACTTCCAGATCTCAGTAGCAATAATAGACCTGTTCAGGTTCCACTAGCTGTTTTGGCTTCACGATCTGTCCAAGTTGGTGGTGCCCTTCAGCAGCAATATTTAATCCAGTGGACAGGTACAGTTCCTGAGGATGCCACATGGGAGCCTGCATCTGAATTGCTTACCATTTATCCAGGATTAGACCTTGAGGACAAGGTCTCTGTAGAGGGGAGGGTAGTTGATACAAGCCCAAATGTTAAGGGTCCAGTTGCCAACAATATTGAGGTAATTAGGCCCATCCGGAAGAGGACAACACCAGTATGGTTGAAGGATTATTCTAGTAAGTGAATAGTCAGTTAGTTAGTTTTAGAATGTAATCAATGCTTGGATCTAGTGACAGCTGGTAGGAAGTGTAAGTAGTTAACATACACGTGTAATTGGATGGATACATATACATGGCATAGAATTGTAAACAGTATTCATTTGAATAATAAAGCTGATTGTTTTCGTTCACTCCTTTCCCTTCTCTGTTCTTCTCTTTCTCTGTTCTTAGGTTACAAGTTGTAACACTATGCCTCTATACATAGCCCTCACATATGCCTCTATATCAATATACTTCACCCTTCATGAGATACATCTTATGTACAGATGTGTTAAGATAGTATTATCCTAATATACTCAATTTAGTATCCAATAAATTATGCTAGAAATTCTATAAAAGATAATAAAAAGTTCAGATGGTCTCAAGAAAGAAAATGATGACGATCGCTCTCTTAGGAATGTTTATTATGAACTGGGTAATAATTGTGAAAAAAATAAAATTGCTTACATTATTGCTTTGTTAGTTTATAAGGCTTTGACACATACATAGATCCATATTTTTCTTTTTACATAAAAATCTAGATTAGGAGAGGCACACTCCGTGCAAAGGCAGACAAATCAGCCATAGGCAATAGTGGATTTAGGAAATAAAATTTATGTTTACACATTTAGGGCGGGGCAGCGTTCCTAATTTTTTTTTTTTAAGATTATGACCATGATTCAATTTTTGCTTTCACTTCAAAAGTAAAGCTTTGTTAAATCAACCAAAGCTTAAAATAAATAATCGAAAATGATAACTAAAAAAAAACCCACAAAAAGATATTTGTAAAATATAGTATAATTGGAGGGGTTAATCGATCAAAAATTCACCTCTTTCGATGTCTATTTGATCCAAAGTTGGCCACTTTTGATTCACAAAAAAACATGAAAAATCACGTGTGATTCTCCTCCACTAGATGAAGATTGAATTTCAAGAATCGTTGATGTCTATTAAGATTTGGAGCTAATAAGATTTATAAAGCAATGAACTAGGATTTAAACTTTGAGTTTTTAATTATAGAGGTCGGTTGGATTGAGCCTATCTTTATTTTTCTTTCAATTTTTTTTACTTGATCTAAATCACCCACTCCTGTAAAAAAAAAAAAATTCCCTAAGTTTGTGTATGCAAATACAGACAAGAGCACCCAAGTGGGTCCGCCGTTGCGCATAGCTCGGATTTATAGTAGGATTACAAATTTTCTATAAAAAAGGAAAAGCTAAAGAATCGAATCCAAGCCACGATTAATGTATGCTCAAGGTTTGAACAGTTGGATCAACTCTCGTTGGCACATATTAATAATTGTGGACATATTGATTTAGTGTTTTTTACATCACATAGTGAAATTAAAGAGATAGTGTTTAGTTGTTTACAAAAAAAAAAAAGAAGAGATAGTGTTTAGTTTAAGAATATCAAACCACCAAACACGTGTATCAACTGGTACGAGGTTATTTCAACTTAACTAGTGATTTCTTAAAATCTTGGTAGGGAGATATTTGCCACCTTTGTAATATGCTTGAATTGATTAGTCGAATAATTTATGAATCAAGGGATAAATCTCCCCCACATGGGTGGGGAATAATATATCAATTTAATAATTATCTAATGGAACAAAGTATGAGGGAACCAAAACTTGAATGTGGCCTGAGTGTGCTAGAACTTAATATGTATGAGTTCAATGGGGGTAGGTGTGTGTTTATGGATATGGAGAGACAAAGTAAGGCTATTTGCTGATTGTTTCTTTCATAGGGAGATGTTATAACCTAAGTGATGAAGAACAATGAGTGGTTATTTCTTCTAAGGATCTCTCTGAGTAACAACTTTGTCAGCTTCATTGGATACCCATGATTTTTAGTGACCCCTACATGATATAAGGGCTCTTTACTCACGAGGACATGAAATACATGTATTAAGGGAATAAGGAATGGATTAACGTATTAGACCTAAAATGGATTTTTAAGAACAAGCCTACCCGTTAGTTTAAGACTAATATGGGGAGCGATCCAAAACAAATAGTACATCATTTATATTAAGTTTAAAGATGTCGTATGATGTTTGCGTTACACTCATAACTAAAAGATTAATAATGTGTTTTAAATATTTTTATTTATTTATTTATTTTTGGGTAATGTTGTTTTAATTTTTTTTTTTTTTGGAAACATGTTTTAAATTTTTTTAACAATGCGTAAGAATGACTTGAATTTGTAACAATGACAATAGCCGTGGGAAGAATAGTATAACAAAACTAGGAAGAGGTCAATAGCGAAAACAAATATATAGTAGTAAAATAAGATTAAGAGTAAATATTTGTTTGGTCCTCAATAAAAATCATGAAATCTACTTTAATCTATAGAAGAAAAAAGACTCACGTTGGTCCCTCAAAAAGGATTAGTATGGATACTTTTTTTAAGGGATTAAAAAATGGGTTCCATATTTTTTGTTGAGGACCAAGAATGTATTTACTCTAAAATGAACTGCGCTATTTAATAGGTGAGTAAAATACTTTTTGGGTCCTCAATAAATATCACGAGACCCAATTTTATCCTTATAAAAAAAATAATTCGGGGTCACTATGAAATTCAAAATAAACCAATGTTAGAATGTGAGTTTTCTTTGAATTTTAGAGGGACTACAATTTCGACTAACTGGGTCTATTTTGAATTTTAGAGGATCACAAATCAACTTTTTTTCCTAAGAGATTAAAACAAGCCTCATAATTTTTGTTGAGAACGCAAAATATACTTTACTCTTAATAATTTCAATGGGGAAGTGGTCTACGAAATCTCGATTCTTGAGCATCGATTATACTAAATGCTTGTTTGAGAAATTTGTTTTTTTAACTTCTTATGAGTAGAAGTTAGGCCAAATAATTGTTTATAAAAAAATTTATAATAAAAAGAGTTTTTTTTTTTTTTATAATAAAAAAATGCCAAGAGCTAAAAATTTCTTGGAAGAGCTTTTTTAAGCTGCATCAATTATTATTTTTTTTTGAAATGAACAACTTTTAAATAATTTTAAAAGTTAAAATTTTTATATAGTTAATGATTTATTTTTAATTTTTTTTAACTTTAACTTAAATAACTTTAAAAAATAAAATAAAACAATATTGTCAAACAGACTCTAAAAAAGTTGGGGATTATTTTTATTATGTTACATAACATAAAATTATCTTCCTACACACATAAATTTTATATGGGATCCACTTTAAATTTTTTCTCTTTTTTCTTATTATCTCCTCTTTTATGAGGATAGGAAGTTTGCTTTTATGTTATATAACATAACAACAATAATTCCCAAAAAACTTACCTTATCTAACCAGAAAAACCGAAGAGTAGGTTTCTGTGGTCCACATAGATATTTTGTTTATATTCCCATCTTAATTAAATAGACGCATAAAATGCGCGCAGCAGTTGATTTAGTGCTAGTTAGATATACATTGACTAAAAGAAACAATCTTTTCGAGGACACTTTACCTATCAGCTACGTGACAACAATATAGATCAATGCGTGAGGTCATATTAAAATGAGTGACTGTTAACTAACTACTAACAACTCCTCCTTATTGAAAAGAGATACATCTACATCATCTACACTACCCACTATATTTATTATCAACATTTGTTATTGCTGTAATTTACATTTATATATTAAATTAAACATATTTTTTAGACTAGTTTAATTAATTGTTTAGTATATTTTTTTAAAATCTTATCAGTTAATTTTTTTGATTATAAATTTATATTCTTTTGAGTTAATTATGGAATTTTTCTTTTTCTCTCTCTAAATTTACTTATTTTAATTAGGCATATATCTTATATTTTTATATATTTTTTCTCTTAAAAGTTTTTCTTTTTTAAATTTTTGTCTGAATTTAATAAGAGAGTAAAGTACCTTTTGAATCCTCAACAAATATTATGCGACCCAATTAATTATTAAAAAAAAAAATCGATTCATGGTCCATCTAAAATAAAAAAAAAGATTAATGTGAGTCATGGTCCATCTAAAATAAAAAAAAAAATTAATGTGGGTTGTCTTTGAATTTGAGATGAACCATAATTTCGATAATTTCGATTAACTAAGTCTATTTTAAAAATTTTAGATATATCACAAGTCAACTTTTTTTTAAGGTATTAAAATGGGTCTTGTAATTATTTTTTAGGATTCAAAATGTACTTTACCTTTAAAAATATACTTACAATAGACCAAATAATTGCCAATTTAGTATATTAATTTTAACTTTAGCGGCGGTGGCATTCCGGTTATAAGGATAAAGACGGATTAAAATTTGCAACTACTTCCAATATTCTTTTACTTTGAGCAAGTCAAAACTAAAGAATAATCAAAAGATATATTTAATCCAAAAGAAATATAAATATAAGAATTGTAAGTTTTTTTTTTGGTAATAACTTGTAAGTTATTTTTAACTACAATTGTAAGTTACAATTGCGATTAACTCTTTTAGGAGTTACAATTTAAATGATGTTTGTGGGGGGTTATAAACATCTAAGCATTTATATTGTTTAAAAAAAACAAAGTTTTTATTTATTTATTTTTGTAAATGCGCAAGATCATTCTTCTCAATATGAATTAAAAAAAATTCAACTAATTGATGGTTTTTCATGAATGGTCAATATTAATGAACGAGCAATGTATGAAAAGATTCCTTCTTAAAACGTAGGGAGGAAGGTGTGAATTCAATATCATTAATTCCTGTTGAATCCCTACCTAATTTAATCCCATGATTCCCGTCCATCTCTCAGTGAATAAGAAGTAACCACATGCAATGTCTCGTAGCGTGTTTAGTAGAGGAGAATTTTTTTTATTAAAAAATTATAATTTTTAAAATTATGATGAAAATTCAGTGTACGATAATATTCTAAAATAAAAAATTTAAAAATATTAAGTTGTCCTAAAATCAAAAAAAAAAATAGCGTATACCAAATGTCATGGAAGTCACAAGACATCGCCACCAGGTCCGTTCCCCATACAATCCAATCCCTCTTCCTTTGGAAGCTTCGGACCAGGCTGTGTTCTATTACTGCCACTTCGTCACCTCTGATTCCATCGAATCGTCTTTAGCGAAATCACTTTTATCCACTACCATCCGCTCCACCAACCCCCGTCTAGTCCCTCGCCACCTGTCACAATTAAGCAGAGCATGGCCCACCAAAAAGAATAGAAATCCACATTCCCCCTTAAATTACATATAACGGAAACAAACGGGGCAAAAGATATCTATAAAAAAGTAAAAATAAAAGTAGCAAAAGACAAAACAGAATAGAGAGAGAGTTTTCGATGGTACACCAATGGCCCTGATTACGCGAACAGACACGAATCGAACGTCGTCAGGGATTTGCAGATCTGCACTGCGAAGCAGCTTATAGTTCCCAATCTCACTAGCCATTTTGTTTTGTGTCACACTCGGCTTTGTTTGTTACTTGTAAACACTTAACAGACCTTGTTTTCGCTTTTCTCTGTTTCTGTCTCTGTCTCTGTCTCGTTCTCTCTCTCTCTAAAACTTTCTCACTCTACCTGACTGAAATTCTCTGGTTTTATCGTTTTCCCGGAAGTAGATCTCTGTCTTTTGCCGGCGGAAATAATCGGATCCGGGTGGAAGGGTCGAATCCCATGTGCGGAATTTGACTGTTGCCATGGGACAGTGCTACGGCAAGACCAATCCCACCGCGGAGAACGAAAATGAACATGACCCGAACACAACCACCATAATTGCCACCTCCGGCAACGATGACGGACCTCGCTCTCCGCTTCCCTCCGACGGCGGCTTCTCCAACGGGTTTCCGTCGGTTAAGAACACGCCAGCTCGGTCCTCCTCGCACGCAAGCCCATGGCCGAGCCCTTACCCTCACGGAGTAAACCCGAGCCCGTCTCCGGCGAGGGCCACGACTCCCAGGAGGTTTTTCAGGCGTCCTTTTCCGCCGCCGTCTCCGGCGAAGCATATAAGGGCGTCACTGGCGAAGAGGCTTGGGCAGACGAAGCCGAAGGAAGGGACAATCCCGGAGGAGGGTGGGGCGGAAGCGGAGCAGTCGCTGGATAAGAGCTTTGGGTATAACAAGAACTTTGGAGCTAAGTATGAGTTGGGAAAGGAAGTGGGGCGAGGGCATTTTGGTCATACGTGCTCTGCAAGGGGCAAAAAGGGTGACCTCAAAGACCATCCTGTTGCTGTTAAAATCATTTCCAAGGCCAAGGTACAATGCTTCAATTCGCCGCTAATTTTATCCATCAATCTCTTTCCACAATCTGGTATTTTGAGAAAAAAAAAAAACAAAAAAAAACGTTCATGGTATTTTATATATATTTTTTTTCTTTTTTGTATTTGTATTGTCTGTCTGAGCTAGTTGATTGCGATTGCTTTGGACACTTATGATGGCATTTGGACATTTCAAGTTTTTTATTTTTTATTTTTTCGGTGTCGGTCTCTGCTTGATTCATTACCAGGAATCTATGAGATTCTTGGGCTATTGTAGCATGAGATGATGCTTGTCCTGTAGTGTTATGCATTGTTTTTATCCCTTTTTTTCCTAGTGGTGATCGAACTAGGAACTGATTGGAATGTTTTCTTGCATGAAATTAAGAAATTTCCTGCGGGATTGGAGTCTTGAAAATCATATAATCCGTGTGTTCTGAAGTTTATTGATTCCAAAAGTTTCTGTCAACGCTAAAACTATTATCAAGGAACATCAAAAATAATGGAACATGGCACAATGAGATAAGGGGATAAGTTCTAAAACCAAGTGCTTAGGAAAATTGTCTAGACAATGACTTGAGTGAATTTTTCTTTGAAAACAAAATATATTTATGAAAATCTTGAGTGTGTCTGTAATAGCTGTCAGAGTAATGTTCAAGCTCTGTGAAAATTCTGTTAGTTTCCTTGTTATGAATGAAACCATTGTCCTTACTGGACTTATCAAAACATCTATTTGATATTTTCGCATGTTTACCCCCTTAAATAATATGCGACATTGTTATTGTCAACAATTTTTGCCTTTTTGAATATGTTTAGTTGTGCCTGCGTAACCTCTAGATCTCCCATCATCTTTTCTCTTTCTTAACTTATGGAACTTCAACTAAGCAGTAACACTTTTTTTTTCAAGTCCACTGTCTCTTGCCATGTCAGCACAGTTTGTAGTGTGTTTGACTGTACACATATGTATGACTGTCCGTTGGTACTTACATGCAGTTTTGTTATTTGCAAATTACTCATATACTGAATACCTTTACTTAATTCTGGCACCATATTTATTTATTCACAAAAGAAACAGGTTTGTCCGTCTTGTACTTTATGAAACCTATTTGGTACTATGTCTTAAAGCAAACTTGCTATTTGGGCCAAAGAATTCTTTATGATATATATATATATAACTGTAGTTATTACCACGTCGGATGAGGTTGAATGGGGATACCCTCCATTTAATTCTTATGTAATATATTTATTTAATCGATGCTTAACTTTTGATTAATTGGTAATTTGGTGATATGTTTAATCAACTTTTTACTGCATCTTAATAAGATTGATTTGACAGATGACCACAGCAATAGCGATTGAAGATGTTCGTAGGGAGGTGAAGCTGTTAAGAGCTCTATCTGGGCATAAGCATCTCGTCAAATTTCATGATGCTTGTGAGGATGCCAATAATGTGTACATAGTTATGGAGTATGTCTTTTATCTTGTTTTCAGTATTATCTATAATTAGAATTTGGTGTTGGATTTATAGAGAACTGAATCTTTGTTATATTTTCATTGTACGTGTTTTCTCATTGAACTATGGAAAGTAATTGTTGCTCTTATACCCATTGCTTTGCTGTCAGTCTCTGCAATTATTTTCCAGTTTCTCAGTTTTATGATTCTTTTTTCTTCATGCTTTTCCTTGTTAGAATTTTTCTCTGCATTCAATCACACCTTTCTAATACATGATAAAATGCTTATAAGTTTCTGCCCAAAATATTTGATGGAGGATGCTTTATGCTTAGTTATAGTTGAATTGTGGGAGCATGCATCTTCTAATGTGGCATCGTCACATATTAACACCTTTTGTGCTATTTTATTTTCTCGTTAGATTGTGTGAAGGTGGGGAGCTTCTTGACCGAATTTTGTCAAGGTTAGTTTTTATTTTTATTTTTTTATTATATTTGTGATATGTGATTTTCTAAGGGGGTGAGCTTTAAGGCAGGGGACTTTGACCATGTTGCCACGTTTCCCCAAAAAAATTACCTGAATGCCACGTTACCCAAAATATTTGCCAAACTACCATGACGTCAAACTTGTTGCTAGTTGCAGCGGGTTTCATTTGCCACATGGCACATTTCCTGCGGCCACCAAACTCGTTGTCAGTGGCAACAACTTTGATTGTCAAAGCAACAAAAGTACTTTCTGCGGCAGGGACACGTGGCAAGCAGCTTGAAACTCGTTGTCAGAGTCTAACGTGTCAGACAAGAACTCGCTGCCACTAACAGCGAGTTTTGTTGCCTGACACACGTCATAAACTCGATAGTTCTCCTAGCGGGTTTCAGGCTATATAATCCTCTACCCCGCTCCCCCATTCGCAACATCCCTCCTTTGAGTAACTAAAAGGCTCTCATTCTCTCGATTCAAAACATCCCACTGTTTTTGTTATTGTTATTTCTTTCTCGTGGTTTTTTTTTTTTTTTTTTACAAAATGAGTGACAACAATGATTCAATAATTGCCATTCTGTACTACAATAGGAGGAGATTTTCTGATTCTAATGGTCAAATTTTTTAAGGAGATGTGAAAATGTTCCGCATGAGCTCCCGGTGTAGTTATAATGATACGAAGAAGACAATATACAAGAAGTTAAGATTACAACGGGATCAATCTCTGTCTCGGTTGACTGCTAGATGCGCCTTGGGTAAAGAGAATTGGATTATTGTGGAGATTGTTGAGGATGAAGATGTCGCGTTCGTAAGAGATACATTTTGAAATCAATGAGACTCCACATTTATTAAACTGTATGCGGAAGTAGACTTTGGTGGACAATCTAGCAGTCGGCATCCCCTCCCTTCAATTCACTCTATTGACATTAACTTGGAGCCGCATATAACAAAAATAAAACATGTCATCTATCCTAGGGTTTCAAATTCTAACCTATACTGATAATGTATAACTAAAAAGAGAGAGAAGCTAACCTTGAGAGAGAAGACAACCTTGATAGAGAGAGAAACTTTTTATAGAGATAGAATGAAAGTGGAGAATGAAGGGTGGGGAAGGGGAAGGAATCGGTTGGGTATATATAGTGATAAACGCGCTGCCCAGTTGCGGAGGTTGTTGTACAGTACTCACTGCAACTGACAGCGTCAGTGTCCAACATGCAGAAAATTATTTGTCCGTTGTCAAATAGTAGTCGCTGCAACCCCCCTTCCACCCAAAAAAACGAGTTTCTATGGGCTTGCCACGTGTCTCTGCTTCAGTGTTGTAGTCTGATTGCTTTGACCACCAAAGTCGCTGTCATTAATAGCTAGTTTGTTGGACTCACAAAATGTGCCACGTGGCAAACGAAACCTGCTGCAATTGGCAGCGGGTTTGATGCCGTGGCAGTTTGACAAAAATTTCAGGCAGCGCGGCATTCAGGTAAATTTTTTGGGGAAACGTGGCAACATGGTCAAAGTCCCCAACTAGTGCTCAAAGTTTCTCTAGTTGTGGAAACAGCCTCTTTGTTTACTGGGTAAGGATGTGTACATCTATCATCTGCCCCTCTTCAGACACCATAATGTTCTGAGCATCGTGTGTTTGGTTGTCTTTTATTTTGGTGATTTTAACTTGATATAATCTTTTAGTTTGATTGAAGAGTGTTCCCTTCTATTCTAGGGGAGGAAAGTATACAGAGGAGGATGCGAAGATTATAGTTTTGCAGGTTCTAAGCATAGTTGCTTTTTGTCATCTTCAGGGTGTTATGCACCGTGACCTGAAACCCGAGGTTTGTCCACTAAATCTTCTTTCCTGTAATTTGTATCATCTAGTCCTTTTTTCACCTTGTGTGCTTAATTATGTAAAGAATGTTGCTGATTCTTTGTCTGATATGTTTGGTTTTACAGAATTTTCTCTTCACTTCAAGAAGTGAAGATGCTGATATGAAGCTTATTGATTTTGGTCTGTCTGACTTCATCAGGCCAGGTAATAATTAGAGTGATTCTCAATTTTCATTTTCCTTGCAAAACAATCCTTTTTTACTGTTAATATATTAAATAGGCTAGTTGCAACTGAATGCACACTTTACTGGTGCTGCTGACTTTTGCATTACATTGTGTTGTGGCTATCAAAACTATTGTAGTGTTTGTAGTTCTAAGCATTTAGCCATTTTATTTTATTCTCTTCTAATTTTGGCTGCCTATTGAAAATTCACAAGGATTTTATGTCTCACCACAAGGTTCCACTCCTCATGGATCAATGAGTGTCTTAAACATTTTAAAACTAAAAACAACTGAAAAATTTGACTGACATGGTTAGCTTGGTTTCCTAATGAATTCTTCACATTTTACATACGCCAATATGATGAAGGAAAGGAAATTCTTAATGATATGTGACACTAGAAACCGCTTAGTTTCTTAACGGCTGAGTTATCGTCCTAATCCTTAATGCATATGTGACACTAGGAAGTGCTTATAGTATCTAGTATTTTTGTCTTGGTGGTCTCATCCCTTTTAGTCATTATCCAAGACTGCTGTTGCCTTTCATTCATTCTCTGTTAGATGTTTGTGGATATAATGCCAATCATCTGAATTTTCCCTTCATGTGTGTTGCCGTACAGATGAACGTCTGAATGACATTGTTGGGAGTGCATATTATGTTGCACCTGAGGTCCTTCACAGGTCATATAGTGTGGAAGCAGATATATGGAGCATTGGTGTAATTACCTACATCTTATTGTGTGGAAGTCGACCTTTCTGGGCACGAACAGAATCTGGAATTTTTCGTGCAGTGCTCAGAGCTGATCCTAACTTTGATGATTTACCTTGGCCATCTGTATCTGCAGAGGCCAAGGACTTTGTTAAAAGGCTGCTAAACAAGGACTACAGGAAAAGAATGACTGCTGCCCAAGCTTTAAGTAAGTTGTCCTATCCACTTAGACTGTATGGCAGGTATTAGATGCCTGTGTAATGTACCTTTATTGATCATCATGAACTTATTTTTGGTAATCTCACATCAAAGAATAGCATTTTGACATTATTATTATAAATTGAAATATTGGATAAATACATCCATCTTGGTTGTTTGCGGAATTTCACACCCTAGCTATCCTTCCTCAACAAGATGGAGAAAATAAATCAGCAATGTGAAAAACTCTCAATTGTTTTTCTGCTATTTCTACCATTTAGCAGAGGAGTTTATGTTATGGCAGGTAGACAGCCAAATGATAACTTATTTTGTTCTATAAGTAGTAGATGTACATAATGGTAGTAAATAAGTTATTGCAAATTGAATTTTAAAACTAATTGATGCACATTTGTGCAATTGCAGCTCACCCTTGGTTGAGGGATGACAGCCGTCCTATCCCTTTGGATATATTAATTTTTAAATTGGTGAAGTCGTATCTTCATGCGACGCCATTCAAACGAGCAGCACTGAAGGTATTGTTTTTTTCATTTCCTTGAATATATGCTTATGATTAGTTGAACTTTAGTGGATGTGTAGTTTGTTTTTTGTTTTCATTTTTAATTGATATATTTTCTTTAATAATAACAAAAATGCCAATTGTTTTTGTTTTGTATCGTCTTGAAATTTTTTATTTGTATCTTGTTTTCACCATTTACTTTGCAAAGTTTTTAAACCAGGAGGCAAAATGAAAACAAGATAGAATTTTTGTAATTGTTAATTAAAACACATAAACTGAAAATGAAAACAGAATACAAACCTAACATCCCCTTAGCTTCTTTGATTTTTTTCTTCCTTCCTATTTTGTGTTGCACGTGTCTGCACTGAATTTATATGCATTTTTCATTGTATATTTTACTTGTTTTTTCAATGCAATTATTTCTTCATCCCTTCTCAACAGATGTTACATGCTTATTTCATTTTGAGTTTTTACTATATTGATCTATATAATCATTATGATGTTTTGGTGTGTATACTACTTTAATATGCTTCATGTTATGAAAAAACAATCGTGTGGTGTTGAGGGTCTATTATAAATTATGATAGTTGTATGACAAAATTTTTGAGGGATTGTTCTCTCTCTCTTAAATTTTCTCACATTCATTTTATGAAAGCTGATATTAGAGGATTGTCTATTCAAGTTTTTTCCTTTTCTTTTTTCTGCACTTGACTCAGACTCGTCTTTTATCCAGGCCCTTGCAAAAGCCTTGACAGAGGATCAGCTTGTGTATCTTAGAGCGCAATTCATATTGTTGGAACCAAATAGAGATGGGCATGTCTCCCTTGACAATTTCAAAATGGTTATCATCTGATTCACTGTTAATTATTCCAGTTTTGTTATGGTTAATAAAATCAAGTTTAATTTTTCTCTCTGTATTTTGGGTGTGTGAGAGAGAGAGGATGGTCATTTTATTGGCCCAACTTGCTCATTTCTGCATTTTTTTTGTTCCCCTTGTTCATACCTATTGTGCTTTTCCTGTTTTGAAAGTTTGTGGTCTTTCATTGCTCCCTATCATTTCTTTTATGACTTTTGATCATTATGAATCAGTTTGAAATTGAACTTTGCAGGCTCTTGTACGTCATGCAACTGATGCCATGAGGGAATCAAGGGTTCTTGACATCATACATGTGGTGAGCCATTATTCTTATATGATATTTATGAACAAAAATCTTTGGCCATAGCTATACCATTGTATTTGCTTTTTTGTTTGTATTAGTTCCTAGCTATTCATTTTTAGAAATTTGGCCCAAGCAACTAGTCTTCTGATCAGTGTTTTATAACTCGGCCCAGTCATTGACTTGGTCGAGGTACTGGGTCATTGGTTCAACCGGATTTACTGTTTACATATGAAAAAAATATAAATATATATTAAACATTCACGAAGAAAACTAGCTGAGAATTCCTGCATCTTTTGTTAAAGTTGGCTGAGAATTCCTCTTATGAAAAACATGTAAAGTATTGATTCCAAATCCAGTTTAACAAACCAAAAAATGTCATTAACACAAATTACTGAACAACCCCATTATTGCCATCAAGTAGCAGACTAAACCACAGACAAGTATCAATGTTATAGTTCAGGCATTTTATCAAACAGATACAGTGCATCTTGTACTGAAATTACTATGTACTAGCCCTCTACTGTATATCCATCCATGCCCAAATTGAACCACAATAACCAAAATCGATTCATCACTAGCTCAATAGAGAATTTGAAAAGAAAGATCCGCTTTCAATAATCATAGAAGATCTTCATAATTCAAAGTTCAATGAATCAAAAATATTATCCAACATGATGCATATACTTTGTCTAGAACAATATAAGAAACCCAAACCTCAAATGCTCCTCTGTTTTCCCCTCCAAAAGCGTTCTCAGTTGTTGCCCTCCAAACCCCACCATTTCAAGTGCTAGCACACTTTCCATCAATAGCAAACCAAAAAGGGAATGCAAGAATCCTTATAACTACTTCTCAATTCACAGTGGCAGTAGGAGACATACTTGGAAATAATAGAAAATACCCAGAAAAGATTTAACGAACCTGGTCCTAGAGGTTGAGGCGCTTCTCCCAGCCACAGGGGAACTGCAAGTCGAGGTCCAATGGCAGCAAAGTTTATGCGATTAAAGCTCGTCCTTTATTCAAAACCTGGTTGCTGTTTGTGCGATGGCCTCAAAAGAGAAGTTTCAAGCTGCATTCTTGCTCTGAGTGGTTTACCAGCAATCTTTGATTTTGATGTTGGGTTTTCTCATAGACTGTCACGTATGTTCCACATCGACGAGGACATGAAAAAGTACTCAATTTATAAACCTTTCGGATGAACTTATCCCAACTACCGTTTGCTTGTCTTTCATTAGCTGCTGGGTTATTAGCGATTCTTCAGTTTTTACAAAACCGGCCAGTTGAATTGGTTTAGAGCTGAGTTTTAAAGCACTAAATGTTCCTAGCTATACATTTTTGGAAATTCGGCCCTAGCAACGAGTCTTCTTACTAAATGTGAAGAACCTGTTCTGGAAATAATATCCAATGCACATTAGATTGGTGATGTACGATTGCATTTGCATCATTGTTTATAAGATCTTATTTGAGCTAAGTGTTGGGAATCAGACTGTTAAGTGCCACAATCGCATTATTGAGTGCATGTTGTTACATGGTTATCTTTCGTTATTAATCTTAAAATTACTTATTTAGTTGTAACACGTTGCTTATATCCCCTAGACTTGTGCTGCTTGTTTAAATATTTATTATTTTATTCTTAAAATAATGGGGAAACTGCTCTAGACCATAATTCCATGTTTTGACCAAACATCTTTCATTTTCGTGCTTGAATAATTTTATAGATGGAACCACTTGCCTACAGAAAGATGGATTTTGAAGAATTTTGTGCAGCTGCAACTAGCACATATCAATTGGAGGCACTTGATAGGTGGGAAGATATTGCCAGCACTGCTTTTGAGCATTTTGAGAGAGAGGGCAACCGGGTGATATCGATTGAAGAATTAGCAAGGGTAAGTGTTATAATTTCTTTTCTTTAAATAGTGTATGTCTACGTTGAGGGAGGATTCTTACTACCAAAATTTTCTACTACTAACTTACTACCTATCTAATCACCATTGAATCAAAGAGAGAGAATACTAAAAAGTTTTTGAAAAAAGAGAAAGTGTTGATCCAATGGTGATTAGATAGGTAGTAAGTTGGTAGTAGAAAATTTTGGTAATAAGAATATCCCTCCTCGTCTACATTTTTTCAGGTTTGACCTGGACTTTGGAGTTATGCTGGTCTGTTTTTTTTATCTTTTTTTTTTTTTATTATGTCATCAGGAATTGAATCTTGGTCCTTCATCTTATTCAATTCTCAAAGATTGGATACGAAATACTGATGGAAAACTTAGTTTACTCGGATATACAAAATTTTTGCATGGCGTGACTCTCCGGACTTCAATCCCAAGACCCCGTTAGTCTTAAGCCCTTCGACATATAAAGGTGGGGAAAAGAAAGATCGATAGGTTTTTAAGGAATTTTTTTTCTTGATTTTAATTTCTGGGCGGGGGAAAAGAAGAATGTGTATAAATGAATGTGTTAGCAAAGCTAATATGGGAAATGTTGAGTCAATTCTCTTGCCCTATTTTGCAGATGATATGTTCCTACGGGTTTGAGCCCATGCTTATTCATTTGTTTGTGAATGCCGAAAAAGGACTACAAAGTCAAAATTAAAGTAATTTGCATCAATATGGCTTTTTACTGTCATTATCTGGTAATTAATTTTATTACGTTTCTGAAGATTACACTATTATAAAATTATCTGAGAGCTAATTAAAGTTTTTTCGTATGCCATAACATCAATTTGTACATATTAAATTAAATGGCAAATATTGTGAAACATCAAATTTGTACATATCAATTCGTATGCCATAACATCAAATCCAGGACAAATTAAATGGCAGGGCAAATATTGTGAAACTCCTACCAATTATTGGTATATATGATTCCCACTTTCACTTTTATCTTTTCCTAAGAGAGGAAAATTTGACGAGCTTGCTTTCCTGAGCTTATCTTCAATTCAATGTGATTGGCTGCTCACGGTAGTCATCATTGCTCGTCATTGTAAAGGAAAGAAAAGAAAATAATCTCTCATTTAACTCGCGTGCAAACCAATAGCATAATTATTTCTAGTTGAGTTTGGACTCTTCTAATAGGCAGATCGAGGCTAGTAAATCCTATGCCTGAAAATTGTAATTGAATAAATGATTCTATTAGCATAGTTTCATATAATATTATTAAATTCGAACTGATCATTAACTCATTGGATTAATGGATTGTTAATTCTTGATTGAACTCAATTTATATAATAATATATAGTACATATAAGTATATTTTAGAATAAAAGTTACTTTGGTACAGTGATTAACTTTTTCATGTATTTATGTCAAAGGCTCATGGTTCGATTGTCATTACCTGCAAAATTTATTTGTCATCTAAAGAAAAATAGATTAAGAAAATAAGCTATTCTTAAGATAATATAATCTAACTTAATATGTAAAAAGTATACCTTGTGATTGTGATCAAGATATACCCGACACGAAATTTTCGTGTTCGGGTCAACCCGTTTAATAAATGGGTCGTGTTCACACATAACAAAAATAGTGTCCATAACTTTTAATATGACCCGTAAATATAATTTTTTTTTATTTTTTCAAGGTTAATATGGTAATTTTATTGAATGATATAAAAAAAATATATACACTCTAGGTTTTTTTTATTGAAGATTTTTTTTTTTGTTATATTACAATCAGATTTGGTGCTTTTTTGTAAACACGTGTAATAAATTACACACTTATATTATAAGATTATTCGTGTCGTGTCGATCAGTAAAATAAGCGGGTCGTGTTCGGGTTGAGAATTTTGACACAAATAATTAATCTGGTCGTGTTCGGGTTGAGTTATTTGTGTCGTGTCAGACACAGGTCGACCCGAACCCGACCCACGAACACGATTTGCCACCCCTACTTGTGATCAAGATACATTGACTTTTGAGTCAAAGTTTTGGAAATTTTGATGAATAGTGATTTTTTCCGGTGTAAAAATACTGTGGTACAATTGTACCGATAAGCGTGAAATTTTTATCAATTTTTTTAGAAAAAAATGTGGAACCTCAATATAACTGAATTGGGGGGGGGGGGGATAACTTTTAATATGACCCGTGTTCGGATTGACTCATTTTCAAATTCGTGTCGAATTTGTGTTGTCAAAGTTGATACAAAATTCATGTCATGTGTTGCGTATCAAAATTGACCCATATTTTTTGTTTACAGTTATTCAATTATTTCATATTATGTAAACTCATATAATAAATTACACACTTTGAGGCTGATAGGTTATTGGTATTGTATCGTATCATGTTGTATCAACCCGCATAATAAGAAACATACTTTGAGATTGGTGGATTATTCGTGTCATGTCTTGTTAACTCGCAAAATAAGCTAGTCGTGTTTGTGTCAAAGGTTTTAACCCATTTCCGAATTCGTGTAGTATTTGTGTCTAGTATATTCATATTTGTGTCATGTCGTGTTAATTCGAAATGTAACCTCAATATAAAAGGCTGAAAATATTTTAGTAGGGAGTGAATCCTCTAATGTTAAAATTTCACGTGATCTGGTCATGAAAATTTTATATTTATTTCTCTTTTCATTAATGATAATTGTACCCTAATAAAGAGAGACAATGTTGCAATCCCTGGGCTTAGTGAGCAAAGGCCCATTCGTAATAAAAGGCAATCAGTTTATTTGGTGGACTATCTTCAATAGGGCTTAAGCCCAGCTTCTGTAATGCTTTAGTAGTATTATAATTTCCGTGTAATGCATGAGACTGAGAACAAACCGTATTAAGTAGCTCAAGGCAAGCGTAAGAAGAGGACAGAAAAATTTGGACAAACCTTCTTCTCTCATTTTCTCTCTTCTCAGATCTAAAACCCCTTCAGACAGATAAACAAATCTCACATGATCTATAGAATCCATTCCCATTTTATTATGTTAACAAATGACACAGCACCTACAATTTCTTTGATCTTTTTCTTCAATCTGCACCATAATACCACATATTTATACACATTTAATCATCTAACTACATAACTGCCCAGATTAGTTGCATTTACAGCAACCTATAACTAACCACGCTGTAAATTTATGATTGCTCAACCTTTTCACTGACCGACTGACGTACCTTCCTCCGGTCGGGATTCGTAACACAAATATTAAATAGTCATAAAAAAATGGACAAAATTCAGTTAGAATATGCCCGAATTCAAGTAAAATTGTTTGTTGAGTTAAAGTGGTTAGATCCTTCTTCAATCTAAGAATAAATAACATTTTTTAACTCATTTTAACAAAAGATTTGTTACTTTCTTTTATTATTAACATCAGACACTTCCCAATCTCTTACATATAGTTATAATTCATCTAAAAAGGATAAAACTATAAATATATCTAATTACTACTTCAAAGATTTGAAGATAAGCATAAAAATAATGAAACTTATTATTTCCTATTGTAATTATTTTTTTAGTTATTATTTTTTCAAGTTGTAATTCACTTAATTTCAATCATTCATTCTTATTCATTTCTCATTTTTTTAAAAAAATGTTAATTTGACTTTTACCGATCAATTCGTAGTAGTGTATTTAATTAAGAGAATGCTTTATTCATGTTATATAAAATAATTTTGTCTTATTCATACGATATTGAGTTCTGTCCATTTTTGTGTGTGAGAATTGTATTCATCATGTAATTATCTTTCTTAGAAACAAGCTGACATGGTATAAAAAAAAAAAACTGACATGATTATCTAAATAAACGGCGAGCAGAGAGTTAGTTCGAAAGTTATTGTCGTTACTATTTAAACGAGGTCAACTAGTTGACTGATATGTCATCCAAATAATCAAGGAAAAAATATTTATCCTTTTAAATGACATAACTTATATCATTTTACTCTCATAAAAAAGTGTGACTCACACTTTTATTTTTTTGGTGGATCAATGGTAATGACACAAAGAGGAGAGAGAAAAAATATAAACAAATGACTATAATCACAAATCTTTTATTATATATATATATATATATATATATATATATATATATATGGGTTTTATAAGAGTTATGTTTAGGAAAAGTGATTGTGTTATGTTATATGATCTCATATGAAACTCACACACTTTTATATGTATATAAAAATAAAATTATTTCTTATAATATGAGAAACATTATATATATATATATATAAGAAACATTAATCCTTCAATATATATATTGTTTATTATAGTTATATCATCACTATGACAAATGAATTTTATATAATATCATCACGGTTCCAATCCGCCAAATCTTTCAACCATTGACGATATCACATATAGCAGCTTGTCACTTGGTTGTTAGTAACTGGTGGAGCAGCATTCTGATGGGAAGCTTTGGTACGGCAACTATGCTAAAAAAAAAACAAAGGCTCCTGGTATAAAACAAAAATAAAATAAAAACAAAAACACTGGTTTGGATTAATTTATTATGAAGTCTCAAAATTAAAATGTTTTAAAAGAATAACTTTCATCGAAAAAAGTTCATTGTGTTAAGATACATTAAAACATACATTAAAATTTCATTAAAACATACATTAAATATTAAATAAAAGTGTTTCCAAAATACGGGGTTAAAGTTCATTGTGTTAACATTTGTAATTAATTCATAATCTAACAATGTTAATTAAAAAAAGTTTTTCACGAGTTTAACTTTTGTTAATATTTTTATTAGTAAATTATTTTAAAGTAATATCTTAAAATCTCACTTAGGAGTATATTTTCAGTGGTGGGAGTATCTATTCCCTTACAAAAGGAAAAGGATATACAAAATAAAAAGAAGAAGATGTGGGTGAAATTAATCATAAAGATAGGATAATGTAAATAGGTCATTGTTTGTCATATTTAATAAATGATATACATAGCATTATTAAAATCGGCTCAATTGGCAATGTTGAAATATTTCATCAAAATTGCACTTCTAGGATTCGAACTTGGCACCTAAGGAAAAGGAAGTAAAATGCTAACTATTAAGCGTGATTATGATATTACTTCTATTTATATGAATTCAATTTAAGCGGTTCAACTATAGTTAATACTCTCGTAGCACTATAAATATCTTCCTCGCTTGTAATGTATAACAATTCTGAAACCAGATAATTTTTTTTTTAATTTTAATTGCGATATTTCTATAATTATCACTATAAACGGATTCCTTCAATACGGTTAAATATGGTTATTAAAATAAGACTTTGAAAATAATTGTTCTCTAGGATACTTTAATACTTGCCCTAATTAGCTTGGGAGATTCTAGTTTATCACTTATGGCTTAAAAGAAATTAGTTTTTTTTTTGATTTTTGATGTTTTTATTTCATTTGTATCATTATTCTAAATTGTATTTAAAATTTAAACCTTATCCTACCTCATCACTCTACAATTCTCATTTCATCTACTCTTTCCTACCAAAACATTGCATAAAATCATTCAAATAATTGAGTTTCATTTATCCAAGGGGAGATTATTGCAAGGCTATTAAAATTTACATAAACTTAAAATTGAAAACCCGATAAGTACCCCCGGATCTCTCCTTATTTTTCGCACAAGTCTGTTGGTTGTATATAGGCTCTATTGCAAGGCTATTAATGATTTGATATTTCATAAACTTAAAATTGAAAATGACGATAATTACACTCGTTGAGTTTTTAGTTATAACATTATTGATTAGATTACCTTTTATTCTTATTTTTGTTTTTTTTCTTGATGCAATATGTTTGTCATCTTTGTTGGTTGAATATTAAATATAGTTAACTAATTGAGACATGATATTCATTTAAGTAACTTCTTCGTTGGTAAGTTGAACATAGAAACCGAAAAATGTTGATAAAAAATTAATAAGAAACAAGAGTGATGCGAATGACACAATTAGAACCTTCAAAATGTTGAGGGGAATGAAATATCAACATATTGAAGAAATTTCAGAATATATATATTTATATAAATAAATATTTGATAAATAATTTTTTTTTACAAATTGATATATTAGTATATAAATTATTTACATAAATAAATTCATCTAATTATTTTCAAATAATTAGATGAATACATATTTGTCATTTATTTTTGTTATCGTATATTCTACTCCCTTATTAATATATATAGAGATTAATTAGCCCCCAATATGCACTTTTTTCCATCTACATATTCTACTTAGAGGTGACAAAATAAGGCAATCCACCAAAAAAGGGATGGGTGCGTTAGCATGTCAACCCATTTAAATAATAAAAAATTAAAAACTTAAAAATATGAGTTTTATAGTGTTACCTAATTTTATCTTACACTTTTTTTTTTCAATGCCTAACATAAATGAATGTTAATACTCAATTTGACAACCTCCATGTACTTATTTTTGTTTGAAAAAACTTTAAAAACTCTCCTGTAAGTTTCCTCTAGAATCACTTATCCATCTACCCAAAGTGTTGAATAATTTACATCCTTACTTAAAGTTTCTTTATCACTTACCCTCTAACTTAAAGTTTCTTTATTACTTATTATGTAGAGTGACATGACATGATAGAATCACTTATCCATCTACCCAAAGTGTTGAATAATTTACATCCTTACTTAAAGATATGAATAACTTGTTTACAACATGACACGACACGACACAGAAAACCTGTAAAAAGATTAGTGCTGGTCAATTTTGAATTCACGAATTGACACGTGACACGACACAAATTTTTTTGTGTCAATTTTTGCTAACAAAAATTTGAAAATGCGTCAATCCAAACACGAAATTTTCTTGTCGGGTTCATATTGTGTTAGGGGATCGTGTTAAAAATTATTACCGTTATGTATCATGCGCTAAATACGCATGATGTAGAGTACTTAGGATAGGGATGTGTTATGTGGGTCCTTCACCACCCATGTGATGATGTTAACTCTTTCAAGTATGATGTAGCGATTTAGAGGTTATTGATGGAACGTTTTATGTTATTGGTGGTGCATTTAAGGTTAATGATAGATCATTTTTTCCATTATTAAGAGATTATTTTCCAGTCACATTTGACGGCGGAAGATTGTACCTGGTTTGGTACTTCTTCTTTTTTGAATACATTGGTGGAAATTGAAGGCACAACCTAATATAACATATCCAAACTTCTTACCACTACACCAATCCTAATAGTTTTTTAGTGGGAAATTACTTTCTCCATCAAGATTGTTAACATAATTAATTCGACTCTTTATTTGGAAATTATTTTTACTATGGAATTGATATGAAATAATTGGAAAATTAATGCTAAAAGATTGCATTGTATACTAGTCCGGTAGTCCCACTCTTCCGTAGCTACGAGCATCTTAACATCCAACAAAAATATTGAAACAATTATTAGCAATTATCAACATCCCAAAATTAAATTAGCGAAATCGACAACTCATGCTCGAGATATGAAGTTGTAGCAGGTGTACTGCAACATACTGCAACCTTCATCACACTTTTCAATCTTCAATACATCTGCTACAACTCGTTCACACTCGTTCAAACACACTACCTGTAAACTTGACAAACCTTTGACTTGTAGCAGTTTGAGGGATATTATCCTGAAGAGCAGCACAATCCCGAAGAGAGATTAATTATCAAATTTCAGTTTCTTAATCTTCTTCAATTATTATATCTCTTTATATATGAGACAAAATGTTACATTTAATTTTAATTATTGATCTATTTATATTTGACAATTTATATATTCAATAAATTAAAATTGTTACATTAATATAAAACAAGGCTAAAGTGTGTGTCAAAAAATGTAAAGTTATATCATTTTAAGAGAGAGAAAGAGAATAAAGGAGGAGAGAGATTGATAAAAAAAAAGGTGTATACCTTTATAAAAGTAAAATGATATAAATTATGTATAAACAATTTTCTCTCAATTGAAAGTATATAAATATATCTCTATATAACTAATACACCTACCCTATTCAATGCGGTGTAAATAGCCGCAACCCTATTTTTGAATACTCCATAAGTTTTGAAATATATGTAGTTTTTGTTTTGGTAAGCTAATTAACATATGAGTTCGTTTTTTTGGTAAGCTGAGTTCGCTTTTTTCTACCTGCAAATTAGATATCTAGTAGTAAACTTAATACGATGTTGTTTTGGGGTAGAAATCATGATGTTTTTGTAATTTTAATTTATTTTAATATTATTATAATCTTTATAATTATAATTATTTAATTTTTATATCCCAAAATGACGTTATTTTGGAAGTAAATGCAGATAACTTATCTGCATTAACTGCAGAAATATTATTCTGTTAATATATTTAGTTTAAGATATAGTGAACTTTTTAAGCTTTATTTATTGTTTTAAAACATAAAAAAGACATTATAGATTTTTTAAATTTTAATTTCTTGTATCAGTATAAAATAAAGAATATGAATAAATTGATATTTTAAATATTTGAATAGAGGCTATTTTAAATAAAAAAATTGTTATATTACCATAAAACATCATCTAGAATCATTTAAATATAGTGATTTTTATAATCCTCGAAATATAATATACAATGAAAATATTAAATAAAAACAATTCACATTTAATATCCTGAGTGTTTTTCATCAACTCGTATAAATACTAGAATCATGAATATGTTAAAACCTTAGTTTCCGTGCTAGCTCAAGCGTTGGACCCATTAGCGTTTCTCAATATATACATCTTAAATATAAAAAGTATTTAATATTTTCATTATTTATTAATTAATTGTATTTGAATGTTTTATAATTACAATTATTTAATAGCTTCTTTAATTTATATGCAATTATTTCGAAGAATAAAATTATAATTTTTTATGAATCCCATTTGTATATAAACTACTCACGTGATTAGAGAGAGTGTGTGCGTCACCCACAGAAAGTAATTAAATCCAACTATTTTGCTTATTTCAGAGGCAGAAATGGTCCAGACACTATGCCTACCTCTAGTCTTTATATAAAACCACATTTTCCTCTATGGTCCTTATCCTCGTTCATAGGAGGCACATGCTACTGTTCATGGGATAAGGCTTTTGTAGTAATATTTTAGTATCAAATTTCCCTTTCAAAGTAACATAATAAATTTTAGGCACATGTTTTGGGATGAAGAATTGTATAACAATCACCATGCAAAAATCAGATGAGATAAAAAGTAAAAAAAAAAAAAAAAAAGAAACAAAGAAAGAAAGAAACTCTTTGTTCTACATACCACCAATTCTTTCCTTTTCGAAAGAGTAGGGCTCTTATTATTCCAATGCCATTATATGGCGACAAATTCTTCCAGATCGAGAAAGGAAAGGGAAAGAAAAAAGCATCTCTTTTATCATTACGATTCCTAACAACAAAGTAACTACATACAATTGGAAGAAGTAACATTCTGTCGTGTCGTCGTCATCATCATCATCTCATCTTTATCATCACCACCACTCAACTAACAAAACGAAAAAAACAACCTAAAATGTAAAAACTAAGAATTTACATTAAGAAATCATTAGTACCTTTGAAGAAGACAAGAACCAGAAGATTTAATTTTTATCTATCTCAGTCTCAGAAGCCAAAGCAGCCACCAATATGATGATGGTGGTGATGGAGGGACTTTTCCTTATCAATCAAGCCTCGGATGTTCCTGAACTGCTCGACATGACAAGGGATGGTTATGGTTCCCTTCTGATCAAAACCGTATTCTTCCTCAGCCTCCTTGAGAAGGTGCATGAAGAGAGGGTGGTTGAAGTACATAACGGGAACCACGAACCTTTGTTGCTCTTCTCCTTGTTGACCTACCTTGATTGCAAGACACCCTTTGGGTACACCTCTGTACTCTTGCTGCTTCTTCCCATAGTGGTTATGATGAGTCATGCGATGCAAATGAAAACCCTTCAGACTCTTGTTGTCCCCACTACCACCCATATCTCTGCAAAATTAAACCATAAACAAAAAAAAAAAAGACAAGCAGACAAGAAAGGAGCCCAAGTTTGCTACTGTTTCCTCAGCAGACTCGAAAGTCCTTGCTTGTTTCTTGAAGCGCGTGAGAGATGGATTTCTCCATTACTCATGACTCATGACTGATATAACAAACAACTGATAAACCGTAAACGCATTACATACCGGATATATACTAATACGACAGTGAGGGAGCGCGTGTGTTAACACGACCACATGGTTTTCTACTCAGAGTTGGATTCTACGCCGTCCGATCTCGCTCGCTTTCATGATCATTGGCATCATTTGTGCACCAATCAGATATCTCCATGAGTCTACAGTCTACACAGAATAGGTAAAGTGGGTTAGAATCGGATGCAACGCTGACCTTTCCCATGTAACTTTAAGCTCGTACGATCAAGGACAGTTGTGATGATCATGCTCATATGCCCGCCCACGAATTCTTAAATTGAAAAAGCTACCATGTAGTACAACCTCAAGTGCAATTAATTAAAAGTTTTATTTTGATGTGTAAAAAATTTGAACCATACTTAATTGTGTTATAATATACGAAAATATGTTTATCCTTTTAAAAACATAATTTACATTCTTACACTCTCACAAAAAGATGAAACCTACACTTTTATTTTATTTTTTGTCAACTCTCTCTCTCTTTATCTATCTCTCAAAATGACACAACTAATGTTGTTAAAATCGAGATCTTAAGTAAAATATGAAGGGGATTAAAAAATCATAAAACATAAAATCATAATGTGATTTTTAGAATATACCTTTTGGCTCCTGTGACATCTACATGTTGAAAAATTTCTAAAGGATTATTTCTTAGTGTTGGAAAGTGAAAATAAGAATAGAAATTAAATAACATCATTCATATAAATAAAAACGAGGCACAAGGAAGCATTTTTTTTGGAAATTCTTTTGACCAAATCCCCTTCGGAAGGTTACATGGAATAAAAAAGATAACTTGATTCGGACACTCGAGCCAAAAATTATGACCTTACGAAGTTTTACATTAAAATTTCTAAAATTTTGTATCACGTGTCACGCAACGATAGGCCACTAAACTCATTGTCATTGACAGCAAGATTTTGCTCAAACCAATTACTAGTGATGACGAGTTTGGTGACTTATTGTTTCATGCCACATGGCAATTCAAACTCACCACCGATAGAGGTTTATCATTATGGTATTTTGGTAGGTTTTCTAACCCCTAATATTCTGGTATATATTTTTGAAATTTGTGGCACATTATAGTTTTTCAAACCCGCCAGCCTTCCTGAGTGGATTTTTTTTAATGTAAAATGTAATTAGGCCGACGGGTAGTCTGCCTACACGCCCAAATGGGATGGGGCGGACAGAGTTTTTTTAGTCACCTTTAAAGGTGGGGTGGGCCGCCCACTTTACCACCTCTATATACAAGGACAAAAAGATTAGTAAAGTAAGAATCAGAACCCCAAAATCAATGTGTGGGGGGGGGAGGCAAGGGACTTGTGTCCCTTATGTTGTAGGATTTTTCATTTGTTTCCTGCACACTTACCGTTTTCTATGCTTTGGCTTTTTTTATGGGAAGTTAACTTGTCATGTTGTAGGAATGACATTGTTTCTTCCTGTAACAAGAAAATCTTGTTCAGTATAATGAGAATCTGATTTTGGATCCTACATTTTTTTTAGGTGTGGGTCCCACATTTGATTTGTATGTGCAAGTAAAAAACTGTTGTCTTGTGACATAACAAAAAGTGAAACTTTTTTTATTAAGTAATGGGATCCATTTTAAAAATTGTGCCTGTAGCATGATAGATCAATTTTCTTATTACAGGATAATTGATTTTCCGGAGGTGTGTAAACCGTTATTTTCATTATTTTAGAGGTGGTAATATGGATTGAGCCCGGCGGGTCAACCCGCCAAAACGGGGCGGGTTGGGTTGAGGTTTTCAACCCATCAACTCACCTCAACCCGCCCCGTCTAGACGTGGGTCAAAACGGGTTCAACCTGCCCCGGGGTTATTATTTTTTATTTTATTTACAATTAGGTAGTATTTCATTAGTCCTTAAATTTTTGTGATCTACAACTTTTTTATATCTTAGTACTTCCTAGAAAAATTATAGAATAATAATTTTATTCATGACAAATGTTATCTATATATAAGTTCCTAAAGAATGTTTGACAAATATTAGTATACATTTAAGATTGAGACTAAAAAAATATAGAGAATTGTGAAATAAAATAAAATAAAATTAGAAAAATTCATAAAATATAATTTATTTTTTGAATTTTAATTAATTCTTTTTAATTGGCGGGTTGGTGAGTTGACTAGCCAACCCACCATTAATTTTTTTTAATTGGCGGGATGGGTTCATTTTTCCAACACAAATTTTTTGGCGGGTCAACCTGCCTCACCCTGTTTTTGGTGGGTTGGTGGCGGGACGGTGCGGGTCAACCCAAATTACCACCCCTACATGGCTACATCATTTCTATGATACGGAAGAAATCATGGTGTGATAAATTGTTAAATGAGAGAGAAAATGTTCACCCATGAAATTATTTTATCCTGTAATGGATTTTTTATTTTTTGGTATTATCGTATAAATTATAATGGACTTAATCTTCCAATCTATATAAAAATGATAATATATTATGGCAAATTGTAAAACTCTTATTACATTAGTAGAGCATTTAAATTAAATTCAAAATCTTCTATATTATAATTGAATTTATAAATTTAATTCTGTAACAATTCAATGACATTATTAAAAAGACTGATTGTATTTAATAGGTAAATATTTTAATAATAATATTTTAATGTAAAATAGTTTTAAAAGTTATATAAAAAATTCTATAAATTTTACCTGGGATGGAATGGAATACATCAATGATTCAATGTGCCAAAATAAGATGTGCAGTAATAAAGCTCTAGTAACAAAATAAGATTAATGACAATATATATATATATATATATATAATAAAGCTCTAGTAACAAAATAAGATTAATGACAGTATATATATATATATATATATATATATATATATATATATATATAATTCAATTAATCCTGGATAAAAAATATAAATTCAAAGAATACATTAAAACATAACCTGTTTGTAATTGAAGGTTTAAGATCGCGACTTTGTATGAAAATAACAATTTAAGAAACTTTGATACACAACTACGACTTTCTTAAAATTATATTGTTCGGATAATATACTATTTTATTTTTGTAGAGAGTTATACTATTTAAATAATTTTGAAAAGTGATAGTACTACTAGGTTAACCACAAAAAAAAAAAAAAAAAAACTTATACGAATCAGCGTTTTATATTCAGAGTAGTATTATTTTTTTTTGGTAACCAGAGTAGTATTATTTACCGTAATATAAACATTATATATTTATCGCATGAGTTAAATTAATAGATAAAGTTTATTTTTTCCGTCATTTCATCATAATTTTTTGGAAAACTCCAAAAATCATCCTATGAGTTTTCTTAATTATCATTTATCCCCTAACAAATTGTTTGAATCATTTACATCTTTATTTAATTTTTTTTATCACTTATTCCTCTGACTTAAAGTTTCTTTATCACTTACCCTACTTACTTAGAGTTTAAATGATAAAAAAAACTAAATTTGGGATAAATAATTCAAAATTTTGGGAGAAAGGTAAACAATTATGAAGGAAGTTACAGGAATTTTTTGAAGTTTTTCCTAATTCTTTTTTGACAAAACTCACCATTAATTTATTCTCCTATAGTGTTTTCTGTGTAGCCAACTTTTTTCCGTGTAGTTATGTGGCGAGACAAACTTGCCTATATGGATGGTTACAACTTACAACTTTTGTACTTCGAAAAAATGCTGCTTTTTCATTTGTGGATTTGTGGTTTTTAAATATTATTTTGAACTTTGAAGTGTAATGTCCTTTTCTAGCCAACTCAACAAGCAAACTTAATAAAGAGTGTGTTAACTCGGATTTGAAAAGTTTATTTTTAATTTTTCTTATTATAAGCACAAGTTTAATAAATATATTTTTACAAAAAAATTTATTATAAAAATAATTATTTGTTATAATAAATTAAGAAACAAAAGGTAAAATCTCTAAAAGGAGCTTTCTTAAAGATATTATTAGTTTTTTAAAAATTTATATTTATTTTTCAGTTTCACTCATATTCTAGATTTATATTTATCAATTTTACTCTTTACCTTAATAATATATTCCAATGATAAATGATTTATCTTGCTTTTTTCAAAACCATCAGAATATCTTTAATAATCATCAAATAAATTTTAATTTTAATTTTAATTTTTTTAACTTTAGCTGTAAAGTAGTTTTTAGATTAAAAAATATGTCAAACATGTTCTAAATTTAATCATTACTATTTTGTTGGTGTTCCATTATTTTTCCTAAAAGCGGTGGTAAGGGATGAAATACTTGTCAAAAACAATTTTAACACTCAAGTTAACAATAATTTTAGTAGCATAATAGGATAAAAAATAAAATATATAATTGATGTAGATAGAGGTAAAGGATAGGTTATAGAACTTTTGGGCATAGCCCATTCCAAAAATAAAAAATAAAAAATGATAGGTTCTAGAACTGTTAATGTACTTGTTAATCATTCGAGTCAAACAACTAAGCAACTTATTATAACCTTAACCTTAGCAAAACTGACAATAGATCAAACATATAAGAATACAACTCCATACGGATGGTAATATCACAGATCTCATAGGCTAATTTAACCTTTTAGTAGCAATTATTAGTTTTTAATATTAATGAATCTGATTTGATTCAAAAGATGAATATTAGAAAGAAAAAAAAGGGGGGGGGGGGGGGGGGGGGTGTGGTTTGTGATGGTTATAAAAAGTTTGTGGGACCCATATATTAGAAAAAGTCATGCGTGGGACCTATATCAGCACGAAAATCGAATGATGTGTAGGAAAGTTTTAATTATCATGTAACATGAGATTTATAAAACCCTTGTTTTAAACGCACATTTATATTTCGTGTATTATACAGATATTTTAAATATAAATAAAATTCAAAATAATATATTAAAAATATTAACATAATAAAATACAGGATTTTATATTTGTTAATTAAGTTAGGTAACATAATTTTATTTTCCTCCACACACAATAAAAGGGAGAGAGAAAGTGAAATGATGAAAGAGAGAAAAAAATGTGGACCTTACCTCTTTGTTTTGTGTGTGCAGTGGCGGACCCAGAAATTAATATGACGGGGGGCGAAAATAAAAAATATATTATATTATAAATATAAATACTTACTGTACAATATAAATCGAATATGATTTCTAACAATATATTTTTGAATGAAGTTACTCTATTATAAAATGTATCGTGATTTTTCGCCTTAATATATATATTATATTTTTGTCAATTCATATTTGGCTTTATATCATATAGATCTAAATGATTTTATTTTTTAATAAGACAAAATGGTTATATTTTTAAAATTTTGTCTTGTTTTCCACAGTTAAATTTTTTAATTTGAACCATTCAACCAGTTTACGTCGAAGTGTTTCTACTTCTATATCTTATTTAATTATGTGATAGGATCCGTTTACCAACGTTTTTTTGCAAATTACACTAAGTACGACAGGTCGTACACTGCATGATTAAAGGATGACCAGTCATACTTAATGTAGTCTGTAAACAAAAAGTTTGAAAATATAACCTGCCCCTTTATTTATTTATCAATTATTAATTATTGTTTTATTTGTTTGGTTTATGTTTTCAAAATCTTTTTTGTCCATGTGGCTTCTCATTTACCTTACAACGAAGCACCATGAACTTTTCTAATTGCTACTATCCATGCACTGTTAGCAATTTCTATAGTCCACATTACTTGTGCTTGTCCTATCTTCAATAATTCACCCAAGCATGCATAGATAAAAAAATTTCCCAGAGTTTTAGGGGGGCGGGGGCCATCCCTAGCCCCCCATGTCGGTCCGCCACTGTGTGTGTAGGAAAATAGAGTTATGTTATGTAACATAACAAACATAAAACCCTAAAATACATGCATCTAAATTGTTTGATCAAAACACAATAAATACAAGCTCAATGAAATATATCAAAACACACATCTAAGTTTTAAATAAATTGTGAGTCTTATTATATGTGTTAGGCGGGTTCAGGGAGAGTCTGTGGCAGTGGACCACCATCAAAGAACTAAGGCTACACCAATCGGAACGAACGGGTCCGACACCGTATTTCAACCCAAAACCTTAAGACATTGTGTTCATGAATCCATCTACTTATATCCACTACACTCAGCTTATTACCAACCAATATGGGTCTCATCACACTCGAATATCCCAAAATCTCCCTCTCAAGTGTGAAACCCAACATTAATATGCTCCCACTTGATCGAGTACCCAGGCCCAAGTACTCCACCTGCCTCCTAGCCAAATACATGGCTAGCTCAAGCCTAACTTGACTCTGATACCACTGTCATGCGGATCCAGGAGGAGCCCATGGCGGGGGACCACCACCAATGGGCTATGCTAGGCCAATAATACCAAGTGGATCCGACATCACATCACAACCCAACATCTTAAGGCATCGGGTTCATGGTCCATCTACTTATGTTCACTTCTCTTTAGCCTAGGTACTCGGTTCTATCAAGCGGGTCCAGGGGGAGCCCGTGGCGAGAGACCACCACCAATGAGGTAAGGCTACATCAACCGTAGTAAGTGAGTCCGACACAATATCTCAACCAAAAACCTTAAGGCGTCGGGTCCATGTGTACATACACTTATATATCCACTTCACTTAGCCCATTACCAACCAATATAAGACTCATCATACTTGAATATCCCAACAATCTCCCCCTCAAGTGTGAAATCAAACATTGATATGCTCTTACTCAACAAAATACTCAGGCTCAATTACTCAATCCGCCTCCTAGCCAAACACCTGGCTAGCTCAAGCCTAACCTGGCTTTGATACCAAAGTCAAGCGGGTCCAGTGGGAGCCCGTGGCGAGAGACACCACCAATGAGCTAAGGTTACACCAATTGTAGCAAGTAAGTCCGACACCATGTCTCAACCAAAAACCTTAAGACATTGGGTTTATGAGTTTATCCACTTATATCCACTTCACTTAGTTCGTTACTATCTAATGTAAAACTCATCATACTTGAATATTCCAACAATATGTGAATCTAAATATAAGAGACGGAGTTTGATTTAAGTATAATAAGAAATTTTATGGATGATATACATTTGTGTGTGTGTTGATACACATCTAACTTTTAAAATAATTGTGAGTCTGATATAATGTCCATCTAAATGTGTGTGTGATTGCCACGTTAAATAAAACAATGTTGCATTTTTTTATTATTATTATACCGTCGTAAGAATAATTTACTCCTATAATTCAATAATAATATAAATTTTTTACACAAAATATTTAATGAATTAATATATCAAACTCATGATTTAGCTACTAATGCTTACTTAATTAGTTTTATAATAAATATTCTTCGCACATGATAAGACAAGGAAAATGCTATATAGTTATAATCCGTTAAAAGATCGTAACATTTCTGAAATAAAGTATAATGAATGATTATTATTAGTTCTTTAAAGAATCTGTTCAATTATGAGTCAAAGAAATGGGTTAAAGGAACTAGGATTCCACCTCCCTCTACCCACTCTTTATAAAAATTATTCCTGAACTGAAGCTCCCTCTTAAACGAAAATTGCATCATGATTGATGGGTTACAAATCAATAGAAAATACACTCAAAAAGTCTCCTGAGCAGAATATTTCCAAGGATATCTTTATTCCCGGTGGCTTATTGTTCTCATTTTGAATTCCAAATGAATTTTTCATTTTATGCTTATACTCTCAATTCTTGACAGGTGCATCGTTTTTGGCGTTTGGTTAATTAGACAAGCAAAATAATCATTGAATCCCGAGCTGTATCTAATTCCCACTAGCTAGGCCACTACATTTACGGATTGTCCATTCTTTTGCCCTTCTTGCTCTATTATTTCATTGATTCTGATGATTATGTATCATTGCGTATAGCAGACACAAGAAGATGGTGAGGACTGCGGACAGATGCAAAGTTAAGAAAGTGGGGAATGGAAAAGTAAATACCATCCAATGTGGGGGGAGGGAAGCCATAAGCAAAACTAAAGTTGTTAGAAATTGCTTTATTCAACATATTTTTATGCTCAGCCATATGTTTTGCTTGGAAAATAAGAACTTAATGAAATATATAAAGTAAAACATGCATGATCACATGTTCATCCAATCGAGAGCATTATTATATTCCGAGACCGTCATTTTTTATAGGTGGTCCCTTAATGTAAATGAGAAGGTAAAATTGGAAGAGATGAAAAATAGTAGGGACAAAAATGAAAGAAAAAATTATTGTTGTGAGAGGGAGCATTAAGTTATTAAGTGATCCTCGACCATAACAAATATTTCTCATCCAATCATGTGCCCGAAAGCTAACTACTCATTTTGTCATATTCTACTTACTTCACTATGTGTGGGCTGGTGAAATGCATACAGTAGAGAAATTATGTTTTAATTATGGGTCCATTTTTCTGCAATTAATATAGATGATTTTTTTTCAGCAGTAAAGAAAAAGTGGAACCCATTCGTTAAAAAAAAAACAGAATCTATCGGCGTATATTGACTTTTCTATATGTTGTTGCAGTTTTTTTTTTCAGCAAATGATTGGGAAAAGTATTTATCATTTTAATTGACACAACTTATATCCTTTCACTCTCACAAAGAGGTGAGACCCACATCTTTATTTATTTATTTTGTCAACTTTCTCTCCTTCTTTATCTATCTCTTCTTTCTCTTAAAATGATACAATTTTACATCCTTTAAAATGATACACACTTTACCCTTAATTATTATATATTTTCGTTACTTTATAGTTTGAAGAGGTTTCAGCGGTGAATGAGATTATCTCCCTCACAATCAACATTTCAAAATTTTTAATGGCATGCAATTGATGAGAAAATAAGAAGTCACAATAGCATCCGCCCAAAAGTGGAGTGAAACATAGGGTACTTGCAATTTTAATCAGATGTCTATTTTTATATTCAGCCACTCCATTTTGCTGTGGAGTGTGAGGACATGTGGTTTGGTGTAACGTCTCATGTTTCTACAAAAAAATTTAAAATTCAAGAGACACATATTCTTTCGCATTATCATTGCGCAAGACTCGAATAGAAGCACCAAATTGAATATTAATCCGAGCACAAAATTTTTGATATATAGAAAATAACTAAAAACAGTTTTTCATTAAATAAATCCAAGTACAATGAGAAAAATCATCAATAAAAGTCACAAAATACCGAAAACGCAAAACAAACATAGTTCGACTTACACCTCAAATAGTAGAATGAACAATAGAAAATGGATCATCAACTCTTTTATTGATTCTATTAGCAAAATACAAGCGAGTGTGCTATCCTTACTGACGATACTGACAATTTAAAGACTGGAGACAGGACAAAAAAGGAACCATATGCTGAAGCTTGCTGAGACTTGGATGACCCTGAAGACTGTGGATTAGTTCTGGAGATTCTGTGAGAGAGCACGCCACTAGAGAAAGAGGCGTGGTCAGATAGTAGAAACCTAGTGACTCATGGCCCACTATAATCGTCTTTCCCGTACCCGGATCCTACATAGAGAAAGATTGATCAGAGAAGCTAACAGTGCATGAAAGAGAATGAATCAACTGGTTAACAGAGATTAAATTATAAGGAATACCATGTATATAATAAAAAGAGGTCAGAATCAAAACAGGAGTTAGGTTGGCTTGCAAAATACCACGAGGAGGGGGCTTGGCGCCATCAGTAAGAGGCCATTGACTTGAAGGGAGGCGGGAAAAGATCAAACTCTATCGTCTATATTAGTGGTCATAGAAACTATGATATCATGTCATGCTACTAACATGAGTAAGTATTATATCATTAACATTTTGCTTCTAATTAGGTTATTCTTCATTTGAAAGATATTTTTGCTTACATCCTAATTTTCTTCATTAATTAACAAAAATATAGTATCTTTTTTTTGAATTATAGGATCGAACTCGAATTTGAGACTTTTAGTCGAGGGAAACATGCTCCTTACAATTTGAACCGATGATTTTTTTTATCAAATATATAAAGTAATGTTTATTGACAAAGAATCTAATGCTCAAATTAGGTAACAGACTGCAATGAATCCTGAACCAAAAGAAAATTTGCTTCAGATAGTATTTTCGATTTCATAATTGATTAATGGTTTGTCTTTGTTTCATATATTCCATCTTAACTTTTTCCATATCAGTTATCAAAATCAGATTATTTAATAGTTGAATATAAGATGTTCAACTAATTAATGTTATCTTTTTGTCGGCTCATCTTATTCTAACTCGAGCACTGTTATGAAGATAACGGAATTTAATATTAATATTAAAGACGTCTAGGGCCTCCTCAAATAAAAAGCTACTCCTTAACCCTCTTCTTCCATGGTGTTTCAATATATCGTGTGTAGGTTTGAATAATCGATTGCAGCGGCCTGCAACTATTATCAAATCTATTTGGTTATGATCTCAAATTAGATTAGATCGATTTTAATTAATATATACCATATTGATTTTTATTTTTGCAGGCTCCATAATTTTAGATATTTTTCTCACACCCACATATCAGGATTTGTTACTTGATGGTATGATTAATAGGGTGTGTAGCAATGTTCCTATCATAAGAATCTCATTATGCTCTGCTACGGATGGTTCTGCTTCGATCTTTTATTTCATCTAGTCTTTAATAAATTCGTAATTGGAGTAATTTATTTCACTATGTACTTCTCCAATTTTTATCAAACAAAAGATATTTTGCATTCGTGGGCCTGTAATAATACATCATAATTATCTGTCTAACTTGGAAAATACCCATTTCTGTTTGCAGTAAGTTGATCTTGTGGAACCATTTTCATTCATTTCCGGTCACCTCACAATAGACAATGACATTCCCATTAAATTCATCTTCAACAAAACCAAAAAAAATCACACCCCATTAAACCCGTGTGGAGTGGAGGAAATCCTTGTACTTGTACGCAGTCTTATCCTTGCTAATTGTAAAGAGACCGTTTCCTGAATTCGAATCCGTAACTTTTCAGAGTCATGACCTTTCAACAAAGGTGTTAAGAGTGTTAGTGTTAGAATAGAGAGAAAAGAGAGTTTATATACCCTGCCCAAATCCAAAACTAACCATTGTGTGTGTCTAGATTGTATTCTTCAATTGGTTTGCTATATAATAGAACCAATGTTGTGTAGTTTAACACAACAAGGATTACTATCAATTCCTCTTGTATCTTGATATTTAACAAAAGGAAAGAAAAAAAAGAATCAAAAAGAAAAAATCAAATATAAGAAAGAAAGAAAAGGATTTATTTTTTTAAACTATCCATATTACAGATGATAAGTGATAACACAAAATTATTGGGAAAAATTTTACAATTGCACGCAATAAATTTCTGTTCATCGTTTTCTAGCTCATGTACATGAATTTTCAGGGACCTATCCCCTATCTATAATAAAGAAACAAGCGAAATTTACATAACCTAAAGATCCACTAGATAACCTAGAGACTTGGAAGTTCTAATAGAGCTATATGTGATCAAGCCCTGAAGCAGCCAACGAGGTGGTTGTGGTGGTGTTGGAGGGACCTGTCCCTATCAATCATGTGTTGAACATGCTTAAACTCCTGCACTTGACAAGGTATAGTTATGGTTCCCTGCTGAGCAAAACCATACTCTTCCTCGGCCTCCTTCAACAGCTGAGAAAACAGTGGGTGGTTGAGGTAACTCACGGGCACCGTTATTCTCTGTTGCTCTTCGCCTTGACCCACCTTGATTGCCATGCACCCTTTTGGTATATCTTTGGTGATTACTTCTTTTCCATGGTGGTGGTGGTGATGATATGTCACCGCAACTTGTCTAAAGCTTTTGCCCAACATCATAAGTAAAGACACAAGACAAGCCCCAAAATTTCTAGATCAGAATGATTTGTTGGAAAAACAAAGGGGAAGACAAAAAATAATAAATAAACAAAAACAAACAAACAAAAAAACAAACAAACCAAGAAGCAGATAGAAGATGGCTAGGAAGAGAAGGTAGGAATGAATGGATATGTAGAAGGGTTTTTCTTGCAAGTAATGAATAGGAATCAACTCCGAACATAACAAAGAAGAAAAGGTACTAATAAGACGGCTGAGTAAGAGAAAAGGAGTCAACTGAGGTAAGGTGAGGTGGGGGAGGGTGGCTTTGGTCACTCGGAATAATCAATGGGAAATCATTTTCTTATATGCTAAATGAGAGAAAAAATTATAGGTGGGTCTCACAAATAAAAAGAAAGAGAAAAATAGAGATGAGATCCATTTCAATTTTGTGTACGTAGGAATTTAACTTCTCTTATATGAAATGAGAGAAATATAACTCATAATTCATTGGTAAAATTAAGTCGGCCATTTAATTTTGGGTTTATCATCTATCATTTAACATGATCACACAAAATTTCCTACACATATAACATTTTGTGGGGCCTGCAAGCAAAAAAAAACTCCGATACGCAAAACGAATCTCTATAACATAACACAATCACTTTTCCTACGAGATAACTCTTATAAAACCCTTTAATTTTAATCACGATGACTCGGAATCAGGGCTCCAATTCTTTGACAAGTGGGACTCTGATATTAGATGCTATGGCGAGAGGAGAAAGGATAATTGTTATTGATTGATATTTGACTTAAATTGTATCATATGATATTTTTTTAATTTAATTTAACAGTATTTAAGACCATGTTGTTCGATATTGTATATTTTTAATGGGCTTGGTGCAATGCTTTAGAAGTTTATATAAGAAGTTCTCGAAGTATGATAACGATTAACACCGCAACTCACTGGCCAATGCCCAATGCGATAATACCTACGGTATAATACATACCTGCCAAAGCCCAACAGGTATCGGATTAATTCCGATATCCGTTGGCTGATTAATTTTAATTTTATAAAAAATGGAAGGAGGATGTTATTGTTAAGAAAGAAAAACAAATTGATTAAGTTTAAAAATATAGGACCATCAAATTATCACAGTATAGATGGCCTTAAAAAATATTATATAATTGACAAGCTATTAAAGCTCAGTTAATTTTAGCTTACCAAAAAAAAAAAGGCTCAGTTAATACTTTTTAATAAAAAATTAATTTCATGATTTTAAAAAATTATTATTTAAAATTACATTTTTTTAGGAATTTATTTTAAAAAAAAGTGATATTAAGTCAACATATTGTTGTAGTTTAGCAGCCCTTTAAAAAGTTAAAAGTTAACAAATTTTCGTAGCCCAGTTAACCTCTTCTATTGGTAAAAAATGTGATTTTCAATTTTTTTTTAAAATTGATAGAAGATTTACAATAAAAACATAAATAGAACAAAGACGCTTGATAGAAAATAAATTAATCCGTCAAACAAGTAGATAAAGAAATAAATCATATTCTAATTAATTCAACAAGAGAAACTCAAAAATATTTTATTATTATTATTATTTTATTTTATAATCTCATATTATTTATCATTATTTTATTTATTTATATTTTTTAATTATTTCAAAGAAATCATTTTCAATATTATATTTCTCCCTTTTACTGGGCGTTTGGTATGAGAGAAATTTTCTTTTTATCCGTAAATCATGATTTTCAGGAATATGATGAAAAATTGAGTTTACCAGGAATGATATAAAAAAATTGTTTGATAGGCGTAAATATTAATGTGAATATTGAATAATTTTACTGAATATATATTTAGTTGATAGGAAATACTAATATATAATTATTGGGGTTTATGTATGTCTTGTTACAGAGAATTTTTATAATTTCCTGCACAAACAACAATGGTGGGGCCTACTGGTTTTTTAGAAAAACAAAAAAGTAAAAATTTGAGCCACGGAATTCGATCGGTCTATAACATGATATAAACTATTTCCCGTGGCATAACACTTGTAAATCCCATAATTATTTTATAGGAGTAACCTCAACAGAGATTACAAGGATCTATATCTTTTGTCAACAGAGATCAACGTTGGTGCATTGGTTTCTACGCCAAGTCAAGTTCAAAGCTTATATCATTGATTACCAAGTTTGGGAATGGCAAGAGGCAACAAATCAGTGACCAGCAGCAAATAGAGGTAGTGCAATCCCTCCTTTTATAGAGAAAAAATATGAACAAAAAAGAAAATAATAACTTGATGACATTTTTTTCATTACAAGACTCATTGAAATACCAAAACCAACGACCTAACCCCTCACAACCTCAACTCTCACAAGAACAACAAAATCAACAAACTAGAAAACACTCACCGTGGACCAGCAACTCGATTAACCAAGCCTCTCCTCTATTCTTCTTTGTGAACACTGCGTCAACTTCGGGTTCCTTTCACAAGCAAATGGATTTTCAGTCGGTAGATAGAGGGTTATTTTTGTCCAATAATTCAGTAATAATTTTTTTATAGAAAATGAGGCATACTAATTATATCTTAACTGTCTAATAAAAATGTGGTGCTCTTATTGAAACACTGGTAGTATATTTGTGTATAACGAGAAAATGGTGGTGTTGTCGGAGATATTGGCACATAAATGCAAGTTTTGAATTATTTTATTTTTCGCTTGCTAAGGCTCGTAATTGGATGACATATTACTGGGTAGCGCACAACACAATTCCACCCATTTCATGAGTGAAATTTATGTGCTCCCGGCACACATTTCTTTTGGTGGGGTAAAGGTGAGAGAAAGAGAGAGAAAATTGAGGAGAGAAGAGAAACAAAACAGAAAATAAAAATTTTGAGCCAGGTGTCAATTTTTCAGTGGAAGGACCACCATGGTCTGCTAGACGATATTAAAAATGGGAAATAGTTTTCTCATTTTACATGAGAAAATTTTCTCATGTTACTCTCACAATTAAAATGTGGAATCCATTTTGACTTTTTTATTTTCTCATTTTTTTGTGGACCCCGCTCATATTTGTGTGTGTAATATGAGAATGTATTCTCATATAAAATGAGAAAATCAATCCCCATTAAAAATTTCCCCATTTCAGGCCATCTATGCCATACTAAGCCTTAAAACGAAAATTTCAAAGCCAAATTATACAATTGAAAAATGCCAACATTCATGCTCTTAAACTTTCTACTTCAGCAAACAGTTATCCATTAAAAGTCGAATTGTGTACTTTCGTTGCCACTTTCCTAATACAGATGGCCCCATTTTATCCATACGTAAAAAATTACTAATCAATTCTCATTAGTCATTACCACCACCTGACACATTTGTCAAGCTTTAGAAGTCTTATCCCAATATTATAAACCTCCGGTTTTCATATATTTTTGCCTTTTGGCCACACGTAGATTGTCCAAATGCTCATGAAGTAGACAGAGACTTTTTTTTTTTTTTTGGTAATCGTAGACAGAGACTTTAACTTGTTCAGAAAATGTGGAAGAAATAAATAAATAAACCTTTTTCTTATTGAAACATGTCGCAAACCAGGTAAGCAAAAAACTTAAAATATCAAATAAATACACATAAATAATATTATATTTCTTACACGTTATTCACGAAAAACCCTTTAAATTTGAAATGTGAATATTTAAATAGATTCTCGTGGACTATTTGCTCATATAAATTCTAATACTATATTATTAACTTACTATTACAAAAACTTAAACGGTTAATATAAGATACATAAATAATTTTATGTTAAGTCATTTTAATAGTTATAGACATACGTGGCAAAGTGGGGCTGACATTATTAATCGGTTAAAAAATAAGTCAACTCTTCTTGTTCCGTTTTTGAAAATGGGCTGAAAAAACTCACCTCACTAGTCCGAACCTGTTTTACATTGGCATGTCTCGCCCCTACCCGCCATCAATTTGACAAAAAACGAGTCAGCCCGCCCCACCTTACCTTGCCTTGCCCCGCTTTTTAGAGTGATTAGATTAGGTTTTGCTTGGATATGTAATGACAGGTGGAATGGAAAGGAATGAAATATGATGGAATGGAATGGGATGCCATTCATTTTATTGGATATTTTTTTTATCATATGTCATACAACAAATTAGCTTGATTAAAAAAAAAAAAAGGTGCGGGGGAATAATTTTTTATGTTGGGTTGAAGTTTTCTTTTCTTCTCTTATCTACATTTTTTGTTTTCTAATACATTTAAAACTTTCTTTAAAAAAAAAAAGTAGCGCTGCTCCTGAACCCCTGAACTTCCGTCATTAAATGTGCGGACATAAATAATATTTTCTGAGTTCGTCACTACTGATAGGTATGACGGGTGGGGAGGGTCGGTCGTTTTCAAGGACATTAAAATCATTGGAAGCAAAACGCGATGATGAACCACCCAAATCAATATGTCTATACAACGTTTTTAGGTTGTTTAGAATTATACAAGGAAACGTGGAGAATCAAATTACATGTTTCCTTTCTTGCTGCTTCAATAAAAAAAAAAGTTACTTAAGAGGTTTAAATAGCCAACAGAAGAAGAAAAAAAAGAAGACCAGTTTGTGAATATCCCATGGACACACAATACATTAATATTAGGAAAATATATTTTTTTTTTTTGTATTAATATTGAAAAAAAAATATAACCAATATTAGACACACAATACTTTAATATTAGGAAAATATATTCGGTACTTACGGAATACTATATATTCGGTATATCATGTATTAATATTGAAAAAAATAATCTAACTGACTTTACTTATCCTATCCACCCTTTTATTATTAATACCACCAAAATGTCACTTTATACTTTTTTTTGGTAGGAAAAAAACTTAGTGCAAAAACACCGAATAAATGCTTTAATGTCAGACTTGAAGCCCCACTCCGAAGTAGGAGTGTCAAGTCGAATTGACACATATAAATTTAACACTATATGACTATGTTAATATGAATATAATAAGAATTTTTATCCGTGTTCAGAATTTCAACACAAATATGATACGTAAATTTTGTGGATTGACACGAAATATAAATAACACGTAAATTAGGGATAAAATGGTAATTGGCAAAAAAATTTTTAAATGATCGAGTTTACAAAAAAAATTAAAAAGAAATTAAAAAAATATTGGTCGAATTCATGTTGACACCGATTTTTTGTGGGTCATATTTTTTCAACACGAACACGACATGAATTTTTTTGCTGGTAAACCGAACACAAACTTTTATGTCATGTCACGGATCGACCCTCGTGTATTACATGTTTTGACACCCTTATTCACCAGAGGAGTTATGTAAGTGAAATAAGTCCATAAAATTAATATTTTATGTTATGAAACATATATTGTTTTTTATATATAAGAAGGAATTGAATACATAATCTAATATAACCTACCCAAATTCCTTTTCACTAAATCAATTCTAGTGGCTTGTTATGAAGCATATATTTAAATATAGGGAAAATTATCGACGCTGTTAAATGACATAATTTTGTGTCCTTTTAAATGAAACGGAATATTTCATCATAATATTTAGTTAACTAAAAAATAAATAAAAAGTAAATTTTGATAAATAAAAAATATTTAATTAAATATAATAGTCAAATATTATAATTTTACCACATATGTCATTTAAAATGATAAAAAAGTCCCATTAGATATATTATAAATTATATCTATTTTTTTTTAAATCCTAAACAAAATTGTATTATAAAGAACTTTTTATGTTACTCTTAAGTCTTAAGTACTAAGGCAACAACTTACGTCCCACAAATCAAGAGCAGTCAAAAACGAAAATCAGGTGGACACCTGTAAAGAGAAACTTGTCCCTAAAATATTGGACTCTCAATAAGTTACGTTATTCGATTACATTACGAAGTTCCTTCCACGTCACGTGAGAGAAACTCGAAACTCAATAAGAAAAAGACTATGTAATGGGATATATGTTTTGACGTCGGATATGTGGCAACATAGCATTCGTTGAGTGTGACATTTGACATATTCATGTTCCTCCTGAACTTACCTATTGGAGATAAAAATTATTTTTGTATTTAAAACTAGAGGAAAGATATATTTATTATCAAAAAAAATTTATTACTAATTTATTATCTATCTAATCATCATTGAATTATGGAGAGAGAATGCTAAAAAAAATTGAAAAAAGAAAAAATATTGATTTAATGGTGATTAAGTAAGTAGTGTTTTGGTAGTAAAAAAATTTAGTAATAAAATATCCCTCCTCTTAAAACTAAGGAAATTTCAACTTTAAACAATGATAATGAAATAGCATTGATTTCAAAAAAAGAAAAGAAAAAGAAAAAGTAGAGGACAAAAGAAAGACAGGTTGTGACTGGGGGTGGCAATGACCCGGCCTCGGCCTAACCAGCGGCTAATTAAGGTTGAAGCTTTGAGCTCAATTTGTTCTCTTCAATCAGTTTCAGACTTTCAGAGCTATAAATGAAATATTGTTGTAAATCTAGACCTAGGTGAGAAATCACCCAACAATTTCTTTTTTTTATTTAAAAAAGACAATAAATAAGGAAAGCATGAAGCTGAGAAATGGACTAAATTACGCATTGGGTATACCACTATCATTGCCCCAAATTTTGTTATCTACAAATTTTTACCCCCTTGTCGCATGCTCGGGCATGCAGTGAAAAAAAAAATTGATACACATGCATGATGCTAAATGAAGAGTCTTCTGATAAGAATTTGTACAAACACCTTACAAGTTTGTGAAGAAAAACCGTACTCAATTAATTTAATAAATAAGTTGCAATTATTGTCAAACTATGATACGAAGAAATATTAAATATAGAACGTGATTCGTGTAACCAACATAACTAATTAGGACAAGACCGTGAAGTTAAAAGGATGATGGCAGTGATAATGATCAAGTGAATATTAAATGTTACATTTGAACTCATATAAATCATTAAAAATGTAAATAAATAAGACAAGTCATTTAGGATAACACAATAAATAAGATATATATTTAAAAACAGAAAGCAAGCCAATCGGTCCAAGCCAGGAAAGAAGACGGCGCAGAGTTTATCTCAAAGATGAATAACTTTGTACCAAAGAAGAATTAAGAAGAAAACAAAAGAAAAGAGGTTAACATTCACAAGGCACTGGTGGAAGAGCACTATTTGTTGAACCGGACCCATTGAGTTTTGGATATAAAGCTTCAATAGAGAAGTCAAGTCAGACCCCAAAAACCACCATGATAGGATCTCCCATAACTTAAAAGCCAATAAATGCATGCATATCTCAAGGCACACACTTCGAAGAAAAAATCCAATAATCTCCAAGAAATATAAATTCCAGGCCTCCAGCAAGCTATTCTAAATGAATCCTCACAAAATGTTAGATCATATGGAATATTCTCTTTCGTCAGAAACTTACAACAGCACAACTCAACCAGCAGCCATAAAAATGAAGCGAAGCAAAAACAAAAGGTTTAGCGACAAACAAATCAAATCATTGGAATCTATGTTTGAGACAGAGCCGAGCCTCGAACCTATAAAGAAGTTGCAGTTGGCAAGAGAGCTTGGGTTGCAGCCACGACAGGTTGCTATATGGTTTCAGAACAAGAAAGCTCGATGGAAGTCAAAGCAGCTTGAGCAAGACTACATCATACTTCGAGCCAATTATAACAATTTGGCTTCACAATTTGATGCTCTCAAGAAGGAGCATCAGGCATTGCTAATACAGGTACTTAACAATAAAATTTGTTACTTTGTGTTGAGATATATAGTTTCGCATTGATTGTATGGGCAACTAATGTGGAGTTTTTAAGGTCTTTGGGCACTCCACCCTTTGAGCTAGCTTTTGGGTGGTGTATTCCAAGTTTCTTTGACATGGTATCAGGGCGTTCAAAATCTCACCGCCTCCCATTTTCTTTGTAGTGGAATTTCCACATGTAGGTGGGCTTGTATGTTGTCCACCTTTCAAGCCCAGTGGGCTCTCGTGTGAGGGGGCGATATATAATCTCACATTGGTTGTATGGACAACTAATGTGGAGTTTATAAAACCTTTGGGCACTCCCACCCTTTGAGCTAATTTTTTTAAGAGTTGCCAACATGGTCCTACACATAATTTTTTCTAACATACTAGTCTCACATGCTTTTTGTCCCTACAACATAATTTGGACTAGAATATATACAATTCTACTGATTTCATATTAGAGGCTAATGATTGTAGTTTTCGATTTTCAACAGTTGCAGAAGCTGAATGATCAAATACAAAAGCCACCAGAGCAAACTCAGAGTTGTAGACAAGATAAAGTATTGAAATACAGCATGGACAATGAAACAGAAAATGGAGACACCATAAAAAGTGAACCGGAGGTAAAGCCATGCCCGTCAACAGAAAGATCAGAATATTTTGGTCTGGAAGATGAACCTGCCCTTTTGAACTTTGTTGAGCATTCTGATGGTTCTTTTACATCACCAGAAGATTGGGGTATGTTTGATTCCTATGATCTCTTAGGCCAATCAACCAATGATTATCAATGGTGGGACTTCTGGTCCTGAATGAAACAGAACAACCAAAGAAGTGCAACAAAAATGTATGCATATGTTGTCATAGTCTTTCTCTTGTTGAACAAGTTGGAATAGCAAAATTCAAAGGCCACGTGAAAGGAGACATTGTTTTGTTATGTAAACCTATCAGTCTAGGAAATGAGTGTGCATTTTCGGAGTCAGGATAGAGAAACTTTTTTGTACACTGAAACAGTTAATGTGCATGAGAGAGATCAAGAATCCAACATAACTAATAGAGCCATCAACAGCTACATGTCTCCATTCAAACACAATCTGTATTGGTAATACGCCAAACAATTGTTAACACCTATTAGTGACTTGTCATAAAAGATACTCCAACCAAATGGCTATTCTAAATTTACAATATTATATGTAAAACCAATTCTCAATTCTTCAATTAAATGCGGATCTAAATATCATTGAACCTTGTCAAATAGCAGAAAGTTCTTGAATGCTGTTTTTCTAAGCTTCTCAAAGTTACAGTTCAAGTGTTTACCTAGCAAATAAAGGAGTTTGAAGAATTAAAATGTTTATTTTTAACTGTGTACTCAAGTTGCCCGGAACCAAAATATAATGCAGGGTAAATTACACATTTTTCTCTTATGATTTAACTCATTTTTACCTTTTTCTTTTGCATAAAATTTATTTTCTAATGCATAATACCTCTAAATTGTGGTAAAAATTGTAACCTGGTATTTTCCGTCACATTTAACAGAGACAATTTGCACTTAAAATGTATATGAGAAGTCCTAACAGTGTTTACAAAATTTTATCATTAAATTTAATTTAAAAATACAAATTTACACTTTTATTTGAGTTTGCGTTTGTTATATGTAAAAAAAAAAAATCGAAGTTTATATGTGAAAAGCAAAAATATATTAAACCAGGCGTAATATATCCTAAAATGTATTTCGAGGAACTATAGGAATTGATTGAATCACATTTTGCCTTTTAATTTATTTCCCCTTCTAATCAATGCTAAAATAAGAAAAAAATATTCGAATTCATTGAATGCAAAGCTTAGTGTAAATGCGGGGCATCAAATTAAACAGGAAGTCAAACAGAATGCAAACATGAAACGATGCTAATGATTTGGGAAAATGGCAGCTTTGTTTTTATTTTATTTTTTTGGGCAGAGAGGAGAGCCAGGGGCCCAAAAGGAGAAATCTTAACCAAAATTAACAAAACGGGCCTAAGAGGCCCATAAAATCAACCAACAAAAAAATAACAATTTTGCGTTGCTCTTCGAGTCTTCGTCTTCTTCCCACTCCGATCTGAGCAACCTAACATTTTATTTAAACTACTTTCATGATTTTTTAGTAGTGCAGATTTAACTGGTCTATAAATGATCCATTTTGTCATCTTACTCAATTAAGAAAATAAAATCAAATAAAATAGCAAAATAGAATACTTTTATTACTGTCTGAATTCAAGAATATTAAATAACAAAAACAATATTGTTATTTAAATTTTTAAATGATACAAAATGAGACCTAAAAAATATGTAAAATCTTTAAGTTGCATTAAGTTTTTGCCTACATAAAAAATATTTGTTAATAATGGTCCAATTCGCTTTCTGCCTTCTTTTTTTGTTTTTTTTAGTACACCAGTAATTGCCTTTAAAGCAGTACATTTTTAAATTAAATGGGATAGAATTTGACTTAAAAATTTTGACTTTTCAATTGAACGGAACATAGTATGGGCTTATGATTAGGCCTATCAAAGCAATTTCGAACACTGGATGCTCAGTAATTGTAAATGTCGGTTAGGCCCTTTATCTACGCATTGGTTATAGAATCAAAGATAATGGGCCTGTCAGCATTATCAGCATTTCTCTTTGTGGACGCTGTGATCCCCCTCTTTCGGAGAATGTCGTGTTTTTCCATTAAATTGCATGGTTTATCATCAATTAATATAAATAGTGATTATATTTATTACTAAAAATTTTACAACTCTTATTACTAAACTAATCAATCTAACAATTATAATTTTTTTGGTATACTTATTAATTAATTATTAATTTTCAATAATTTATAACCGTTAGATTAGCTGAAATCAACGGTGATTAATTTAATAGTAAGAGTTGTAAAACTTTTCAGTAGTAAGTACGGGTGTAAATAGGCTGGGCTAGGCTAGATTTGTGTAAAAAATATTTGGTATGGCCTAGCCTATTAGCATATAGACCTCAAATTACAAGTATGTCCTGACATATAATTAAAAAATAAAAGTTTTGGCCTAAATTAAGCCTATTAAACATTCAAAAATTAAAAGTATAATTAAAATAATATTTTTATTATTCAAAATTATTAAAATAATAATTATATTTATTTTATTTTATTTTAAATAAATAATATGATATTTTTTTATATGCCAGATATGTACAAAAAAGCTTATGGCCTATTTTCTAAATATGTATTTTAAAAAACCTAGACCTGTTCTATTTTACTATTTATAATAGGCAAAGTCTGACCTAATCTAGGCTAGGTTGTAGGCCGGCCTGGAGCATTTACACACCTGGTAATAAGTATAACCTCTCTTCTTAATATATCATGTATTTGACCACAAAAATTATAAATTGCATGCTTTGAGTTATACTTTTTCAGTAATTAAGATGTTAGAGAAATGTAAATGCCTTCGCCTAACAGGGTCCAATACATTTCTGGTTATGACGAAATGGCATGAAGATATTACAGTAGAATTATCAGGAATATGCAGTGGTACTAAGCATATTATGACTTTGCTCAAACGGGAAGTTGCCGTCGAAGTTTCACAACATAAAAATAAGTCGAAATGTCACTATTTTTTCAAGTAATAAATTAAGTGGGAGAAACAACAATGAGACTACCGATACCCACTTGCCTATTGCCCTGTTTCAATATAAAAAGAGGACAGTTGTTACCTGTTTCGCTATATTTTAAGGATTTATCATCTATCATTTAACGTGATTATAAAAATTTTCCTATGCATATAATATTTTGTGGGGTCTGCAGCAAAAAAAAAATTGGCACGCAAAATGAATCTCTATAACATAACACAATCACTTTTCCTATAACATAACTCTTATAAAATCCATATTTTATCGCCCTTTTTAAAAAAGTGATAACTAAAATACGCTACTTGCTTGTTAATTCACTACAGTACACATCAGTAAGGCAATTTTAAACTAAAATTGTTTTTAAGAGCTTATTTGATATGATGTATAAAAGCTTGATAGTATAAGTTTATAGTATATATTATGACATTTTCAGTTGTTTAGTGTGACTATTGTATAGTATAAGCTTATATAGTAGAACTCCTTAATACATCAAAATAATATATAACTTAATTAGGCCTAAGAGTGTGAGATTAGATTTGATAAGGGGTTGATGTATTAATATTACTTATAAGTACAATTCTCAATAGCTAATATATCATTTCAATATCAATATATTAAAATAATTTTTTTTGATATATTAATTTTTAAAATATTGAAGATATTATCTTATACATTACCATACCAAACGTTGGATAGTATTAAAATTTAATCAGATCTTATACTATCAGACTTTATCTTATACTATGCACCAAATATGTCCTAAGTAGATAAATGAGGATGTATTTGCCTACTAGAAAAAAATGGGGATGTATTTATTCTTAGTTTAATTTAAATTACGTCGTAATCTTAACTTACTAAAATTTAAAAGTAAGGGAAAAGTGTGTTTTATTTTAAATGACATGGGGATACCTCCGGGTTATACCAAAAAAAAAAAAATTAAAAGTAAAGGAAAAGTGTTTTTCATTTTAAAAGATACGAAGTTATATCATTTTAAGAGAGAGATAGACACAAAATAATTTTTTATTTAAAATTTAAATTAAAAAAAATCACCAATTTTTTCTCTCCCATGATTTCCATTTTGTTGTGTCTATCTCTCTCTTAAAATGACATAACTTATGTCATTTAAAATGACAAACACCAAACCCTAAAAGTAAATATATTAATTCTTATTCACTTTAAAAAATATCTGAATACTCACGGGGTGACATTCACAGAATTTACAGTGACTATTAAGTCAATGTAACTTTTGTGGAGCTCATAAATTTCCTATCAATATAATAATATCCAAATAATGAGCTATAAACAGAGTTTTTAACACCCCGTGTGTGTCTATATATAGAGAGAGAGAGGGGATGAGATCAATTTAGTAAAAATAATAAGTTATACCAATAATCTTAATTGATTTATATATGTATTAATCACATGAGTCGTTAAATACGAATAGAAGTTATAGGGATGTAAAATAATGTGAATTGTCTACATAGATCAATTAAAGCTGGAAGGGACATATTTGGCAGGTTGCATCATAAAAGACAAATCTGCGGATTACAATAGCGACTTAAAATAAGATTCGAAATTTGGCCTCCTTCGTTCCCATCTCAACTGCGATGTTCTTGTCTTGATGCATGTCCCTTTCCTCCTCTTTCTATTCTTTTTCCTCCTTAACTTCCCATTGACTCTTCTTCCCTGTTCAATTTTTATTTTATTCAAGTTTTTCAAAGATCCCAATCATGACCAATCAAATTATAATTAAGCATTAAAAAAAATGACAAATGTTCCATGTTATGCTATTTTAATTAATAAATCTCTATTCACATACACAGTACCAAGCAGGTCACAAGGAATTTGCAGGAAACCTCCGTTGTTAATTAATATAGATAATCTGCTGTATCCATTACATGCATGCGCACTAGCAGATTTATGTATATATATTTTTCATCCTGGACTTGGAAAATTCATAAAAGTTTTAATTCTATAGATATGGAGAATATCTCTTTCATCCTCATCCAATACCGAAAAGAAATTAAAGTTAAAAGATAAAGAGAGTTTGTTAACTCCTTAATCTTCGTTAAGTAGTTAACACATTGAAACCAGGATGTGATTCCTGTCTAACCAATAATCAACTGTTTTTTTTTTTTTTGGATAATATAATCAACTTAAATTGTTCCTTTCATTCTTAGTGAAGATATCCATATCCAAGTTAGTCTGTTAATGTATCGTGCTTTACAATATAATAACACTAGCTGATATGGTGGTACAAATCTTGCATTATAAAAAACTGTCAAAAGGAATTGTGTTTGTTAAAATGAAAAGGACACATCATCAAACTACTAAAGTTGTTGATCTGATTACACCATACAAATATGCAGAGGTAACATATGCGCATGCCGTGCTTAGGAAGATTTAATAAATGGGACAGGTTGCTGAAACCAACCAATTAAATATCTGTAAGAATAAATACATATAAAGAAGAAAGATCTTTGATAGAATCATGTGTCAATTGGTGGTGAATATTAAGCGGGCAAGTTGCATGAGGTTTAATTTAATGATTAATAATATTCATTTTGCATCTCGAATCAAATCTTTGGAACGGAAAAAAAAAGAATATTATGAGCTATGGATAATGCTTATATTTTTACATGCAGTTGGTTGCACTTTGGTTATGCTCCATGCTAAAGTACTCCTTTACAAAGCTGGTTCACATTTAGTGGGGGAAGCGGCTTTCCCTTACACTATATTATTACAATATTCACATTGTCCAAAATTAATTTATTTCTATGAATGAAGTTAAATGCGGCTTAATTTGGATGTTCATAAAAGGATGTTGTTGTAGCATTTAATTTGCGAAAAATTAAAGTTACTGACAAGATATATTTAGAACATGTTTGGCATATTTTTTTAAGCTAAAATATAAAAAAAAAAGCATAAAGGAGGGAAGATAAAATAATTTGTTATTATGATAAATTAATAGGGTAAAGAGAAAAATTGATGAATGCAAATTTAAAATAAGGGTGAAACTAAAAAATAAATATGAAAACTCTAAAAAATAAGTATATATCTTAAAAAAGACTACTCTTAGCAGTTTTTAGATTTAAATTTTTTATTCATTACAACAAAAATCTCTTTAATTTATAATAAGATTTTTTTGTAAAATTATATTTGATTAAAATACTTGTAAGAAGAAAAAAAAGCTAAAAATAAGACTTTTCAAATAGAAATTTGGACTGACCGTAACACAACTTGCTAACTTTTGCAAAGGTATAAAATTAAAAGAGTAAATACATTTTTCGGTCTTCAACAAATTTTTACGATGCCCGCTTTAGTTACTAAGAAATAAAAATGTTATTCATGGTCCTTAAGAAATTCAAAGTGAACCCATTTTAGTCCTTTCAAGAGACTAACGTGAATCTTTCTTGAATTTGTGAGGACCATAATTTCAACTAAATGGGTCCATTTTAAATTTCTTAGGGATCATGAATAACCTTTTTATTTGCTAGGGACTAAAACGGGGCATTGTGAAATTTGCTCAGAACCAAGAAGAGTATTTACTCAAATTAAAATGATTCAAATCTTTTAGAAGTAGTGATATTTCAGAAGAATATGGACATGGAGATCTGTAACTGTAGGACCCAATTTCACATATAGGAAATATTGCCTACTGTGACTTGTGCTTCGATATATTATGACTAATTTTTATATAGAGTCAAAAAGAAAGTGGCAAACATAGGAGATGTGTTCTATCATCAATTCCTAGTGCAAGGCTTGAAAAACCCTTAAAAAGCAAAGGACCACGGATCCCAATTGTTGAACATATTCGTCACTCAAAGATCCATTTTCTGATAAAAGTGTGTGCGGAAAAAAGGACCTAAAGGATATTTTTCACACCATTTTCTTATACCATTCCTCGCAATCTTTTTGTTTGAGGGGGAAAATAAAAAGAAAGTTCGTTAAAATATATATATTTGTCCTATTTCATTGTTCAAAAAGTAAACAACATAAAAATTAAGTTTGCTGTTTTTCATTTTATATGAAATAAAATTATTTCGTACATTTATATAAAAATATATAAGATCCATAAAAAAAATATAATTTCAATTTTATTTTTATATATGTATAGTAAATAATTTTTTATCTTACAACGTGACGATATATATTAAATTCATAAAATTAAGGTTCATGTTTTTTTTATATTGTATGAAAACATGAGATAACAAAAGTAAAGACAAATTAAATGTGGATCCCACATTTTATATTAGAAAAGAAAAAAATAATTAATTGACATGAAAAATGAATTAATGTAGGAAAACTTTTTACTCTCCTATTACGTGACAGCATGATTTCCCTAAACTTAATGTAATAAAAATGACGAACAAGTGTCATTCTTGGTCAAGGAATGTCAGTCGTCGATCACAACCCACAAAAGTAAGTCAGAATTGAGAGCATGGAATCGAATCCAATCATCGTGTCAACTCAGAGTTGTTGACAGCCAAGTGGGTTAGGTCCGTAGCAAGGCAAGCTCACTAAACTATGATTTCGTTTTGATTCAACGTCAACTTTCAAAGATTAAGGTAATCAAATCCATATACTAAGTTTCCTCTTGACTCTTTCCTTGTAACTAAGGATTAATGTACACAGTCATGGAGACGTTTGGTATAGAAGATATTTTTTTTATCCAGGAAAAAGAGATTTATGATAATATGATGAGAAATAATTTAGCCTTGAAAAGTAATTAAAAATTATTTGGTAGGTTAAAATTTTATCGGAAAAATATGTTTTTTTTTTTGATAATCAACCGGAAAAATATGCTTTATTTTATTGCATTTGGTTGATTGTAAAATATTGAATGAAAAGTTAACGTAAATTACCAATTACCATGAATTTTGAATATTATAGCTTTAAATCCAGCATCTGCAAACGTCAACAGTAATTAGTTTTTACCCAAAAGTCGGGAGCCGCCATTGTCACGTACATTTTCTAACCTGAATTTATTACAATCTGAATCAGAGTAAACGGGAAAAAATAAATACCATAGATTTGGGGGGATAGTTTTTTGCCACAGCTTAGTGCAAATGGGAATTAATGGGAGAATTTTTTTGCTGGCAATAAATCATGATAATTTATATCAAATACTGACCAAAAAAATTCCCCAGCTCACTTTCCCATCATTCTAACGAACAGCCCTGAGTTTAGGTGCTTCGTAGATCATACCATAAATAATCCGCACAAACCACAAAGCTGCTTTGATTCCCAATAACAGGATAATTCTCTCTTTCTTAAAAACTATTTAGGTACTCGATGAATAATATTTTTAAAGGATGAGAATTGATTTAAATTTGTATTACTATATATTAAATTTAAATTTCTTGTATGACTCTATTTTCGGTGGCGGTCCGAGCTCCAATCTAAGTTTGGATAAAAATTTATACATTTTTTTTTTTAATTTTAGTTAGTTCATATCATAATATATTTAAATTAGGTAGCATTAAAAAGAATTATAATTTTATTAAATATTTTTTAATTTTACTATATATATATATATAAATGAAAATTGAACACATAATCTAATATAACATATCCAAATATTTTATCAAAAATATTTTAAATTTTAGATGGAGCGAAATTATAAGTTGTAGCCGGGCTAAGTTTTAATTTTAATTGTCTAAATTATAATTAATTATATAATTATATATAATAAATATAATTTATTAAAATTTATTCCGAATTAAATCCACACCCAACTAACACATACTGCACCACTGCCTATTTTTTTGGTAAGAGCGAAGATTGAGACAACGGATGAGAGAAATGAACATTGAAAGCAAACAAAAAGAGGCTAATGCATAAACATCAAAGACGGAGAGAAATAATAAAATGGGAAAAACTATTCTTATGCTATATGCGATATTCTATCTTACCTCTTCTTTGATAATTGTGCCATATTTTTATTTTTTTTCAAATGGTGGAGCACGTAAATTTATCTCTATAACATGTAATAATTTATCTCCTTTAACATTATATTAATAAAACCTTAATAAAATATATAATAACGAATGAGCTTCCGTCAAGCTTGCAAGATATAAAAAAAAAAAGAGGTAAGTAACATCACTCTAATTTTATTGGGTGTTGAGTTTCTCATGTCGATGGAGAACTCACCTCCTTCCTACAAGGACATTTCAGTAAAAAAAAAAATTGTTTTTTTCCATATATATTATAAAAAAATTACTCTTATGTTATATGTGGTAACTTTCTTTCCTACATACCTTTTATAACTGTGTCACATTTTTTCTTTTCTTTTCTTTTTATTTTCAGATGGTGGAGCCCACAAATTTATCTCTATGATATTATCTCCTTTAACAACATGAGATTAATAAAAAGCAGCCCCAAATCAAAAATTGTGCCGGGAGAAGTGATATTTCCTCTTGATTGAGAACTATAATACCCAATTTATTATGGATAAAGTGTGCGTCATTTTAAAGGATGTAAAGTTATATCATTTTAAGAGAGAAAGAGATAGTTAAAGAAAGAGAGAGTTAACAAAAAAAATAAAGGTGTGAGTATCACTTCTTTATGAGAGTGAAAAGATATAAGTTGTGTCATTTAAAAGGATAAACCATTTTCCCATTTATTATTCCTATCGCACATGTCTTTTAACAATCAAGATAAAATATCCTACTTCTTTTACTTTTACAGCAAATTTTGCTCTCTTTACTTTTCTTCCATCACCAACTCCCCATCTTAAAATTTGAGTATTATGTAAGATAAAAAGTTCGGGGCAATCGAAGATGAGGGTTGAATAGGCTCGGTTAAACCCGTAAAAGTATATAAGAGAAATTATTTGAGAATTTAAAAAAGGAAATTTACCGTGACTATTGTTCTTGAATTCACCCTAGCGGTAGCTAGTTCTATTTTAATTTTAATTTTTGTTAGTCTTTTCATTTTTTCCTTCGTCAATTCAATTCGAACAGAAAGGTTTCATTCTTGACGATGACCAGCAGTTTGAACCGTACAAAACGTATTAATCATGTTAATGTGAAATGATGTAATTGTCTGACATTAATTTGATGGTGAGATTTAGAGAATCTAATTAAAATAATCTTAATGATAAAAAGTAAATTGAAACTTTTTTTAAATAAATAGTTATAAAGAATTATACTATTCGAGTAAAAAACTGTTTAAATCTCAAAAGATTCTAAACCCACAAAGCCAGAAATATAAAATAATACTTTTTTTTACTTATGTAAATACTATTAAATTCTTGGGTTATTGGTTTAATTAGTGTATCACTGTAGTAAGGATGATAAGAATGAGTCAACCAGTCCATAACCCGCATAAAATGAGCCGTGATGAGTTGATAAAAATAAGCTAACAACCCGAGTCAATTCGAAAAAAATCAAGTTAACTCGCTAGTTAAACAGATCAGCTAAGTTATCATTTCTTTTATTAAAAAAATTACAAAATAATAATAAGTGACATGATTGCTCACTAATGCATTGGTTTTGTCTCTAATTGGCTCTGTTCTTTTTTTGCTGGGGATGCTCTCTGTTTACAAATTCTATTACATGGTAAGTTGGTTACATGACACACTATATAGATACTTTATATGTAATATTAATCAAGGGTATCCTTAATTCCTTATACTGTTAGTTTAGTTAGACCTAGTTTCTGCTTGATGAAAAATGCAAGCACTTAAGTATGCATAGTTACTATGTTTAGCGTATTTAGTGGCTAGTAAGTAGCGAGTATATGTCAAATGAAATCATTTTCTTAGCTTCCCAACCACATGTATTGGATGAGTGTGACAAAGGCGAATTTTGTATCCCATTTTTTCGAGCCAACCCACGAGCAAAGCCTAACCCGACTTGGGTCGGGTTGGATTTTCTGACTCCTTTTTTTTTTCGAGCCAACCTAACCCGGCTTTTTTTTCGGGGTTGCAAATGGGTTGGGTCGGGTCGAGCCAGGTTGGCTTCTTTGATGCACGTTGTAAATGAAAGATATCTTCAAGAATTTATGCAATTCAGAATACATTGGATTGAGCAAAACGTTGTCTCAAATCATTCCAGACGTCTAATGCACGTTCCATCCACATGATCAAATTAATGATTAGATCTGCAAGCGAGCGATGGATCCAAGAAAAAACCATATTATTGCATCGTTGCCACGCTGGATAAAGAGGATCTGTTGCTTCTGGTGCATTGATTGTGCCATCAACAAAACAAATCTTGTTCTTCGAAATTAGCGCCATACTCATAGCCTATGTTGCACCGACACCGACATGGGACACGTGATACGACAGGACACGAGACTCCGACACGTTAATTCTAAAAAATGTTAAATTTCGACACGTTAGGACACATTTTGATATTATATAATATTTTTAATTTATGTAGTGTATATTATATTTAGTGTTCAATAGTTTAACAAAAAATTAAAACTAAACTTATAATACCCATCAATTTTGCAAAAAAAAATAATATATCCCAAATATTTATATTAAACTCAATAAAATCGTAATCGTAATCTAACGAATCTAATAGTTGGATCACAAAATGTAATGCAACATATCTTTGAACCTTTTTTCAATCTTTGCAACGAGTATTGGAGTGTTGGGAAGTGTCAGAGTGTCGGTGAGTGTCAAGAAGTGTCGTGAAGTGTCGGACACGACACGTCAGGATTTTTGAAGTTTCGGTGCTTCATAGCTCATAACTCTCCGCCAAGTGTCATAATTTCTTCCATTTAGAGGACAAGCAACTAACGCCGCAGAAGGTGATTCGCTCGGATGGAGAAAATATGGATGCAAAGGATTCGTGAGGTATCCTTTAGTTGAGTAGTTAACTAACTTTCTGTTATTAGGTTTGTTAGTGAAGTTAGTTACTTTACTGACGTGAACTGTATGTAGTTAGCTAGTATGAGTATCAAGTTCTCATAGACTCAATGTGATTTTTTACCAAATTTTTCATTCAATGAATTCAGTTTGTAAGATGGTATCAGCTCATTTTTGGGCTATGGTAATCACGGATCTTCTGCTTACTTTCATCCTCTGATTTCGTGTTCATTCTACTTTTTCTTTTCAATATTTTCTTGCAAATTCTTGCTATTTTCTCGCATTTTCCCTTATATTCTTGCATCCACAAGATAGCACTGAACTAAAGAAAAATAGTTACAGATAAATCAACAAATAATTAAAAATTAATTGTAACATATAATGAAAATAAAAAATCAAATTGATGAAACATAATCAACTTAGGTAGACGTGATATAGATAATTTCAAAGGTGACACATTGATTAATTTAATATAGCCGAGCCGAGCCGAGTGATCCTAACGAGCCAACAACGTGTTGGCCTTAGCCTGTTACCTGTCACGAATATAATATTGGCCTGTGGCCTGGTTTATTTACAAAAAATAAAAGCCTGTGTGAAGCCTGTCTTAGCCTGTTAGCATGTTAAAGAATAAAAATAAGAGAATAAAATTCCACAAAAAATCAATTTTAGAAACCTTAGCTTCCAATTTGCAGCAATAATTTACAAAGTCTACAATAAATAAATAAAAATTAAAGTGAGAGAAGGTAGATAACGAGTTATATTATCTTAGCCCATTATAAGAAAAAGTGCCAACAAAAAAAAAAAAATTTGCACAGTGGAACGAAAGTTTTTGTGGGTTTGTTTGTGTTAAGAATAAAAGTAACATAAATATAGATAAATTCAATATATATCCAAATAGCATAATATAGAACAAAATCATTCAAAAAGTCTGTTAAACCAATTAAAAGGGGTGAAATAAATTGACGAGAGAGAGAGTTATTACAAGTAGTATAAAAAATATAAATAAATATTTATATACTAGGCTAGCCGGTCCTCTAAGGCCGAGCTTATGAATTAGAAGGCCTTTTTATTAAACGAGCTTTTATACAAGTCCAAACCTGGTTCCAACACGAGTTTTATTAAACGAGTTGCTCGTTTACCACCCCTATTTAATAGTGTGCCCTAACAATTGAGTCTCAACTCGATCCTTGAATTTTTTTTTGGGAGATTTCAATTAAGAACTAGATTTCAATTAAGAATAAAATAACTAAAAGTGGTTAAGGGAGAATAGCTCCTAATTTTTATTTTTATTTAAAAAAAAAAAAAATTCCATTGAGCGCTCAAGTGGCGAGTCCTCAAGGGGTGGAAATGAAGGGAATCAGTTTTAAAATTGCCCAATTAGCGGTGAGAATGAAACGATAAGTGGTGAAGATATAAATTACCTTTCATCTTCTCTTTAAGCTTATAACTCCACGATTGTTTAAGCCGCTATTTAACATGATACAAACCTTTCATCTTCTCTTTAAGCTTATAACTCCACGATTGTTTAACCGCTATTTAACATGATAATATTATATACTGGGATTTTAATCATGTAAAGATAAATCAATGATAAAAGAGAAAAGAGAAAAAAAATAGTGAGATAAAAAATTATAAAATTATTACTGTTAATTTGTTCATCAATAATTTAGATCTTCTCATGTGATATGGTCACGTTAAATAATACATTAGAGAGGATCTATTTCCAAATTTACATACCAATAACTTTGTGAAATCCTAATTTTAAACAAAAGAATATAATTCAAGACAAAAAAATCTTGCTTAAATAGGGTTTTATCGGAATTATCATAACGTCACTCACAATGTCACGATGACTCAAATTTCCTTGACATAAAAGTCCTCTCCAAAATATTGAAATTATTTGCTTCTTAAAATATATGAATGTTTGCTTTGAGATACAATTTGATTAAACTTATAAACGAAATTTATGATAAACTTTTTTTATAAATTATTAGAAAATAATTGTTAATGATAGAGAAGAAGAATGTAAAAGGTTCTTGTGATTACAATAATCGATGATATTAGATGAGGCATATTTCAGTAACAATTGATTCAAGTGATAAAAAATTATTTTCCTTAACCAAAATTTGAATTCTAGTCAGAAGATGGTATAGGTAAATCACCTTTATAGGAGTCCTACCGTCGTGGAACCAAATTACCGTGGAACCAGATTAAATCAGGTAAAAGGTTCAAACCCTCCTTCTAGCGATCTAAAGCCACTAGGAGTGGTAAGAGATTTAGATAAATTATATTAAGTTGTGTGTTAAATTCTCATCAATGTATCTAAGAAAATAAATAAATAAAATAAGGTAAATATGCATCAAATCTAAAACCGAAAGATTAATAGCTGCATCTCTTTTTCTTTTTTCTTTTTTACTGCAAAAGATGTTTCTCCTTACATTAAAAAATTAAATAAAGATATATACAAAACAAAATTAAATAAAGATAGTATTAGAGTTTTAACTTAGGGAAAAACTACATTCACGTTGTTGGAGGGTAGTTTTCTTTCCTATAAATTCATTGATCGTTTTCCGCATTGCTCCTTTTTTTTATGAGTGAGCCCCACCACATGGTTGTGTATATCGTAGAAGAGAATGTGTCTCACTTAACATAAGATTAATAAAGTCCTTTAACTTAATCTACTGTTAATTAATATAAAAATATTTTTATATATACCATAGTATTTAATTTTGTATTCACATTTTTTTTAACAAATTGACTTTGTTAATAATTATGGGATATGTCATACTTATAAGTTATACAGTAATTATACATCATTAAATATAAGTATATAATTATTTACACTAAACATCAAAATCAAATTCACAATATTATATCATGAAAGGGTCAATGACCCTCACTTTGTGATTTCATGTTGACAAAGAATGATTGCGGCTGAAAGCAATTTAAATGTTCATAATGTTAAGATTCGTAGCATGGGTTGATAGAAGTATTCGTAAGGAAAGAGAACAAACGTGGAGAATAAGAAGAAGAAGAAAAAAAATTATGTTTACAAATTATAATCGAAAGATGCTATCTCCTATGATGCACGGACACTGACACGTTACACGACACGTCGACATGTTAATTCTAAAAAATATCATATTTCGACACGTTAAGACACCTTTTGATATTAAATAATATTTTTAATATATAATATAATTTATATTTAATACATATAACAGTCCATAATAAGTCATATAACCAATCAAATATTCAAATTTCATAATATAAATAAAAATAATTTTTCTTACCGTGTTAATTTTTAATGCCAAATTTCATAACAGAAAAAAATTCATTTTTAATTTTTTTTATGTTTAGTTAGTAAAATAAAAATTAAGAGAAAAAAAAGGGTCCGATGCGTGTCGGAACGTTGACCGCGTGTCACAAAAATATATCAGAGAGTTGACCGCGTGTCCCAAATTGTTGACCTCATGTCGTACGCGTGTTGGAACGTGTCGGTGTCCGACACGTGTCCGACTAGCATATTTTCCAAAATTTTGCATGTCGGGGTATCTCAAGTTATCTCTTTTAAACTGTTAATTAACTTGGTCCAAAGCCAAGAGAGATCCACTTGACGCGACATACCTACTTGAAGACTTGATTAACGGTATTATGCTCCTCTGTGTGTACGTGTTGAAGGAGAAAAATTCAAAGACAGTTAGGGTGTGCATAACAATTATTTTGTTCCCTGACACTGTTTTTGAAAAGAAATAATTCTTTTCTACTACTGAGCCTTGGAACAATTTCTAAGAAAAAAATTGTGTCTATTTTTATTCCGAGAATGATAATTGTGTTTGATAACACAACAAATAATATAATAAAAAATAATTCCTATTAAACATTAAAAAAATTCGGATCATCACTTACCTTTCCTATGGTGCGGTGGTGGTGGTGGCATGATGGTGGTGGTGGTGGTGGCATGGTAGTGGTGAAGATGATGGTGGTGGTTATGACATGGTGGTGGTGGTGGTGATGTTAATGACCGCGACGATGGTGGTGTTGGTTGGTGACGATGGTGGTGATGGTGGCGGTAGAGGTAGTGGTGGTGATGGAGATGGTGGTGGCATGGTAGTGGTAGCGATGGTGGTGGTGGTGGCTGCAGCAATGGTAGTGGTGGTTGGTGATGGTATAGTGATATTAATTGTGGTGATGGGTGAAGGTGGTGGAGATGGTGGCGGTGGTATTGTGGTGGTGGTGGTGGTGGTAACGATTATGGCAGTAGTCGTGTCGGGATGATGGTGGTGGTGGTGATGGTAGAGGTAGAGAGTGATTGAGAGACAAATGTTTCTCATTTTGTGCCTGGGAACAAAAATAGTAGACATTTTTTTATTCTTTTTTCTGTTTCCCAGCACAAAAATTAAACCAGTGCATCCCGGGAAAAAATAAATAAACTAATTTTACCAAAGAGTTTTCCATGAAATGTTCCCGAGAACAGAAATTAAAAAAGAATTGATTCCGGGAAGGTTGTCATGAAGGGTGTGCATAACCCAACCTTTTTAGAATGAGTTTTTTTTTGATCTTTTGTTACTGGAAACAGAATTGGATGGAAAACTCGTTTGGTAAAATCGATTTATTTTTTGTTCGTCAGATGAATATGTTTAATTTTTTTTCTGGGAAACAGAAAAAAGTATCAAAAAATTTATGTTTTTTTTTTCGAGCATAAAATGAGAAACACTTGTCTCTCTAAATCAATTTTCACCACCACCACCATCCCGACATGACCACTGCCACCAACATCACCGTCGTCGTCACCATCACCATGATGTCACTGCCACCATCACCACGACCTCCACCCATCGCCACCGTCACTACCATCATGCCACCAACCACCACCACAATCATTGCAGCTACTACCCACACCACCACCACCACCATGCCACCGCCGCCGCCACCACCACCACCACCACGACATTATCACCGCCACCATCGTCACCAACCATCACTACCATTATCGCAGCCACTATCGTCATCATCGCCGCCACCACTATCATTACCATGCCATCGTCATCGCCATCGCCACCACCACTACCACAATTGTCACCAACCACCACCATTATCGCCGCATCCATTACCATCATCACCACCACCGCCACCTCCACCACCACTATCATTACCACGTCACCCCCGCCACCACCACACCATACGGAAAGGAAAGTGATGATCCGAATTTTTTTGAATATTTAATGAATCGATGGATAATCAAATATGTAATCAAATATGACTAAAATCGAATTAGTTGAATATTTAATGAATCGATGGATAATATAAAAAAAATGGTTCACCCAAATCCCAAAATGTTACGATCTCAATTTAGATCAGTATCAACTAAACAGTACAAAATTGTTGAAATATATTTCTTGTATATTATCGATTTTTTACCTCACTTTATATTAATATATATATAGGCTTTAATATTTTTACGGTGAATGTAAATAAGTTATTTACGTTGACTCCCAAAATGATGACGTCATTTTAGGTTTAAAGATTAAAAAATTATAATAAAAAAGACTATTATAACCCTAAAAAAACTATAACTACAAAAATACCTTGATTTTCATCACAAAATGACTTCATTTTGGGTTCAATGTAAATAACTTATCTACATTGGCGGCAGAAAAAATGAACTCATATATATAACAGAAAAATGTTTCAGCAATTACTGCAGATAAGTTATCTGCATTTACTCCCAAAATGATGTATTTTTGGTGTTGAAATATTAAAAAATCATAATTATAAAGATTATTATAACTCTGAAATAAATTAAAATTACACAAACACCTTGATTTTCGCCCCAAAACGACGTCGTTTTGGCCTCAATGCAGATAACTTAGTTGCATTAACTGCAGAAAAAATGAACCCTGTATATAATGGAAAAAAGTGTTTCTACTTTTAAATGACACAACTTATATTTCACTCCCACAATGAGGTGGACCCACACCTTTATTTATTTTTTGTCCACTCTCGTTTATTTCTTTCCCTCACTTAAAATGACACAATTTTATAGTTACACACTTTTTCCTATATGATGTGAGAGAATTATAGCATAGATGTATTAAATTATAGGATAGATGTATTAAATTATAGCATAGAATCACGTAATGAAAAGTCTCCCTGCATAAGATAATATGCATACGGGGGTAACATTAATCCTACGTGCTATCTTAAAAATGAAAAGAAAAAGAAAAAGATATTAACAACTAAATTCTAGATGAAAATCAAAGAAAAATGTTTAAAAAAAGACTGGGTGTAAACAGTAAACACACCAAAGCGAGTAGGGTGCGTGCGGCCACCCCCACCACTTGACCCCGACTGTAGGATCTTACTTATTCCCAGATTTCGTCATTTCGATCGTGGCGGCGCAGCTCTTGAAGTTTGTTTTAAAAACCGCAAATTCTCAATAATAGCTAGGCCCACTACTTGAATTGACTAATTAATTTATAATAATAGTCTGCTCATCAATTAGCATTAATGCATTGTACATTATTTTCCGTTATTAGCAATTAATAATGAATAGTGAGTGATAGTAAGATTTTAATTTTTGTTCCGTTATACGGTCTATAGTACAGTAGTGTGTGTGTTGTATAGTATGAGCACATAACATTAACCATAACTAACGGTTATACTTCTCGTTCTCTTGATTTTCCTGTATCACCCACTTCTCCCCTCCCCTATATATTCCCCAACAAACCTCCATCAATATTTGCCTCTCTCTCACGGAACCACAATCAATCCATTACAACCAAACCCTTTCTCTCATTCCCCACGATGACGACTACCGACATTGATCATAAACTCTGGATCGTTGCTTTGGCCTCTAAATGCACACAAGAAAACCTTGCATGGTCTCTTATGATCATGGCCTTACTCTGGTTAACCATGACTTTCTTTTACTGGTCTCACCCAGGTGGTCCTGCTTGGGGCAAGTACTATAGCTATTACTACTATTCCACCTTGAGAAAATTCCCATCACTTCGTAGTAGTAGTAGTACCTCTGGCTCTGTCTTAGAGCAAAACAACGCAAACACTATGATTCCTGGTCCCAAAGGGTGGCCTTTGATTGGAAGCATGAGTCTCATGACTTGTCTTGCCCACCACCGTATTGCGACAGCAGCAATCGCATGCAGAGGAAAGAGGCTCATGGCCTTTAGCCTCGGCGAAACCCGTGCCATCGTCACGTGCCACCCTGACGTTGCTAAGGAGATTCTCAACAGCTCCGTCTTCGCTGATCGCCCCGTGAAAGAATCTGCATACAGCCTCATGTTCAACAGAGCAATCGGGTTTGCCCCTTACGGTGTTTACTGGCGAACCCTCAGGCGAATCGCCGCCACTCACCTCTTCTGCCCAAGGCAAATCAAAGCCTCCGAGTTGCAGCGCTCTATAATCGCCGCCCAAATGGTTGACATGTTTAAAAACAACAGTCAACGGAGCTTACGTGTTCGGGAAGTGCTCAAGAAAGGGTCGCTGAATAACATGATGTGCTCGGTGTTTGGACAGCAGTATAAGCTGCACCAGTCAAACAGTGAAATAGAAGAGCTCAGAGGTTTAGTGGATGAAGGGTATGACTTGTTGGGTTTATTTAATTGGGGTGACCATCTTCCTTGGCTTGCGCATTTCGATGCCCAAAAAATCCGGTTCAGGTGCTCCAATCTCGTCCCCAAGGTGAACCGGTTCGTCACTAGAATAATTGCCCAACACCGAACCCATAAAACCCAAACCAACCAGGATTTCGTTGACGTCTTGCTCTCCCTCCAAGGACCCGATCAATTATCCGACTCCGATATGATCGCCGTACTTTGGGTAAATATAATTTATTTATTTTATTACTTAAACACCCATTTGATTATTATGCAATGAGATTTATATGGAAATACAATATGAACGCTAGTGTTTATACGTGTAAGATGAATACAAAATGTGTGTATTTTTTGCAAAATAATTTAGTGTATTTTTTGTCATTTGTGCGATTGTTATTATTTGGCAGGAAATGATATTTAGGGGGACAGACACGGTGGCAGTTTTGATCGAGTGGATACTAGCGAGGATGGTGCTTCATCCTGATGTGCAGTCCAAGGTTCAAGCGGAGCTCGATGCGGTGGTTGGGAGGTCACGCGCCGTCGCGGAGGATGACGTGGCGGCGATGATATACCTTCAGGCGGTGGTGAAGGAAGTGTTGAGGTTGCACCCTCCTGGCCCACTTCTGTCGTGGGCCCGCTTGTCCATCAGCGATACTACCATTGATGGGTATCACGTGCCTGCGGGGACCACTGCTATGGTGAACATGTGGGCTATTTGCAGGGACCCACATGTGTGGAGGGACCCGCTCGAATTTATGCCAGACAGGTTCCTCGCTGCAGAAGGAGATACCGAGTTCTCGGTTTTCGGGTCGGATCTCAGGCTGGCTCCGTTTGGGTCGGGTAGGAGGGTATGCCCCGGGAAGATGCTGGGGATGGTTACGGTGAGCTTTTGGGTGGCGTCGCTTTTACACGAGTATGAATGGCTACCGTCTGATGATAACGGAGTTGATCTATCAGAGGTGCTGAGGCTCTCTTCCGAAATGGCTAACCCTCTCACCGTTAAAGTGCGCCCTAGGCGTGGGTTATAATAGGGAACAAGAAAGAACGAAAGGTAGAAAATATAACAATAAAAAAGAAGGAAAAAAGTGAGTTGGTGATAGATATATAAAAAAACCCTTGCAGCCACAAAATGATGAACGAGGTTTGATCTGTCTCTATTATGGCTCTTCAAGTTTTCTCCTTTTTAATTTGATGGTTAAGTGTCAACGTGTCTTGTTCTCATTGTAATACTAGTTAAATTAATACAAGTTTTTAATTTACTTCAATGTGTCATCCCGTGTTAATTAAAAAATATATATATACCAATTAACTAACGGGATGATTTAACTGTGGAGGAACATGTGATGTGTGGATAAGTGCGGTCTGAATTGAATACAAGTATACAACCTACTCACGATTAAAAATGAAAATAAATAACGTGCAACTAACATCCAAAAGCAGAAGAATTGGCACTCATCAGCATCGCAAGGGAAAGAATCTAATCCACACACACCCTTTATTCATCCGAGACATATGCAAACCGAACTCTCAATAAAATGCCTAGATGCTAAATCCTCCTTTGATGTCTCTGTTAACAAATGGGAAAGGCTTAGAAACGACACCAAATGTTATCAGTTAGGAATCTGAGCCCTTCATTTGGCGAGCGCACACACGTATTTAAGTATGTACAATGATATAAATCCAATTCCCTGAACGGGCCTCTATCTATTATGTAGGACCTGTCAAATTGGCAATTTGGCACTATGCAGTAGTCAGTCACACACAAACACAAAACTTGCTCTAATCTGCTTTTCACAAAGTACATGGTTCTCTTGGCTTTCTAGTTTATGGTCACTCTTACACACATGACACAACCACATCTCCATTACAGTGGTGGGGGCTACACCAGTTTTCTTGTCCTCCTTCCACGTATGACGGTCTATATTAGAACCTCTTTCTTTTTCACAAATTGGACCACCCTGATCTGTGTGTAATTTTTTTTTGTTTTTTGTGTGTGTTAAAAAAAAATAGTAGAAAGGACAGATTAATCTAGTACTTCTGATATGGGCATCATTGATATGGTTGGGAACAATTCCTTTAACCAATTGACCTAACTTGGGTTGATCGTACGCAAAATTTTCAAATGATAGGTATTGATTTCAAACAAATGTTTGTAATTGACAGGAGAGAGGTACAATCTTACACAAATTTAGCAGCTACAGAATGGAATGTTCTATTTATTAGTTACGATACTTCTGATTTTATTTTCTTTGGACAATATGAAATCAATATCATGTGAAGCGGGTTCGCTCCTATTTTAATGAATTTGGTTACTATCATGGTGGTATGATAGGTAAAAGAGTATATAAATGATGACCACCAAGGACATTTCAGAAAGTTTTCTAGTCATTAGCTATAACCATCGGACGTCAACTCCATTATGTTGACCAAAGTCAAGAATTATCATGGTCTTGGCAACCAAGACATTTTTCTTCCTTTTCTTTTTTCTTAGTCGTCTGAATTAGGGGAAATTTTTTTTCTTTCAAGAAAAAAAAAATAGATCTGCTTCTAGATATTTGCATTTTGCAATTATTATAATATATTTTTTCCTGTTAAACTACCATATATTCTCTTCTTTATGAAGCTAAATTTCGTTTTTTTTTTGTTTTTCTTTAGATATATGTTCTTTGACCTTTTTTCTTCTCTATAGTAAGGAGAGATAGATACTCTTATGAAATATTTCCATATCCTAATCACCTACCCAAGAATCCTTAAAGGATAATTATCCCAATTATCCTAACAATAGGAAAAGAGTAAGGTTGACTCTCAACGAGAGCACCAAATGATAGGAACCTATGGGATCACCACCCCAAAAGCTAGCTCAAAGGGTAGGAGTGCCCAAAGCATTATAAATCTCACACTAGTTGCCTACACAATCAATGTGGGACTCCTAACATAGATCTACACAAGTCCAAGAGATAACCCTTATAAATAAGAGGTTAAAGATCCCGAGTACATACTCTAAACTCATTTACTACTTCTGCCTACACTGTGCACACCCACGTCTCGGCTATAAGCCTATTGCTTGTGCACAGTGGAAATATGGGCTATAAGCCAACCAAAATACCTATTGTAGGATATCTCTAAGAGTATATCCTTGAGATATTATTCTACGGTTCAATAGAACAGAACAGATGCGAATGCGAAATCTCTTCAACTTTAATAAGAAACTTTTTCTGTTAGACAATGTGACACACTCGGAACAAAACAGTTCCCTATCATATATGAACTCCATAGTTAATAGTTTATCAGAAACAAGCACGTTTATGGTCTTAACTGGGTGGGCCCAGTCATGGTGGCTTGCCTTGCTAAGAATCCAAGTCCATTAAATGTCCTGTTCTAATTTTTTCGGAAACAAAATGAATATTGCAATGGACAACTCCAATTCTATGGAGGACAAAGAGAAAAGATACTGATGTTTTTGTTGTGTCTGGCAAAGTTTTTCTCTCCTGTTTTTTCCTTTTTTATTGATAAAGATATTCCCCATTTACTCTCTACAGTACACCATGAATCAGGAATGTAATAAATTTTGATGTTTAGTTGACAAGAATCTAACTTTTCTCATCAGCAGAATTGGGCTTAAAGAAGGCTTGATTATAGACAGAAAAATACTTTTCACTACGATTTACTTTATACATACGGTACGGGCTCTAGCCTCTAGATACTGGTGTACTTGAAATAATATAGAAGCGCACACCACCGAAATATTTTTTGTGCTAGAGGACCATCCAATGATTTAGTGCTCCCTCTCACGACATTAATTTTTTCTTTTCTTTTTTATCCCTATTATTTTTTTTCTTTTCTAATTTTACCCATCATTTACATTAAGGGACCACCTAAAAAATAGTGGTCGGGTCCATACTAAATTCTCTCCCACACCACATCGGAACTAAACACTTGACACCGAGCATAAATGTTTAATTATATTGATTGTCACATCATCTTACGCTTAAACATTGATTAAAATTTTGCAAGTACTGATCAGAAGATAGCAAGCGTCATCGGCTAATTAACAATTAATTATGTTTTAAGAATGTATTTACCAACCGGCACTCTGTTTTCATAGCTGTTTTTTTGCAAGAAATATAATCAAAATAGTCTTGCCTTATTCAGAAGGCTGCTTTATAGCCTCTGACAAGCCCAAGTAAAATGCATCTACGTTAAATGTATGAATAAATTATGTGCCGAACTAATAAGATGTCAATCACTAATTGTTATCATTAATCATATCCAGTGTTGGCTAATCTTGGTTCACTTTTCTGGATTTTTAAATTGAGTAATCGATGACATCAAACAAAGTTTAAACAGCTAGGCATTACGTGTACCGTGCTTAAATTGTTTTGCCCATTTGGCTCATGTTATTAAGACGGTTGAAAGTAACACATGGAGCCCACGACAATAACAGATAATTAGACCTTTCCTCGTAGTGAATTCGACAAAGACTTCCCAACAATTCATCATGATATATACATCAATTAATAAAAAAGTTAGCCTCGTGTAAAGCCTTAACATGACCCTCGGTCTCCCTTTGTTTAGGCTTGGCCTATATATTGCACTAGACAGAGACACTGACCCGAAAGCGAATCCTAGCACTAGGAACAAAAGGGTGACTTCCCTTGTTTGGATAAGGAGAAAGAAAAGCAGTTTACAAAATTAACATGGTTTCCGATATGCCCATGTATTTCAAGTCCATTTCAATCTGATTACTTGACTGGAAATATACTTGGTGCTTGCATATACTAGTTGGTTTGCTAACTATACGTCGTGTGTAGCTGTTCTGTTTCAATTTAAGGACTATAAGATTAAATTATATGTCAAAATTAAAAAAAATTAAAAAAAAATTAAAAAAATTGTGTCTAACTGAGGCCACGAAGAAAAGAATATAATGATTCTTTCTTTGGAGTTGTGACATTTAAACGTTACGATGCTATATATATTTCATTGGAATCAACTATCGAAGTACAAACAAGTAGAGCCAAGTATGTTATGATCACAAAGGAATTTACATTATGTCATGGATATGAATATCATATCCCAACTACCTGAAAGAGAATCTACTAAGAGATAGATTCTTAAGCATCTCAACAGTCTTGAATAGTTACAACTTTAAACAGTTACAGGACACAAAATAAGGATCAGATCCCAACAGAAAGGGAGTTACATCCGACTAAGTGGGGGAGCTCAGAGGACCCCAGCCTAGGAAGGTAATCCTATACATAAGAGCTAGAACTCCAGGTAAACACTTTTGACTTATTACCTAATATTGCCCACATTGTGCACACACCACTCCTTGGCTATAAGCCTATTGCTTGTGCGCAGTGATTGGGACCTCGGCTATAAGCCTAGTATACAATTGATATACATTATCTCTGAGTGCATACCATACGGTCTATCCAGGACCGAACACATACAAATCAGGAAGATGAACTAGTTTTAATTTAACAACAAAGTTGCCTACAGTTGTACATTATTGATGTGATTTCCTGATAAAACAATGTATTTTGAAGGTTCGCCAATAATTCAGGGTTTCATTTCATTAGTGCTGAGTGTAGTTGTACATTTAATGGTTTGGGATTGAAATTGTGTTAGAAAAAGCGCAGTACAAAAATGAAGACAAGGATATTTACTCAGCCTAATCAGAAAGATTAATTATGGTCAAGATGGATCGTGCTAATATTCCCTTACTGATTTGGACATAATCGTCCCATACCGACTTTACTACTTTCCTATGTGTTTGTTCGGTGAACTTGACTATTCGCGGCATCTAATCTCCGACCAATTAATTTAGCATATCCCCAAAATCTAGCAGATTTGAGACACAATTAATGAAGATAATCAAACCAGTTAGTTCTTACCAATGTCATGTGGTGCAATAATTCGGGTTTGATTGATCCAAGATGGTCTACTTTAGACCAAAAGATTTTTTTTTACAAGCAAGAGGAACTTAGCACAACTCTACCAATTAGAGAGACTATATTGTCTTTTAATCTTTAGAATTACATAGATGAGATTATATTTTCTTATGCAACGGGAGATATTGATCTCATGTCGCACTCACAATTTTATGTGGTCCCATTGCACGAGAAAAGAGAAGAAAAAAAATTAAAGTGAGACCCATATCTTTTTGAGTGTGTAGGAGAGACTTGTTGTCTCATGTGACATAAGTTTAATATTTCCCTACATAGATAAGCAAAATTATTGGTATTTACTAAGAACTGACAGTAGGTGTGCCTTTGAACTAACTTTCCAAAGTATTTGCATTATTCTGGACTTAGCTGTATAAAACCGGGCAAGTGCAGCAATTCAAAATTAGGTTATATTCAATCAAGAAAAAAAATCTTAGGTTACTCGTATCAGCAAATATGACATTTTAGGAGCCCGAAACCAAATACAGCAAGGCAAAAAAAACTCAAGTCTCAGGTTAGTGGATCGATTTGTGTTAAGTTGCACACTAAATGAATTATACTTAACAGCATGGCTTGTAGAGGAAAATTAGTACTTGATTGACAGTTAATGTTTTTCTAATACTTATAGGAATGCCTTTGCTTCTATTTCGGCCTAATTTCTTGTGGACTATATCGTCTTCGTTGTCCTTGTGTATTTGGACAAAAGTTAACGGACTAATCAAAGAGGAATTATATGAAGTTATAAATCACTATTCATGCATACTTCTTACAAACAATGAACGTTATTGATAATAATAATAATAATAAAAACACTAATGTATTAGATCAAATATAAGGTTGACATACATTTGTGATTTATTTGTTGCTTCAATGATTTGAAATATTTGTTACTCTCCTCATTTTCCAGGGAGTGGTCTTACAAATTTGCTTATGAAATGGACTAAAAATTGAATAAATAAATCAAACTCGGATGTGGTTCAAACGAAAGGAATAGATAAACCGTTTAATTTGTCATTATAAATGTACGTTTTGTTATATTAGCATTTTTTTGTAATTTTAATTTATTTCAGAGTTATAATAGTCTTTATATTTATAATTTTTTAAGATTTCAATACCAAAACGACGTCATTTTCGGAATAAATACAGATAACTTATCTACATTAAGCAAAAATATTTTCCCCATAAATCAAACTCAGATGTGGTTCAAACGAAAGGAATAAATAAACCGTTTAATTTGTCATTATAAATGTACTAATCTTATATTAGCACTTTATTTAATAAATTTAACTATATTAACAATGGGTCAAATTATATTTATAAATTTTTTGTTTACAAATTCAACTATGTACTCCGGGGAGTACAAACACTTAAATGTGTATAGTACAAACACTTAAATGTGTATTCTCTGTACTAATGAGTTTGTAAACAAAAATTTTGTAAATATAACCATTCCTATTAACAATTGTATAATTTATCAAATTTATTAAAAAAAATGTGGTAATACACGGTTAAATCTACTTGTAAAAGTTCTTTCATCAACGTAAATGCATGAAAAAATGTTACCCGAAACCTATAAAATAGATTATGGCAACAGTAAACACATGATTCTTTATCCTATATCAAATTTTTTTATACTTCATATAAAAAAAATGTAGCTTTAAACTTTACAAATAAAAGATGCTTAATGACCAAAAAAAATAAGGTGAGGTTGTGTTGCAATTGCCTTCGACCGACAATGATTTCATGCGCATAAAGTGGAGATTATAACGCGACAACAAATATTCAATTAAATGGAAAACAAAACAAAGGGGACAAATTGGTTCGTGGGTTGTGAGTTGCAACTGTTTGTCAACTCATTTATTTGGGCCAACAAGAATTTACATCTACTTAATAATGCCCCCTATATCTCAAAAAGAAAGAGAGGTCCAACGAGGTAAGCACCTAAAAATGGTAGAGCGGGGACCCAATCTTAAAACAAGCTTTGACGATTCTAGCCTCTATCTCAAGCTGGGGACCAAACCACTTCATTACTTTCAGAAACTTGTTGGGATAAGAATTATACAGTCCTAACTTATAAATGTCACTTGAAAAGCAAAAAACATAATATTCACTAGTTGGTTTTATATGGACAGGTCGAGAAAGAAATTTTCCTAGATTTTCAGTCATCAAAACCATTCGTTCTTGGGTGGAAGAGCCTCTACGGTTACTGGCTTCTCGCGAGGTGAAGTCCTTTGTTTCCAATGGAGATTTAGTTGTGGTGGGCTCATCAGAGATCACAATCGAGACTTTCTAGGAAGATTTACTTTTGGCATTGAGTTCTGTAATCCTTTAGATGCAGAGCTATGGGAATTCTTAAAGGTCTCGAGCTGGCTCGGGGAATGAGTGCAACAGTGGTGGATCCAGAATATTTTATTTATTTTAGTTTGAATATTTAGTGGAGAGGATTTGGGGCACTGTTCCGGAAAAAAATTTAAACAATGTTATAAATGCATTAAAATATAAAAGAATATAAACAAAAATAAATTTATATCTCTAATGTTTCATGAACCAAATTTTTTATCATATTAAGAAAAAAGACAAGACCAATTCATTGAATAATGTGTCATCTCACTTTCTTTAATATTATATGGGATAGGATCCGTTTATAAACTTTTTTTTTGCAAATTACACTAAATACGACCGGTCGTTCACTGCATGATTAAAGTATGACCGGTCGTACTTAGTGTAGTTTGTAAACAAAAAAGTTTATAAATATAACCTGCTACATATTATATAACAAAATTCCGTTCATATATTATGAGGGATATAATCCTCAAACAACAAAAGAAAAGAAAACTTGAACTTGACATAAAAAAATAGTAATTAACTTAATGATTTAAAACCACTAAAACATAAGTAGTAAATAAGTGCTTTATTCATGGTAATACAGTCACTAAAATTGCTCCTTGAGTGGCACTCCTAATTAATTAAAAAATATATCTCTCTTTACTAAAAAAAATGTATGATCAAATTTATGTGTGCACTTACACACATTGACAACCAAATAGGTCCACCACTGGAGTGCAAGGAGAGTAGAGTTGGAATGTGATGCGGTAAATGCTATTTCTGTGATACGGGAAGCTTAAAACAATTCGAGACATTCTCAAGTTGTTTTCCATATTCAAAAATAGCTTTCAATGGATTGGATTGTGATATGCAATCATACTAAAAGAGAGAATAATATTTGTGTCCACGGGTTAACAACGATTGATGGTCAGAGGAATTTTAGTTTTATTTACCACTCCCCTTCTCCACTTTTGGAGTTACTAACTACGAATGTTTCTCACTAGAGTCTTTATCTACTATTTTATATGTGTTTTATATTTCTCATGTTAAATGAGAATTGAAATCTCATGTTGTAGAGATAAAAAACATGTGGGATCCATGTGTTAGAAAAAATTAGATATAGGACCCATGTCAGCACAGAAATTGAAGGGAGTGTAAAAAATTTGAATTCTCACATTAAATGAGAAATATAAATCCCATTTAATATTTGGTTCTTTTGGGGGCTTTGCCCCTCCTTCGTTACAAAAAAATAAAATAAAAATAAAATATCTTTGTTTCCGATTGATTGATTAGGCTTACTTGGAACGGTTATATTCATCAAAAGCAAGTCATCTAGCGTCGAACATAATGCATACAGTAGAAGTAACGGGAAAAAAAACCATTTCGTCCCAAACAATATATATATATATATATATATATATATATATATATATATATATATATATATATATATATATATATTCATGGCACCGGCTTAGAGCCCCATCTAATAACGCAAAGAAGAAAGATACTTAGTACCGGGTGTTTATGACTTTGATTACCCGCGCCATTAATAGAGCGACTGTGTTATATTTAAATATTTAATTAAGGATGGAAAAATAATAAAATTAATATATCATTATTTAAGTATTTTATAAAATATTTTAATTGTATTTTAAAAAGTAATTGAAATAGTAAATAATAACTTAATTTTATTTCGTATTCTCCAAGAAAAAAAGTATTAGATAAAATAAAATAATACCATTCCATTTGGTTTTTCTTTATTCCATCCAATTTCCTCAATAGCCTAATAAATTGGCTAAACCTGTTGACGCCTCCATCGACAATATAGCATAATCTGTAGATCAATCACTACTAAAAAACACTTTATAAAATAAAAACATAAGTTTAAAATAAAAGATATTAAATCAGTTGAGTCTAAATGAACACAGCTAGAATGACTGAGCAAGACGCCGTAGTACATCAAGAGTCCTGCATCTTGTTGGGTGGCCTAACGAATTCAAATGGTACGCAAGACAACACTGCCTCAGCACCAAGTCTAATAAATAACACTTAGACACTGCATTGATATAATTATAGGGTTATGAATGACAAACCTAATGAAACTAAAGCTCTAGCCCAAGTTCAGGTTTCATGAGTCGCTGACTTGCTGCTTTTGTTTTTTATAGTACTGCAGAGCAAATGCAAAGCCCAACATCAGCAATGGCAAAAAGAACTGAAGGATCTTTATAACAAATCCAGAAGATTGATTGCTATCGGCATGTGCTTGTGTAGGAGGTGGTCGTGGCTGACTCTGGTTTACTTTGGCTGGAAGAGTGGTGTCGTCAACCTCCCCAACATAGTATTTTTGCATCAATTCTTTTGCAGAGTCACTGTGACCCACATCTTCAAAATCAATGGTTGCATCCTTTTCTGTAAAAAGACAACATTAAGATTCTTAGTCCACCCCTCTGGTCACGCCAGTTGAGATAGTTTTTTCTTACTTGCAGATTACTGATATTAACCAACCAGCTAGGAGGAATAGATTACCTGCTGCCGACAGCAAAGATTCATCACCTCCTGGATGATCATCCAAAAATGGGGTGACATCATATACCTGCTACAATGGAATGCATATTAAGTATAATAATTTGATGGATATAATAGTTGTAAATGTATAAAAAAAATATTTGGATAAAATGGTGACACTTAGATTTGAATCTCTATTATCTCATACAGAGTGCTCAAACCCCTTACCACTGGACCAATCCCAGTGGCTTAAGTGTATAAAATTTTAGATGCCTATTTTAGAAGGGAAATAGGATGTAGAGTTGCTAAAATTCAATTTGAAGCTTTAGCATATATTTGACATCTAGAATCGAAGGATATGCATCTCATTCCATCTTATTAGTTTCTGTCTTCTAGCCCTATTCTTGAGCGCAAAGCACTGAAACATGACATTTTTCACATACTGCATTTTAATAATATCATAGACTTAATTTATCCAGTTGTCTGTTAGGGAGTTAAAGAAGTATTAATATAACACCGGCACAATTTTATTGGCCAATTGACAACCAGAAATTTCTTTCTCGAATGAACTTTATGGTGGGATGGCTTTTGTACAACCTTATATGCTTAACAACATTGTGTTATGATAAGGAGATCAAGGAGGGGAAAACAGAGCTTAGTAGGCTGTTAGGAGGTTACACATTCTGCAACTGCATTAAGGGTAGTTAGTGTTAATTAGGTGTGGCAGAACTGTTAGTGTTTAGTTAGAATTGTTACTTCATCATAATCTTCAAGTGTTCTAGAAATTCTATAAATAGATGTGTCAAGATAATTCTGATATCAATGAATTGCTTTCATGCCAAAAACCTTGCTTCTTTAACATTGAAGATCAAGCAGGGGTTCAATGAAAACCAGAAACAGTTTGCTTGGCTTATTGCTCAGCTGCAAAATATTAATAACTGTTTGCTTGCTATGAGACCAATATCATACAACCACTTACTCAACCATCTTCTTAAGAACCAGTTTCAGTGCAAGTCTATGAGCAAAGTGATTCAGTAGGTCCGCATCCCCTGTCTCATCAGCTCTCTCACCAATTAAATTTACATGTTATTCAAGAAAATCATGAGAGGATTGCAACAGTTGATCCGCGTTCGTTGTTGCCGTCCATTCCAATAGAAATTGGTGCATCAACTCTGTCACTTTTTGGTTCAAGACGTATCCTTGTTTTTGGTGCTATGAGCACCTCTGTTTTAAGTTCCACGAATAGTGTATTTGATGAAAAGTGCAGTTTTGGATCAATGCTGAATGCATTTAAGGTGCAAAGCACTACAATATTTGTAGGTGAAAAAGCAATGGGATCCCATGCTTTTGGTGCTTCCCTTATCCCAGCTTTTGGTCAATATAATTTTGCATTTTGTAGCAACAAACCAAGTGGGGGCACAATAGTGGCGGAGCCAGAAAAATTGGAAAGCTAGAGCCAAAAATCAGCCAACCATGGAGGAAGCTAGTGTCAAAACCAGCAGCTATGGAGGAAGCAAACCATTTACAGTCACTGAAGATCAAAAAAGCTTCTAATTTTGGAAACCAGCCAGTGCCAAGGCAGTTGCTGGTTCCAATGTGGCTACGCCACTGGGGCTTGGGGTGTAAATAGGCTAGGCTAGGCTTTGACTTAAATAAGCCAGGCCTGTGTAAAAACTCTTTTCCCTTATCCCAGATTATAAGTCTGGCCTGACCTGTATTTACAAAATAAAAGCTTTGGCCTAGGCCTGTTAGCCTGTTTAAGCCTATCAAACATTTAGTAATTAAAAAATAACTAAAATAATATTACTTTGTTATTCAAAATTATTAAAATAATAATTTTATTTATTTTATTTAATATAAATAATATGATATAGGCCGCCCTCTAAGCTTATAGGCCCGACATGTACAAAAAAAAAACCATGGCTTATTTTCTAAATAGTTTTTTTTTTTAAAGTCTAGGCCTGTTCTATTTGACTATTTGTAATAAGCCAAGTCTGGCCTAATATAGGCTAGGCCGTAGGCCCCTGTAGGCCGGCCTAGCCCATTTGGCTCGACGTGAGGCCCATCATGCTCTGCAAAGTTAGTTGCAACGCAAGATCTTCCTCCTCATGCGTTTGGTCCAGCTCTTCTACCACTTCCCTTGTCGGTGATTCCTCTTCATCGCCGTTCCCCTCATCCATAATCAACAGGTGTAGTTGTTTGGATGCACACCTATGTTCTGGTGACCAACGTTCTTTGCAATGAAAGCAAAGTCCTTTACGTCTCCATTCAGTCGCCTCCGCTTTACTCAGCCGTCGAAATTTGTCCCGTTGACCTTCGTCTTTGCGTGTCATCGTGGAAGCACCTTGAGTCACCGTTCCGGATTTCCCTCGATTGAGAGCATTAGAGTTCTGAATTTCATATTGGTTACTGGATTGAACCGACCCAAAAGAGGTGACTGGGTTATTTTTATTAACCCCACTCTTTTGAAAAGAGGGCTGAGTTGTATACCTTTGCGGCCCATTACCCATTTTAGGCCCAAAATACCCTACACCTTCGTCAGCCCAAGCTGCATTACGTAAGTCAATTTTTTGGGCCAGCTTCATCATAGCTGCCATACCCAACCCAGGAGTCATCAACACCTCCTGACGTATACTATGTTTTAGCCCACATAGCCACGCCCCTTTCAGAATCTCTTCATCAGCATATCGCATGGTGTCCACCACTGATTCGAATTCTCCCCAGGTCGCCGTGGGGCTGTCCATCTCCCACCAACGATACCAAGTAAGAGCTTCCCCTTCGAGTAATAACATCACCGCCGGAACTTTATCCTCTTCCCCAATGTCGTTCACCTAAAAAATAACGTTCCACTTTGCTAAGCCAGGCGAATGCGTTTTCCCCTGAAAAAATGGGAATATCCAGTTTTCTAAATCTCGGTTCCATGAAATTACTTCCCCTGTGGTTTCCCTGAGAACCTTCTGAGCCATTTTGCGGCCCACTCCCATGCCCACGATTACGACCATTCCAGAACCCTTCTGACCGGAGTTGCTCCATTCCCGTTCCGAGTTCTCTGAGTTGTCGAATGATCTCCGCCTGGTTAGCATCCGAAGCATCCATCCTTTGTAACAACTCATCTTGCGTTTGCTCTCCTCGACGAAATCTCTCCTCAATTCCTTCCATGCTTCGCGTCACCACCATAACCCAGCTCCCAGTCAGAGCTTTGATACCAATTTGATACGATTTACCAATTAAAACACAGCAAGAACACAATAATTTCTGAATAAACTTCAGTGTTTGTATTTCTCAGTAATTAAACAATAAAAACACAATGCAATTCATATGGTTCTCCATAGTGCTGCTATGGATCAGTGTTTGAAAGAAAGCAAGAAAGAAAAAATAGAGGTGCCCTTGCAACCCTGAAAACCAGCTCACAGAATGACCCCTTGGTGCCCTCTTCTGACCTTCCTCTCTCCTAGATATATTCCCCTTGTGACTAACTTGCAACGCATGGAACTTCCTCCTCTTCTAACAACTTCTCTGACTCAGCAATAACCGATTCACTGGTAGAATTTGTGGGCCCATGCCATTGCTTCCTTCCTTTGTCCCTCACATACACCTGACTGAATTGGGCTTTTCATAATTGGGCTCTATCACACCCCTAACTGGGGCACAACCTTACCCTTTGAAATTCAGACTTCTAAATTGGGTACCCAGAATTTTCCACCAACTTTTGGATATTTTGAAATTAATCAGTCAAGTTTTGGAAAAGACGCTCACTATGCTGCTTCACAATTTATGTGGCATCCAGGAGGATCTTCAGCTCTTCCTCTGGACCTTGAGGACAAGGTCCTTTGTGAAGGAGGAGGGAATGTTATGATAAGGAGATCATGGAGGGAAAAACAGGGCTTAGTAGGCTGTTAGGAGGTTACACATTCTGCAACTGCATTAAGGGTAGTTAGTGTTAGTTAGGTGTGGCAGAACTGTTAGTGTTTAGTTAGAATTGTTACTTCATCATAATCTTCAAGTGTTCTCGAAAGTCTATAAATAAGTGTGTCCAGATAATTCTGATATCAATGAATCATATGAGATCCTGAGTTCAGTTTCTTTTTCGTTCTTGTTTTCACTCTCAAATAGGATCTCGTATCGTATCTTATCACATTGGCACCCCCAAAAGTTGCCTAGATTAACAATTGATGAATTCTATTTCTCTCTAGAAAACAGATGGTCTATGTAAAAAGCATTGAAACAATGATACAGCTGCCGTTCACATGAATGTTTCAGATTATGATGAATTGATGATACCAGGAGGAAATATTTTACTTTGCTGGTAATTGGGAAAGGAAGAACCAGTACCATCCTGAATAGTTCCAGGTGGTGGTGTGGCAGAGTCTTCAATATTATTTAAGACATTGTAGGCTTTAAGGACAGGAATGAACAAGGATGATCTCTGGAGAAGATGGTATTGAAATCAAGAGTTTCAGCCAACATAGTTTTTGATGTTAGAAACATCAAGAGAAGGAAACAACCCAGAACAAAACTGATCATAACAAATAATATCTGAATCGTATTTTTAAAATATTTCATTATATTCTATCACATAAGGGGGTGGGTTAGTCTATGATTAAAATTATTCGGATTCCAACAAAATTGTTTAACCAGGGACACTGAGTATGTTGATATTTAATGTGGTTAAATCCGAAATTGATGTTAATGAAAAAACTGTAATGGATTTATGCACACTTGTTCTTACATAAAATAAAATTGACAAGCTTAATATACTGTATTGGAGATTTAACAAGTGGCTTCTGGACAGAAGTAAAGCACCGATACGCCATTTTCGATACGTTCTCGATGATATAGGATGTCAATTACCAAACAATACGTGCGTCCGATAAGTTGGAAAAAAAATTAAGGAGTATCGGTGCTTCTCAGGACAGAAGTATTTCCTTGAGAGTTTATACATACGTTTCTTAAATATATACGATCCCAAATCAGGCCCCTTTAAGTCCACGACCGGGGAAAATTTGGAATAATTTCTCAGCCCCAACCACATGCAATTGAATAAGCATTTAGCACACACAGAAACTGAAACAGATCAACTAAGGAAAAAAAGATAAAAAAAGCAACTGAAGAAAGACCATGAGAGAGAGAGAGGGTAAAAAACAGACCTTTCCATGGACAATAATCCAGCAATCCTTTTTGTGGTTGTGCTTAGCCACCTCCTCAAAAGTAAAAGTTTTGGAATTTGAAACCATTGCTGACTCTGCCACACAGAATCAGGCACACCCAGAGCCAGATTATTCAGAAGAGAGAGAGAGAGAGAGAGAGAGAGAGAGAGTGAGAAGAAAGCTCAATACAGAAAACCCATAATCTACCGAGATTAGTGCTGAGCCCTGGGAAAAAGAAAAAGAAAAAAGCAAACAACTTGATGGGAAAAATTGAAGAAAAAATCTTACACTGGAGATGGGCTTTTCCCTGTGATGTTGTTTCTCTTTCTATTTCTTTTGCTCTTCAAACTCCAACTTCAATCCCACTAATTGGTAAGTATTTATACATCGGATCCAAACGACGTGTCTCTTTCGGCCTCTGAACATAGTCGTAATTAGTAGAAAACTTTCGGTGGAACAGCTGTACGTACACCCACGTTAAAACGATACATTTTTTTGGACTGAAATTATAAAAAGAAATATAGGTAAAAATAGAAAAAATATTTGCTATTTTTAATAAATATATATATTCAATACTCCGTAGCATTAAAAAAGTTTCCCATAACGCATGTACCATTAAATATTAAACTTACGTTGTACCAATATCTCATCCTTTGATATTAATATCAAATTTAAAGTTTGACATCTTATATGAAAGTCATTAAATCAATTGTGTCTTTTATCTAATGGTTCTCAGATGAAATATATATCAGATATATATATATATATATATATATATATATATATATATATATATATCTTTTATCTAATGGTACTAACGACAGGTGTATAGATTTCAAACTTTATATAATTTTTTTTTTTGTTATCTAATGCCCCCACAAAACAAAAGATCCTATATATATATATATATATATATATATATATATATATATATAAAATCATTTTTGCAGCCGCTTTGCAAAAGATAGCAGCAACAGATCGCTGTGAGGGGAGTGTATAGTTATACTTTTCCATTTAATCCTTTATATAATTATAATCCTTTATATAATTATAATTTCTCGCATTTAATGCTTTCAAGTATATATATGTCAAGTATTTGATTGATGCATGTATAACAGCTGCACAAATGTAAACCCTACACACATATATATATAGGATCATTTGACACCTCATCTGAGAATCGTTAAATAAAAAAAAAAATTAATGGTGTCACATGCTTACAAATCAGAGTCGTTGATCTTTTTATCTAACGGCTCTTAGATGAGATATCAAATTTCAAATAAATAATTCTAATAGCACTTGTCTTTATTTACTCGTATTTTTTCCTTTAATTTATTATTCCTTTAATTCAAATAAATAAATTCACAAGAATCACAACCGTATAATTCGAGTTTTTTTTATATCAGAAAGGGACAAAGCCCCAAGAGAAAACAAAAACAAAACATAACATGAGACGAGCAAAAGACTAGAGACTCAAACTAGCCAGGGTCAACAACTATGCATTGGGTTGTTCCCTGGAGATCTAAATTAAATAAGGGTATATGGTCTGCAGGCATAATCCTGTAATATTGGCGATCGAAAGTACAATGTATGAAGGACTTGGATAGGCAAATAAATAATTTTAATAGCACTTGTCTTTATTTACCATTTGCTTTATATTACTTTAATTTGTGTGATTCATACACTTAGGCTTTGTATTCAGAAAGGGACAAAGTTTGAGATGAGACGAGCAAAAGACTAGGACTCAAACTAGCCAGGGTCAACAACTATGCATTGGGTTGTTCCGTGGAGAGAGATAGTCTGCAGGCATAATCCTATAATAGCGATCAAAAGTACAAGGAAATTCGTCAGCGGAACCATTTGCTTTATATTACTTGCGTGATTCATACACTTAGGCTTTGTTTATGAGTTAAAAAATTGGTAAGAGAGAAAATGAAGGGTTAATGAGATATTTTCACCATTTTAACATTTTAAAAAAATTGATATAGTTATTATATTTTACAAATAAAATAAAATTTAAAATTTCTAACAAAATTATTTATATACTTTTCACACTACTAAAAAATATCATATTTTCGACGAAATTTCTACGTTGCAAACATCGAACATTCCATCAAAAAAGAATTTTTCCGTCGGAATACTTTTCGTATAAAGGCAATGAAATTTTTTATCTGTCAATTTTTTTATAGAAAAAAATTTTTGTCATAATTTTCAACGGAATTTAGTTTCTGTCAAAAGTATTGACGAAAATAATTTCTTAAATATTTTCGAACGAAAAGAAAAATTATGTGAAAAATTTTGCTGAAATATTTTCCGTCCAAAATTTTCAATGGAAATCTGTTCCAACGAAAAAAAATTTGTCAAATTTTTTAAACAAAATGTTTCTATCAAAACTTTCAACGAAATTTAGATACCGTAAATAATTTGGCAAGAATATTTTTTTCCTCAAAATTTTTCACATAAATGTTTTTCATCAAATATTTCGATGGAAATATCTTGCATCGAAAATTTTTATGGAATTTAGCTTCTGTAAATAATTTTGACGAAATTTTTGTTCGTCAAAATTTTTACCTGAATGTTTTTCGTCAAATTTTTTATTGAAATGTGTTCTATTGAAAATTTTGATATAAATTTTTTTGCCAAAAATTTCGACGAATATATTTTTTTGTTATAAATTTTGAGGGAAATTATTCGAGGGAATTTGGATTCCGTAAAGAAATTTGACAAAAAAAAAATTTGTCGAAATTTTTTACAAAAATATTTTTCGTCAAAAAATTTTATGTATATATTTTTTGTCAAAATTTTCCCTATAATTGTGTTCTGTTGAAAATTTTGATGAAAATATTTTTCGTCGGAAATTTTGACGAAATATTTTCCGTTAAAAAATGTGACGAAATTATTTTTTATCAAAAATTGTCTAGGGATATGTATTTCATCAAATTTTTCGTGGATAAGTTTGACATAAATGTTTCTGTAGAAAGTTTAGACAGAATTTAGTTTATATCAAGAATTTTGTCTGAATTTTTTCCCTCAAAAACTTATGTCAGCGATTATGACAAAATCTTGTTACGTATCTAATTTCGATGGGAATTGTTTTCGTCTCTATTTTCAACGTTATATAATTTCGTCAATATTTTCGATGAAATTTTTTTCGTCGATAAATTCTGTCAGTATTTGAGATTTTTTCTAATAATGTCACATCTAAAAATGATTCACAATTATATAGTTTTCACATTTTAATGCTAAGAGTAGATAAATAATTTTCAATATTTTTCCCTCAAACCCCCTACATTGGTGAACTTTAATTTTAAGGGTGAGATGTGCAAATAGTTTTGGAGGAATTTGCAAAATTCTCCAATTTCCTCCCCCATTTTTTCTAAACTCACAAATAAAAGAAGGGATTAATAAAATCTTCCCTTTCCTTTTTTGTTTTTTTTTTACCTCATAAAATTAACTCTCAAACAAAACTTTACATATGGAACCATATCCATAAATTATTCGGCCCATGGCTCGTCCTAAAAATGTAATTAAGGTCATCAAATTTTTTTAAAAATAAAATATTCAGACCGCACAATTAACGTTACGTAAAAACAACACACGTGCAACATCATTCTGAAATTACTCCCACAAGCAATAGGGATGCTCCAGAAAACGTAAGCCAATGAATGGGGTGAGAATGAGATGAATTGGCTCAACCTCATTTATTTCATGCAAAGCACGTGTAAAACACTCTTACCAATTCCCACCCCCGCTTTCCGTCGGAGTTCAATGAACTTAGGTAGAGGTGTGCATACGGGATGAGAGTCCGCGCGCACACGCCTCTCCGGCGAGCCGTGAAAGAATCAGATTCCTTTTCAACCTTACAGATATCGTCAAATAAAATAAAATAAAATAAAATTAAATAAAATAAGTTTTTTATACTACTTATAGTACTATAGTACTTAATTTTTTTTTTTAAATCTTCTCGTATATATTAAAATTTGGGTTTTATAAGAATTATGTTGTAGGAAAAGTGATTGTGTTATGTTATAGAAATTCGTTTTGCGTACTGTTTTTTTTTACTACGGGCCCCACAAAATGTTATGTGTAGGAAATTTTTTGTGGTCATGTTAAATGATAGATTATAAACCCTTAAAATTTTACATGATTTTATAGCACAAAAAATTTATATTTATATATTTATAGGCATTACGTACATTGGTCTCCTATGAACTGTCACTTGATGATAAACTAAGATTACCGTTAATTATTTTCCCATGCAGATAAAATTCTCAACCACAAAATTTGGCCAAATTCACTTAATTAATTATTTTTAAATTTTAAACAAAAACTGCATTTATGAGTTTAGGCCTATATTCTCAATAATTAGGCCACGATCCAACTCATTGATTGGCCCAAATGAAGCTAATGCAGCGCTTAGATCTTAAACCAAAAACCTAAAGCCCTCATGGCTCTTGGTTTAGACCCACTAATATAGATGACATATTTTTATTCTATTTTGGTTGTTATATATGTTAATGAGAAGAATATATGATTCAAATGGGTGGTCATATGAAAAAAGAAATTGGCACTGGAAAGACATACATATATGTGAGTTTTGAGTCGAATTTTAAACCTTTCTCAGCGTTTGGAAGGTACAACTTGAGATTCTACTCTCGAGTTATCTGATTAAAAATCTTGATATCTATAGCTGTATCAATTCATTTTTAACGTTTCTATATCAACTTTCTCAATATTGGTATTGACATTGTACGTTCATGTAACTTGTGGTCGTTGGTATTGGCCTTCTTGACGCATAGATTTCCTCAGAGAAATAAAAAAAAAACCTTGTTTTAAAGCATTTTATTGTGAGAAGATGGTAAACAATTATTGTTGTCATGAACAAGAATCTTAAGATAGAGTTGCATGCTTCTTTGTTTTTGGCGCCACAAAACGTAATGATCGGTAGGTGTGCTAAATGAACTAGGGGCCTTTGGCTTGATTTGTGAAGGCCTGAGCTTACATGTCTGATATTGGTTGTTGGCACCAGGTTTGAACTTGTATAAAAACTCGTTTAATAAAAAGTCTTCAGGCTCCAATTTAAAAACTCAGCCTTAGAGCCTCTCGGGCTGACATAGTCTATTATTTTTTCTTATTTTATAATTTTTATACTACTTGTAATAGCCTTTTCTTTCTCCTCAATCCATTTCATCTCATTTTATTGGTTAAACAGATTTTTTGAATAATTTTATTCTAAATTATGCTGTTTGGATATACATTGAATTTATGAATATTTATGGAATTAATGATATTGTTGATTGTATATTATGTTTGGATAAATTTGTGTTGTCTTATTTTTTTTTAAACAGGCTAAACCAGGCTTTTACTCTTTGTAAATAAGTCAAGCCACATACCGATAATTAACACATTTAAACACAAATTTAATCTTTTAAGACCAAAGTTCAACTCAACACATTAACACCTCTACCAGCTAGCATGCATTAAAAGCCACTGATTACCCAAAAAAATGCATAGAGGAGTGCCACAGGCCCACAAGAAAATCAATCACAGCCAGATATTTGAGTCATATGACTCCTTGTCAAATTGAAGCCAACACAGCACAAAACAGAATCACACGGTTCAATGCGTTGTTCATAAATACACGAAGAAAACCTAAGTACTTAATATTCTTAGGTATATCATAAACAAAAATACATTTTCAAATAAACAGAGACACTCCCAGAGCTCAACCACTAGCTTGTGCCTGCAACAAGAGAAGAGATAGTCAATTCAAATCCAATATAATTTTACTGTTAATACACAATATAAGGAGAATCTTTTTACACTTTTTCATTAATTTGGATGATTTATTTTGTACATGACTTGAGTACATATGATACGTTTTTATATAAATTAAGTTAATTTTACTTGTAAAAGTCAAAGAGTAAAATTTAAAAGAAAAACAATGTGTTAAGGTATATGAATAGGAATACAAGATGGAACCCCATTTTCTGCAATTTGTATTGTTAATTTGGATGGTCTCGTTGCACTTTCCAGAAGATGGGAAAAATCATAGTGATGCATGATCACCAGCAAATGAACATGATTCTCTTTTCTTGGAGTTAAGGAAAGAAAATTTGCATAAGAATAAAGTTTTTATGCAATCATATAAATTCTTTAATCAATCACTTTTATGAAGATGGGCTTCCCACTCTGAGTATTCCTTTAAATAAAAAGAAAAACATTTTTATTTATTTATTTATTTTAGAGCAAAGGTAGTTAGCTTATGATGCATATAATGGAAAACATTATAAACAGACACAAATGTAAGTCTCATGCATGTGAACTGTACTTTTAGTGGCATCAAACTATATTTGTTCGAGATGCATCCAAATTCTTGTACTAAACAGAATTGTTCTTTATTTTCTTGTAGTGCAAACTCTCTCTCTCTCTCTTCAAATTATTGTTTATTTTATTATAACTGAAATTAGATAATGAAGGGCATGCAAGGAGCCAGTCTTCCCTATCTACTCGCAGAATGTAATTCTAACTTTTGGCACCTTTGGCAAAATAATAACAATTATAGTGATACGCAGTTATTTGCTATACTTAATTTTTACGTTTAATTAAATTTTTTATTAATAAGATTATTTATGCAAATGTGACGTAACAACAACCAAATGTACAAACTACAAAGGATGCAAAAAAATAAATAAAAATTGGTTCAATCATCAGCATTTTATTAAGATTAATTAAAACATATGTTCGTTTGACCTTTTTGCTTGGATTTTTCAGTTCTGTTGTTGGAGGGACCCATAGATGATGAATGATTACTATCATATGGAAAATGACTTTTGGGTAGGACGGGTATCAGCCCTGTATCTATACAACCTGAACATGCATGTATATGCCACTAGGAGTAGGTGGAAATAAATGTACGAAGTCTGTAGCTTAATCGATCGAGAAGTTCTTGTGGCTTAAGAAGAAAGTGTATGAAGTTATAGTATGATAGGTCGACACTGACACAAGACACACGACTCGACACGTCGATACGTTAATTTTAAAAAATATCATATTTTGATATGTTGGAAGACGTTTTTATATTACGTAATATTTTTAATATATATAATAAAATTTATATTTAATACATATAACAACACATAATAAGTCAATAACTAATCAAATATTCAAAATTTACAATATAAATATAAACAAAAATAATTTTTCGTACCTTGTTAATTTTTCATGTCAAATTTCACAAGAGAAAAATTGATTTGTAAATTATTTTTTCATGTTTATTTAATAAAATAAAATTTAGTTCTAAAAAAAATGTGTCAGAACGTTGACCGCATGTCAGAAATAGTTGACTACGTATCGGAAAAACGTATCGGAACGTGTCAAAGTGTTGATCGCGTATCCCAAAACGTTGACCGCGTGTCGAAGCGTGTTGGACACCGACACGCATTTTTTAAAAAATAAGTGTGTCCATGCATATGAGGTTATAGGTAAGGGTGCTAAACGAACTAGGGGCATTTGCCTCGACTCGTGAAGGTCTATGTCTACATGTCTAAAATTAGTTGTTGGCACTAGACTTAGACTTGTATAAAAGCTCGTTTAGTAAAAATGCCGCAGGCTCCAACTCAAAAGCTCGGCCACAAAGCCTCCCAGGCTGGCCTAGTATATTATTTTTTTTATTATATATTTTTTATACTACTTGAAATAGTTGTTTCTTTCTCCTCAATCCATTTCACTCCATTTTATTGGTTAAACAGATTTTTTGAACGATTTTGTTCTATATTAAGTTGTTTTGATGTAAATTGAATTTACGAATATTTATGGAATTACTAGTGTTGTTGATTGTATATTCTGTTTGGATAAATTTTTATTATTATTTTTAAACAGGATAAACCAAACTTTTATTTTTTTGTAAACAAGTCAGGCCACATGTCGATAAATATATTTATAACAGATAACAGGCTTGGCCCGTTAACACCCCTAGTTATAAGGTTCCTAATCTCTTAACTCTTTGCTATCCAATATTTCAATAAACAACTTGAAAAAGTATATAATTAAGGGGTACGAAATTGTAACAACCTGTTGGGGTCACTACCAATCAATTTTACCGTTAAATCGATTATGTTGATCCAACGATTATATTTATTTCCATTTTTGTATAGTTATGATTCCCCATATATATTTAATGTGAAAGCGTTGAATATGAGAAATCATAACCATACAAAGGTGGAAATAAATATAAAGTATTAAATATGGGGAATCATAATCATACAAAAATGAAAATAAATATAATTGTTGGATCAACATAACCAATCTAATGGTGAAGTTGATAACCGTTGGATTAACAGAATCGATCTAACGCTGAAATTAATTGATAATAATATCAGTAATAATCCTAATTAATTGTTATAATATTCTTCCTCTATAATTATAGTAATGAAGGAAACAATCAGAAAAATCATTCAAGAGCCAATTTTTTAGCCGCCAGGCTTCTCAAAAATAATAAGACAGCCCACACAATTACCTATACATAAGTAACAAAAGATTGATTTTTAAAACGGTAAATCATCTAAAGAACTTTAAATGAGTTGTCTTTTTTTTTTTTATGCAACTAATTAATGAATGTGTATACTATTACTAATCCGAAAACCTGTAATTACCCCACCAATGTCAATGTAATCTTGGAGACGGGATTAAAATCTCAATTTCTGTATTAGTGCTATAACTGACTCAAAAAGTCAGAACTTATGAGATATTTGGAAAAATCTATTCACCTCAAATAAATAATTAGCTTTGGTATAAAAAAAGAATTATAATTAGGTGACATAATCTATAGCAAAAAGTTGAAAAGATACAAAATCTGAACTTATATACAAAAGAGTGCGTTAAAATTGAAATTATTTCCCTTCTAATAGGTCAAATTTGTGGGAAATCCTAGGAGAAAACTTTCAAGAATTCATCGTGCATTTGTGTTCCAAGGGAGAGAAAAAAAAAAACTAAGGGTGAGGGGCAAGAGACTTGCAGGGAAGATAATATCAAAACTCTGTAGACATCCATAACTTTACCATTAAAGCAAAACGTGTCTGTTTGTCGTGTGTTGAGAAAACAAACAAAAACCATAATGAATAATGAAGCCACTACTTTAACACTTTACTTTTTGTGATTTTTCTTAAACCTTCTACAACAAGCAAATGAACATATAAAATGGGCAAAGCAGGAAAATAGAATTCGGAACTGCCATACCTTAAATTGGAAGCAAAGAAGTTGTGTCGTTGGCTTCATGCTTGTGATTATCATCATCGGTTCCTGCTGCAGCACTGGCTTTCTGGCCTTCGGGTTTGTGATTCTTAACATCGAGGTCCGGATGGATCTTCCTCTTTAACATCTTCTTTATCAGCTACAACATTACAAATTAGTTAATCAAATCAATTCATGCAAATCCTCATTTGATATTTTGTGACTATGCATGTTCCTAGATATGAATACTAAACAATTTTGGGATACACCACCCAAAAATTAACTTAAAGGGTGGGAGTGCCCTCTCACACGAGAGCCCACTTGGCTTGAAGAGTGGATAATGCAACAGACCCGCCCACTTAGCTTGAAGAGTGGATAATGCAACAGGCCCAACCTACATGTGCTTCACAAGAGAGAGTAGGGGACGGCGAGGATCGAACACTAAAGTTTTGATACCATGTAAAAATCTTGGGATACACCACCCCAAAAGCTAAAACTTTATAAACTCAACATTAATTGCATATACATGTGAGACTATATTCTCAAGGTTAACAAAACACCCTTACTTCTAAGGAAAATAGAATTCTGACTTAGCCGAGGTTCGTTGACTTACTTTTTTAATATCTTTAATTGGAAGTGGATTGTCCTTAACACGGGGAATGAGCTTCTTTGTGAAAGATAGTCCATGCTTTGCTTTAAGAAATGGTTTTTCACTTGACTGAAAAAACACTTTGGTGACGGGTTCTAACTTTATCTTAACATCAGAATCGGCCAAGAAGAGATCAGCTAATGTGATCCTTTCCACTTTCTTCTTCTTTTCATCAGTCTCTACTTCGTTTGATTCCATGACTTCATGAGAAATCATAGGTGGACTCGGAACAACTTCCTTCAAGGTTATCATTTCTTCCTGTTTGCTAGCATTGGCATCATGGTTAGCACTAACTACATCCTCAAAGTTGTGCTCAAATGTAGTGTCCATCAATGGATTCAGTTCCTCGTGTTCACTCTCAACTAAGATATTCTCTCCCTCGTCTTCATCTAGTTGTTCTTCTTCACTTTCCAAAGCAAAATATTCTCTGTTTTGGTTGAAAGACTTCAAGGGATCATAACCAAGAGTACCAATGGTCAGAATACCATCTTTCCAACCACCAAGCAAATCAGCGAGGGCAACTTGTTTAAGTAAAGCTTGACTATCCGCATTGTTTATTGTAGGTTCAGTGTTTTTCATGTTTGAAACGAACCCATCTGAGTAAAGAGCACAAAAGATTCATAAAAATGTAAGGCATGAAACTCTAAAAGAAAAGAAAATTTGTTTTATAGGCTTTATATTTGGAGCACATTAGAGAAGCTTGAAGTTCTAGAGATCAACCCTTCAGAGTGCTATGATGAAACCTCTTGTGCACCCAGTTGAAGATCTGTTACAAATTAACAATTGATGCAGGTTAATATTCTAGGAATTCCAGTCTCCAAGATAGAATAAGAAAAAATAAATAAAATAAATAAATAACAGAATGCATGAGAAACAAAATGAGTAGATGCATGATCGCCATCACCTTCATTGTTTCCCTTCTCTTATCTGCAAGTTGGCCAGAGGCTAATGAAATGAAGACTGTAAGGGAACTGGAACAGGAATAAAAAGAAAAGTATGGGACCAACATGTGGTTGATTTGGGGTTTGCCACGTTGCCCCTGGAGTGGGCCTCTAGTTATGTCATGTTTGTGGGTTCATAGCTTGTTGGGTCTCTCTGGCATGATCGATGTGCCGAAATTCTTCAAATGATGTGCCACTGCTTATAGCTGACTTTTGATTATAGTTTGTTAACCTTTATTTGATTTAATGGAAATGTATTTACTTTTACATTATTATTGTTTAAATTAGTATAGTTAGATGCAAGTAGAATTAACAATCAATAAAGAATAGAAGAGTTTTTAGACTTATTATAGTGTGTAAATTTATTTATCCACCCCTTTATCTAGGATATTAAGGTGAGCAAACTATAGTATAATCTAAATATGCTATTAATCCTCAGTATACTTGTTCGCTTTCGAGTTGCACTGTCACTACCGGATTGGAATTTTACAATTACTCAAACGGGGAGCAGCTGAATGTCCTTGATGAGTTTATCTCTTGCCTCCATATATATAGTACATTTGACCTGAAATATCCACAATTTGATCAGCAATTGGTTCATTTCTATTGAGATATACAAAATCATTAATGTAACCTCACCCAACAGCTTGAGCTTTTGGGTTGAATTGGTTCTTTACATGGTATCAAAGTCTCGTGTCCCGGTTCGATCCTCGCCGCCTCCCACTTTCTTTCAAGTGGAATTTCTTTCTTCGCACAGGTAGGTGGGGGCCTGTGCATTGTCCATCCTTCAAGCCCAGTGGGCTCTCGTGTGAGGGGACGTGTTGAGATATACAAAATCATTAATTTAACCTCACCCAACAGTTTGAGCTTTTGGTTGAATTGGTTCTTTACAAATTCTAACAATCAGTTGGCATCGGTCCAGTTCCTCGTGATCTATACGTCCACTCAGTGCACTTTTGAATGAAATAATTGGGTCAGTACAATTAATGGATCGCCATTCACCACATGAGAGAAGTGCCACAAGTGAAAAGAATGAAATCACCCCTTTACCAAAAAAGAAGAAGAAGAAAGATTGATTGTAATATGTATGTACTATGTACAATGTAGCATCTAATAGCAAGTTTGAACGCTGCGTTGTCTGAGTAGCTGACTATGTGTTATTGCTGGTTGTTGCATAGTCACATTGATGAAGTGCTTGCTATTGTTATCCTCTGCTCTATCACAATATATAGGAAAACCTTTTTTTTGTCCATTGTATGAGTTCATACGTAGCTTTTTATTCAAATCACATAATTGATAATGATAGATTTTAATTGTTATATAATCTATAATTTAGCTTACACAACAGATGTAGGTCATGTTGTTTTTGTATAAATTCCACCTTATCTATAGTACTCTAATAAGATTTGAATATCAAATCACCAAGTTGGATTGGCTATCTCAGATAGTTGTTTATGTTTTAAGATTCAAGCCAATGAGATTCAGCTAGGAGAAGATGACAGACAGACCTAATGTTAAAGCTACAATTAGATAATATACAGGTATAATTCAAAAGAGCATAAGTTTTGCCTCTTTATTCACAGTCGCCTAACTAAGGAGTTTTGGTCATGAAAGGATTCCTTCACTATATTCACATTTCATGTGATTTTTGGAGGGTAAGTGGGCCTCAGCACTACTGCTTCTATTATGGTTTAAATTCTGTGGAAAAAGGTTTCTTTACAGGATCAAAGCAAATTCCCTTCCTCTTATGTCAATAAATTAAAATTCGATGTTTTAGTCTTCGTTTGCATGACAAATGGTTAATAAAAAATAATTAGGCACTAAATATCATATTATAATTTCATGTTTTTCTTCGAGTTCCTTTTGTTTTCTTTTTGTCCTCCAAGAACCAAGATTGAATGTCGCGCACATTTTGATAGCATTATTTATCCATGAATGGACTATTGAAACATGATTTAGTTATTCATCTTCTCTCACTTATTTGTTGTTGCCCAATAGCAACAAGAAGCTGCAGTTCAACAAGGACTTCCTCATTACTGCCACGGCAATGTATTTTGTAGCTTTATTTTAGCATAATTTGAATAGGTTCATGTAATAATATACACAGAAAAAATATTTCTGTAATTAGTGTAAATATCTGTATTTACTCCTAAAATAACATTATTTTGGGATTGAAAGATTAAAAATTTATAATTATAAAGACTATAATAACACTGAAATAAATTAAAATTACAAAAACACCATAATTCCTGTCTCAATACGACGTCATATTGAGCTTACTGAAGATAACTTATATGCAGTAACCGCATAAAAAGCAAAGTTAATGTACATAAGAAATTAAAAATAGATATATTATAAGTGAATAAGGGACACAAGGGCAAATCAGACATTCACAAGAATATTCCGTGAAAGTGAAAGCTTAGCTGAAGAAGGTTTCCAAGAGGACTTGGCCAAGGGAAAACATATAGGCAAAGAAAAAATGGACGTGATCCTAATGATGGTACTGTGTTTTGACTCATAGCTAATTGTCTAGTTCCAGCACAGAGTAAATGCTGAACACCAATTGGGAAAGCTAGCTTGCACAATGGTCTTTCCATGGATCGCACTAATGTGTGTTGCCTTAAAAACAAAATAAACTGCTTTGGATTCTTGTTAAAGCTAACAGATTATCTGAAAGGGTATACAACATATGGTCAAGTGGGTCATAACGAGTGCTTCCAGATTACAAGCTTACAAATTTGTGTGACAGAAAAATGAAAATTTTGATGGAGAGAAAGGATAAATGAATCTTCACTGTGGTAATTTTTGGGGTGCTGGACTAGAAACTCCAGCACACAATCAAGTTAAAAACCCAGCAGATCCTTTTGAATGTAACTTAGAGAGGTGTGTTTCAAATTCTTCATAACTTTAGGAGTGGGCTAATGCTTCGAGGCAGAATAATTACCATAAAGTTATAGGTTCGAACCTCGATGCTATTAGTGTATTGAAAAAAATATCTAACGGAAATTTAAAGATAGTAGTAGACTAAATGCATCAAACTACACTTAAACCGTTTAATATATAAAGGAAGAGCAGGGCCTCCCCTGAGAGCAGTGTCAGTGTATTGAAATAGAGAAATTATTATAAACAGCTTTGCAGAAAAGGCGATTGCCTGCATCCATGTTTTGATGGATTACCACATCATGCTCAGCTAGAATAATATAGTATCATTCAATTTTCTATTTTGTAAAAGAGACAATGTACACAAGCAAGTGTTCATCCATCGTTGAGTTCAGTGGCCGACGGCCGGACCCAGATTGTTTTTGTAAAGACAGTTTAAAAGGTTACGAAGCCATTCATAATCTAGTTGCTTAAATAATAAATTGCAAGTAATAGTATGACCAATTATTCCCCCTAAATCTTACCAATCTTCCAAAACAAATATGAGAATATATTCCACTACATCCATACATCATCATTCTATTTTATAGTAGTGAATAAAAAAGTCAACTCTATTTATATAGAAGACAAGCAAAATGACAGTGAAGGCTTGTCTATAGAGATTAACTTATTTAAGAGCAATCAATCCTCTCATTTTATAAAAAATGAAAAAGGAAACAAAGGATGAAGAGAGCATAAGAATGAGTACGTGAATGGGGAGGAAGAATAAGTTTTCTCTCTAATCAATTTGCATTGCTATATTGCTACGTTATTTTAATCATCTCCATATGTTGCTACGTTGCTAACTAGTATAAGAGTAAATATCTTTTTTGGTCCCTACCAAAAAATTCGGTCCTCGTTATAGTCCCTTACAAAAAAAAGTTAGTCAATTGATCCCTATGAAATTCAAAGTGGACCCATTTTAGTCCTTTGGAGTGACTAATGTGGGTCTTTTTTGAATTTGTGGGGACCATGATTTTAACTAAATTGATCCACTTTGAATTTCTTAGTGACCTCGAGACTAATTTAATTTTGTAAGGGCTAAAATGCGGACCGTATTTTTTTGTTAGGGACTTAAATTAAAAGGATATTTACTCTTAATATAAATATTGAACCAAGAAACAAATAAGAACTTGCAACAAAAAAAAAAAACTAAAGTCCCAATTTTTATGTCCGCACGTGTGGACATTTGCCCACACGTGGGTCCGCCGCTGGTTGAGTTTGTCCAAATTAAGTAATAGGGTTGGTAAAACGGGCCAACCCGACACAACCCGAAAAAACGAGTCGAGTTAGGGTTGGCTCGAAAAAAAAAATGAGCCAGAAAACCCAACTCAACCCAACCCGAGTCGGGTTAGGATTGACTTGCTGGTTGGCTCAAAAATATGGCTCGTGGGTTGGCTTGAAAAAATAGCTCGCGAGTTGGCTCGCGGGTTGGTTCGAAAATTGCTCGCAGGTTGGCTCGTTTTCAGCCTATTTAAATGACCTGCAGCAGTATTAATGCACCAGCTATGTGGATTCCATCAGTTTGAACAAAAGGTTACAAAATGAGAAATAAAAGCAAAATATTTTAGTTTCGAATTTTCTTACAAATTTGCATCAACATCAAGAAACAATCAAAACTACTTGCTTCCAAGTGAGTAAGATATTTGAACCAAACAGAGCAAGCACAGCCTAACATTATAAAAATGCCAGGGGATGTGAGAAGATTAGGGACTTAGATTTAGAGAAGGAAGAAAAATGATGACATCATGTGTGGATTTTATCCATTTTTGTATATTATATTTTGTATAAAAAACTTAACCCGCAAGCTGGCTCGTTTGATCCGCGGGTTGGCTCATTTTTTCACGAACTTAGTCGGATCGGGTTGCTTGGGTTGACAGCTCATCTTTGCCAACCCAACCGACTCATTTTTTACGGGTCGGCTCATTTTTGCCAACCTATTAAGTACAGTGTCACTTTCTAGCTTTTTTTTTCATTATCCATTTTTACCCTTTCCTTTCACTGATAAAGAAAAAAGTGTTGTATATTGTACAACCAAATGCACTCGAACGATGACAACCAGTGCAGAAGGATACACGACAAATCTAAAGGGGACTGCATTTTAATAAAAATGCTGTATTTACTAACGAGAGGGTATAATGGTCCTTTTAGATATGTCGTGCACAGTGACTTAGCCGGTTTTCATAAAAAACCATTAGCGACGAAAGCCATCATTTTTCAAAATACCCTTCCTTTCCCTTCGGATAGGGTGAAAAAGAACACAACCAAACACCACCTAATAGGGTACCTCTACTTCGTGCTAACTAATTTCCTAGGCATGTGCACTCATCATAGTCCAAGTTAAAAATAAATTAATGTTAATATGTTTGCACCTGTAACCGATAAGTTTTGTTTTGGGGTTATGCAATGTGTTATAAATGTTGAAGTGCTTATTCAAACACAGCTTACAAATGAATTTTTCTAATCTAGTAGTTGAATAACGAGTTAAAGACTATGCACAAGAAAATCAAACATAGTATTCTGAAATTAATTTAGTCGACTAGTGATGAATTAAGATCCAAGTTTTTGCCTTTTTCCTCACCACGACATTCGTGTCAGCCATGAGTGAGGATTAAGGACTTACTGTTTAGAAAATTAACAAGTGGGGAGGAACAACATCTCGATGTTTCTCAATAGATTATTTCATTGATTAGATTTAGGTTCATTGTCCATAAGAATCCAGTTTATGTTGGTGTCAGTGACCATAGACTGAAAAGCAAAATCATGCCCTCTCATTTATTCCCCCCCTTCTCCATTTTGCAGTATTATTTTAAGTTTCAGAACAATTATCTGTTCCTCTTACAGCCACATGAAAGAGAGTTTGAATAGTATTTTCAGTTTGAACAATCATTTTTGAGTTTTAGGAACCATAACTTGTTATAGACCCACATGAAGGGGAGTTTTAATCAAATAGATGTATCAAATATGTTGTCGAATGCTTATGCTAGACTTTTCACAACATGGAAGACCCACACAGAAAGCTTGAAAATAATTGCTCCAGGCCTAATCTCAAAAGCAAAAATGTCAGTTACATGTATACGTGAATGTATATGCTAAATTTAGATTGTTTGGAAAAATAACAATAAAACCTGAAATGTCATTCAATTATATAGAGTCGTTGATCTTTTTTTTTTTGAGGTGTCAAACTTAACGGTGTTAAATGATCCTACCTATATATATATATATATATATATATATATATATATATATATATATATATATATATAGGGCAAGATATTCTTACACCGGTGTAAGAGTCAAACTTCAAATTTGATCCACTTGTATCCAATGGCTCACATTACTAAAAAATTTGAGCCATTAGATATAATTGGGATCAACGGACAAGATTGAGAGTGTAACTTACACCTAGTGTAAAATAATCCTGACCCTATATATATATATATATATATATATATATATATATATATATATATATATATATATATATATATATATATAGTTTTATTCCCCTGCTTTTTGCAGAGAGACTGATTCGAACCCGCGACCTGACACACCCTTCCACATATATATATATATATAATATATATATATATATATATATATGGTTTTATTAATCTCCTTCCACATATAGTGATGAAAAAAGAAAAAGAGAAAAGGTGGGGTGACAAAATCGAAGTGAGAAAAATTGAGATAAGTTACTTCATGGGAAAGGAGATAATATTTCCTATATATATATATATATATATATATATATATATATATATATATATATATATATATATATATATATATATATATATAAAGTTTGAGACCGGTGTCAAATTTGAAGTTTGACACCTCATCTAAGAGCCGTTAGATCAGAAAAGATCAACGGTATCATATGCATAATGACTTTCAGACGAGGTGTCAAACACCTCATCTGAAAGTCATTAGATCAGAAAAGATCAACGGTATCATATGCTTACAAATCAGAGTCGTTGATCTTTTTTGATCTAATGACTTTCAGACGAGGTGTCAAACTTTAATATTTCCCATATATATATATATATATATATATATATATATATATATATATATATATATATATAGTCACTCACACAAATTAAAGTATATGAAATTACTATTACTCTTTGAAAACATAAGGAAATAGTTCCTTTTTAATGGCCGATCTCAGCTTAGGCAATTTTGATGGGGAATCATTAATTTTTTAAGTAAACGACAAGCGGAATGGAGTCATTTTGAAGGAATCCAATGCATTTATTTAGCTTCATTCTTATACCTGTTGAGCTTTTCCCCAAACTGCTATTAATAAAGTTTGTAATTGGTGGTTGAGCTCTTCCTTGACAATGCTCTTCGAATATGGTTGATTGCAGAGCCAAATGATAGCGGTGACGTTACTTACATAATTGATTTGCCTTAGTTCTGTACTTCATTGTGTTTTGTTTCCTCCATAGTTTTCACTTTGATGATAAATGCTGACTCTAATTATCTTTTCCTTTCAATGCAACTTCAACCCATGTATTTAAATTGTTCGGACTTTTGCACCAATATTTTTAAAACCAAATGGCTTATTAAACTAATTAAATTTTTGAAATTTAATTAATTGGTTATATATAAAGAAATAAATAAACAAAACGATATTATTTAATACTGACTTGATCATCTAAGTGACTGAACAAATAATAAACCAATATATATATATATATATATATATATATATATATATATATATATATAAGGCTTTAATATTTTTATAATGAACGTAGATAAATTATCTACATTCACTCTCAAAACGACGTCGTTTTGGCTTTAAGATTAAAAAAATATAATGAGAAATACTATTATAATTCTGAAATAAATTTATGAAATAATTGATGTAAGACAAGAATTTTTGAATAAAGTTTCACTAGGTAAAAAATTAACTTTCACTAGGTAAAATATATTTGTGCATTATTAATGCTTACTTAAATTTTTGAAATAATTGATTTAAGACAAGAATTTTAGTTTCGCTTTCACTGGAAAAAAGAAATTCATTCCTGGAGTTTCAAGTGAATGCAACAAAAGATATTTAGCCAAATATAATATGAACCCGAAAATAATAAAAATAATTCTTCTCCCTATTGTTTTATTCTTAAAATCCAACCTAGATGGGTTACAATTTTTGACAACTCAAGCGAGTTTGGGTTTCGAGAAAAGAAAATAATGTAGTTTTGTACAAAATGGCCCATTCCACAATCCCACTTTTGTTTGGATCAAGCTTGGCCTGATTTTCTTTTTCTCGTATCCCACATTTTTTTTGTAAGAATAGTATCAAAAGTGTCTCTTCAGTCTATTAATCGCTTAATTTTAAATTGCTCGCCATTTTGAAATGGTAAAATATACTCTTATGTTGTAGGAGAATATTTTTCTCTCCTATACATACATCAATTTTCGTGTTATTTTTTTATTTCTATTTCTTTTTTCTATAAGTAGATGGGTCACACACATGATTGTCTCTGTCGCATGAGAGAGCTTCTCTCCTATTACATGATATTAATAAAACCCTTTTAAAATTGTTGGTCTAGTGGCAGCTGAGTTAGACTCCAGAATTTAACCAACTCAAAGAACACTGGGTTCAATTCACCACTTTAGGACATCAAACACATGTGGATATCTATAAGTTCACCATTTTAGCCATTCTTGGGCCTCAACAAGTTGATTTGTGTGTCCAATATTTGTCAAAAAAAAAAATATATATTAAAATTGTGTTATCTAACCTCATTGGCTTGTAAGTTACGTCTCCAATTTTGTTGTGCAATTAGATTTTTAATCTATTCTCTGTTCATATTTTGATTAATTAAATATTTAAATAGATCTTTGAAACATAAAGGCAACATCAAGTAGGTTTTTAAAAACTTTAAACATTAATTTAATCAATCATACTCATAGTATTAATTTAGCTGAATTAATATTTGAAGATGTATTGAGAGACTAAATTAATATTAAAAATCTCTAAGGTATCAACATATTATTCTATGCATTTTTCAAGAACCAATTTAAGTATTGTTTTTCCAAAAAATGGGAGATTGCAAAAATTGGCAAAAGATAATAGAATAATGTGATCACAATGAAAGGTCAAGAATAAAAGTACTAGTATCACGAATAAATATGTTCTTACTATTGCAACAAGATTGAGCATCCACCAATAAAAATTTGACAAAGCCAAAACAAAAGTTATGCCAAATTTTTCTCTCCCCAGATAATAGAATAATGCGATCAAAATAAAAGGTCAAGAATAAAAGTGCTACATTTGAGTATCACATCCAGCTGAACAAAACACAATTTTTATCCGAACAAGACACATCATTGGAGATACAAACTTATTGCAAAACAGCACCGAGTCAACGAACAAATAAAAATGTATTATCAACACTACACAAACCCCCCAATCCCCATCCTAGAAGAATGATTGGGGATCTCTTTCATACAAAAACTAAACGTAGTGTTTGGTTAAAGCTATGCGTAATTATTACTCATACAATTTATTTTCCACCAAAGGGCAGTGGAGAATCTTAAAACTTTGCTCCACAAAAAAGTGAAGCACAAGAATTAGAATCCCCTGCCCCCTTTTTATTTTCTCCCCATACGATAGATACCATATTACTACACCATAAACCCGAAACACAAAAGAACTAACTTCAATTCAAACACTGTCTTTGAATCAAGTGTTCTTCTGACCATCAACATGTTCCTTGAAATGGTAACCTGCACCAAATGGTTTCTTTGAGAGAGAGAGACGCACTCCTGGATCATGATGGGAGCAAGAAGTGTTGTACAATAGAGAGTTGTTGACACACTGTACGTTGCTGTTCATATACGCAGTCATTGGGAGCGAAGAAGATGTTGTTCTACCTTTGTGATTCTTATCCTTCTTGTTTGCATTCCCTTCTTCATCAGTACTTGAAGTATCTGATGCTTTGATATTTGAATTTCCCTTCTTGTGAAGATAGTTTGGTTCTTTTTTCTTTGCGTTATGGATTAGTTCCATATAAGCTCCTCTGTTTTCCCCTGCAATTGTTATAACTCTCATGCCAGAGTCCTCAGAATCGGAAAGCTTTCTGTGAAGAATACCTTTCTCCTTGGTTTCACTTTCTTTGCTGGTAACGTGTTTTCCATGACTTTGGATTTCATTACTACCATTGAGCCACTGCATGGGCTTTTGGATGGTCTTCTGAACAACCACGTTTTTTGGCTCTGCCTCCATTGGTATCTTTGGTTCAGTTTTCAACTGGGAAGGTGGAAGGGTCAAGGGAGAGGGAGGTGGAGCAGAAGGTTTGATCTTTGGCGAGCTCATTGGGCTCCTAACAGCTTGTTTTATTGTTTTTGGAGATTGGATGGTTGGAACACTCTTTTCTGGGGAGGTAGTAGTAGTAGTAGTGGTTGGTTTGAGAGTGGGAGAAGATGAAACTGTTTCTTTTTGGAGTGGAGAAGTTGGAAGTGATGCAGGAGCTTTTTGAGGAGATGGAGGTGGTGCAGATGATCTTTCAGCCGCGGCAACGCGTGGTGGTGGTGGTGGTGGAGGAGCACTAGTTTCTGTGGTGGCTTCTCGAGGTTGAGACTGAGGTGATGGTGGTGCTGAAGCAGTTCTAGATGTGGGTAGAGCCAAAGTAGGACGTGGTGGTGGAGGAGCACTAGTTTCTGTTGTGGCTTCTCGAGGTTGAGATTGAGGTGATGATGGTGCTGAAGCAGTCCTAAATGCGGGTAGAACCAAAGTAGGGCGTGGCTCTGGAGCAGGTGCAGGTGCAGGTGCAGGTGCAGGTGCAGGGGCAGGGGCAGGGACAGTGCGAATGGAGGCTAAGCGGAACCATGGACGAACAGGTGGTGGGTTTGACATGGTTTTTGGGAACTGCTAAAACCTTGAAGACAAGTAGAGAAAAAATAAGGATGAGGAGAACAACAATGAGCACACAAATATATGATAGATGCAATGTTATTTATAAATCCCTCTCATGTCATCTCTAGTTGCATGGACAAAAAGGAAAATATGAAAAATACAACTTGTACCAGGTTGAAACAAAAAAGGAATTCTGATTGGACCATGCGAGACATGACAAGCAGTAAAGCAAATAAAGAGAACAAAAACAAAAATGGGGAAAGAATCAGATTCAATAGGCACTTCCAGCTGACACAAGCTCACAAAGTAAGGTTGGTATCCGTTGGAGAGTAAATTAGAATTTACTTTTATAATTGCCTGTTTTGAAAACTTTAAGGGACATTACCTTAAAGAGTTGTAGTGCATTCATTACGGTTAATAACTTGATATACTACTATGCGTATGTATATCAAGAACGGTAATATAGTATCATATGCCCCATCATGTGAATCTCACCTTCATTTACTATCATTGTCTTGTGTCTTACTTTGCTTGCTGAGGTAGTGAGGTAGCGATGCTCTCTTCTGCCTTTCCTTTACCTCCTCTTCGTTCTTTTTCAAGATGCTTCATGGGGCTTCCTTTAACGTACGGAACTTAAGTGTAGGGATGTGCATGGGTCGAACCGAACCGGATTTCTTAAAAAACCGAACCGAATTGGTTTAAATGGTTCGGTTCGAAAGTGGTTCGGTTCGGTTCAAAACTGGTTCGGTTCGGAAGTGGTTCGGTTCGGTTCGGAAGTGGTTCGGATCCGGTTCGGGTCGACCCTCTTTTGAAAAGAAAAAAATTAAAAAATTAAAAAATAAAGTTATAAAAATTAATTTTATTTGGTTTGAAAATGGTTCGGTTCGGTTCGGAAACGGTTCGGTTCTTAAAACGGTTCTAAAAACTAGTTTGGTTCTTAAACTGGTTCTAAAAACCGGTTCGGTTCATAAACCGGTTCTTTAAAAACTGGTTCGGTTCATGAACTAGTTTTTTAAAACCGGTTATTTTATAGAGCGGTTCGGTTCGGTTCGGTTCATGGTTCGACCCACTTTTTTGGTTATTTTACACGCCCTTACAACTATCCTATTTCAACGATACTGAAGAAAAGAACCTATCTATTAACCAGAGTTGGGTCCTTTATCCGTGTCTTTAATTTGGTGTCAAATTTGTTCCTTTATTGGTGACTACATTACACAAAAGTTTCAATGGTTCATTGCTTCTCTTTCTTTAATTAGCCTTCGTTAAGAATGCTTCAAACCAGTGCGTAGAATTATTCTTTGTTCCCGCCATATAAAATACTTTCGACAGAAAATGTTCAATCAAGGTCGTCGTGTCTTCCAATTCAAGACTTTTCTGAAGCCCTATCTTCATATTCAATGATAAAAAAACGCCGTTTTTATTCGTTCTAGAGAAACTCGGCAAATATAATATTCGTAAAACTCATGAAAGTCAACATTAATATTTTTTTAATTGGGAGAACAACCAAAAATGTATTCATATATTATGCTTGCATATATACTCTACGCATTTTTAATTTTGATTGATAAAGTTTTAAATTCAGGAAATAAATGTTTTCATAAATATAAAGGAGATCATAGAATCAAGTTGGCAATCAACGACAAAGATGTAAAGATAAAAGTAAGAGCTGAGCAAAGAGGAAAAGAATCTGGAACAGTGATCAATGTCTCATGTTTTTTGAATTTATATATCAAATTGTCACGCAAATAGTAAAATTTACCAGACTGCTACACGTTGAAGTTTACTATGACGGATAGCGAACTTGGTAGCCAATGATTTTGCTACCCGTGACACATTTTAGTGAACTTGGTACGTGGCACAATCTTGTTGCCCAATCAGAATTAAAAAAAAGAAATCGAAGGAAAAGGACTATTTAATTAATGTAATCACAATTAATGTACTAATTACCAATTACAATTAATGTATCTGTAAAGAACCAATTCAACCCAAAAGCTTAAGCTATTGGGTGAAGTTACATAATGGTTTTATATAAAAACACGATAAATTGAAGGGGACAAACCTGCCTGTGCTGTGGACAAAGAAATTTAATTAATGTATCAATCACCAATTACAATTAATGTATCAATCACCAATCACAATTAATTTTGATCACAATTAATGTACCAATCATAATTAATTTTAATTGGTACATTAATTGTGATTGGTGATTGGTATATTAATTATTTTTATATCATTGTTACAAATTGGAATGATGTTTGTGAGAGATAAAATATACAAATGAGGTGTCATTGCATAGATATCAAAAAGTTATGTAAAATAAAATATAAAATCATCTGATTTGGATATCCAAATCAAAAGTAAAGGCCTTCCAAAGTGATTGGTGATTGGTGCATTAATTATGATTGGTACAATCAAAAGCTAATCACATTGGTACACTAATTGTAATTGGTGATTGGTACATTAATTCTGATCACATAGCACACCAAGTCGCTACCCCTGGTAACAAACTTAGTCCAGTCAACTTTTCCTATAAAAGTGTGTCACGATATACCAAGTTCATTGGCTACCAAGTTCGCTAGTCATAGGGAATTTGGACATGTGGCAGTCAATTTTTCATGCGAAAGTATGTCATGTGTCATGTAACAATAGTTATCAAGTTTGCTACCAGTCATAGCGAACTTCAAAGCATGCAGTCTGATAAAAAAATATTGTTCGCATGACAAATAGATAAAAAAATTGCCAAAAATATGGCAATCTAATCACTGTTCCAAATAATCCAGGGACTTTCTTCCCAGTCACATTACAATATGACACTACCAGAGATATGAAAGCTTGTACAAATACTTGTTATACTTGGTCAACATGTACTTACCTCTATATACTATTATACACTTTTTCAGCAAAAAATAAAAATATACACAATCTGTATGTAAAGATACACAATCACTGAAAGAAGGAAGTGGATATAATCATCACAAATTCTTATTCAACATATAAAATCAGGGACCCTGTACTTTCAGAAATTTGAGGAGTTGCAGTTTTTGTTAATTACTTCAAACACTAGTTCTAAAATATTTCCCACCAAATAACAAGGTGCAAGCACTCATTCAAATAATCTGAATGCAAGAACATCATTTATATGCTAAATTATACTAAAAGAATCGTGTAATACAATCATGCAAAGCTTGACTGGCACAAAAATATGGTACATGGCCAAATGAAAATGGAAAATGCCAAATTTTGCTTTATTTGATGTTAGCAGAAAGCTAAATTGAAAGCAAAATTCTAGGGAACTTAGAGATGGGAATATTACATTCAAGGCCATTTTGTGAACTCAAACACTTTGAATACAATTTCAATTCCAGTGGGAATCTGCCACATAAAGAGCAAAACATTTAATGCATTCAGCGCAATGTGGAGATTTCTGGCTGTTTCACTCCCTTTCTGCATTGGTGGTACTAGAGCTGCTGCTAGTGCCCATAAGACGGTAATAGCTGGAGGGCAAAAATTACACAAGAATTATCATTTTCTATACCTCCTATATAATTCACAAAGCTACATTGTTTAAGCTAAAGTGTTTTTTTCAACCTGTTCCAAAAGCTACAAATATTCCCAAGTTCTTCAAATTGAACATTCTCTTATCTTTACCCTCTTTATTTTTGCTTCTAAATATAATCTTTACCTGCTCCAGCAAATAAATGTGGACCAGGAAATAGCTTTCCTGTCCTAATCCATGTGTTCAACCCTCCACCAACTGCCTCAAGCACCCCAAATCCTAGAAGTAAGGATCCTGCATTGAAATGTCTATCCCTGTATGAACCTTTGAGCAGCTCTTTCCTCTCCTGAATATGATTAGCTAATAGATTAGGTACTCGTCAGATTAGAATTCAGCATCCGATGAGTAGCTTCATGTATTTTATTTGGTTACAAACAATTATAATCCAGCATCAATGAACAAACCACAGATCAGAAAGCTTGTGCTAAGATTAGAAAAAATAAATAAATAAAATCACACACCACCTAAGTTGCTCATCAAATGATATAAACCAGGGTCCATTTCATAATTGGAAAAATCAATTTCATCACATCAGACTATCACATTATTTCTGTATGTTTTAAAAAAGGCTCTCAATCTCTCATTGCAAATGCATAAAGCACACTTACAAGAGAGGTCATCACTCATTCTGCTTCTGCAAATACAAGTAGCTTTCATTTTAAGTGTGCGCATTGGTTGAAGTGAAATCAGAGAAGGGCTATGAAGACATAAATTGTTTCCACACACCTTGTCAATTTCATTTCTACTGTTGATATATATAAAATCATTAATGTAGCTGTTGAGATGTAACACTCTCACCCTTTGAGCTAGCTTTTGGGGTGGTGTATCCCAAGGTTTTTGTACAGTAGCTTCACCCAATAGCTTAAACTTTTGGATTGAATTGGTTCTTTACATGGTATCAGAGTCTCATGTCCCGAGTTCGATCCTCGCCGCCCCCACTTTCTTTCAGGTGGAATTTAATTTCTTTGTTCGTACAGTGGGCTTGTGCATTGTCACCCTTCAAGCCCAGTGGACTCTCTCGTGTGAGGGGACGTGTTGAGATATATAAAACCAGCTTCACCAAATAGCTTAAAATTTTGGTTTGAATTGGTTCTTTACACCTAGAATGCATATGGATTAATGCAGAAAGGTAATCTACCTCAGTAAGTTGTTGTATTTTGAGTTCAACCGGTGAAGGTGGTGCTTCAACTGGTTTCCCGTCTGGGGTAACTGCGGTAGGTTTAACTTGTTTCTTGAGTTCGTTAATCTCATTCTGAATAGTCCTTACTCGCCGCCATTGCCACCCCAAATACCCTGCCCACAAGGTATAGAAGAACAAACCACCAAGCACAATGGGGTGTATGAGAGCAAATGTTCTTCCTTCCAATATCCCAAACTCTCCACCAACAGCAAGTGCATCCTGTGCCAATAACAGCTTTGTGAGATAGAAAGAAAACCCAGCAATATGTAAGAAAAGAATGGGAGGAAGATGCTTGCCTTGGGTTCAAATAAGAATGGAAATGTGATTGCTGTGAGAGAAAGAGAAGCGGGTTTGAGAGCATTGATATTATGACCCCAAAACTTTTGTTCTTTTGGGGTATTCAATTTTGCAGAGATGGAAGGAAGTGGAACAAGTTTTGAGGATAATTGGCGTGGCTTGTTAGGAAGAATTGGAAGCTGTAGAAGACAGAGCGTGGTGGCCATACTCTGCATAGAATATAGAAGGAGAAAGTAGCACTTAGGAGAAGAAATTAGGTACTGCAAGAAAGACAGGGTTGAGGTTGAAGAGCCTGCACAGTAATAGATAAGGAACTTGTGTCCTTCAGATGTTACAATCCGTTCACTGAGCTTTCTTTGCTTTAGCGTACAACATGCCTCACCCAATGCCCCAAAAATTTGGGCCAGGTCAAGTCGAATTATAGGGTGTTTGGATTGTGTTATGTTTTTTTTTTTTTTTCTTAAAATTCTTAAAATAGTTAATGAAATAAGTATTTTTTATTTTTTATAAAAAATATATATAAAAATAACTCCAATATGTTCTATAAATTCAATTCAAAAACTAAAAAAAAACAGTTACGAACTTTAAATAAAAATGTTTCTGCATACGACGTCATTTTTTGGTGAAATAGTGATATTTTTATAATTTTAATTTATTTCAGGTTATAATAGTCTTTATATTTATAATTTTTTAAAATTTTAATACCAAAATAACGTCGTTTTGAGAATAAATGCAAATAAATTATATACAGTAATTGCAGAAATATTTTTTCCAAATATATTTTACAAAACAACTTATCAAACAAGTTTTTTTTTATTTTTTAGTTCTGAAAATTAAAAAATTATTTTCAAAACAGATTTCAAACATCTCTACTTTTTTAAGGTTAGTTGGGTCTGTTATTCTAAAGAATGTAAGTGCGCTTAATCATGAGAAACTCTTTAATACTATATTTTAAAGGATTTAATGTTTATAAGGTGAAAAATAAACGAGCCAAAAAACTCAACCCAACCCGACTCGGGTCGGGTTAGGGTTGGTTCGAAAAAATGGAAAAAGAAAATTCCATTAATACTGTAACTTCTAAATTTTTTCCTAAATTATTAATTCATTAAATACAAAGACATTATACAGATAAACCATAGAAAATTACTTTTGCATTTGGACTTGGATTTATTGGCAGTTGGCACCACATTCACACTGTCATATATACTATAAAAAATTCCTTAATGCACAATTTTGGACTTATTGGCAGCTGCAGGGTATTTTCGTTTGGATCTTTGGAATTGAGATTTTAAGTTTTAGCTTTCTATTTTACCTTCATTAATTCTTATACTTTTATATTAAAAAAATTTAAAAAAAAAAGCGTAACCTGCGAGCCAACCCGTTTGACCCAGGGGTTGGCTCAATTTTTTTTGAACTGAAACGAGTCAGGTTGATTCGAAATTTTCCCTAACCCAACTCGGCTTCTTTTACCGGGTTACGAGCCAACTCGATATGGTGGCTCATTTTTGCCAAACCTAATTATTTGGGTATGTTATTCTAAAGAATGTAAGTGCGCTTAATCATAAGAAACTCTTTAATACTATATTTTTAATGCATTATTTAATAATAGAAATTATTTAGAAAATGTCAAAGAATGTATTGTTAGCATTTTTTTAAACAAAAAATTTCTTGTTAAAATCGGTTTTATACTATATATTCACTAAATAATAAAATAATATTATTTTATTAGTGATAACATATTAATAGTTTAAAATATATTTTAAAATTATAAATATTTACGTATTATGAAATTTAATAATAAATATATTGACATGTATAGAATTTTCCATAAGCTTAAGTTTATAGCAAGAAAGAAAGTAAAAGTAACTTGTAAAGGATTAATTAAAAGAAAGTTGAAATTAATTAACGGAATAAATATAGTACATAATATTTTTATTTAATTTATATTTTAGTCCTCATTTATAATTCTCTTAAAATCAGCTTCCAAGATTTCTTTTCAGTGTTTTAGCCTCGCGTCGTTTACCTTTTGCTTTATCAGTTTTGGGCCTAGCAAAATTTTGGTATACCCAATGTCTATGAAGCACCGACATTTCAAAATCCATGACGTATCGTGTCCGACACTTTCCGACACTCTCGGACACTCCGACACTCCCCGACACTTCAACACGCGTTATAAAAATTAAAAAAAAAAAATCAAAGGTTGCGTTACGTTGAGTTTTTAGTTTCAGTTATTAGATTTGTTGTATTGCGATTACCATTTTATTGAGTTTAATATAAATATTTCGGATATCTTATGTTTCTTTGCAAAATTTATGAATATTATAAGTTTAGATTCATTTTTTTGTTAAATTATTGAATATTAAATATAATATACACTACATAAATTAAAAATATTATTTAATATCATAATGTGTCCTAACGTGTCGAAATCTAATATTTTTTAAAATTAACGTGTCGGAGTGTCATGTCGTATCGTGTCACGTGTCCCGTGTCGGTGTCGGTGCTACATAGCCCAATGTATCGAAAAAATGATCGTAGTAAAAAATGATTGTGTTATGTTAGAGATTCGTTTTGCTTGTCGGATTTTTTTTTCTGCGGGCCCCACAAAATGTTGTGAGTGTAGGAAATTTTTTGTGGTCATATTAAATGATAGATAATAAATCCTTTATTAAAATGAGTAATTTTTTTTCCACTTTAATCTTTGATTTTTTTTTTTTCACATTCCTCTTTAGTCCCCTCAAATTTTTTATTTTTCTCATTTAAATGGGTGTATCGAGTTTGGTATACCCATAGTATTAAAAATATTTCCCTAAGCTACAGCATTATATTACACGAAGGAAACAAGAAGGCGATTTCCACTTTCATGATTAATTCAGGGCAATCATAAAAATAAATTAAAAGTAAATACTAATTAATTATATAATGTGAATTTTCAGTTTATGTTATTTATAAATATTTCTATATTTGGATTCTTATTTACGAATGATTCTCGAGAAAATGAAACCTGACAAGAGTGGACAAAAATATTCTCTAATCATTTTAATCATTTTTTCTCTTAAATATTTTTCCTATTTTATTTTTTTATTAAGTAAATTTGGAAATATTCATATAATGGACAATATAATACTTTTTGTTATAAGGAAATTATTTATTTTTTGAATCCAACCGCGCGGTGCTCCTTCGAGTCTTGAGTCCCGTATGTATTTGTTCATTATTATTTTTTGCTATTAATTTGTGCATTATTTTAGTTTAATTGAGTTCAGGATTATTCTTATCTGTACGATAATTGTTTTGGATTAATAACGGAAACACATAAGTGAAAGGCAAATGTCAGTAAAGGGTGAGATTATGTTTATCAAAAAAAAAAAAAAAAAAAGTTTATGGAGCAACTAGAGTTATGTGATAGTACCAATGATGGTAGTTCAGTTGAAACATAAGAATTGAGCACGTTGGGATAAGAGTGTATTCGATCATCCTCATTACCATATTTAAATTAAAGTCTTAATCTTGAATTCGCCTGAATAAAATTATCTCCTATAAAAAATACTTGTGATTTAAAAGAAAAATCAAAGTTATGTGATAGTTTTTGTATAATTAGATTTAATATCAATTTCACAATTACATAATTATAGCTGTTTTCTTTCACAAGGGTCCTTATATTTGACTTCAATTCTCCTTTTTTATCTTGACTTGCGAGAGATATATATATATATATATATATATATATATATATATATATATATATATACACACACACACGTGTGTGTATAGGATTAATATTTTTTCGGTCATTTGAGATAATTTATTTCAAGTTATCTTTTATAATTATTATTACGAGTAGTACATAGTTATAGCGTTAAAGTTGTTTTTTATTTTTTCTCTCTCAACGGTCATTTTTCAGAACTTGTTTGCTGATGTGTAAAAAGAAAAAAAAAATTAATATTATAATTATGTATTAGTCAAGTGACTGGAGAAATATTTTGACATATATACGGGGATATGTTATTCTTTCATAGATAGATAAATTACAATCGTTAGATGCATGAATATCAAGAGTTAAAATTTGATGTATGATTTGTTATTTTTACACTGGCATAAATGGATCATATCCCTATATGGGTCAGGATTATTTTATATCGGTATAAATTATACTCTCAATCTTAACTGTTGATCCTATTATGAAATGATTGATAGAAAAAACCGAGACCCACCTATTTTTTTTTAAAGAAAATGACACAAAAATCGATGTGAAAAGAGTATGAGAAAGCAATCTTTGTCACGTGAGAAAATGAAAATGAAAATAATTTTCGATTCTTTATAGAAAAAAGTGTGTGTCATTATAAAGTATGTAAAGTTATATCATTTTAAGTAAGAGAAAGAGATATATAAAAGAGAAGAGAGAGTGGACAAAAAAATAAAGATGTGGGTCCTAGCTCTTTATGAAAGTGAAATGATATAAGTTGTGTTATTTAAAAGAAAAAAAAATTACTTCTTTATATGGTTAGTTGAGATTGTTCTTTTTCAAAGCCAGTTTCTAAGTAGTTAGTCATGTGCATGTGGGAAAAATTTATTATACTCTCGTCTCACCATTTATTCAGTGGTCCTTTTTTATAAATAGGATTTTTTTTCCATTTTTACCCCTCTTTTTTTTTATTTTTTCCCTCTCGATCTCTTTTTTTTTTTTTTTTTCTATTTTTAAAGGAACCACCATAGTCCCGTCCATCAAATACTCTCTCGTGCATGTGCGCTATGATTGAATGATGAAAGTTTGGGCAGACAAGATCACAAGACAACAAAACGATGAACAACTGCACAATCTAACTGGCATTAGGAGGATGACGTTACGTTAGGGATTTGATCATGACATATAAACCCATATGACAGTTTGATGCAAAACTTGGTTGCTGCGTATCATTGATTCGTACCAAAAAGAGAGGAGCATACCAAAATTTTATGAAAGAGATGTCATGAATAACTCAGGCAAAGGCTGAGAGAGGGGATAGTGAAAGGATCTGATAACTTTATATTTCCATAGACTAATAGCTCATAAAATATTGGATGTAAGATGCTTTTTCACCTGGCCAAAAAGGAGATATTTATAACGAGATAATCATAATAATCTTTAAGGCAAACGTGTATGGAGTGAAGATTTAATACTTGTTTTTAAAATAATTAAAAATATCAAATAAAAGATATTAAATATTCCTTAATTACTATATCTAAGATTCTAGTTAGCAATATTTTAAAAAATATTAAATTACATGATTGGTAATGTAGGCCATTGATTTCATAAACATTGATCATATTTAACCACTTACGCGTTTTTTTTTTTTTTTTGCGTTGAAGTCTGGTAATTCATTTTAATAATATAGAAGCATTACTCAATATAAATATAACTATAGAATTACGTGTGACAACTTTTCTACACGGCGGAAGACAAAAAATAATTGATTTGTTAAAGCAGAAAACAACAAATAGTTGCTGGGTGGGTATTGAAAAGTGAAAACAGCAAAAGTAGCTCTAAGAGGCTCAACCAATCATTTGGCCTAGCAAGCAACTCGTGCAGCTCAACGCAGAGGCTCTACCAAATTAGAAAGGTTTGCATTTGTAGGATTTGCTGATTGATTTGCAGAATCATACGTGTCAACCAAAACAAGATTGGAGTTCACCAATTTTTAATTTTAATTTTATTTTAAGGAATGGAAGATGAGAGAAAACTTTATTTGTTTTTCTGAAACTAAAAAAGCAGTTCAAGAAAGGCGTATGGCACAATGCCTTTTGACAATTTGAAAAGCCCAATCAACTATGATAAAGTGTGTGTCATTTTAAAAGATGTAAAGTTGTGTCATTTTAAGAGAGAAAATGAGATAAATAAAGGAGGAGAGAGAGTTGACAAAAAAAATAAAGATGTGAATCTCATATCTTTGTGAGAGTGAAAGGATATAAGTTGTGTTATTTAAAAGACTAAGCACTTTTCCCATCAAGTAAATATACCTACCATAGTTCAAAATGTAAGGATAGAACTAGAGTCAAAAGTAAATAATGTCTAGCAAGTTCTTTTAAACAAAAAAGTAAATGGTCAGCTTAATTAGAAAAATCGAATTACGTTAACTCAAAGTTCTTTTAAGTCATAAGCCATCAAACTTTGATGAAACTTGATACTCTTAACTTTAAAATTGAGCAATTACTGTTCTACTTAATTTTTTTCACCTATGAAATAAAAATAAAAATAGTATCACATAAACAAAAATAATAAGTATATTCTATTTTACATTAAAGTATTTTTTTAATTATGTTTTTAATATAATCACAATTTATTACCGGTATCTGAATTTTGATTACAGAGACAAATTAATAAGCATATTCTATTATAAAGCAACTAAAAACTATCGAATTGAAATTTTGGTTAAAAATTAATTAAATCTGAATTAAGTATTTTCTTTAAAAAAATAATGTAAATATATTTGATGAATTTATATAGATTGTTACTTCAAGTTCATACTTGAGTCAATTATGGACGGCTTTCAAAGGAAGCGAGGAAAGATAAGCTAAAGGCATTGACCAAACTAAGTGAGCCACGCACATGAAAATGAAAGAGCTGTGTTCTCATTAGCACCAAACACGCTATCTGCTATCTCCCCAATCCCAAAATCCTACAATGAAAGTTGCAAAACTACGTGGAAAGTGAAAATGCGGTTGAGGTATCAGTTTTAATATTATTCGTCGTGCTGTTTTAAATTGCCAAGGGAATAAACGAGCTCAGAATTTAGGACACAAATCTTACTGGGAATTTGCTTCAAATACTTAATATAATGGTAACCGAGAGCATTTTCTCTCCACCCCGTTGCACTTCGTATTCAATGCAGCGCTCTATTATAATTATATATTACGGATAAGAAATAATTATAATGGTAAAATTATTTTTTATTTATCTGTTACATTAGTAGATTTTCTGAGAAGAGAAAAAAATATTATTATAATTATGTACTATCCATGGTACATACTTATAATATGACAATTGTACTGAATATTCTATGCAATATTTGTATATTAAATTTTTCATGGTCATCCATTCACTTTTATGTAAGAGTGATAAAAAAAATGCAGCAAAATAAAAATATTAAACCCATAAAATAAATAATAGATTAAGCTTGAACTGATATTTTGTAATATAAGTCTAAATCAATCTGAATCACACAAAAAAAATCATATTTTTTTTAATTAGTTTAATAACGAAGCTATTTTCTTTTAATTAGTTAAAGAACCAAATAGTTTTTTTCAAAACCAATTCAATTAGAGAACCAAATCATTTTACCAAATTGGATTGGTTCAATTTACAATAAAAATCGAGTCAAACGAAACCATATACACTCACAAAAGTGTGAAAAAGATAAATAAACTCAACTGCACCATATTTTGTGAACTAATTTAAGAATATGACCATTTTTTCAAAACTAGTTCAACAATCAAACCATTTTGTAAAACTAATTTAATTTGCCTAAATCAAATCATTTTTGGATTGGATTTAATTTCGTATAAAAATCGAACCAAATTATGCAAACCCTTATTATTTTCACTTTTTATCATTGCTTTGGGAGTTTTGAAAATGATCAATTAAAAATAAGATAGTGTTTTTCATGATATTAGAACATTGTAAATTTGATTTGCACCGTCCTCATTTTATTGAAAAATAATAAATAGATATTAAGGAGTTTCTTAACAATGATATGGATCTGATGTATTTCACACTCTTCAAACCCAATATGCATTTATTAATCGAAATTCAATTCGGATAGGACTACAAGTGCAACCAAACTCATCCTATCAAGCTTGAACACATATTAAATTGAAATGATGATCCTCTGTCCGGGTGCTTGGTGATAAGATAGGATCTTTTCTTTAAATAAACAAGCAAAAGAAGAGAAAATAATTAAAGCGACATTAATGAGAGAAACGGAAGAAGAAATTAAAACAAACACCAATCAACTGCTGTCGTGGAACTTGGGGTCATATGACTAGGAAAAACAAATGAAAAATAATCTAAAACATCATCATCGATCACAAGGACGAAAGGAGACCAAGTAAATGAAAAGTTGATGACCTATGCACAAAGTGAACAATAAGGGCGCCTTTGTTGCTTGTTCAACTTTGGGAGTTCAAACTTGGAACCAAAATAATTTTGAAATGGAACTCAACTTTTAATGAAAAGGTCATGCATGACATAAACTCTAAAAAGCCTTTCCATTGTGCATGCCAGTTAATTAGACAGCAACCCCAGTTAGCCCACACGCAACTTCTGTATAACTTACAACCAGTTACAGTTAGTTGATTAGGCGGTAAGAAACTAAGAATAAAGTTAAGCAAAAAAAACAAAAAACAAAACAGCATATTCGGATATTGAGCGCGTGCCACTTGCGAGCCTATGTGTACAGAGTTTGTATTTTTATAAGTTACGGCCACTTGGCAGTTGACAGGTTAAGGGTTATATATTTAGATTTTTTCATGTTACATGAAAATTTAATTTTATTTATTAAAAAAAAAAAAAAATTTACACGCAAATCGACAATCATCTCTAAAAGACATAAATGCAGACTTTTCACCAAAATTCTCATGCAACATGAAAAAATATTTCCCACAGCATGTCATATGCAAAACCGATTCATTTCGGCAAGAATATCTCGTTAAGAGCACTTGTTTATAATTTTTTTCCCTTAAAATTAGAAGTTTAGTTAAATATAAATTTACGAAAATTCTTATCATAACTTTTTTAATAATAAAAATATGTTAAAAGCTAAAAACTCGAAAAAAATTTAGATATATATCACTTTTTTAAAATTCTCATATTTATTTTAAATATTCCTTTATTTTGAATTTTTATTTATAAATTTTATCATTTATCATAGGGAAAAGCTATTCTCATGTCACATGACATAAGTTTTCTCTCCTACACACCATTCGATAACTGTGCCACAACTAATTTGTTATAATTATGAGAAATAACATGAGATTAATAAAACCCTTTATCTTAATAGTTTACCCAAATAAAAAATTATTTCATCTCCTTCAGTATTTTAGGAACAATTTTATATAATTATCAAATAACTTTAACTTTATTTTTTAAGTTTTAATTATTAATTTTAACTTAAAAATAATTTTTACTTTAAGAAAAATGACGACAATCATGCTCTAAAAGACATAAATGCATTGACTTTTCACCAAAATAAATAAGGGAAAAACATTTCTGTTGTAATTTTTTCTTTTATAACACTTATATAAAAGTAAATAGATTTAGTTATAATGAAAAGAGAGAAACAAAGTTAATGGGATATAATGATGGATTCGCTTTTTCTTCTGCAATCACCGCAGATAAGTTATCTGCAGTAAATACAATACATCGTCATTTCAGGATGGAAATCATAATATTTTTGTAATTTTAATTTGTTTCAGGGTTATAATAGTCTTTATATTTATAATTTTTAAAAATTTCAATACCAAAATGACATTATTTTGAAAATAAATGTAGATAATTTATTTGCATTAACTGTAAAAATATTTTTCGCTATAATGATATCAGTTCATTTTTTATGTGAGTATGATAAAAGTAAAAAAAAAAAATAAGGGTTCGCTTTTTTCTGCAATAACCTAATACGACATCGTTTTGCAGCAGAAATCATGGTATTTTTATAATTTTAATTTATTTCAGGATTATAATAGTATTTATATTTATGATTTTTTAAGATTTCAATACCAAAATGACGTCGTTTTGGTAATAAATGCAAGAATAATTTTTCCAAAAAATAAATGAATATTAAACCCAATAAAAAAGATTTTAGAGAGTTCAAGAAACTCGAGGGAAGTTTGCGTCAGATATTTTAATAATGACACATCGATGGTGGGTCAAGACCCGAGAGAAGAAGCAGCGTTATTTGTATTACTAATGCAAAAAAGAATTCTTTATTATAAATTTACGTTTAAGGTAATTAAGCGTGACAAATGAAATATTTACTTGCTTAGGCCGCGTGTTATAGTTCATTATATTGTACAATCTCATAATTTATTTTAAATAAGTTGCGACAAAAAACTTTTAATATTTTTGCAATACTCAATAATTAATTTAACATTATATATATATATATATATATATATATATATATATATATAGGGTTTTCGTTTTATCCTTTAACATGACACAACAAAGTTTCTTACACACAACAAAGTATCCTTTGACACCAGTGTCAAATTTCAAATTTGACAACTCATCTGACAGCCATTAGATCAAAAAAGATCATCGGTATCACATGCTTACATATCAGAGCGTTGATCTTTTTTGATCTTACGGCTCTCAGATGAGATGTCAAATGATTTTATCTCTTTATGCATATATATATATATATATATATATATATATATTGTGTTTGGTCATGTTACATGATACAAATTATATTATGTTGTAGAAATAAAGTTGATGGGATCCACTCTTTAAATAGAAAATAAAAAATAAATTAAGTAGTGATCCCACCAACTTTGTGTCTACGACGTGATGTCCCTTATGTATATATATATTTTTGACGTGTAAGTGCAATTACTCTTGTAACTGCTAAGTTTCCTCGTCGAGTCCACTTTCACCTGTTCACCTTGACATCATAACTCCTTTTCTCTATTGTTTATGTCAGTCAAGTGAAAAACTTTATTGCACTGGGCGCATCGAATTCAATGGTTCCTTTAACTAATTTTTTTTTTTTTTCGAACTTAAAGGAAATATTAAAAAGCATGAATAAAAACTATTTTTTTTCTTTTTTAGTAAAAGTGATGACTGAGTTTGATGATCCGGCGCATTGAAATTTTATTCACCATAAATAATTTGAATTTTCATTAGATTTTTGTAATAGGTTTGTAATGTTTTGGTGGAAAATGATAAATAAAAGGAAAAACTGAAAATTTTAAAAAGTAGATAGAAACCCAAAATAGGTTTGAGGACTAGGAGCGTAACAGAGTAGAAGACGCGGTAAACTATCTTGTTGCGCAGTAGCAATAAAAGTGGCTTACCCTTGTTCGAAACGCACTCGCTCCTCCTCGCTGTCATTCCTGAACAGCGTCACACACAATCACCTCAATCGAATAATTAATTCCGATTCTATTTGATTCCATTCTGCTACCCCTACCCCCTGCAACCACATCAACAGCTTCTTCACACTTGTTCCGTCAAATTCAGCACAACCCATTCATCCATCCCAACATGGTTCTAGCGTGAGATTGCTCGCGATGATTCTTCTCAACCTCTTATTTCTCTTAACCCTCGCCCTCGTCGTTTTATTCTCGATTCGGGCGATGGTGTTCGAAACGGCCATCAAGAAGCTATGGAGAATCATCCAAGATTGGTTCCACGTGTACCAGTTCTTAAAAGTTCCAGAATTAAACGAAACTATGCAACACAATCACCTCTACAGAAAGGTCTCCCTCTACTTGCATTCCCTGCCTTCCATCGAAGACTCAGACTTCGCCCACCTCATCACAGGGAAGAAGCAAAACGATATCGTTCTCTGCCTCGGTCCAAATCAAACAATCCAGGACCGTTTTCTCGGAGCCACCGTCTTCTGGTTCAACGAAACCGGCGACGAAAAACCCGAACCTAACAGTACCAGCACCGGCACCGGCACCAGAACCAGAACCTTCGTTCTCAAGATAAGAAAGGTGGATAAACGCCGAATCCTTCGCCCTTATCTTCAACACATTCATGCAGTTTCCGACGAAATCGAGCAGCAAGGGAACCGTGATTTGCGCCTCTACATGAACGCCGATTCCTTCGGACGGTGGAGATCCATTCCCTTCACCCACCCGTCCACGCTCGACACCATCGCCATGGAACCCGATCTCAAGAACAGAGTCAAGACCGATCTCGAATCTTTCCTCAAAGCCAAACAATACTACCACCGGTTGGGCCGGGCCTGGAAACGGAGCTTTCTCTTGTATGGTCCCTCCGGCACCGGAAAATCGAGCTTCGTCGCCGCCATGGCCAATTTCCTCTGCTACGACGTGTACGACGTGGATCTTTCCAAGGTTCCAAGCGATTCGGATCTCAAATTCCTCCTCCTCCAAACGACGCCGAAATCGATCGTGGTCATCGAGGACCTGGACCGTTTCCTTGCGGAGAAATCGACCAGGGGAGTGAGCTTGTCTGGGATACTGAACTTCATGGACGGAATTTTGAGCTCGTGCTGCGGCGAAGAGAGGGTTATGGTGTTCACGATGAACAGCAAGGATCACGTGGATCCGAACCTGCTTCGGCCGGGTCGGGTGGATGTCCATATCCATTTCCCGCTTTGCGATTTTTCAGCGTTCAAGACGCTTGCGAGTAGCTACCTTGGCGTGAAGGACCACAAGCTGTTCCCTCAGGTGCAGGAGATTTTCCAGAACGGGGCGAGTTTGAGCCCCGCAGAAATCGGTGAGTTAATGATAGCGAACCGTAACTCGCCGAGTCGGGCCATTAAATCGGTCATCACCGCCTTGCAAACGGACGGCGATGGCAGGGGGTGGGGGATGATCGGACGGCGTTCGGGGGATGATGTATTGGATGAACCCGATGATGTGCTATGCGGTGAGGGTCTCCATTCGGTTAAGGATTTGCGTAAAATGCACGGTTTTTTCAGATTGAGGGTTGCCAGAAGATCTCCTTCGTCCAATAGTTCCTTGGCAAGCCCGTTGCGTTGAACGATGATTGCATTGGATTGGAGGACATGTGTGCAGTGTTCTTGATTGCTCCTGTTCAGGGGAAGACTCTATCAAAATGTGCCAATTTGGAGGCAACCCTTCTTTGTTCATAACCATGTTTGTCATGCATTTGTTCATTGGATACAAAACTGATGCGCTCTTAAAAGAGTGTTCATTTTTATCCTAGTGATTAGTGTGGGAAAAAAAAGAAATAGATTGATAATTGCTTATAGGAAAAGAATTTGCATAGGCAGAAAATTATCCTGTGTAGAGTTGTTTCCCCATTTTGGGGTATTGTTGTGAATCCATTTTCATGTATAGTTTTCACTTTTAAAAAAGAAGAAGGAAACTACCCTGTATAGTTTTTTTTTTTTTTCTTCCCAGTTATTTCTTCTTTGCTTTTTCAATATTTAGTTTAAGGGATGTAAAGTTTTCTCTATTTTTAAAAAGTTATTTCTTATTATGAAGAGAAAATTTTTTTTTATCCTTTTAAAAGACATATAATTATGTTATTTTAATTAAAATTATTGTACTTTATTTAATATTTAATTTTTTTTTTGTATACCAATTAAAAGAATTATTAATAACCTCTCATCCTCTCCTAACATGATTTCAATTATGTAACTGTTTTTTTTTTAATCATAAAACATAACAGTTTTAATTAAAATAACATAATTTTATATTTTTTAAAACGATAAATATTTTACCCTTACTAGAATGATCCGTTTTTTCTGTACAATTTTTTTGCTCTACCAAATTAAACCATCTTGATCTTATTCGGGTTACATAAAGTCCTTAATTGGAAAACTTTTTTATTCTCTAGTTTCGCTTATGTGTGATTGTGATGATCAGGTCATAAAGCGATTGATTAGTATTTTCATAAGACTGATTAGAGTATATACCAACAATCTTTATTTTGTTTTTGTTTTTGGGTGAACTATCTCACAAGTCACAACAAATTTCTATCTCTTTCATATCGTTGTCAAAGAAGGTATCTATTTATTTTATTTTTAAATCAGCACTCAATTTAATGCACATATATGTCAACATATAAAACATGAAGTAGCGTTGTTTGACAACGAAGGAAAGAGAAACCATACCCCTAGGATATTTAAGACAGTCAAAATTCTTTTATAAAGTAACGAGCTTATTTCCTCCCTGGAAATCTTTAAATATCAAGAAAATTTAGATATATTTTATGGAAATGGGACAAAAATTAAAAAAAAAATACACTTCTTTACCAAAAAGAAAAAAAAAGAAAGAAAGTACACTTTGGTCTATCATTCTTCTAAATATACCCAAGGATTTTTTTATTGTGCTTGAGGTTTAGGGTTTAAGATTGAGGGTCATGTTATTGTTTTGTGATCTTTATTAAAAAAATAAAATTTCATCTCATTTATACCCTTTTCTTCTTTTCAAATTTTCTTTCAATCTTTTTTTCCTCCTATGTTTAGAAAGGGAGCACTTGCTCGTGTACCATAGTAAACAAGCTCATATATCGAGGAGCATGCAAGTGATTAGAGATTATATGCCATAAATTCTCAGTCTCTAATTTTAATTTTAACTTTGGAACACGTTGTCTGGCCACAAATTGGTGTGGCAGCATGTTTGATTAACTTTCTGTCAGAGTGTGATGGAACTCCTCCATTTTCATTTTCTACCAACTTGTTGATAAGTACTTTTTCGGCTTTTCTTTCTGTGAAGTCCATATCTGTTGTCTTTACTTACAGAAACAGCTTACTAAGCATGGAGAAATATCATTCGCAAGACTAAATTTACATGATTAAATTAGTGATTTGGTCTCTTTCATTTCCATAAGGGCACCTTACATGGTCAATCATCTGACAAAAACATCACATAATTCAGCAATTGTTCTTTCGGGAGTCTAATAGTCACTTAAACAGTGTAAAACTAACTCATGGTATGCCGTGAAATTTTGAAGAGTCTTATGTATATGAGTGGAAGGGCCGGTTTGGCTTATCAGTAAGTTAGTTTGTCGTGTTGTGTCAGATCGCGGGTTTGAATCAGTCTCTCTGCAAAAAGTAGTGAAAAGACTGTCTAGAATATTTCCTTCCCATAAATTAAACATATTATTTAATATCATGAATGTATCTGAATTCTATATGATTCTCTGTTCCATCTCCCCTTTTCCATATTCTAAGCATTGGTCCACTAACAAGCATCTTTGGTGATGATAGAAACTCAATTACTAGCCAAACAGATAGTATATAATTTTCAGTCATTTTTTATGTTTGATTTGGTTGCGTCTTCTTTAATCTTTATTCCCCCCACCAACCTTAATGATTAACGGAACAACATATAATGTGCAACCAATAAAGAAAAGTATGCCTTGTGTGCAAGAAAACTAGACTTAAGATGATTAAATGCAAAAAATTAAAATAGAGCTCCATAATTTAAATAGTATGACTTATTATTGAACTGAAAAAAAGTTAAAATCAAATGTTTTGAATGTATTCCTTTTTTTAATGATTAATGTTGGGCTTTTGTAATCTTATTTGAACTAGTATAGTCATATATACCTTAAACAATGATTAACTAAATTATGCATTTACTGATTCGGGGACAGATTATATTAACAAACTTTTTTTCATATAAACTTACAAATTACACTAAATCCGACTAGTCAGACTTCAATCAAGAGTGCGTGACTAGTCAATTTGTAAGAAAATTTTTTTATTAATATAACCATACATTGATTTGGTCCATTTATGATGTGGAAGTACTTATAGGGATTTGTAAGCCTTGTGATGAATTTCCGATAAAAAAGCAGGTTAACAAGCATTCGAGAGTTGTTGGTGATTACAAGAATAAATTTATATTCTCATCTCATATGCATTTTGGTGGCCGTCGCATATGAGAGTTGTTGGTGATTGTTTCGCAGATTCGATTATGGTTGTCTCATTTATTTTAAAGGCAATCCTATAATTCGATTTTTAAAAATTAATATTGTGCATGTCATGTTGTGTCAAATCAATTTTTTTTATTTTATTTCTTCACCATTCATCAATTACCCAACTTAATTCTATTGTCAAACCAAAATTTCAATAACTAATATTCAAGCTAATTAAATTTTAAATTACACATAAAAATAACATTTTGTACAAGATCATCTTACTCTATTTATTCAAGTATTAAATTCACAACTTTTACTCAAATTCACCCCAATTGTAAGGTTTAATTATGATTGGAATTGAAAAATCCATTAATTGTTGAAACTAGTTAAAGAGTTTAATTTATTTGTTTGTTTTTTAGGTCCAATATGCTAGGATGTTTTAATGGCAAGGCCTAAAGCCGCTCTGAAAAGAGAATTAATAATCATTATGCTTAAGCTGTTTGTGACAGATTGATGACCTTAAAATTGGTTTCCTAAGGGTCGCCATTGATTATAAAGTTATAACTAACTCGTGATTGTATTTGGCTTTTTGGTTTTAGCTTGAAGAATGAATATAAGGTGTGGTTGTCAATTGTCCAACAAAGTTCTAGTCTCTCTCACCAAATAAAACAAAGCCAGAGAAATGGCACTAAGCATAATTGATGTCGATGTTTATAGTATTTTCTTTTGTTTTGTCTAACTCCTATACTTTTTCATTAATTGGAGGTGCAAGTAATTAAATTAACAAAGAAATGTAATTTGATAAAGGATTAAACTTTGTTTAGGTTAGGCTTCGGTTAACGTTGAACTTCACTTTTTAGTAATAATGAAGTTTCTAAAGTTTAGTTTTTTATGCTATGGCTTAATTTTAATATGTCGTCTTAACTGAAGATACCCTACTAAAAAAATTGCACAACATGAAAGAGAATTTTTGCAACAGTGACCATTTTGTCATTGTTCACCAAATTATTTACCAGTCTGTTATGCCAACAGTAAAAATTTTCAGAATGTCACGCGGCATAATTCGCTACACAGTGTAGCAAATTATGTGGACAAGATGTCAGGCTGTACAGTCAGCCACGGGACACGTGTCAAGCCAACAGTAATTTGCTACACTGTGTAGCAAATTATGCATGATGATGTGGCACAATTCTGTTGGACACATAATTCAAATTATGCATGATAATTATGTCACATCATCATGCATAATGCGCTACACAGTGTAGCGAATTACTGATGATTTGACACGTGTCATGTGGCCAATTGAGACATGCCACATCAACACACATAATTTGCTATACAGTATAACGAATTATGTCGCATGTCATTCCGGATTTTTTTACTGTTGACGTAGCAATCTAGTAAATAATTTAATAAACAGAAGCAAAATGGTCATTGTTTCATAATTTTTTGATATTGCACCTTTTTCGCTCTTGACAGTGTATGTGTGGGCTAAGTTTATTAAAAGCCTAACTTTGTATTCATATGATTTGGGCCAGATTAAAGGCAGGCTCAACTGGAGAGAGTATAAGCCTACTCAGCTCCACACTAAGACTAAAGAATTTCTCAGTTGTAGACATGGCCTTGTAAAATACCTTTGTTGAAGATTGTTGTGGGGAAAAAAAATCCTTCAAAGCTACTTACCAAAAAAAAAAAACCCTACATTAAAATATGTCCCATTCTAGTCACACATCCCTTTTAGGACGAGTGATTAATTCTCAATCTAATTTTTTATTAAAAAAAAAAATGATTTGAGTAAAATAAGCTCTTATTTTTTTTAGAAAGAGAGTGAAAACAATACATCAACTTCATTGCAGTAATACGTCATAATCAAATTGAAACAGGATAAGTGCTCTTCAATTCTGAGCATTGAAAGCAACGACCAAATGATATGAATCATTTTCACTTACCATATTATCCCCATGGATAGCTAAGAATATTAAAAAAACAAAAAGGACTTACTATATCTATATGCACTTTTCTCTCTTTTAACCCAAGATGTTAATATATAACTTGATCAACAAGAACATGAAGATAATTTCTTCATCTCACTAATTTCCGATTCAGGACCTGAGATAGTATCTATTTTTAATCCTTTAAGAGTGGCAGTGTTGTTGTGACCATTGGGGTGACTATTGCTACATTCCAATGACTTTTTTGAGACTACCCTATTAATCTCTTGAAGCAATTTAAAAAAGGCACTCTCCACATTCTCACCACTGAGAGCTGAAGTCTCAGAGAAGAAGAGGCCCTGATCCTCTGCAAACTCCACAGCATCTTCCGTGTGTACCACTCTCTGGTCCACAAGATCACCTTTGTTCCCAATTAGCATGATCACAATGGAACTGTCGGCGTGTGCTCGCAGTTCCTCAACCCACCTAGCCACATGATCAAACGACTGCCTTTTAGTTATGTCGTACACCAGCATGGCCCCTAATGCACCTCTGTAGTATGCACTTGTCACAGCCCTGTACCTATATCATCAACAATATTTAACCATATTAAAACAATGGTCTTATAGGAATATTTAACTAGAAATTTTCCTACACACCCTTATTACCAATTCATTACCTATCTAATTTTTCTAACACATTTTCTGTTTTTTTCAAAAACTTTAACATGAGAAATATAAAATCCTTAAAACAATGTCGTTTTGGGGCAAAAATCAAGATGTTTTTGTAATTTTAATTTATTTCAGAGTTAAAATAGTCTTTATAATTATTTTTTAATATTTCAACACCAAAACGATGTCATTTTTAGATTAAATCCAGTTAACTCCTCATGTGATGCATAAACATTTTTCACTTATATATAATGTTAAATTGTCATAATTTATCTGCAGTTCTGCACCAAAATGACCAACTTTCATCCATGAATTTTATCAGAATTCTATTTAATTTCCTACCCAACCACCTCATTTATACGTTTTTTGGGCAACCCAATTTGGGATTTTAAATTCATTGGATATAGGACCTTTTTTAAGTGCTGGGTATAGTGAATATGTCGAATCTGACAAATTAGATGGGCTAACATAACATGCAAGAACCATGACACTCTTCCATTTCAGAGTCTTTTCACGAGCCCTTGTAAAATGCTGATGTAACTTATGGGACCAGATCAGGAAAAGGAAAATGACTACCTATATAATTAGGGTTTTATTTTTCTATGTTGCATGAGACAGGTTGTCTCATGCAACACATACAAAAAATGGGTGGGACCCACTTTTTTATTTTCTCTCTCTTCCTTTTTAGTGGATGTCACTCATTTTTTATGTGTTGCATGAGACAAGTTCTCTTATGCAACATAAGAAAAATAAAACCCATATAACTATAGTCAAAATATGTGATGTGCTTGGTAATATGATAATAGGTAAAATGAATAGCCATGTTGTAAAATATAATAATATTAAAGTTCAAGGGATGGACAAGCAAATCAAAGATATATATATATATATATATATATATATATATTTATATATAGGGTTTATCATCTATCATTTAACATGACCACAAAAACTTTCCTATACACACAACATTTTGTGGGGCCCGTAGCAAAAAAAAAAAAAAAACTCTTACACGCAAAACGAATCTTTATAACATGACACAATGACTTTTCCTACAACATAACTCTTATAGAGAGAATTTATTGTGGGACGGGACCACTATTTTTTAGGTGGTCCCTTAGTGTAAATGTGAGGGTAAAATTGGAAAAGAAAAAAAGTAATATGGGTAAAAAGGGAAAGAAAAAATTTGTGTTGTGAGAGGGAGCACCAAATCATTGGGTAGTGCATAGAAAATAATATAAAACCCATATATATATATGGCGGAAAAGATTGGTGCAGTCATATAAAACTACGTCGTTTTATAATGTAAAAACATTAAATATGAGTAATAACCATATAAAGGTGGAAATAAACATAAAACATTAAATATAGGGAATCATAACCATACAAAGTTGGAAATAAATATAATATTTTTGTTTTCTACAATTAATTTTAAATATTTATCAAAACGACGTAGTTTTTAGGTGACTTATAACTTATATATATATATATATATATATATATATATATATATATATATATATATATATATATATATATATAGAGAGAAGAGAGAAGAGGTGAACCTTTCTTGGCCAGCAGTATCCCAGATCTGGGCTTTGATGACTTTGCCATTAATTGTGAGAGTTCTAGTTTGGAACTCAACTCCAATGGTGGACTTTGAGTCAAAGCAGAACTCATTCTTAGCAAACCTTGAGAGTATTTGAGTCTTGCCCACTGCTGAGTCCCCAATCACCACCACCTTAAACACATAATCTACTTTCTCAGGCATCCTCTGATCAGCCTCAACCCCATTCATTTCCTGATTCATTTTCTTCCCAATACCAATACCAGCAAGAGCTTTAAATCTAACCTTTGGCTAGTCTTCCCCAGCAAAAGATACAGTTGGTCAAAGTATAGAGAAAGTAAAAGAACATGGAATAGGTTGGAAAAAAGATGAGCCGAACTAGACCAGTTTTGAATCACTGCTAGTGTCAAAAGAAAGAAATTAAATAGGAAAGGAAATGACCCTGTCTTTGTCTCCCTTTAATGCTTTACCAAATGAAGTGTACCACACTAAATATAACATTTATATATATGGCAGCTGTACATTGTTGAGCATGCCACAGTGATACCATAGTATCTAGTTAAACTGGAATGTATCTCTCCTGGTAAAATTTCACGTCAATTTGTCATGGGGGAAATTTGTTTTTATCTCTTTTTAGATGTTTATGAATTTTGATAGAACTCCATCTATTTTATGCTCATAAAGAGAAAAATATTCTTACCTAACCAAAAAAAAAAAGTTGATAAATAAAAATATGGATTTATTAATCTCCTTTAATAAAAAATATTTCCTACACTCACACATATTTTGTGTGGTCCGTAGCAAATAAAAAAAAAAAAAATTTTTTGAATCTCTATAATATGACAGAATCACTTTTCCTACACCATTACTCTTATAAAATCCTAAAAATGTTCTAGAGGTTGTGATGGTTTCCTAGGGAATTGGGAATTGAGATTTATTGAGCAGTTGAAGTATCTATTTCGGGTCATTTTTATATAATGACTTTTTCATGCAAACATATTTTTGGTTGATTTGTATATATCAAATGGCTCTTTAAATTGTAATTATTTTTCTTAAAGCTTGTTTGCATCATTGAAGCAAAAGGGCGGTGGTCCTGAACACTGGTGAAACAGCTCACGCAATAGAGCCCAAGATTTATTAACTATTTCCAACTTTGATATAATGTGAAGTCTGAGTTTCATATATCATGATGAATCCCAAGTGTTGAAATACGGAAGAACCAATAAATTAAAAAATATCCAGTACTCAAGGTGAAATACAATAGAGCATAACATATTTATTGGGGACCTGTAATTCAAATGCTTCATGTATTGATCCGACCAAAATGAAACAACTCGTTTATCTACTACGACTTGATGAAATTAAAGATCGAATTAACAATGAACAAAAGATAATGTGATCACTGCAGTTAATAGATGTTTTCCATTCGGTCTATAATTATTCTTTTTTATTTTATTTTTTGGGGAAAAAAAAAACTTTTGAGTGAAGATATTGTATCTATATGTAGCATGAGCATGGCCTGAAACATTTTGACTAGAGATTTAGTCTGTATGTGTAGCGTGAGCATGGCCTACCACAGTTGTTCCAGACACACATGATAAGATCTGAAATAAACTTTGTCCCCTCAGTGTCCCATTGCAGTGACCATAGTTTGATAAAACAAAACATTCTTTGAATCCATTGCAGTGACGGAACAATCAGCACGGTAGGACACAGCTTGGGCTTCTCTGCACCGACAGAGCTGGTGTAGCACTGAAAACTCCTCCTGAATTATCACTTCTTGCTTCGAAACTGTAAAAGTGGTGAACTGTTGCATGACCCATGATGCAATCACAATTATTATTATTAGTACTCTCATGCAACGGATGCGTTGCTCACAACAACTAGTGGGCGCAACCTGAAAAATTTGTAATGCCCACACGATGCAGGGGTGTATAAAATAATAAAAAATTTGAACTGAACAGTCGAACCCGAACCCGAACCCGAACCGCTCTTAAAATAATTAATTTTTAAAAATCAATTCATGAACCGAACCAGTTTTTAAAGAACCAGTTCATGAATCGAACCGATTTTAGAACCAGTCTAAGAACCGAACCGTTTTCAAATCAAACCAAATTAATTTTATAACTTTATTTTTAAATTTTTTTCTTTTCAAAAGATGGTCGACCTGAACCGAATAACTTCTGAACCGAACCATTTAAACCAATTCGGTTTGGTTTTTTAAAAAATCCAATTCGGTTTGACCCATGCACATTCCTACACACGTGGGTCCGCTAGTGCTCACAACTCACAAATTATTTAGTGCCATTTGATAGGATATTTATATGGAACATCATTTTCTTATGTTGTTGGAGATTATTTTTCCCTTGTTGTGATACATTGAAATTCATGCTATTCTTTTGAGGACCTGTCACTTGTTGCGTTTATAGCATCAGATATGTTACATGTGACCCACCAAAAAGAAACCACATTTATATAGCTAGAAAAACGGGTGTATCATTATGATTGTAAAGGATTTGAACCCACGCCCTTGAGAGGTATGAACCAAACCCTTAGTCATCTCTGCCCATCTTTGTTGGCTTTGTTTTTTTAACAAGTGGTGGGATCCATCATTTGTTGTGTCTATAGCATGAAAGATGTTATCTCACGTGAGACATGATAAAAGAGAAACCCTATTTATATATAACCAAATTAATTTTAAAAAACTTAAATTGTTAAAATAATTTACCTAAAATATATGGGCATGAAAAACTTCTATCCCTTTATTAATTTATTTTTATTGTGGCAAAACAAGGCACAATATACAAACTATTACACTAAGTTTTGCATTATTATATGCACTGATATTACAAAAATTGAAGTCATTACTTATCAAGCATTTTGCGGTTACGGTCGGTCATGTTATTCCTCCATTAAACATATTAAACCAATTATATTAAAATCGACTTAAATCATTTTGATTGTTATATTATTTTTATTTATATATTATTATATAAATTTAATTTAATTAGTTTAACCAGTGGATTGAATTCATTGATAGGTCAATTAAATTTATTAAAAAAAAAAAACAATGGACATTTCAAATTCCATTCATTTCAATGAAAGAGCACAACTTGGGTTAAACCTAACATTCCAACGATTACGGAAAATTGAGTGGTTGCTTTCAAGGTAACCCCACCGGTATCAGACCTGGTGGCTAAAACATATCGTCCCTTTGTTTTTTTTTTTTTTTTTTTTTTGTCTACAAAAGCCAATGCCTAAAAACTTATCCATCTCATACTCTCTCTCTCTCTTCTCTGATCTCTCTTTCAATGGATACTCTGTCAAGTTCTGTTTCAACCCTCAAAGTCCCAACAACACTCCCACCTACAAATCGTGAATTCTATCACTTTAAAAGAACAACCTACGCAACCCCCAACTGTCCTCCAAATCCACAACACCATGTCTCCTCCACTTCCTTACCCAACTTGGTTCCAAAAACCAAGACTTTCTCACACAAGTCTTCTACTTCTCTAGCATTAGACACATCACCTCTCAAACTCAAACCATCTTCTCCAATATTCCATCGAAAGCCCGCTACTGGGTATGCAGCAGCAATCATAGATGTGGCTCAAAGCACCAATTCCCTTCATATGGTTCAGAAGGATGTTCGGAGTCTCTTGAAATTCATCCAAAATGTGACCTTTCAATCAACTTTGGTTGACCCTTCAATGGTTGTTGAGGAGCTTAAAGGACAAGCCATGAGGCACGTAGTAGAGGAAGGGAATTTTCATGGGCATCTGGTTGGGTTGTTGAAGATGCTGCTGAAGAAGAACAAGGTGGGAATAGTGCAGCAAGTGTTGGAAGAATTCGAGAGGATTTACGATGAGCTTTGTGGAACTCAAGTGGTATTGGTTTCATCTACGACAAAGATGGGGGAAGAAGAACTGTTTGGGATAGCCAAGAGCGTGCAGCAACTGAGTGGGGCGGTGAGAGTGAAGGTAAGGAATTTGGTTCAATCAAGAGAGCTTTGCTATGTGAAGTGAAAATCACCCTAAAAAAACACAAATATTGGTCATAGTCTATATATATGTCAAGTACATGAGAAGAGCTATAAATGTAACTTCAAAGTTTTCATGTAATGGGTTTGGTTGGCTGTCAATCAAATCATGATTTATTTAGTTGCCAAAGTTTAATTAGGATTTCTTTTGCCTCTTTAGAAGCCAACTACAAGGGTAGAGCTATGCTTGCAACGCAACTTTGCAATTCTTTTTCCCAAAAAACTAAAATAATTCCGTTGCCGGGACTTGAACCCGGGTCTTTCGGGTGAGAGCCGAATATCCTGACCAACTAGACTACAACGGATTGTTGGGCATTCTTTCCTTATATTATATATATTTTAGTATAATTTACACAATTTTTTTTAATAAAGTATTGAAGGCTGAAGTGGAAGCCCAACTACATAGAATATTTTTTTTTTTGGTGGGGGAGAAACACTACACAGGAAAATCTTAATTCTATAGAAAGTAAACCATTAAAGTAATCTTTCCTGTCATGTTTCATCGAATTAACTCATTAAAAATATTTATTTATTATTCCCATATACAATTCAAAACATTATCTTTAGAAAAATTTTCCTTTACTCACAACATTTTGTAGGACATCATTTTGCAGCGAAAAAAATTTTTTGTAAAAATTTATTCTATGCAAAACGAATCTCTATAACATTACACAATCACTTTACCTACAACGTAACTCTTATAATACCCTAAAAATATTTATCATCAGATTATTTCCATATACAATGTCAAGACATTTGTCTTTATAAAGAATTAAAGTAATAATAGAAAGGATTTTATTAATATCATATTAAAATATTTTTAATTATGTAGTATATATTATATTTAATATTCAAAATTTAACAAAAAAATACCATCTAAAAAATATTCATAAATTTTGCAAAAAAAAAATATCCCAAATATTTTATTAAACTCAATAAAATGAATCGTAATCCAACGAATGTAATATCAACGTTTTTGAACCTTTTTTTGAATATAAAAGGATATTGTACGACAACTGAATAATACAAAAATCCTCCAATACAGGTTGTCTCTGGTTGTGTTACTTTAAAGTTTATCCTTCCATTAAAATTTTAATCTTCTACTTAATATGGACCAAGTCCACGATTTTTTCAAACTAAAACTTTCTTATATAAGGTATTATTGTGTGACGATTATAATTTAATGAAAATTAATAATTAATTAATTAATAAATGTGATCCAATAAATTATAATTATCAGATTAACGGAAATTAAAGATTAAGATTTAGTCGTAAGATTTTGTAAGTAAAAAGATGATGTAAATATAACCTCTTTCAAAACGTAATCCTTATAATCACACATTTTAGAATTTTTTTAAACTTATGAATTTACAAAACATATATATAAATTTTTTTGGTGGAATTACATTTTGTCATAGTGTCATATAACTAACTAAACTAAGACTACTAGACTTACTTTGACAACTAGTGAGTACCTAGCGAAGTGCATGATTCTTTTTATATAATGAATATTTAAATTATTGCAAAATTGCTTAATGCTTTAAAATGTGTAATTTTGCATGATATAATATGCGCCATGCTATAATTTAACACGATCATATATGTTTTTATAATTGAATTAGGCAATAACATGTTACAATTTTCAAAGTTTTTAATTTTCACATAGATTACATTTTAAATCCAATATATTATTGCTAGTATGATAACATAAATCAATTTTTAATTTTTAATTTTCTAATTTTACATCCTAAAAATACAATAAAAATGCTGACAATATTAAAAATATAATAAATTTTTCAATTCTATACAAAACTTCTTTTGATTGAATAAAACAATAAAGTTTTGAAAAAACAATTTTAGTTATTTTTCATTTATAACTAATTAATATAAATATTTGTGATTAAATAATTAATTAAGGAGAAGAGGAAATTGAAACAAACATGTATTTATGTTGACTTTTTTTATGGTGCCACAAGTAAATAGCTGCCTTTACTATGAACAGTGATCATTGTGCCATTGTTCCAACACTTATTTATCAGAATACCACGCGATTGCACGTATTTCCCAAACTGCCACATAGGCAAGTTCGCCCACGACAGCAGCGAACTACGTAGGCTGATGTGTCAGCAAATTGGTGGTGCCCAAGTTCGTCTCTGACACAGGCGAACTAGGTAGCAATTAATGCCTCAGCTGCCAGACCACGTGTCATGCATGCAGCAGAGGTCGCTGCCGACGTAGGCGATCTATGTTCAACGGCTAGTAAGCCACGTGGCTGACATGCACCAAGTTAGCTAACGGCTACTTCCCCCCACCCCTGTATAAACACCTCCCCACCGTCCCCCTCCCCCCATTTCCCTGCTCAGCCCCCTATCTTACTCTCTTAATTATCTTTCTCTCACTCTTCCTCTCTTAATTTTCTTTTTCTTACTCTCCCTCTCTTAATTTTATTTCTCTCTCATTTGTCTTCATTTGAGGTTAGTGATGTAAATTTAATTAAATTTTGTTCATTTTTTTATTGTTATTTAGTTGTTGTTAATTATATTATATGTAGCATAATACATTAGGTTAGATGACGTATTAATTGTTATATTATTTTAATTAGTTTAATATTAGTAGTTTAGTAATTATATTTTAATGTTAGTAGTTAAATAACATATAGTTTAATTAATAATGTAATAAATTATTTTATATGCATTATATCCGAAGAGTCACTGTCAGGGACTAGACCTTCATCAACCTCCTCCTCCGAACTATCAGTATCTGGCCATGACGGATCATACTCATTGGCGGGAATCACATCTAAAGGTTGTGTTATTGGGGGTGATGGTCGTGGGGGTGACACATTCATATCTTCGGGATTTACTTCCATCTCCCTGTTAATGTCTATCGAGGAACTGGTAGGGATAAAACTTTGAGTGATTGCCTCTCCACTGGTGTTTAGTTCCGCATATAACTCGATGTATGAGGACTCTCCATGCTATCGAAATGCATCAACCACTAGTGACACATCTTCATCCTCAACCACATCCACAGCAACTCATTGCACGGGGTTACCGGAAGCACATCTTGCAATCAGTCGAGACAGGGATTGATCTCGTTGTAATCTCAACTTCTTGTATATTATTTTCTTGAGCTCAGTATATTTGCAATGCGGGCTCATGCGGAAGATCTTCGTATCTCCTTCAAACACTTGACCGCTCGGTTCAAAATATCTTCTTCCATTGTAATATAGAAGACATATTACATCATTGTTATTCTCACTCATTATGTACTGAAATAGAAAAACATCACAAACAGAAATGGAAATTTCCTTTTAAGAAAACGGACGAGAATGACTTTTTTTGGAGAGGAAGTGGGGTGTTTAAATAACCATGAGTTCGCTGCTTGGGACAGCGACCTGTAACTGTCGGCATGTAGTTCGCTTCCCAAGGCAGCGAACTTCTAGGGAACTACCACGTGGCATGAAGTTCGCTTTGTTGTCAGGCGAACTAGGTTGGAAGCTGCCACTTGTCACATAGTTCGCCTAGGGCCCAGCGAACTATGTACGGCCATACACGTGGCAAATCAAGTTCTCCTGGGAGGTCAGCGAACTCAACATTGGTGTCAGCATTAATTGCTACCTAGTTCGCCTGTGTCAGAGGCGAACTTGGGCACCACCAATTTGCTGACACATCAGCCTACGTAGTTCGCTGCTGTCGTGGGCGAACTTGCTTGCGGGGCAGTTTGGGAAATACGTGCAGTCGCGTGGCATTCAGATAAATAAGTGTTGGAACAGTGGCACAATGGTCACTGTTCCCCTTTACTATCACAATTAGATTTCAATAAATTTAGTGTTAAAATCTAAACTCTCTTGAACTGTTTGTGTAGATGTTTCTCGCTTAATATAGCGAAGAAGGGGTATAAATCTATATATTGCACCGATATTGATACAAGACACGAAACACGATATGACATAACATTCTAACACTTTAATTCTAAAAAATATTAGATTTTGACACATTAAGACATGTTTTAATATTAAATAATATTTTTAATTTGTATTGCGTATGTTATATTTAATATTCAATAATTTAACAAAAAATAAAGCTAAATTTATAATACCCATTAATTTTGTAAAGAAACATAATATATCACAAATATTTATATTAAATTCAATAAAATGAAAATAGTAATCCAACGAATCTAATAGTTAGAACTAAAAACGTAACGGAACGCAACCTTTGAACTTTTTTTTTTGAGTTTCTACAAAGCGCGTGTCGGAAAGTGTCGGACACGACACGTCAGGGTTTTTGAAGTGTCGATGCTTCATAGATGAATCTAATGAATAATTGAATATAATATACTTTAAGTAATAAATCTTTTATAAAAAGTATAAATTTTAGATTGATTTTTTAATGAAAAATTATAACGAATTACATTTTTCATTGTTTAAAGGGAAAAGTATAAGTCATTTTAAAAGATATAAAGTTGTGTCATTTTAATAGAGAGAAAGAGATAGATAAAAGAAAATAGAGAGTTGACAAAAAAAAAAATAAAGACGTGAGTCTCATCTCTATGTGAGAGTGAAAAGATATAAATTAATTTATAAAAAAAAAAAGAATATAAATTATGTGAATTTAGATGATAAAGACTCTTTCCTTGTTTAAAACTAAAGATTATGCTGTTACCTAAATGGTTTATAATAAACACTCTTTCCTTATTTAAAACTAAAGATTATGCTGTTACCGAAATGGTTTATAATAAGCCTTTTTGCGAAATGACTTAGAAATTGGATGGTTGCTTGCTATAAATGTTGGTCTACCAATTCGGACTTCAAGTAAACGTGGCAGGCTCAGGCTGGACCAGAAAAATCTTATGGTATTGATAATTAGAAAAATCAATAAAAATCACTTTATATTGATGGTCAAAGCCAAAGACTTGAGGTGGAAAAATGGTGTAGACTTGGACAAGGAAGGAGTCTTCTTCGATATTCAGAAGGAGCAAAAATTTGGATCGAACACATACACCATTCAATCCCATAACAAGCTCTTTCAAATGGTCAATTTCTATACCCCACTTGCGCTTGCTCCTCCTGCTTTGTTCCCTTTTCTGAAGCAGGTTCTCAATTTCCATAGGTATCAATTGATTGACTCTGCCTCTTTTCTTGTTGGTTGCTCACAATATGTTAATGGGGTCTCCCAAATTGCTCCTATGACCCCTTGTAACAAAGAAATAAGCTTTCTTGATTTCACATGTACCTTTATTAACTTGAACTTTTGTTAGAATACATAGTTTAACTGTAGGTAGTAGTAACTGAGTGTTTTTTTGTGAGTGATCATGTTGCCGTATAAAAAGGGTAGGTAGGGTTATCCAAAAAAAAAGAAAAAGAGAGAGGGTAGGTTGGGGATACCATACAATTGAAGAGACTGGGGGGTGCTGGCTTTTTCTGGAATTGACTTTATGACCTTTGTTTGGGAGCTGAGAAAATGTTAATGGAGAACAAAGATAACTGAAAAATGTTTTACATTATTTGGCATTATTTTGCCGTAGTTTGATTGAGTTTTTCAAAACTAAGCGTTTTTCTGGCGTCAGATAGTCAATGCAAATGTCTTCAACTATTGCTCTATTTGTGCAGATTTAGGCTCTTGATTCATTTTTGCGAGTGATACTCAATTCAACTCTTCTTCCTTCTTTTCAACGATGAATCTGGGTAAGATGGCAGGTTCAGACTCTATTGCTTGTATCGAAAAAATAAAAATAACTAACATTCAAAATGAAGACAGACTTATTTTTCTGCAGCTGATGCTCAGCATTTTGTTCAAAATTTAGTGTGATTTCTTTGTCTATAATACAATTATAAAAAGCCCTTTCGAAAATCCTTAGGAATGATTTTGATAAGTTCTTTTATTGATATCAGATGTAGGTATTTGAAATTGAATTGAAATTGGTATGGAAGCATTCCTCAATTAGAAGTCATAGGAAACTTCTGCAATCATCCTTCCAACATTATTTGGTGTTATCGTTTCATGGGAAAAGAAGGGATTTTGTTTCCTAGCCTAATCGTGTCAGAAGATGATGGTTCTAGATGTATTGACTTCTGGTCCTACTTCAGAAGCTATTTCTCAAATTATAGATACCATTGCTGAGTTCGTATTTTTTGCTAGCGATGTCCTTGTGAAGAAGGATAGTTTTATGGAACTAGCAGCTTACTTGGAAAGAATTTCACCCATTTTAAAAGAATTGGGGAAAGAAAAAGTCAGTGATTCTGAGACATTTGGCCATGCCATTGAGGTTCTGAATCGAGAAATTAAAGGTGCAAAGCAACTGGCTCAAGAATGCAGCAAGAAAAGTAAGGTATATCTCCTAGTGAACAGCATATCCATTGTTAAGCGTTTAAAAAACATCACAAGTGAGATCAGCAGGGCACTTGGTCTTCTTCCTTTGGCTACAGCAGGCCTTTCAAATGGAATAATTGAAGAAATTGAAAAGCTATGTTACAATATGCAGGCAGCTGAGTTTAAGGCAGCCATAGCAGAAGAAGAGATTTTAGAGAAAATTGAGTCAGGGATACAGGAAAAGAATGTTGATCGCTCCTATGCAAATAATTTGCTGATTCTCATTGCAGAGGCTGTTGGGATTACAAATGAGAGGTCAACAATGAAGAAGGAACTTGAAGAGTTTAAGAGTGAGATAGAAAATGCCCGGGTAAGGAAGGACCTGGCTGAAGCCATACAAATGGATCAAATTATCGCTTTATTGGAAAGGGCTGATGCAGCCTCATCACCTAGGGAAAAGGAGCTCAAGTACTTTGCCAAACGCAAATCTTTGGGGAGTCAACTCTTGGAGCCTTTACAGTCCTTTTATTGCCCCATTACAAGGGATGTTATGGTTGACCCGGTAGAAACTTCATCAGGGCAAACATTTGAGAGAAGTGCAATAGAGAAGTGGTTTGCAGAAGGGAACAACCTTTGTCCTCTGACTTTGATTCCTTTAGACACATCTATTTTGAGACCTAACAAAACCTTGAGACAATCAATAGAAGAATGGAAAGATAGAAATACAATGATTACAATTGCTTCAATGAGAGAAAAAATCCAGTCTGGAGATGACTCTGAAGTACTGCATTGTCTGCAAACTCTTCAAGATTTGTGTGAACAAAAGGACCAGCACAGAGAGTGGGTGATGCTGGAGAATTACATACCAGTTCTTATCCAAATTCTTGCTGCAAAAAACCGTGATGTAAGGAATAATGTCCTTGTCATCCTTTGCATCTTGGCAAAGGAAAGTGAAGACGCCAAGGTACTTAATTATCAGCCTTCGTCTGATCTTTTTATTTTTATAATCCTTTTAGCTCTATTTTAATAAGGTGTGGCAGCTTGGCTATGTTTAAAATTTGGATTTCTAGAGATATATTGGTCACAAACAGCTATTGTTTCGGATAAAATTCGTAGTATGGACATTTTGATTTGAAGTTTTTCAAACTTAAATAAAATGAACCTATAACTAATTGTCCATTTAGGCTAAAAACCAAATATGGCAAAGAAGGTTCTGGAGAAGAGATTCAATGTTAATGTGATATGGTTTATCGTACATCCATGGACAGGCCTAATGAAGAAATTTAGTATGTAACAGAGAGATTTCTCATGCAATAATAAGCCCTAAATCAAGCCTATAAAAATATACTGACAAGGCTAATACAGAATTTCTTTATGTAACGCAGATGCCTCACTAAAAAAATTGTGTTGAATGCATCTTTTCTACTGAAAACAGTGTCTTTATTTTCATAAATTTGGTATTGAAGAGACTTTGACCAATGCTTAAAGAAACAGAATTGGTCCAACTGATACATGGCCCCTGGAACCCAAAAATAAAACCTCTAAACAGATTGGTTTGGGCCTGTACAATCACAGAAATATAGATAAATCATCACACTTTTTTTTAGAAAATTGATCCTATTACGCTTATATTGTATTCTCTGAAGTCATTGATGGTTTTACATCTACTTTCTACGCCCCTTATTCTGTCTCATTACCGTACAATGAAACTTTCAAACACTCCATCTATATTTTTTTCTCATTTAGAACTACTTGCAATTTCAGAGGTATTTTCCCTAACTCTGAAGATTTTGCAGGAAAGAATTGCAGGTGTTGATAATGCAATTGAGTCTGTTGTCCATTCTCTTGGACGTCGTTTGAGGGAAAGGAAGTTGGCAGTGGCTTTACTGCTGGAATTATCCAAGTATGATTTGTTAAGAGAACACATTGGAAAAGTTCAAGGTTGCGTAATATTATTGGTGACCATGTCTAGGAGTGATGATGACAATCAAGCTGCCAGAGATGCAACAGAGCTGCTGGAGATGCTTTCATACTCGGATCAGAATGTTATACAAATGGCAAAGGCAAATTATTTCAAGCATTTATTGCAACGTCTCTCCACAGGTTTATCATGAACCTTCAAATTTGAGTCAATGTGTAATCAGCTGCAGCTTATTTATTTTACAGTGATTGATGCACTATCTCTATTGAATTTAAAAAGGGAAATTGATTTCTTATGAAATTCATCATCTTATACCTAAGCTTCCTACTGTTAAAATCGAAGATTTTTTGAAGCTTCAATTAACTGTTTAAATAATGCATTTGAGGAACTGCATAGAGTTCATATACGTATGGACATTATAATTAATCTGAATGCATGTTAACAAAAAACCAGGGGTGGTGTGAGGAACAAGTTTTTACTATAACCTGCTTCTCTCTTTATGCAGGACCAGATGATGTGAAGATGATTATGGTCACAACTTTAGCAGAAATGGAGCTAACTGACCACAATAAAGAGTCCTTGTTTGACAGCAATATACTGGCTCCTCTTCTTCACCTGGTCTCACATAATGATGTTCAGGTGAAAATAGTGGCCCTTAAAGCTCTTCGGAATCTGTCCAGTTTAAAGAAAAATGGACTGGAAATGATTCGACGAGGTGCAGCACGCCTATTACTTGACATTTTTTTCCAGCATAGGCTTCCGTTCTCAAGTTTGTGGGAACATATAGCTCCCCTAATTATGCAACTTGCTGCATCAACCATCTCTCAAGATACCCAGACACCAGTTTCATTATTAGAATCCGATGATGATGTTTTTAACCTTTTCTCTCTAATTAGCTACACGGTGCCTGATGTGCGCCATTACACTATTGAGACTTTTTATGCCTTGTGTCAGTCGCCCTCAGCTTCATATATCAGGACCAAGTTAAACGAGGTATGCATCTAACTGAAACTAAATGTACTTATCACAGCTACAGATGTTTTTCTGCTGAAACACTAGTGCTCAAAAAAAGTTAGATGTCTAAAAAAGCTACAAATGTACTTATGACAGCTACAAAGGTATTCAATATAATCAAAGCATGCATGTCTAAAAGAGTTAAGCATCACCATTTCTGGCAGGTCGAGCTCCCTGTATAACATGCTACAGACAGAAAACAAATTGCAAACATCTTGCATTTAGCAAAGCTAAAAAGACTTATATACTCGCCATATACCTAGTCTTTCAGTCAATGACAACTTCTGCCCATTTAGGATTAGCAAACAGTGTCATTGTAGGTTCCGTCCATTTTGGGCATCCAGGCGTGACTTTCTGCTAAATAAAGACAACCTTGGGTAGAGTCTACCCATATGAATAATATATACTAGCAAGCATCAAGGAAACAATGTCTATTAAGGATTTTAGTTTGTAGTTTCAAGCACAATACAAAAATTTATAAAATTTGACTCAACAAACAAACTTGTGTCTCATATTTCCTTGATTCCCTGAACCTCATTATTTAATATTAATATGCCATGGTTTCTGATAATTGACAACGGCATTTTAATTTGCAACTCCTCTGAAAACTGTCTTCTTAACAGTGACCAGTGTGGAATAATATGTCATGTTACTTTTGACTACAGACGAACTGTTTACCACCTAAACCAAATAGCTGTTGATACAGTTACTAGCCAAATTGTTTTTCATCCCCCCCTTACTAAAAAAATTGTTTTGGCTTCGTTCTTTTGAGCTTTCATGCAGTTTATACATTTCTAATAAAGTTGTCATGAGTTATTAGAAACAATTTTCCAGTATTTGCTATCTGAGAAGTTTAATGTATTAGGAAGTTGAATCTATAAATATATCTTATTTGTGCACGTTATTGGATTTACTATGCAAAATTTACTTTTCTCTGATAGCTGGATGAGCTAGCACCTGACATGTTGCTTATCCTTAGCACTTGTACAAGTTACTTTATTATACCCTATTCCAACACATGGTGAATTCGGGACCGACCCCTCCAAAGTTGACTTACTTCTTTCTGTTCTGCGTCCTTACCATAAATATTGAAAATATTTTATCAGATTTTGTTTCATAGCAATATACCATAGCTAAATTAGTCTACTTTTGTATGTATAGTGCCCAACTGTTCAAGTATTGATTATGTTGTTTGAGAATGAAAACCTAAATCTACGAGCAAGTGCTGTAAAGCTGTGTTCTTGCTTGGTAGAAAGTTGCGATGAAGCCGTAATAACGGAGAGTGTAAATCCAAAGTGTGTTGAGGCGTTACTCCGGATCCTGGAATCTTCATCTGACGAAGGGGAAATTGTTTCTGCTATGGGAATAATATGCTATCTGCCTGAAATTCAACAGATCACTCAGTGGCTTTTTGATTCTGGAGCGCTGCCAACCATTTGTAATCATATCCAAGATGAGAAGGACAAAGATCTTCAAAACAGCAAGTTGGTAGAGAATTCTGTTGGTGCCCTATGTCGTTTTACAGTTCCAACAAACTTGGAATGGCAAAAGAGTGCGGCTGAAAGTGGGATTATAACTGTTTTAGTACAGTTGTTGGAAAGTGGAACCACATTAACAAAACAACGTGCAGCATTGTGTCTTACTCAATTTTCTAGAAGTTCAGATGGGCTGAGCAGGCCGATGCCTAAACGCAAGGGACTTTGGTGCTTTTCAGCTTCAGCAGAAGCTGGATGCTTAGTTCATGGTGGAATATGCACTGTCAAATCATCATTTTGCCTTTTGGAGGCTGATGCAGTGGGACCACTAGTAAAGAATCTTGGGGAATCTGACCCTGGAGCTTGTGAGGCTTCTTTAGATGCTCTACTAACTTTAATTGAAAGTGAAAAACTACAAAGTGGTAGTAAAGTGCTTGCTGATGCAAACGCCATACCACTAATAATAAGATTGCTCAGTTCCTCTTCCCCTGGATTGCAGGAAAAGTCTGTACATTCTTTGGAAAGGATTTTTCGGCTATTGGAGTTCAAACAGATATATGGAGCCTCAGCTCAAATGCCTCTAGTTGACTTAACTCAGCGGGGTAATGGTAATATGAGATCCATGGCAGCTAGAATATTGGCACATTTGAACGTGCTGCATGATCAATCTTCATATTTCTAAAGAAAAATGTTGATTCAATTTCATGTACTCAGGAGCTCAATTAGCTTATCATGAGATATAACCTTCCCTTGATCTTTTCACTGCGCATGACATCAATGGTTCACTGACAAAATTGCTTTTATCTGTGTGACGGCATGATGTGGTTGCTCCTGCTGGAAGAACATGACTTGATGTTCCTCACTCTGGTAAGTGGTAACCATGTATATGACCAAGTTATGCAGCCTTTGCATTTGGCTATTGGGTTTGGGCATGTAGGAATTTATATGGGGCTTATATTAAACGCCCCATTATCCTTGTACATTGAGGATTGATTGGATTGTGTAAAAGAAAAAGAAAAAATCCCTTTCTCTAGCATGTATTCTTTGCTGAGCAGGGATATTTTTATTACCAAAATTTTCTACTACCAACTCACTACCTATCTAATCACCATTGGATCAACATTTTTCCTTTTTGCAATTTTTTTTAATATTCTCTCTCTTTGATTCAATGGTGATTAGATAGGTAGTAAGTTAGTAGTAGAAAATTTTGATAGTAAGAATATCCTTCCTCTCTTTTGCTATTAGAAGTCATTGTGATTCTTCTTAAAAGTTGTAAAGAAGTTACCAAAATTTGACACGGAATGAAACTCTTTATTCCTTGTGATGTTTACTAACTGTAACCATAGAATATTGTTGACGTATATTCGTATATGGAATGTTTTACTAAAGCGGCTGGATGAAAATAATTGTATTCGAATTCTAATTAAAAGAAGAAAAAAATATTGAACTGGGCGTATGGGAAATTTCTAATCGAAAATTAGTAATTGTATCTTGAATATGTATGTATGTTGGCGGGATTTTGTAGAAGATACTTACCTAAGAGATGACAGATCAAAAGTGTGAGATGTGTGCAGTAAAATATTAACAAAAAATTAAAAATACTAAGATAAGAATAAATTTAAAATTAACATTCTAAAAATATTAATTTTGAATCTTAAATTTAAAAATATTATGATCATGATTATCTTCTAAATACTCAAAGATTAAAAGAACAAAAGGCGTTACTGGGCCAAGTGAAAAATGGACCAGGTTCAAGTGGTGAGGTTGGTACCTTCTCCATGTGGAAGAAATACAACCAAGAGTTGGAGAAGTATATAAATAGAAATACAGAATGAAGGTTGATTGGACCCAAATTATCTTTATTGGTTGGCTAAAATAACAGAGGAATTATTTTCTTATAGGGAATTATATCTATCATGTTATAGGAATCAATTTTTTTATCATATTAAGAAAAAGATAAGATTACTTTATTGAATAAAGTGTTCTCTTACTTTTTTTAATATTATATACTTTGAAAATATTTTCAATACAGAATGAAGGTTGATTGGACCCAAATTATCTTATATTGTAGAAGAGAAGTATTATATTCACATTTTTTAAATGCATCTCACATTACCATTAATATATGAAGATCTATTAATCTCATGTTGCATAAGATAATTATCTCATACAACAAAGACAAAATAGTGGATTCATTTTTTTTTATTTTTTTTAGAAAAAAATAGTGGACCCACTTGAATATATCTAGTTGCATTTATATCATGAGAGAATTACTATCATGCCCGTTAATATATGAATACAATCCAACCGTTTCATGCGGAATTTGGATAAAATCTCAATATCACGGCCTTTTTGTCCTTTGCCTAGCTGAATTCTAGATTTTCCGGAAAGCAACGAGCAAATAAAAAATCCAAGTTTTTATCTCGAGGTATGATTTAACATTTGAATTTGGTATTATTAGTTTCAGAGAGCGAGAACCCAAACTGTTAGGGTTAGGGTTAGGGCATTAACTTTATTGTTTCATCATTCTTTGATTTTGGTTTTTGAAGATGAGGCCAGTTTTCGTTGGTAACTATGAGTACGATACCCGTCAATCAGAGCTTGAACGCTTGTTCGCCAAGTATGGAAGGATTGAGCGCGTTGACATGAAATCTGGTAAATTCAACTCTCTTGTTTTCTTTTCTTGGAATATTATTTAGGGTTTGTAAATGGTTTGCTGAAGTTTTTTGAATTCGAGATATCTACCGTCAAATCCGGTGAACTTTGAATCTATGTAACTTATAGATAATAATGTTGTTCATGTAACAATATATAGGCTTCACTTGTAAGAGCATAATGCGTGCTGCTTGTGTAGCTTGAAAGCTTGTTCCTAATTCTTATATCCTTGGTGGAAAATAATTGGCCGCTCAGAAAAATAAAAATTTGGAGCAATCCTCCTTGTTTTAAGTGTTTCTTTTGACGCAGGAACTTGTACTAATGGAAAATATGCTTTGCTGAGATTCTATCTTTTTTGGAAGGAAACCTTTATGCTTGTGTGCTTACTCTCCTTCCACCCTGCAGATAGCATCATTTCCATTTTCTCACCTGATCATCTGTCACTCATTCACCTCATCGTCCAACTATTTCCACAGAATGGACATAATGGGATCATCAATCAAATTAATAAGTCATGCCATTCCATTCCATGCCATGCCTAGCTCTACAAAAAATAGGGGATCAATTAAATTCTGTCATGCCATGCCTTGTGATACTGATACCACTCCTGCTGTCTGAATGAAGAAGCATGCTTGGCAATGTCATTCACAATCACAGATCTGAATTTTGGATTTAAACCCTTTAATTGCAATCATCATTCTCTTCCTCATTCAATGCATCTTCAGCTTCTTGTGCATCCTTCCTCACTTATGATGCAGGTGTTGTATTCCTTTGTTCCTGACAGGGAAAAATGATATCTTGATTGGATGGTGTACTGCTGGCCAGGGATAGCATGCTGACTCCCTTCTTTGTGTATGTCTCTAATACTAGTTCTCTTGTTGCAGGTTTTGCTTTTGTCTACTACAAGGACGAGCGAGATGCTGAAGACGCAGTTCGTGCACTTGACGATTTTCCATTTGGATATGAAAAGCGAAGGCTGTCTGTGGAGTGGGCTAGGGTATGATGGTATTTTCATTATAATTTTTTACCTGTATTGACCTTGTATTATTAAGGTCACAAGGGTCGGCAATGTACTATCTGAGTTTAATAAGACAGTTCTAATTCTTTTATTTTAACAGGGTGAACGTGGTCGCAATCGTGATGGCTCTAAGGCAAACCAGAAGCCCACAAAAACCCTTTTTGTGATTAATTTTGACCCAATTCGCACCAGAGTCCGTGACATCGAAAGACACTTTGAACCTTATGGGAAGCTTCTTCATGTTCGAATTCGTCGGAACTTTGCATTTGTGCAGTTTGAAACACAAGAAGATGCTACCAAAGCTCTTGAGTGTACACATATGAGGTCAGTAGTGAGATCCTTGTATCTTTGGATATATTTCAAAAGTTTAATATTTTACTTAATCTGTACAAGTAATGAATTTCTGGTATCAATTCACTTGCAGTAAGATATTGGACCGAGTGGTGTCTGTTGAGTATGCTCTGAGGGATGATGGTGAGAAGAGTGACAAATATGATGACAGTCCTAGAAGAGGGGGTTATGGGAGATCACCCAGTCCTAGAAGAGGGGGTTATGGGAGATCACCCAGTCCAGTTTATCGTAGGCGATCAAGTCCTGACTATGGTCGTCCACACAGTCCTTTGCATGATAGGTACAATGGAGCAGCCTATGACCGGCGCAAGAGCCCTTATTATGGTAGGCATGTGAGTCCTGAATATGGTAGATATCGCAGGTATTGTATTTGTCAGTCATTATAATTAATTATCTGTGCAGTTCCTTATTGTATTTTAGATCTTATATATTCTATTATATATCTACAGTCGTTCACCAATGAGAAGGTCAAGAACTTAAAAGCGATGCTCTGTTTTGGGGTATGAAGCAGGCTGCAGTGGCACCATTTTACTTTTTGGGTTTTGGATTGGTGTACTGTTCACATTTTAATACTTATAGGACCTTAATATAATATGTTGGAAGTCAGAATTGTTGATTCGTGTTGTAGGGACATCGTCTCGTGCTATGGTTAAAATCATTTTTGCGATCCTAATGCTATATTGTTAAAGTGAGGCGATTGAATTTTCTGTTGCTAGTGAATTAACCAATAGTTTGTAGTTTTCATCCGAGGGATGGAAGCGTAAATGCTCATGCTAGGAATGATCAAATATCAATGCTCAGTAAGTTATGGTATTCTTGTGTGTTTCAAAACGTTGCTTCTAGACCCCAAATTTGCTGTAAAATTTAATTTGTTTTACTTCGTCTACGTTGTTTTTTTTTTTAGTAAACTACGTTAGTTTTTTATAAGTCGTTAACAGATTCAATTACCTCTTTCAACTAGCAACCGAACATTCCTTCCCCAAATAGAGGATAACATACCTAAAAATTCTGCGATTCCTATTCTTCGGTTAAATTAAAAAACACACGTGCATATTTCTTATCCCTTGATTATATTTGGTTTTATGTATTGTCTGCGTCTTGGTGACGAAGCTGTTGAGATGTTGGTAATACATGGTTTTCTTTTTTTAATATTTTCCTCACTTATCTCGTGTTATCTACGAACTGTGAAAAATCCTCCCTGTTACTTTTATTTTTTCTTGCTGCACTTTGCCTAAGGTAAAGAGAATGTAAACAAGTGGGACACTCCTAAGCCTTGGAACAATGTATTTCGCGGACTCACCTTTGTGTGCTGTAGCAACTCTTCTCGATAATCTTGCTTGGTTTGCATTTCCCAGAGTGGTTTCTTAGGCTTTCGTTAGGCCTTTGAACATATCCATTTATCTAATTGTATCAAATTCATCTATGCTTGAACATATTCATTTCATTATAATTAAACACCCTTTAAAAAGCACTCATGGAGCGTCAAATGAGTTTCTTCAACTGTTTTGAACTTCATATAAATAAAACTTACAATTGATCGCAACTTAAGTTGAAGATTTCCTGAGCTCTTGTTCAATTGCTTTTGTGAAGCCAGGCCTCAGCATCTTTCATCATCCCAGGGCAAATCCTCACCATGAGGATGCAAAACTCAGTCTCATTTAGCTTTCCATCTCCATGAAAATCGCCATGTTTATCCATGGCCTCTGCATCCTCTTTGCTCATCACATCCATACTCAGCAGAGCTGAATTTGTCATCAGACTCTCACCTGTGATCAAACCCACTTCAGGGTCTGCTAGAAGCTTGAAACCCTCACATAACTTAGAAAGAAGAGTTCAAAATTTTACAAAAGGGTGTAAAATAGATACGTATGTACTTTTTGTATCTTATCATTATTTTATATTTTTTGTGCTTTCTTATGCTTGTTTGTGTAAAAACATATTTGCAATGCAAATAGCAGTTCATAATTTGTTTTTTCGAATTCACTTAATCTTTGGAGTTAATTTTTTTTCATTTCAAAATATCTTTATAGTTCTGAGTTATCTTTCTAGTCTGTTATTATCTATTCTAACTTTTGCGGCTTGTTTTTTCTATGGCCTTATTCTCTAAGTTACGTCTTATTATTAATATATTGTTCGAAGAAAAAGAAAATCATGACCAAAGCACATGAATAGTTCGAGAATATATAGTTAATGAAATAGTCTTCGAAGCATTAAATATATATTCATTGTACGGACAGTGGCTTCCACTAAAAAGAGCCGCATCCACTACACAAACAAAAATCAAGTTTAATATCAACAAACTTTACATGAAGGAAACAACTTCGATAAGGGCCAAAAGTAGTTAACAAACAAACAAACAAACAAACTCAAAATCAATGAAAAGCAAGTTTCTTCTTGGCTGTCCATCTCTTTCTGGTAGTTTCCAATGCCACCAACTTCATTTTAGAAAGTTCTTGAAACCAATGTTGATACTGTGACTCAATTGCATCAAGTTCAATCTTTAGTTCAAGGTCAATGTCTTTGTCTGCTAAAGACACAGAAGAACAGCTGCTTATCAAGCTCATGATATTAGAGTGTGAGTTTTTTGAGAATTCATTTATCACAATGCCTTCACCATTGCAGTCTGTGATCTGCAATTTGAACTCTTCAAAATATGTATCCCCAAGCTCCAGTTCCGAGGTGGACCAACTTAATCCTTTATAGCTCACATCCGCATCGGAATCGAGGCTGTTGTCATTTTTCATGCAAGCATCTTCAATAACTATCTCAGAAGCTGCAGATTCTTGTGAATATTGATCTTCCAAGCTAGCCAAACTAGGAGAAGAATTATACTCACCCTCAAAGGTAGCATTATCAGCAACGTTAAACATGCAGCTCACCGCAGCTCTTGTAAAACCTTCTCTTTGAGTAGTATTAAACCCAGAGAGGTTATCTTGATCATAAGCCAATTCAGAGGGAACACTAGTTAGGAAAGAACCCCATGGAATTGGCATTATGGTTTGGCCATCTCCAAGTGTTGGGGAGCCACCACACAGACTTAATCCTCCACTTGAGGAATAATCAGATGAGGGCTTCCACCCAGGTAGAAGTTTCATTATCAAGTAATCAATAAGCTCAGCTATGAAGGCTACATCATGATCTGTCAGCTCCAAATTTTCAACCATCTCTGAGGCAACTGAGACAGCAGTATCCGTCTCAAGGTAAAAGAGAAAATGTATATTCCTTACACGACCTGCAAGTAACATAAGCACTATATTATTGCCACATAGAAGATGAAAAGTAACATGGATGCATGTCAAAACTAGTTCAGATGTTGTTCACCACTTCCCAAACTCCACCCCATTCCCATGAAAAAGGGAAAAGAGAAGAAAAAATGTGAAGGAGGAAGAAAAAAAGAGCATATACTCACCGCATAAATCAGCAATACGCAGGATCAATGATATTGAGTTATCATCATTTCTTATCCCCTTCAACCTAAACTCATTGTTCTTATATGTCCTCTGAACTTCAAGAAATAGACAATGTTGAATTCCCTGGCTTCTTTCAGCACAAGTACTCATAGAGATTTGTTTGTAGTCAGCATCTAGGTCCATAGATATATGACCAGACTTTGACAGATCTATAGCTTTTAGAGATTTACTAGGTAACTGTGAGGGATCAAGGATTGGATCCTTAGGACTCTCAACTTGCAGAAATGGGTCTTTAAGAAGCTCCTCTGCAGACAATCTCTCAGATGCTGGAACGAGACATTTCTTGATAAACTCCTTAATTTGGGGATCACTCACCCTTTTAAGGGATGCAGGTTCAATGCCCTGCAATGAAATGAATCAGAATATAGAATAAATATGAGTTCAGTAGTTCAAATAATAAGCATGCAATCAAAAGGATATACCAATTGTTTCTATACTTACAGAGGTAACTTTCTTATAGATTTGGGCTGGATTTGTGCATTCACTGTACGGGTACTCAAAAGTAACCATCTCCAACATGCACATTCCAAAAGAATAGACATCAACGAGTTCATTGTATTCCTCTTCATATAGTTCTGGAGCCATAAACTCAGGCGTCCCTTTTACAATGGAAAAATGAAAAACAAAGCCTAATTCATTGCTCAGCATAGGTTTAGTATGATGAAAACATCACTTTGAAAGAATGTAATGTTACCAATAACACTTCGAGCAGTTGGTTGCTGCATGACAATTGCCAAACCAAGGTCTCCTATCTTAACTTCTCCATGGTTTCCATTTACAAAGATGTTGTCACATTTCAAGTCTCTGTGAATAATAGGAGGCTTATGACTGTGAAGATAAACTAAGCCTCGAAGAATCTGTCTAGCCCAACCTTTTATGGCTTTCATGTCAACATATCTATGCTTCTTACGGTATCTGTTAGCCAAAGGTATACAATAATTTCATATTTTCATATTACATCCAAACAGCATAAAGGAAAGGGAGAAAACTGGAAATGATTCAAGAGGACATACTGCCTTAAATTTCCAGATGTGAATAGCTCAGTAATAATGTTAACAGTTTTCTTCTTATCATCAATCCAGGAATTAAAGAACTTTATGATATTTTCATGTTTCAGAGACTTCAATAGATGAACTTCAGAATACAATTTTGCAAGATCATCAACTGACTGCAAGAGTTCATCAATCCGGACTTGGTTCCATGCAACTTCTATTCCATCAGTTTCATCAAAGCCCCTATAACTGCCAGAAAGAGAGAGACAGAGAAATGGATTAAACAGCCTGCTTTTACAACTACGAGAATCTTTAAATATTATTGGATAATAGTTTTCTGAAAGAAATATTTAATGGAATAGAGCAAGTAAAATTCTGAATAAAACTAGAAGACTCCACCAACATCGACATCACCTTTGTCACAAACTTGTTGCGGCTTGCGGTCGATGAATGCAAATGAAAAACAAGATATAAAACTACAAGACTATGAACAAAATACAATGAAATAGAGATTTGGAAGTCGGGACTTTTAAAAAAAAAAAGATTTAAGTATGAGAATCATACACAGTCTTGAAAGCACCCTTGCCCAAGATCTCATTGTACTGTGGAAAATAAAAAATAAAAAAGTTAAAATAAAAAAATAAAGCATAAGTGAATCATAGAATAGAAATAGAATTTCCCACGGCCAACGGGAGCAGATTATAACTATTTTATAGCAATCCATTGCTATGCTTTAACAAAAGGAATATCTCCACAACAAGAATTATCTATATTATCAAATCTTGGGCATGAGACAGAAGTTCTATGATTGCTCATTAAGAATGATAATCAATAACACGTGTGGTTTATGAAGTAAAAGTTGAACATAGTTGGTTAATCTACCTTTCACAGCTGTATCAAGAGAATTCTTACTTGCTCATTTTCACCCTAAGCTAGATTATAGTTTCAGCTTCAAAACTCAACACAATATTACATACAACAAATCAGATAATCACCAAGCCTTAGCAAATTGAACAAAAAGCATTTAATGAGGATTGCATAAAGCACATACCCGAAGATACCGGCCAGTAGGATCTTTCTCTACAAAGTCCTCTTCGAAATCATGAGGTTCCCTTGTTATGAATCCATTGTCCACACGCAATGCCAATACAGCACCAGAATCCATTCTGGGGCTGACAAACCAGAACCAAGGATTTTATTATTGTTAATTAATCTTTTTGAGAGTTTGATTTTTCGTTGTTATTTAAAAAACGAGGGGTCAAAGGTGTTGCTGGTCAACTCCAATTGGTATGAATGAACAACCAACCTCGGACTCGGAGAAAGCTTGGGAATCAATGCTGAACAAGTCGAATGCCGATCGCAGCATGAATCGGCATTCGATGACAATGTTCGGAGGCAATGAACATAAATCCAAAACCCCACCTTCCATATCATAGCAAAAATTCATTCTTAAACAAAACCCAAAACAACCTTTCTCTCAAAATCCATTCTTTTTACCAGCCCAGGTACCGAAACCTGAAAAAGAATCAAAATTTAACAGATGGGTGTCCCGTTAGAGCATCTTCTAAGGGGAAAAAAATTCTCTGGAAAACTTAAAAACAAAAAAATGAGAAAAGGGAGGAAACTAAGCAAGAGGATTTGCTTGGTTGGTGATGGCTGATAAGAAAGAGAGAGAAAGAGGAAGTGATTATTGGGGCGGAAGAGAAGGTGGGAACATACACTTGTATGGTAATCAGAGCACACTCTTTGTATAGAGCTATGCTATTGGAAGAAAAAGATAATAAGGAAACACGTTGGTTAATGATTCAATTCGTTTGGAAATGGAAGTTCGTTAAGAACGCAAGGAAAGCTGAAATGGAAAGCCTGCAAAACGATGCCGTGGGTATGTTCCGAGACTATGATAAAGAAGATAGAATACTTTAATAATGGGTTAACATATATGATATAGTTTCTCCTGTTATAAAAAGATAAAATTTACATTAAGCTTTATATAAGAATGAAATCGTTAGTATTCAATAGGATATGATACTAATATTGGATATCCAATATATCTACACATTATTCAATATATCCTCACGCTACCTAATATATTTATATTTATTGCATTATATTTTATTTTTTCTAATCAGGTACTCATCAAACACATGATATAAGCTTATCAGCCTCATATCATATCCTATTCTTATCAGTCTCATATCATATCCTACTGTCTCTCAGCCCTGATACTTTTATGGAATACATTTTCTTATTTTAAATGATAACCGTGTCCAACAATCGAACCCTAATGTTACTATTAAAAAAAGTTATTTTCTATTACACGATAAATATTAATCCTGAATTTATTTGTGTATCATGAACTATAAAAAGATAAAATTTACATTAAGCTTTAGAATAAGAATGAAATCGTTAGCCTTTTTATACATATCATTTTTGTCTGTTAAAGCATATGTGTCTTCATCATGCCATTAAACTTTAAAAGCTGTGATCATGAAGAATAACCTGAATTTAGTTCCGAATCATCATTAACTATTCTTATTAATCTAAATATTGCTTCGCCACTGTCTCTCAGCCCTAATACTTTTTTGGAAAACATTTTCTTTTCTTTTTTTTTGGTGAAAACATTTTCTTATTTTAAAAAGAGATAATGTTATCTCTCCTACTCCTACACTAATAAAAAAGTGAATCCCATGAGTTTTTTTTTTTTCTATAAATAGTGTGACCCACAAATTTGTTTGTCTGGCATGAAATAATTTATTTCTTGCAAAGATTACTAATACCTTACTTTATACACCTTCAACAAATAATGATGAGACCTTGGTCATATTCATTAGGATCACCATCTCCATCTATCTACTCAGCTATAACACTTTTGAAAATTTATGTAGTGTTACAGATGCTCTGAATTTTTGGTGCATCTTTCATTCACAAGAATCTGACATGTATTTTACTTTTTATCAGATCATTATTTTTTATGATTTTAAAATAAGTTATTTATTATTAATTTGATAAAAATAAGACACGTTTCATACCATGAGTGAAAAATACAAGAAGTTTTCGATACATGCATACTATCAAAGATTTTTTCTAGCACTTTTGATGGGACCAGGCACTGACCACGGGATATAATGAGAGATTTTATACTATGTATTTATAATGTAAAGTACTAAGTTACTCTTTTTTTTTTTCTCATTTCAATAAAATATAAGCTAATATGACACACTCTTACTAATCCGTTTTGCGAGCATTAAAATTTTTCCCCTACTTAACGTTCTATCAGCATCCATCTTTAAGCTCAACATCTCATACATAAGTAAAATATAATTTGAAGATAACATAATTAGATCTGTGTTAAATATATCCATATCCTAACTATTTATCCATAAATCCTTAATGGATAATGACGCAGTTATCTTAACAATATAAACAATAAAAATAAGGAGACAAAGTCCTTACCCTAACAATTAAGAGGTTGAATTCTTTTCACCAAAAAAAAAATGTTGAATTCTACACCAATCGGAAGATCTGCACAGTCCAAACTCAAAAGATAATCTCTATAAATAAAAGGCTAAAGACCTCATGTACACATACTTAACTCATTTATTTGTACACCTTGGTTATAAATCTATTACTTTTATGCAATGTTTAAGATATTAGCTATAAGCCAATCAAGACGTCTATTTATAAGATATCTATGACTACATATCTTATAATATAATTCTACGATTCTCTAGGACCAACCAACTTGAAATAGGAAAATAAAGTTCTGACCATATAGTCTAGTAAATCGTTTAAATTTTTAAACTTTAGCCACATTTGATTTATGAAGCATGACTACTATACTGTATTTTATTTTCTTTTACTTTAAAAAATCGATTTTATAATTTGAGTATATGAAATTTTTGAGATAAAAAAAACCTAGCTTCTTCAAATATGCCGGCTCAAATATTATATTTTAATTAATGTCACGTGACAATAGAAATAAATAATTTTGAAGGATATATATTTATTCAAATAAAGATATTTATTTACAAGCCTGATTTAATTCTTACCTTTTTATTTTATTTTATTTTCTATCTCACTCTTTCTCTCGCCGTGCTCCCTCACTTCTGACGTGCGTCCACTTACTTACCAACACTTCTTGATTTTTTTTATAACACACTTCTTGATTTCTGCAAGGGAGATCACTGGAACATTTTATTTTTTTTTTGCCAAACAAATTTGATTAATTTAAAAAATATATTTTTACGATAAAGATAAAAAGTAACGCAAGTCAGAGCAATGAGGTGTCGTGGTGTAGTTGGTTATCACGTCAGTCTAACACACTGAAGGTCTCCGGTTCGAACCCGGGCGACGCCATGTTTTTTTTTTTTTTTTTTTTTTTTTTCTCTCTCTCTGTCTCAATTGCGGGATGGAAAATGAATGGAAAAAAGTGAAAAGAAAACAAAGGGACAATTATTGGTCTTGGTCGTCTTCCGATCTTCTCTTTCTGACAGGTTCACACAATTTCTACTTCACACTCTCTGTCTGCTCATGAAACAACAATCGCCAGAGAGCTGAGAGCTCCACACTTGTCGGAAAAGTTTTAGCAGAAACACATGGAGACGACGACAAGGAGTACGAGGTATTCGAGGGCGAAACAGAAGGAGGAATTGGCTTCCCTTCTGCGGAAATCATGGTACCATCTAAGGTTGTCGGTTCGACACCCATCTAGGGTTCCTACATGGGATGCCATCGTCCTCACTGCTGCTAGCCCCGAACAAGCCCAATTGTACAATTGGCAACTCAACCGGGCCAAGCGTATGGGTCGGATCTCAAACTCCACCATCACCCTCGCCGTCCCTGACCCTCATGGCCACCGGATCGGCTCCGGAGCTGCCACTCTCAATGCCATCCATGCCCTCGCTCTCCATTTCCAACACATTGGCTCTCAGGTACTCAAAATCAAGGTTCATTTTTTGTATTCTTAGTTTTTAAGTTTCTTAACTTGTTATGAGTATTATTGATTTGAAAGTACGTTATACATTAATGATGTGACATTGCCCCCCATAATTGTGTTTTTCTATTGTAAATGATTCATCCACTGTTTTTACAGGAGTCAACTACCACAAATGGCAGTGATGTTTCTCTTCTGACAATAGTTAACTTGATTGCCAAAAAGCATGTACTATTGCTGCATGCTGGAGGTGATTCAAAAAGGGTTCCATGGGCAAACCCTATGGGGAAAGTATTCCTGCCCCTTCCTTACTTGGCAGCAGATGAGCCAGATGGGCCAGTTCCCCTGCTTTTTGACCATATACTTGCTATTGCTTCTTGTGCAAGACAAGCTTTTGGAAATGAAGGTTTTTTCTTTTTATATAATGTGATTCATCTTAAATTTGTCCTCCTTTTGTATGTGACAAAACATCACTTGTAGTGTTTTAAATGTCGAAACTTTTAAGGGTATCCTGTATTTTATCTTCCTTCCACGTTCGCATCACAGGACTTTTTAAAGCATCTGATATCCAGGTTGTATTGTATTGACTTATCAAAAAAGTCCTTTTTATGACTTTCTTATTTAAAAGTACTTTCTATAAAAGCTATAGCTATTTAGATTTTTTAAAAATATTTGATTTTTGAAAAAAAAAAATATTTGGCTTTTGACTTCTGCTTTTGTTAGAAGCTAAAATTTTTAGCTTCTGAAAAAAGCGGGTTTTTGACATTTTTATGACTTCTACTTCTACTTTTTTTGCATCACAGGACTTTTTTAAGCATTTGATATCCAAGTTGTATCAGTTAAGTTTTAATGTTCACCACTTCTATTCTTTGTCTGCATTCTAATATGCATGTCTAAGGGGATTCTTTATTTATTTATGTATTTTTATTTTCAGTATGAAAGTGGCGATAATATTTATTTTAACCAAAAATTGTATAACAAGTTTCATTGCTCTCTGTCAAATGGATTTATTTGCGAAATTTTTCTGTGGTGCTATATTGGGGTTGGTGTTTTCTTACAGAATTCTTTCAATCTTCCCAGGTGGAATGTTGACCATGACTGGTGATGTTCTTCCATGTTTTGATGCATCTGTCATGACTCTTCCTGAGGACACTTCGTGCATCATCACTGTTCCAATCACCCTTGATGTTGCTTCAAACCATGGAGTAATTGTTGCAGCTAAAACTGAGCATTCAACTCAAAATTATGCAGTCAGTTTAGTAGATAATCTCCTACAGAAACCTACCCTAGAAGAGCTAGTTAAAAACAATGCAGTTCTAGTTGATGGTAGAGCACTTCTTGACACTGGAATAATAGCAGTTAGAGGCAAGGCATGGTTGGAGCTTGTTACGCTTGCGTGTTCCTGTCAGCAAATGATTTCAGAGCTCCTGAAGAGCAGAAAGGAGGTATACTACATTGTTTGGTATTAACATATTATTTGACTGGTTCCATGGATGGAAAGGAAAGGAAAGTAATGGATAAATATATTCTTCGTTATGCTTTGGTATGTAGGGAAAGAAAACAAATTAAGAGAAACTAAATTGATTTTATTTAAAAATAATAATTCTGGAGTTATTTCTGCCACCCTAACCAGTTTGGGATAAAGGTGGTGTAGATGATGATGAATTATGGAGTCATTTGTATTTTAGAATTATGTTATAATTGAATCATGTGTCATTTTTAAAGTATAACTATTTATTGAGGTCAAGAATGCCATTTACTGTAAAAAAAAGTGTGTGTATATATATATATATATATATATATATATATATATATATATATATATATATATTATGGGAAAAGTGTGTATTATTTTAAATGACCTAATGAGAGAAAGAGATAGATAAAGGAGGAGAGAGATCTGTGTGCAGTGGCTTCCTTCAAAATGTGTCCTTATATATATATATATATATATTGATATTTATGTTGGACCTAATATCTGCTGCTGTGGCTTCCTTCAAAATGGGACCGGTACTGTAACAGAAATAGGAAGATGCTCTTCCATATGCTGCTTCCCTTTCATTGCACAGTTCCATTCTACTAAACAAATCATAAATTTTTATATGTTATGAATACACCAAGGACTCCTTCTGTATGTTCCATTGCCAACCATTTCTTTGTCTAGCTTGCTCTGAGTGCTCCCAGATGTTATGTTTAGTAAAACATCATTGTAAAATAAACAAACGCACAGTTATCAAGAGACCTCTATTCGTCGCTTTAACTAACTATATTTGCTGTGTACTTGGAGCTACTTTGGTTCAGCACCATGCATGCAATAAAAGGCTTTCTCTCCAATTTAACAAAATTTTACTTATTGGTTATTTAAATATATACATTTTTTGTGTTGTGTTTCTCCATTCTTATAGTTTGCTCAATCTCACTTTTCCTTCTTTCTGACTTGATTAGTTGATTACTATTCATTTTGTCAATATTTCTTCTAATCACCGGTACATTACAACTAATAGAACCAATTTAGTGTTATTTAAATAGTTATGAAGTCTGTGGATTTTTTTCTACTGAAGCATTCAATGCTTTTATTCATTTGTAGAACAATGAAAGTATTTTATCTAAGAATAAATGCTTTTTGTTGTGCAGATGAGTTTATATGAAGATCTGGTTGCTGCCTGGGTACCTGCAAAGCATGAGTGGTTGAGAAAGCGCCCTTTGGGTGAAGAATTAGTCAATAAATTGGGAAAGCAGAAGATGTTTAGCTACTGTGCCTGTATGTAAAGCCTAATTGCAATCGTATCTGTATCTGCTTCATTCCTTTTATTTCATCTATCTATATAAAAATTTACTTTCATATATCATTCCATTACAGATGATCTGTTGTTCTTGCACTTTGGGACCTCAAATGAAGTTTTAGATCACCTCAGTGGTGTTGGTTCCGAACTGGTTGGTAGAAGACACCTGTGTTCTATTCCAGCAACCACTGAATCTGACATTACAGCATCTGCTATTATTCTTTCTAGTAAAATTGCACCTGGCGTCTCAATTGGAGAAGATTCTCTCATATATGATTCATCTATTTCTGGTGGAATACATATTGGCTCCCTATGTATAGTGGTTGGAGTCAACATCTCTCCAGATGACTATATAAGCGATGAAGATTCAATCAAGTTCATGCTTCCAGATCGACATTGCCTTTGGGAGGTTCCCTTGGTAGGAAGTAGTGAGCGCGTCCTAGTATATTGTGGACTTCATGATAACCCCAAAAGTTCCCTTTCTAGAGATGGTACATTTTGTGGGAAACCCTGGAAGAAAGTTTTACGTGATATAGGTATTCTAGAAAGTGACTTATGGGGGTCATCAGGCACTGATGAAAAGTGTTTATGGAATTCGAAAATATTCCCCATACTTCCTTATGGTCAAATGCTTAAGGTTGCAATGTGGTTGATGGGCTTAGCTAAACAAAAATCTGAATATATGCTTTCTTTGTGGAAATCTTCTCGACGCATCAGTCTGGAGGAATTGCATAGATCAATTGATTTCTCACTAATGTGCATCGGTTCTAGTAACCATCAAGCTGATCTTGCAACAGGAATTGCAAAAGCTTGCATTACCTATGGAATGCTGGGGCGCAATTTGTCTCAATTATGTGAAGAAATTCTTCAAAAAGAGGGTTCTGGAGTTGAAATAGCTAAGGATTTCCTCGCTATGTGTCCACAAGTTCGGGAGCAAAACTCTAATGTACTTCCCAAAAGCCGGGCATACCAGGTGCAAGTTGATCTTCTTCGAGCTTGCAATGATGAAAGGACAGCATGCGAGTTGGAGCACAAAGTTTGGGCTGCTGTGGCTGATGAAACCGCTTCAGCAGTAAGGTTTGGATTTAAAGGTACATGATTTACTCATGCCCCAAGATGCTGTATTCATGAAACAAATTTTGCAAACTGTTCAATGCAACTTACATTCATTTTTTTTTTTTTTTTTTTTTGAGGGAGAAGCAGGGAGGAATTTTGGTACATCTTTGATGACTTGACTTTTGCTTGAGTTAATTGTGAAAACATAAAGGATTTGGCTCAAAATTAGGATAATCTATCTAGAGAAATGCTTATGAGCAAGCAATGCTAAATTATATTCAGAATAAGGATTATTTGCTTTCAACATGCTAGTTTTAACTTTTAAGGCATAATGAATTGCACATTTTCTCTTTCATGATATTGTGCTTATTAGCATAATTAGTACAAAACTATAACTACCTGTTGGCATCAAAATAATGAATAAAAATATAAAGTATGGCAGTTATTTAAAAGAAATTGATATTAAGGTTGAACTGTTGAAAACCCAATTCTTCTATGAAGATAAACTAGTGAGATGTTGGGAATAGCATCTATGTGTGATTTATGGTGAGTAGTAGTAGTTTCTCAAAGTATTATCTCTCAAAATACAGGAGTAGAGAATATCATATCTAGGATTAATACTATTTGGGAGTCATTTGACACCAAAAGAGTGGTTACAAATTGGTATGTGAGTTTTTCTTATAAATCATAGATATAAATTCTCTATTCCTGTATTTGAAAAACTAGACAATAGCTTCTTAATTCTTGTTAAATATTAGGAAAACGAATTATCTGAAGCTGAATTCAGTCTTTTTCTGTAGAACATTTATCAGAGTCTCCTGGTAGCCTCTCCTGTCAGGAGTACCAGAATAATCACAATGATGGCTGCATTCATCGATCTTTCCATCCTAGAAGTGCAAAGGTAGAATTACCAGTTCGTATAGATTTTGTTGGGGGTTGGAGCGATACCCCTCCATGGAGCATTGAGCGTGCTGGATGTGTTCTGAATATGGCAATAAGCTTGGAAGGTTCTCCTCCGATTGGCACCATCATAGAGACAACTAAAACAACAGGAGTATTAATTACTGATGACACAGACACCCAGTTATATATTGAAGATTATACATCTATTTGTGCACCATTTGACGGAGATGATCCATTTCGTTTGGTCAAATCTGCATTACTTGTGACTGGTATTATTCATGATAACTTACTTGTAGATATGGGCATGCACATCAAGACATGGGCCAATGTCCCCCGTGGTAGTGGATTGGGTACTTCTAGTATCTTAGCTGCTGCAGTAGTGAAAGGGCTTCTTCAGGTAATTGATGGGGATGACAGCACTGAGAATGTTGCTAGACTTGTTTTGGTGCTAGAACAACTCATGGGTACAGGAGGTGGCTGGCAGGACCAAATTGGGGGTTTGTACCCAGGGATTAAATGTACTTCAAGCTTTCCTGGAATTCCATTGCGGCTTCAAGTTGTCCCCCTGTTAGCTTCGCCTCAGTTGATTTCCGAGTTGCAGCAACGGCTTCTTGTGGTATTTACTGGTCAAGTAAGTATTAGTTTGTTTATATAAATATGCATTTTGTGTTTCTGCACAGAGAACTCTGCAATAAAGGAGAGAGACGCTTTTTAGTGTTATTTGTCTTATGCAATTGCCTAAAATCTTGTAGTATGTTGATCTTGCAAATAATGATCTGAGTGGTAGAAAGCTTTCATTGTCAACATACTGTTAACATTATATGCATGTGAGTTTGCCTTTTTCTTTGTTACATCAAATTTACTTCATAGATTAGAGCAATAAAGTTGTTACCTTGTGACCTAATGGTCATTGATTCTACTCATGGAAATAGCTTTTTTGCTCACAGGGTACTCCCCAAAGCCCTCAATAGAGAGAGCATCATAGTCTAGGCCACCCTTTTATCAAATTTATGGATTAAACTTCTGTGCTCTTTCCGTGTTGTGTACTAGCCTCCCGAGAATCCACCCGGCCCCCTTTTTTTTCTCTGTTATTTCCTTTTGTTTAAAAACTTTTTTTACCCGATGTACTGGAACAAAAGCAGAGGTATTAGACAAGTAACAAGAATAGTTTTCTAGACTTAAGTTTCAGGAGATGATGTGTTATTTCTGTTTTATTTCATTTGGTCTTATCATTTTGTAGCTAATGCTGCACTTCAATTAATTCATCATCTTTTATAATTAAGTTTGATTTTAATTGCATATTGAATTGTTTTGTAGGTTCGACTCGCAAATAAGGTGCTGCAAAAGGTGGTCATTAGATATCTCCGCCGGGATAACCTTCTTGTATCCAGTATCAAGCGCCTTGTTGAACTGGCAAAGGTTGGGAGAGAAGCTTTGATGAACTGTAACGTAGATGAACTTGGCGAGATAATGTTGGAGGCTTGGAGATTGCATCAGGAGCTTGACCCTTATTGCAGTAATGAGTCTGTTGACAGGTTATTTTCTTTCGCTAGTCCATACTGCTGTGGCCATAAGCTGGTTGGAGCTGGTGGTGGGGGCTTTGCTCTCTTACTTGCCAAAGACACACAGCGTGCCAAGGAACTGAGACAGAAGCTAGAAGAAGATGATAAACATTTTGAAGTGAAAATCTATGATTGGCAGATATTTCTATAATATGGTATGAATACCAATTTCTTGTCATTATGAGTTGTATTATTGTTCATTACATTTATTTTACTATTCTTTTATTTGTATATTTAGTGTTCATAGGAATTCTTGGAATATCATTCAGGCGAGTTTCAGCCTGCGAAACACAGAAATAGCTGCTTGAATCTTTGGTCATGACAAGGCCAATCATATGTTTGGTCTGATATTTTCACATAGTAAAATTTGAAATGTATCCTCTTGATTATTTTAATTGCTCCTTTATGAGATAGATGCAAAAGCAAACATCTAAATATCAATGATAAGCTAATTTATGTGCCAAGCTAATCAAACAATTTTGATAGAGCTTTATATCATCAATGGCGCTCCGATGGTTAGAGGCTAATGCTTACCCATTTTTATATTAAAATAAAAATAAAAATAATGATGACTTCGACAAGCATGCTCGTGAAGGGTGCAAACTCGCATGAAATTTTGTTTCTTGGGAACCGGGAAGGAATAAGATTTACATGCTTGATCTTGATGAGATGAATGGTGAATGAAAGGTGTTTTGCCTGTTGGGCACTCTTCAAAAAATCCATGGAAAATCGCACCTGAGATAAATTAATCAAAGCTGTAATACTTATACGTTCTTATACATATCCATTAAGAATCATGATTTCTGCCACACATTAGATGCAAGAGAGAGTGATTTGTGATAATCGCTTTTAATTAACCACATCTTATCCCTTTATTAATATTTATATTTTTTTTTAATATGATTATTTGCTTTTCAAAAGCGATGACGTGAAATAGAAGGGTCCAATAAAGGATGAAAAGTGAGAAGACTAAATTATTGAAAGGGTATCGCTTGTTAATGTGGCGAAGAATCCAAAGAAACTTCGTCCCCACTGCCAAAATAACCATTATATGTTCTTATAGTCTTTCCCGGGTCAACTGCGAGAAGAAACAAAGGAAAGTAGCGAATGGGTCATCATTATTAATCAATCACCGTCCATTCATCCATCCATAAATCATGATTGATGATCATCGTCGCTATCAAGTTTGTGACATAGAAACAAAATTTTAATAAAATTTATTTATCAATTGGGTTGGTTGAAAGTCGTTGATCAGAAGAATCTTTGGTAAGCTTAGCATGTATTGCCACCCTACAATGTTTGATTTTTAGTTAATTTTCATATGATAAATAATAATAATAATAATAATAACAGTAAAGTATTCATCATCATGTAGATGAATAATGATGTATGTGGGGCCGAGTCCAATATAAGCAAAAGTCGCACTCTTTGGGTGTAGCAGAAGCTGACTGAGACTGAGACACAGAGAGAGAGAGAGAAGAGAGAGAAGAGAGAGAGAGATGGGTTTGCTTACGAACAGAGTGGAGAGAGAGGAGATCAAGCCTGGCGACCACATCTACACCTACAGAGCTGTTTTCACATACTCTCATCACGGTCTTCCTCTTTCTCCTCAAAATCATTTTTCATTTTTTTTTAATTCAACATTTTTTATTTTTTCACAATGTGGGTTCTGTTTTCTTTTTCTTTTTCTTTTTTAATTTGTAATTTATTTGCTGAATTATGAAAAGTGGTTGAATTATGTTGCTGTTGTTGTTCGAGGATGCTCCCCCTCTGCCACGGGGAAAGCATTTTTTTGTTTTGTTTTGTTTTGTCAATTCAATTTGGGTTTTCGTGATTTAATGAAAAATTGCTTTTTTTTTTTTACTTTCGATTGATGGGAGTTGGAGAGGAATTCTTTTCTTTTTTCAACGTGTGTGTGAAAATGTGATATTTGCTGGGTCCCGTGAAGCTTTTGTTTCTCCAACTCGTCTTGTTGTGTCCCTGTGGTTTGATTTTGGTTTTCTTATCTTCCTTGTAATTTTCCTTTACCTGCTACTATATGGATTCTAATTCTTTATTTATTTTTATGTATATAAAATGTATATCCTGCTAACATTGGCACAGTAAAGATCTTGAGCTAAGCTTTTATGTTTAGAGGCATTGCAGTTATTATGTAACTTTTCGTATGATGTCATTCGGGTAATATATTTGGGATTGGGTATATCATATGACCAAATTTATGAGAAATTAATCATTGTTGGACTGGGAGTTGTCTACGATTCAATTGATTAGGTTTTAAGCATTCTCTGTACTTAATTGTAATTTTCTGCTTAGTTCTAACTTCTCAGCAGAAGTGGCATGTAAGGAAATAAAGTAATTTTTGTTCTCTTTTTCTTTGTTGAAGTGAGGAAGCAACTGCTCAATTAAATCAAGATTGATTGTTTGAACACATATGATCGATGAGATTTGACTATGCATGAAATGATCATTTGTAGATATTCATACTCACTGACTGATTAATTTCTGAAGGAAGTCATCATCCAGATTCCACTTTAATTTTTCTAATTTAATTCCTTTGGGACAAACGCCCTTCCTGGAGCTATAAAAGTAACAATACTAATTTACGTAATCATCCTTTCAAATTCTATAAATAGATATAGTTCAATGAAACCATATAGTGGCTTTCGACAATGAACTTATGTTTCAGGGTCCATGACTCTGAAATTTGAAGTGTGATGATTCAGGCATGATGGCATTATAAGTATATGCATTTAGTTGTCTTTTTTCCCTCAGTTTCTTAACGTTGTTGGTTGTTGGTGGGTTAGCCCTGTCCATCATTGTGGTCATTTTTATATTAATAGCTGTTGCAAATAGAAGTTATAGTGGCTATCAATCTGTTAGCAGGGTATAAAAGAAAATCTTCTTTGTCTGATGGATGCTTGGATTCATTGTGAAATTCTTTAGTATTTATCTGTTCAAATGTGGATTATTTTAGTATATTATTGGTAAAGGTTTTAGCTACATTTAGGACCTTGTTCTATGTATTCATTATTTTGTCTCTTTTCATAGATTTATGCCACTTATTTTTAAGCTTTCAAGCTAGATGATGCAGCTGAATAACTAGGGAATTTATTTTGCCATGAAGATGATTACAAATCATTATTTTTGCTGCTTTAGGAAAATCATACCAAATCACTATATAATGAATCATGCCAATTATATCAGCCATCTAATCTTTTAATGTTAGTGCTAGCTGTTCTCCCATCTCAAATTCCTAAGGCTTATTATAAATGGTCGTGCATATAGCTACTACACAATGAAAGAATGACTCACTGGAAAGAGAGCTGTCCTGTTCTCTCTGTTTGCATCATTTGTAACACATTTCATTATTTATACTGTCTCGGTTTATACTGCATTAATTATATTTTAGCTTTCCGTAGCTTAAATTCCTGAGACCTCCCTGCTGCTTTCTAGTCCTTACAGCCATGGGGAAGATGCAAATGTTATTCCACCATCACCTGATGTAAGATGACATTGTTTTGTAGTATCAGCCTTTTCTGCAAAAGTTTGCCACTTATTCAAGTTCATATGGGCATGATCTAAAATGTCTAACTAAATTTAGAATGGCCTTAGAAAATCTTGCATGTTGAATCATGCTTAAATCTAAGTTAGACTGAATCTAAAACCATGCAGGCATTTTTGTTGGGGGAAGCAAGGTTGTACATTTCATCCCTGAGAGAAAATTAAAGTCAATCACAGAGACATCTTCAAACTCGGATGATCCGACATCAAGCCCATGTCCAACCTTTCCTGATTGTGGATTCAGGCAGCCAGATAGTGGTGTAGTTCTTTCTTGCTTAGACTGCTTCCTTCGAAAGGGGTCTCTCTACTGTTTTGAGTATGGGGTTTCACCATCAGTTTTTCTTACCAGAATAAGAGGTGGCACATGCACTACCGCGTTATCTGACCCACCGGAGACTGTTATCCATCGAGCAATGTATCTTCTTCAAAATGGCTTCGGTAACTATGATGTTTTTCAGAACAATTGTGAGGATTTTGCCTTGTACTGCAAAACTGGTCTTCTGATAATGGACGATAATGGGGTTGGAAGAAGTGGTCAGGCTTCTTCTGTTGTTGGTGCTCCATTGGCTGCAATGCTTTCTTCTCCATTGAAGTTGTTGATGCCAAGTCCTGTTGGTGTGGCTACTGTAACAGCAGGAATGTACTGCATGAGCAGGTATGCAACTGATATAGGTGTCAGAAGTGATGTCATCAAGGTTGGAGTGGAAGATTTGGCTGTGAACCTTGGATGGACTTGTCCTAACGAGGAGGTACCTCAAGATGAAACTTCAACTTCACAGAGACAGATTACCAGATAATTTAGCATTCATCCTTATGCACATGAAACTGCTGCATGTGTCTTTGTTAGTTGATCGCAGATGTGGCCTTCATCATTCTTAGATCTTCTGGACTACTACTATGTAAGACTCAATGGGTTTCTTTCTTCTTCTTTTTGTTTCCTTGCCATAATTGGTGCATGTTTAGTTATTCAAGTTGTGGATGGGATGGAATGACAATAATTGGTGCATGTTTTGTTATTCAAGTTGTGCACGGCATCTTTGGTGCATAGTATAGGATAAGGCCTGATAGTATAAGACCCTGATTAAATTTTAATACTATCTAGTGTTTGGTATGATACTGTATAACATAATATCCTCCAATATTTTAAAAATTAATATATTAAAAAAATTATTTTAATTTATAAATATTGAAATGGTATATTAGTTTTTGGGAATTGTACTTGTAAGCAATATTAATACATTAACCCCTTATCAGGCCTAATCCACTACTCCTAGGCCGGATTAAGTTATACATCATTTTGATGTATAAAGGAGTCATGTTGTATAAGCTTATACTATACGATGGTCACACCAAACAACTGAAAATGTCATAACGTATAGTATAAGCTTATACTATCATACCTTATACATCACACCAAACAAGCCCTAATATTTGTAGTATTTACTAATAAAGTATCATCTGCTGTTTTCCTTTGAGATACTTTTTCCTTTTGAATTCCCAGAACGCAACATTCTACCTTCAATAGTGATTGAACCATTTTTCTGTACAGCATACAAAATCACGTTGACTTATATGTTTGCTATTTTTTAATCATGTACGGGCACATTATTAAAAGTGTTTTGTCGATAATGAAGATGTTAATTATTTTCTGTGATATGGGAACACGTTTTTTTTTATGGACAATTAATCGTGTTTTATTTGTAATCCAGTACTTCGAAGTATTTGCAAATGTATGGATTGGTTATACTTCCGTTGAAGTCAGCACAAGTTGTTGACTTCACTAAAAACTGAATAAATTAGGAACACGAACAAGCAAACGATAGATATCATTACTTATTGGCGCTTTACATCAATCTTTTTTTTTTCAAAAAAAAATTGATAATAGATTTTATTTTATCTAAACTGGAAAACGGAAATATTTTCTACCGGTTTAAGAACCGAATCATTTCCGAACCACTTTCAAATTGAACCAAATTAATTTTTATAACTTTATTTTTTTATTTTTTTTCTTTTCAAAAGAGGGTCACCTAAAAATGGTTTCGCCCCACAGTAAATTCTCTACTGGAAAACAGTGGAATCAATTGTTCAGTTAAAGTGGCCGGATTGTTGTGCAAATGCTCTATGGTTTATTCAAACTTTAAGACAGTAATATCAGTTTATCAAAAAAAAGAAAGTAATATCATGTTAAAATAAAAAGATGATTTTTAAGTAATGCTTATAATTTTGAGACTGTTCGTCATCCCAGAACGATTGAAGTTGAACTTATTTTATTTCTTATGTTAAAGCTAGTACACAGACGTGTATATTATAGAATTCACTTGATAAAATGATTCGTAAATCGTAACTTCAAAAAAAAGTCTTAAGGCAATTCTTAAAAGTTAAAACTTAGATTAAAATATATTTTAATTTTATTCTCATAAAAAAATAATTTAATTCATAAACATAATTGTTTGTAATTTGATTCTTATTAAAACTTTAAGACAGTAATATCATGTTAAAATAAAAAGCCTTATAAATTTTAAGTAATGCCAATATAATTTTGAGACTATATATCTCAACACTCATCGTTTATTGTTATTATCCATTGGAACTATAACACACAGTGAAGTATAATAATTAAATTTAAAATAAAAGTCACATAGGATTTGGAAACATAATCTCATTTGATTTCTATATTACATAATAATTTTATGTTATAATGATAATACTAATTATGTATAAGAATCAAATTAAAATTTAGTTTTGATAAAAATGAATATATAGGTAATACTTAAACTGGGTAAATAATTTAAGTGCTTCTCTTTTTTCATGTCATATGAGGTAGCATCTCTCATGCCATAGACGCAACATTGTACCATTAATAACTATGTACAGCCACTTGACAGAAGATTATTTATAGCTACTCTCTATAACCGATAGGTAGTATATAATTATAACATTAAAATTGATTTTTTTTTCTCTTATAGACAATTCTTTAAGAAAGAAAAAAATAATTATGTTATACTATGTACTACCGGAGTACATTTTATAAAAGATAACTGTAGATAACCTAATCTGAAGTGACCGTAGAATCCCACATATATATATATATATATATATAATAACATTTCTCCGGTCATCTCTTATAAATATGTACTCCTCAGAATACATAGTTATAATATTAAAGTTAATTTTTTTTCTCTCTCCAGAATTTTTTCAAATATTTATCGGTTGAGTGAGAAAACAATAACTTTAACGAGGCTCAGAGCTTTGTTCCTCCCGCCCTTACAATTTGCTATATATTCATAGAGATGATTATGTGAGGGTTTCTTTTTCTTGATATATATATGTGGGGAGAGATCATTTGACTCTAAAGTAAGATTTATAAGTCTTACTCCTTATCCTAACCGTTGATTTCCGTCCATCCAACGGTTATAATTTAGGAATTTATATTAATTAATTAATTATTAATTATACTATAAATGACAACCGTTTTTTTCCATATATATATAGGAGTAAGACTTAAAAATCATATAGAGTCAAAAGAACTTTCCCCTATATATATATATGGAAATTAATTTTCTCATTTTAAATGAGAAAATGTTCTTATGCTACACACGCAATACATTATACATAAATAGAATCCACAAAATAGTGAAAAGATAAAAAAATAAAGATGGGACCCACCTTTTAATTGTGTGTGTAATATGAGAATCTTTTCTCATGTAAAATGAGAAAAGATTAACCCTATATATATATGGTATATCGACTCTAATTATTTATTTGATTTTGATCCATCGACAAGCCTATTATATTTAGATAATTCCAAGTCGAGACTAGTCACATTTAATGCTCCTCGATCGCCCCTCTCCAAATATGTATTTGGTTAAAATTTTACTTAAATTCTCTCTCCTAGTCTATTCAACTTGTGTTGCCAATTGAGCTATACGCATTGAATTATTTTTCGAGACATTCTAGTCCTTTATTCTCTTTGTTTGTTCGGCGTTTATCACCAGAATTCCAAAGTTACATTAATTTTTATTATTATATATATATATATATATATATATATATATATATATATATATATATATATATATATATTCCAATGTAGAAAACTAAATTTTTTTGCAGTAATCACAAACATGATCGAGTACATCTTTAGAGTTATAAGAGTAGAAATTCCTTTATTATAAGGAGAAAAAATGGGATTTCAATAACATTATAGAAAAAAGTGAATAGAATAAATAAAATTAGACGAGTTACTATTTTAAAATTAATAATAAAAGTATTACGAAAATATTCTGAAAATAAAGGTGCTCTCACCTTTGAAAAGGAGATTAAATATTAGTTTTAGGAAATGATACATGTAACAAATTATACAGTTCTATAATACGTTAACAATGTGGAAAGAACATTTTGATTTTCAAAGATATTCATACCCCCTAAGGAAAAGAAAATGCTAATTAGGAGACTTCTAGGGCATAAGAAGAAACGCAACACAAAAGAAAGAAAAGGTGTTTTGTCTGCCAATTGAACTTACTCGAAGTGAAAAATACAAAGATAATGGCAACAAAATAATAGTTAATTAATCGTCGACATGTGAAGGCATTGACCTGGCCAGGTGAAGAAGGAAAGGAAATGCTTTCCACTTTGCTTCAGGGAATGTTTGTGGGGTCCCACTAAAATGGGGAAAGAAGGTGGGGTATTCAGAATTTTTTGCAATCTTTGCACATAATTAAATGTATAGAATTAAAGTGTGATGGATGATGACGTAGGAAATCATCACTCTCGTGGAATTGAGGATATGTAACGACGAGTTCTTCTATTAAAATAAACAGCAAGTGGGTGACCATTGTATTAGGTTAGTGTTTGGTTGGGGCAGGTAATCCAGTTTTCAAGATTTGCCCAATTTGTTAAAATATGTATATGGGTTTATCATCAATCATTTAACATATGACCACAAAAAATTTCCAACACACACAATATTTTGTGGGGCGCACAGCAAAAAAATAATTCCTACATGTTTTTATCTCTACAAATAAGATTTCAATCTCTATAACATTAAAATATAAAACCCGTATATATGACAGCTTGCTGTTCAAATACATGCTCTTAACATTATGGTTCACTATTTTACTATTCTAGCTAGCTTGCATTACAATTTACAAGTGTGTGACGTACGTCCTCTCATCAGCCACCCTTGTTTCTCCTTTTTCAGTTATATATCTTTTTCCTATTATTCTTCCCAATAATTCCACCAAGTGCTTTCATAGTTGGAAGAATCTCGGGTGTGATAATATAGATATCAAAGCTGACACAACCCACTAATTTTTGCACAGACACATACATATAGAAAGGAATTAAAAGAGCACAAATTAAGCACCCAACCAATATATAGTTGAGTCTTTCCTTAACATCAAAAGTCATTTGGACCAAATCTTTGAAAGCATACATCAATAAAGGTGATCTACTTCTGACAGAAGTATTCATGAATACAGGTTGCATGACTTTAGGCAAAAGCAGGCCCTATATTCACCTCTTCATCTATCTCTAAATACAAAAACAACCAAGATGAGTTGTAAAATCCTTACATTGCTCCAATATTAGCAGCAAATGTACTGTATGCAAAACCAAAGTAAACCATACGTATCCTATTGTTAGTTCTGAAAAGCTTCAAACAAATTATAATGATCCATGTAAAAGGATAAAAATAGGGAAGATAAAGAAAATTAATAATGCAGCTGGTTCTCAATTTCCTTGTCCTCCAATTACGTACTTTAATTTATATTATTTCCTTACCATGATGACCCTCCATTAATCATTCCAGTCCAATATCCAGTTGAATTTCCTTGTTCTTTATTGTGTTCCACTTCAACACCTGCAGAAAGCTGCTTCATTTCTCCAAAAGGGAACAAAACCCTCCCACCATTTTCTTGTACACCATAAGACCCGTTTCCAAGCCCATCAATTGAAAAACCAAGGTTTGGTTTAATTTCTTGCATGGGAAACCCAGATGGGTAAATAGCAGCATTATTTGAACTTGACATCAAGGAATTAGGAAAATAAGGATTATTCAAACCCCTAGAACTAGAAGCCGTGTTAGACTGAAGTATCTCAACTGCTGAGAGAGAAGTAGGAACAACAGAAGAAGAGCTATGGTCAAGTTTGGGCATCTCAACATATTGAGACATGCCATGATACTTCTCCATATCTGGGAAAGCCAAATTAAGATCATGGCCTCTTTGCATTTTAGGGTTTTGTGAACAAATAGTTGAGACTGAGAGGCTTGGTGGATTTAAGTCTGGAACCTTTGGTGAAGCTGTTGACAATGATGATGATGATGATGATGATGAAGTCATGACCTTCTTGTTCTTCCTGGAACCACCTCCAACGGGAACGTTTCTCAGAGATCCACCTTCAGTCCAATACCTTCTGCAAGTCTTGCAGAAATATCTTGGTTGTGTGAGGCTATAGTTGTTGTAATAACAGAACTTTGTGTTGGTTGAATTGCACCTTGGACAGTTCAATTGTTCTTGTGGTCTTGCCTTTTTCTCCAACACTGAATTGGGACCTATCCCTTCCATGGCTCTCACAAATTCAACCTCCTAATTAGAAAACCCAAAAGAGAGAAAGAGGAAAGCAATAATTACATATTGTTCATATGTGACAAGAATCTGAGCCCCGTAATTTCAAGTTAATTTACATAAGTCAAAAAAACAAGGTAGCTAAAATAACAAACAATCCTTCTTTTTATGCTTTTCAACAACAATTATCACATGAGCAAAAAGGTAAAGAAGAGGAAAAGTAAAAGCAGTATAGCAGTGCTTTTGTATTTAGGATCTGATCATAACTTTTATTGGTAGAAAAAGAGAGAAGATAGAGAACAACATCATCTCCTTGATATAGCTAGAAGATGAAAAAGATACAAATAATTCTTACATCTAGTGGAACTTCATATTTATGTCAGCTTTAATTTAAACAAGCCAAAACTCAGAACAAATAGCTCGGAATTTTTGCTTCAAGGAAAAGACATGAGAAAAAATCGAACCCCACCTTTGGCCACTGAGTGGCAGCCATGAATTCAGACATGAAAAGAAAGAGAAAAGCAACGGATGACTTCAGAGAGAGAGAGAGAGAACTCACCTTGTTTGTCTTCAGCTGCTCCTTAGTGCAAGAAAGAATGTTTTAGTTCGTTTGTGGAGTGGCTTTATCTGTTGGCTTACTTTATGAACGATGCAAAGGAAAAAGAAAGAGAAAGTTAGAGAAGAGAGATGTGTCTGTTTTGACTATACTTGCAATACCTCTTCATTAAGTATGTTTTAGCCTTTATTTTTTTATTTTTTTTTGAGTTAATCCAATTCTAATTACTTTGAAGTGAGTTAAGCTTTTCTTTGATGACTATAAGAGATTAATCTGGAACGAAGGGAGGGTCAAGTATGAAGATATTTAAATCCCACAAAAGTGATATATATCAAAAGAGATGATCATTTTCGAATATTTATACCAACTCATCCAAACGGACCTTTTCCTTTCTAATTACTCAGCTTCTTTGCTACCAACTCATCCAAATGCCCCTAGAAAACTAATTTATTTTACTTATCGTTTTGGTCTGCTTTTATTATGTGTGGTGGAATTAATAATGAGTATATGTACTATGGACTTGGGGTGGCTTTTCTTTTTTTAATGATATAGACTCTTTGCTAATGTTTCACTTGTCAAACCTTCTTTTTCTCTAATCAAGGACAATCAATTATGAGAAATTATTCTTTACGCTTATCAAAGAGGTTGTATTTGAATGGTTTGATTCTTGCCTTTAACCGTATGCTTTTGCTGCAAAAAAATATTTCCCCATGTTTTTTTAGCAGTTAATTACATATACTAGCTAGGGTTTGCTTACAAAGTAATCAAACACAATATTCAATTCTCTTCCATAATGATCCGTCTCCTTCATTTTTCTTATATTTGTGCTATACCTTGTAAACAGTTTGTGTTAGAGAAATTTCCAAATCCTTTGATGGTGACTGACCAGATGACTTCTCAACATGGGCAAGCAGCTAAAATGAGCTGAAACCATAGTTGAAAGCTCAAATTAACCACCAGTTAATAAGCATTAGGGTGGCCATAATTAACAACCTTGCTCTAGAAGAGTGAAACACTTGATGTAATTTATTATTTATTAAATATAATATCTTTTTCAATTTTATACTTAACTCTAATATTTACCTAATCCCCATGTTTTTTCCAGGAAAAGATCAAACGAGCAATGGACGTATTTGAGAAAATGTCGTTTTAAATGAATAAATGGGAGACTGATCACAGAATATGATATACAGTCTATTTTGTCTCCAAATTTAAGGTTATCATGTCATCACGTCATTGGTTGAGTGATAACATGACAGTCTGCAAAATTATATAGTGAATTCTAAGAGTCTTGACTTAAAGTATTTCCAAGTCCTTTTGGAGAAATAAATCTTTTTGTCTGCACACACTCTCTCTCTCTACACTTTTATTAAAGGAATTTGTTTATTGGAGATAATTTTATGGGTTCGCTTTTATAGTGTCAATGTCACTTTTAGAAGGAAATTAAGATATTTTTGTAATTATAATTTTTTTAGGATTATAATAGTCTTTTTTATTATAATTTTTTAGTTTTTCAACACAAAATTATACGTCATTTTGGAAGCAAATGTAGATGACTTATCTAATTTCACTTTAGAAACATTAAAGCCTAATTTTATATGTTATATATATATATATATATCTCTCTCTTATACTTTTTTTTTTTTTTTTTTGGTGAAATCTCTACACTTTTATTAAAGGAATTTGTTTCTCTAATGGTTATAATTTATGGGGTCATATTTATTAATTAATTATTAATTTGCAATAAATTATAACGGTTAGATTGACGGAAATCAAAATGAGTCATTTTGAGGCGAAAAAATGTGTTTTTATAATTATAACTTTTTTTAAGAGTATATGGAATTTTTTTCATTATAATTTTTTTTTTCATACTTGCTGCACATTTTTTGAAACCCTAGTCATAGTTAGGCCTATATTCTCTTTAGAAACATTAAAGCCTAATTTTATATGCTATATATATAAAAAAGTATGTGTAATCTATTTTTTCTCTTATTTTCATATGAGATTTATTTATTATAGGTGATAAAATTATCTCCTATGTTTGAGCAACACTGATCCCTTTATTACCAAAAAAAAAGAAGCATAAATTTTTTTGTTAATTGTAATAACTTTTGATAAAGACAACGCAGAGGAGAGACACTGATGGAATTTGTGTATATTATTCGGCGAATCTATTTTTTTTATTCCATAACTCTAATTATTATTTTTGGGCAAAAACTCTTATAAATATAAAATTAATCATGAGTCGAGTGATGTAACAATTATTCAACTCTAAATTTATGTACTCATTTAGAAAAATAAAAAATAAAATAAAACACAACTTTGGCATTTAACCAGTATCGCTAGTAGTTGTTTATATACGCATCCATAGTTGAATATGCTTGTATGGTCCAGCTAAAAAGATGTACCACCCATTCTTTAGACTCTTGTGGTACCTAAGATTAAACATAACATCAAATTAGGTCATAATAATAAGTTGATTCATTTTAAACAAGTATTATTAGATACCATTGTTCTGGGTATTTTTATGCTCTTATATTAAGAATATTACATTAAGGATTTTAAATTCAAATCTTATTGATATGCCAGGTGGAAATTTATAGAAAATAATGAATACTCGCCTATTTTGCGTTATATCTTTATTAAGTTTCTTGGCCTAAAATGTAGTATTTTTTTAATTGTAAAACCTAGTATATCTACTGAAATTAATTTCTCCAATTAATTGTATTTTTTATTTGCAAGAGGGTGTTTGGTATCATAGATTTTTTTTTATCTGGAAAAAAAGATGGTTGAGGATTTAGTAAGAATTTTTTTGTCCCAAATAAGTTACAAAAAAAGTGTTTGGTTGGCTAAAATTTTGTCGGGAATGTTGGATTCATTTTACTGATGCTATGTTTAGTTGATGATAAAATATTGATAGGATAGTTATTTGACTCAATATATTATATTCAGAATTTAAGACCCTAGGCAAAAAAAATATCAAAGGATCAATGGGATAATTATTGCCTTTGTGTAGTTGAAGAGGGAAATACCTGGGGGAATTATTTGCTGAATTTTTTTCACAATACTCATACCAAATATGGTAATTTAATATTCCCCACCCATTTTCTCATCATTTAATACCAAATACCCATACCAAACACCCCTAAAGGCATGTTTGACACCTCTTCTTCTTAAGCTAAAAGCTACTTTAAGCTAAAGTTTAAAAAAAAATCAAAATTAAAGATAAAAGTTATTTGGTAATTATATAAGATTATTCTGATAGTTTTGAAGGAAAAAGAAAATAAAATAACTTAGTATTAAGATGGATTATTAGGATAGAATATAAAATTTATAAATAAAAATTTAGAATAAGGATAAAATTGTAAAATAAATATGAAGAGTAAAAAAAAAACTGCCATACACCTTGTAAAGAGTCAACCAATTTTCCTCTCTATAGGTCAATGTTTGTTTAAGGTTCGGCGATTCTTGTAAAAGATATAAATTATATTCTTTTAACAGTTTTAATTATATATTTTTGAAAATATATAATTATAATATTAAAGTTGTATTTTTTTTTTCTTCCTTTTTTTCGGAAACAATATGCTGATGTGAATAGTACAAAAAATATAATTTTAATATTATAGTTACATATTTTCAGGAATGCATAATTAAAAATTCATAAACTTGTGTCATTTTAAAAGACACTCTTTTTTACCTTTCTTTAATTACTGACTTGAGCGATTTTGCAAACGCACTATAGTCCACTACCGTCTTTCTGGCTACCACCATGAACCAGGAAGAAGTTCATAAACACTACAGTCCAGTTCAATAACAAAAAAAAAACTTATTAATAATTTTGCATCCTAAAATCAGCTACAACGTTGTTTTATGAGTCATGATTGTGTTTCTTCGTAATCCATGGGGGGATAGCATTATTGTGACAGGGATAATACCAAAACAAAAGGTATGGGAAAAGATGGGTGAACTTTTCAATTGAAATAGTGGCAGTGATAATAGCCGACAAGAGACGACAAAAAGAGGCCACAGTGGGTCCTAAATAATGTGCGATGGGATTGGAAAAAATAAAATAAAATAAAATAATCCTTCAATTTTTTAATAATATCCACGAAATCTTTTTTAGTCCCTGATAATAAAAAAAGGATCAAATTGATCCTTAAAATGATAGTACTTATTAACAGAAGGATTAAAGTGACCATTTTTTATTATTTTAGGGACTAATTTGATCCTTTTTTATTGATAGAGACTAAAAATGATTTCGTAGATATTATCGGGGATAAAAAAATGGTGTTTAGGCAATTTTTAATTTTTAATGAACCAACTATTAATTATGCAATTAATTATTTAAATTAAAAAATTTATAATATCTGAGTTATGATGGGTGGAAGGTGGGTGTCAATTCACACTCTCGCTTTCTCTCACCCCTTTTGGTTGTGAACTTGTGATGGCGACAGCAATTGGTTTAAAAATCTTCCCTAGAATGCCAAAAAATGTCCACAGAATCTCACTCACCATTTCGGTGTGGATTGGTATACTTTTTATTTTATTTATTTTTTTGGTAATAGAATTTTATTTTATTTTATTCGTTCAACCTCAGCTTTTAACATTACTCCATCGTTTCGTTTATAACCTGTTTGAAGTCATAATTTTTCTTTAATTATTTTTTTTACTAACATTTCTTTAATTATTATTGTTATAAGGAATTTAAGTCTACTTGGGTTCTGTTCCATGTTATTAGCAGTCAGCCACATCAACAAATATATGATACTTGAAAAGTATTTCTAGAGATAAAATTATCTCCGGTGAGCTCAAAACAACGTCGTTTTGGATTATAAGATTAAAAATAATGATAAAGACTAATATAACATTGCAATATATTAGAATTACAAAAATAACTTAATTTTCGTTCCAAAATGACATCAGTTTGTGCTCGATGGAGATAACTTTATCTTCAGTGACTGAAAAAATCCTTTACCCCTTATTTAATTTCTGATAGTTTTTTCCCTCTTTTTTATGGGTATACACAGACAATAATATAAAAATAAAAATTACAAGTAGTGGGGAAAAATTTAATACGGTCTAGGCCCACCATTTCTTTTTGATTTTTTTTTCCCTTTGTTCCTTCTTTTTTTCCTTTTTGAGAGGGACCACCATGGTCCCGGCCCACAAAAAATCTTCTCAAGTAGCGGAAAGTGAAAAAAACTAATCTATAAATAACTAGTCTTCAAAAAAAAAAAAAAACTAGTGGCATCGAACCGAAAGTAATCTTTGACAGATAAAATGATATTATTAGTTTATTTTTGAATGAGGATTAATCTCATCCTTCTTTAATGAGAAAATTTAATAGACTCATCATTTTAATGAAGGATAATTTTCTGAGGCTGTATTATGAGGACAAGGTAAGAGGAGGTTAAATGTATGTATATATATATATATATATATATATATATATATATATAATATATATATATATATATATTATTAGATGCAGAATGCTATTAAATAAATAAATAATTATAAATTTAAAAAAATTTAAAAAATATTATTTTTTTACCGAAATACTTATAGAAGTCTTTTAGAACATAAATTGCCGATATTTTTTGCATAAAAAATAATATTTAAAAAAGACTCAAGACAAGACCTTAACAAGTTTTTAAAAAATTAACTGTAATGTTTCTATTACTATATTTTCATACACTCAATACAAATTTTGTTGTATTATTATATAACAACTTAAACTATTTTACCAATTCGACAACTATAATATATCTTATCAAATTAAAAAAAAATACTAATGAAATTATTTTAATAAGAATTTCTTAAAATAATTTTTTTTTATCATTTGATTCATTTATTTTAGATCTTAATTTATGAATTAGATAAAAAGTTATTAAAAAACTTAATATATAGTTTTATTAAAATATATACAGTTAATTTCATAAAAAAATATAAGTTTAAACTATTCAAAATATATCAAAAACAATTTAAAAAAAATAAAATATAACAAATTAAATACATAAGTCATGATTTATAATTAGGGTTTAATGTTTCTCATTTTATAAGGGACAAAATTATATCCTACACATACATGAAAATGTGTAGCACTCATGTTGGACTATATGAGTAGAAGAGAGAAAAAGAAAATATGAACCTTACAAACTTTTATGTGTGTGTAGGAGATAATTTTATCTCTTACAACATGAGAAACATTAAACTCTAATAATTATCTTTCAAAATTTAATTTTATGGTTCGAAATATTTTAATAGTTTTGTTTAATTTGCATTTGATATATTTTGATTAGTTTGAATTTATATTTAATATATTTTTATTAAATTAAATTAATTTATTTCAATGAATTTATGTACTAAGGCTTTTTAATAAAGAATTTATTCAATTCAAATAATTTTAGATTAAATAAATAAATCATATGATAAAGAAGAATGTATTTTAAAAAAATTTCGTTAATGTTTGTATTAAAAAAAATTATTTAAATTAATAAAAAATTAAACTAATCATTTAAAAATTAAAATAAATAAATAAATAAAAATTCCGTGGGACAGGGCCCCAGGCACGAACTCAAAGGCCCCACTGAAAAATAGCTTCTATAATCTATTAAGACAAATTAATACCATTGTCATGTTACTGAAAGAGACAAAATTTTAGAGCGTTTGATAGAAGAAATTTTTTTTATCTGAATATTTTTTTCGGGAATATGATAGAATATTTTTTTCCGGTGTAAATTACAAAAAAAGTATTTGATATGTCCAATTTTTTTTCGGGAATAATAAGTTAATTACACTGATATTATGAGAAAATAAAAATATTATGTATCGGATGATATTTTCGTTTGGGAAATGATGTGTAAAATAAAACGATGGGAAAAAAGTCTCATGAGATTATTTTCAATTTTTTCATATCAAATATTGGAAATAAATTTATCGCATCTCACTCTTCCAGAAATTTTAGAAAAATCCTCATACCAAACAACCCAAATAAAAAAGAGAAAATGAGATGAGGGAAAAAAAGTTCGTGGCACCCAACAAATTTTTGTCTCTCCAGCCTACAGGAACGTGTAATTGGAAAACATGTTACGGGTTTCTATAATAATATTTCCCTTCTATTAATACAAGCAGCTGGCCCTTATAGAACTTTATAATATTATACAAACTATATGTATATATTGATAAATTCTTCGTAATAATGAGATTCACCATTTATTAGAGGTGAAAAATGGTTACGTATTGTTATAAAAAAAAATAATAAAAAAAAATGGTTACGTGAGGTTAGACTATGCCATAGATTTTTATTTCAAAAGCTATTTAAAAAAAAAACACTTATCGAAAAAGGTCAGTTTCAATGTCTGTTTTTAAAAGAAAGTAAAAGTCATAAAAAAAAGTCAGAATTCTACTTTTTTGAAGCTAAAAATTTTAGCTTTAAAAAAAAAAACAGAAATCAAAAACCAAATATTTATTTAAAAATTTAAATAGCTTTAATTTTTTTAAAAAATACTTTTAAAATAAATAAGACATAAAAAAAAAAAGTTTTCCAAAAAGAAATCAATACAAACCGGCTCTAGTATTAATTTTTTTACTAATATAAGATTTATTAGTATTACCACCAAATATATTAATCAATTGGTGATAAGTTATTCTAACTTAATTAGTGGAATTAAATTTAAGTTTTTGGGAACACAACTGGCTCAAATCGGACCAGTCGAATAATTGAATAATTGATGAACCAATAAATAATATCGAAAAAAAAGTTAAATTAGGATGGATCAACGTGGTCATAAAATCTAATTATGTCAAAATTATTTAATACTTCATTGATATATATCAAGATTAATGTTATATATGTTTTTTAAATACATAAAACACACATTATTTTGGAAAAAAAATAACTAAAATTTTTTTAAAAAAATTGAACCTGTTGACGTTTTAATTATTTAAATTTGTGCAAAGGATTTCTCGAGTCAATGGAGATAAATTATCTAGAGTAAGCTCATGCTGTCATTTTGTGGCGAAAATTAAGGTGTTTTTGTATTTCTAATTTATTGCAGGGTTATATTAGTCTTTATCATTATAATTTTTGAATCTTATAACTCAAAACGACTTCATTTTGGATTTACCGGAGATAATTTTATCTCCAAAGAAATATTTTTCCTTTAAAATTTTATTCATTTATTAAAGAAATAGAATACCATAGTTTGATTTAAGCCGGAAATTACAATTCTTGTATTCTGTTTTAAAAGAGAGAATATGACTTTTTTTGAAGATGAAATGCAATTTACTTGGTATGAAATGATTCTGAATCAGGAGAAACTCCAATTATTTTTAATTGAATTTTATTAATTTTGTTTTTTTCCTATTATACTATCCTCATTTTAATATGAGAAAAGTAAATCTTATGTTATAGAAGAATTCAAATATCATGTTATAGATACATCAAATGTGGGATTAACTTATTTAAAAAAATAAAAAAATATATATGGCACACTTTTTATGGTGTACGTAGGAAGATGTTTGATATTTTTGTGTTGGGTAACATAGAAAAATAAACCCCTTTTAATATATGCTTAAAAAAAATGTTTGTTCAATAACTTGAAATCTTGAATTAGGTATTGGAAGTAACATGACTTTCTATTCCTCAATCAACCTCTCATTAATCATTTTCAGGACACTCGTTGCTATATTTAAAAAATATGGGTTTTCTAATTTTCATGTAATATGAGAATTAAAATTTCATGTTGTAGAGATAAAAAATAAGTGAGACCCATATGTTAGAAAAAATTATGTGTTTAATGATAATTATAAAGTTATAACATCAAGTGAAAACACATTATTATTTTAAAATTTTAATTTATACAAAATTTAAAAAAAAATTATATATAGCAACTTTTTCCTTTTAAGCTCTGGAACTGATGTTTGATATTCTTGTATGAGGATGGATATTCTTACTACCAAAATCTCCTTCTACCAACTCACTACCTATCTAATCACCATTGGATCAACATTTTCTCTTTTTTTAAAAACTTTTTAGCATTCTCTCTCTTTATTCAGTGGTGATTGTATATAATGAGTTTTAGTTAATCAGAAGATTTTGATAGTAAGAATATCCCTCGTCTTTTTGTATGGGTCTTTTAAAACTTACTTAAATACTTTTTTTACTGGAATATTTAACTTATGTATTGCTAAGAGCTGAAGATAGTCGTTAAAACATAAAGTGGGCCATTTAAAATAGAAAAATAAAACCCAAATCCAAAGCATGGAAATAAGCTGGGCCTCTGCCTAATATTTTTCTCCTTGTTTTTTATTTTATTTTATTTCGTTGTTGCGTTCGATTTAGACTGGACATCATATGATGGCCCAAACATTAGGCTATAGTCTGATGAAACTGGATTTTTCAATTTACTAGTTTTCATGTATTTAATGATAATTATAAAGTTATAACATCAAGTGAAAACACATTATTATTTTAAATTTATAAAAATTTAAATAATTAATATCAAAGTGATGTTACAAAATTTAAATAATTAATATCAAAGTGATGCTTTTAATTCATGTGATTCAGGCATTTTTTTTTCACTGAGCAAAATAAGTTTTTTTCTGTATGGAAAATATGCTATTTTAATTATCTCAATCGGTTTATTCGCTTCCCCACTGGTTGAGATGATTTCAACGAGTATCATTACGAATGCTAATATTTAATTTCCACTAATCGAATATTTTATTACATAATAAATCTTGTTTAAGCAAATTAGTGTGTTGTTTTTTTATTTAATTACGTGATTTCCCATCATAAATTCTCCACTAATCGAATCTATATGAATTTTTTGTTTGTCATGCAATCTGAATATTTGTTTGCAATCCCGCAAAAAAAAAAAAAGGTACGCGTATGGTCAAAATCTGCAAATACAATCGTGACAATTGAAGCGAGTGCTTTAAAATGACCCAACTGCAGGTTGCATGAAAAGGAATATTCTTAACTATAGATGCAGGCAAGGAAAGTGCAATATAATGAGCACTGTCCAGTGATCTGTTTCTTTATTTTGGTGGTCCATGTTCTCAGAGACAACTGTTGTGTTGAGAGCCCCAATCAGACAGACACAGACTCATGACCAATGAATGCAAATAACTGCCGAAAACAATTTTGTACGTTTATTACGTTGCCCATATATATAAATTGTGACCAAATACAGAGGGAAGAGATATATCATGGGCCGTACATTATTTAGTGCTGGTATCCAACAAGCATATATGCATGCCGAAATGGCTCTCCATCATGCACACACCAGTCTACCTGTCATTCCTGTATCTAACGGCCTTTCCTACCATCATTTTCACAACTTTTGTTTCAGTATTTTCAATTTTGGATAAACTTTAAAAAATATAATTTCAAAAAAGTTTAGAATTATGTAAAGGATGTTTAAAATCAGTGGCGGAGCCAAGGTTCTGATATAACTGGGGCCAAAAAATTTGACATATTAAATTATCAAAATATTTATTGTAATTATACAAAATTATTAGGAAAAAAGTTACCATGAATTCTAACATGCTTATCTAAATTATTTACTAAAAATTTCAACACTGCACCATCTCATTACTTATCTAATCACCATTGAATTTGAATTACTATTTGTAGAAGAGAAAATTTTAAGATTTATCAAAAAAAAATACGAATCTAAATAATGTATGTAGATCGAGGTGTCTTTAAAAAAATCAATTCTAAAATAAAGAAATTAGCAGCTTTACATTAATCTATACAAAAAGTTACAAAAAACAATTAAGAGTGTTTGGCATGGTTTTTTTAGTGGGATTCATTTGGGTATATATAAAGTTATTATTTATTTTTTTATATAGGGAACCCCCACACAGATATATCATAAACCAATACCATTATACTAAGTTGCATATATCTTTACAATTTATATTTTTTATGCTTGAAATGAAAATAAAGGTGCTGTAAGTCACTAAGTTATCATGCACACACCATGTATCGTATAAGTATTAAGTAATTGCTTGCAATTTCTTAATTATTTATAAAATAGTTATTGTGAGAAAGAAAAAATAACCTTTCAAAGAGCAACCGGGAAATGCAATAGGCTTTGTCTATGAAAAAAAGCCTTTTGCATAACTTCATGATTTTCAAAGAGAGAGTATATAAAGACGATTCAGATTCAAATATTTAAGGAAACACTAAAGAACAAAACACTCAAAGTATATCTTCACAAAATAAAATCAATCACAATAAAATTAGGAAACTTTCAGAATAAAAAAAGCACCAATTTAAGAGCAAATATCATTGGGGTTTCTAAGAGAGAGAAACAAAAAAAACAAAGATGAGGTTTCTCTACTGAGAATGTATTAGGCTATTAACTGAGAGACAAAAAACATAGATATAAATTGTATAATTTAAAATGATAAACAATTTTAATTAATTATATAAACTTATATAAAAAAATTTTTTTAAAAAAAGTTTAGAATTATGTAAAGGATGTTTAAAATGAAGTCAGACAAAATATAAAAATATATGACTATAATTAAGGGTTCGCTTTTTCTGCAATTACTGCATATACGTTATCTACAGTAAGTCCAATATGACGTCGTTTTGGGGCGAAAATCATGGTATTTTTGTAATTTTAATTTATTTTAGAGTTATAATAGTCTTTATATTTATAATTTTTTAAGATTTCAATATCAAAATGACATCGTTTTGGGAATAAATGTAGATAACTTATCTGCATTAACTGCAAAAATATTTTTCCATATAATTAATTCTAAACAATAAATTGTTATCGAATGTTAGTTTTGGCATATTATCATGGAGAAGGTTGTATTTACAAATTTTTGTTTACAAACTCTTATAAATTACACTATGTCTGACCGATCATATACTAATCAAGAGTATATGATCGGTTTCACAAAAAAAAAAAATGTATGATCGATCATACTTAATATAATTTATAAAAAAAATAACTGTATACAAATATTTCCCCTATTATCATTTATAAATCAAAATTTGGACAAAAATAATGGTACAGAAGGCAAGTAAAAATAATAATTACACGGGAATATTTAAAATTTGAAAATAAACTACGTGGAATATTTAAACTTTATATTTTTTTTTTTACTTTTCTTGTCATGTCTCTAAAGCACAACTCTAAACGTAATAATGTAAAATGTTATGTGAAATTAAACCTATTGCACTTGATTTGATGATTACGACATGTGTTATTACTTCGTAAAAGGCGAAAATTCCTTTTATTTTTTTTGAAAGATTGATGTGCAACTTTTGAAGTGACTAATTATTTATCTGCATGAAGGGAAAAAGAAATTTGGGAAGGGATGTGTATGAATCAAACCGAACCGAATTTTTTGAAAAACCGATTCGAATTGGTTTAAATGGTTTGGTTCGAAAGTAGTTCGGTTCGATTTAAAACTGGTTCGGTTTGGGAGTGATTCGGTTATGTTGGAAATGGTTCGGTTCGGAACTGGTTCGGGTCGATCATATTTTGAAAAGAAAAAAAATTAAAAAATAAAGTTATAAAAATCAATTCGATTCGGTTGGAAACGGTTCGGTTCAAAATGGTTTTCGGTTCTTCAACTGGTGCTAAAAACTGGTTCGGTTTATGAACTGGTTCTTTAAAAACCGGTTCGGTTCGTGAACCAGTTTTTAAAAACCAATTATTTTAAGTGTAATTTGATTCATGATTCGATCTAATTTTTTAATTATTTTGCATATCTCTATCCCCGATAGGTACATCCGCTGTACCTAGGAAAATTTCGGCCGATAGATGGTAAAAGTTTAGGTAACTCATCGCAAAAAGGTCAAGTGGTTGCATTCTGCCTGCCATGAGATGGAAGCCTCAACACCTCACCTTATATTGAAATCGAAATCCTTTTGGCAGACATTAGACCTCATCTCTCACCTCTTCACTCAAAATTTTCTTTGATACTGACGTTTACTACTTTTTCTTTCTTGCTTGTGAAAAATGAGAATTTTCATACATGCGAATGGAGTAAAGCTTTAAGGGCCATGAAGGATCACATTCAAAAGCAACACAGGATCGGAATTGTTTAAATATAAAACTATATCAATTATAATATGATGGAGGAATATTCATTTCAAAATTAACTTTCAGTCTTATGAAATCATTTCTAAAAGTTATCATATGACATATATAATTTTGACATCTCAAAATGGAGAAGAGTTTTGGTGTTTCTGGACCATCAAATTTTAAGTAGTCCAAACCAATAAAAATATGACAACTAATCAGAGGAGAGATAAAAGAGTAAATTTTTTTTATATAAATGTCAATCTTTTAATGGAAGGAGTATATGGGATCAGGTCCACTACAAATTCTTCCCTCAAAATGAAAGCATATTTATTGCTCTTGAAATATTTAATGACGAAAATATTGAGTATATGATCAATACTTATGACTTAAGAGCAACACCATGTTATTATATTGAGATCAACATTGTAGGTAGTTCGTCCTTGTACGTGCATTAATGTCCTACCAATACTCAACCGCGAACTGCCTATAAAGACTATCGTATATGTTCATGAGTTTGCTATTGTACCTAGTCTTTCTTGCTGTTTTATTTTTCTTTCTTGTTTGTTTTTTTTCCAAATTGTACCATTTTTGAGCAATTTAATGTCAACATTGACCTATTTTTATTCGTTAGTCATTTTTTCGGTTGCATGCCAGTGGACTTTTACTCAAGTTATAAAAGCTTTTGGAAAAAAAAAAAAATTTCCCGCAGTTTCGCCTTCTACAAGTTTGCTTATAGTCTAATCAAGTTTAGTATTAGTCTTGCTGGAAGATACAACTCTGCATAGCGTTTTATATGGTTATACAGAGAAATTTTTTTTTCTCTGTGTTTAGTAATGATTTTTGAGTAAAAACGTGTTTGATTCCCGATCAAGGAAAATATGTGTTTAATAAAGGGTTTAATGTTTTCCTATAAATGAAAGATAAAATTATCTCCTCTATACACATAAAGTGTGCGAGGTCTTGTGAAGAAAAAAAAATAATAATATATGGGTTTGATGTTTGTCATTTTAAGGCTAAAGCACCATTTTAAAGTTTTTGGACAAAAGAATTACCCGATTAAAGCTGATTGAATAAGTTTTTAGTAAATCAAGAAATGGAATGTGAGTGGTTTTTTTTTAATTTAAAATTTAAATAAAAAAACTTATTTTGTCTCTATCTCTCTTCTAAAATGACATAACTTTATGTCAGTTAAAATGACAGACACTTTTCTCATAGTATATATCCTTGTGTATGTGTAGCAGATAATAACCCTCTAATTTTTTATAATTCTAATTTATTAAAATATTTTTGTAATTCTAATTTATTATTAAATTATATTATTTTTTAGCTTTTTTTTTTTTTCAACCTCAATAAAATGTTGTTTTAGGATAACAATTTCTCCAATTAGTGGTGAAACATTAAACCCTTAATAAATAGTGTGTCAAACAATAAATGATATTATTTTTTATTTCTGTTAATTCATATTTATGGGCTACCAATATTCATTTTCTGGAACAAAAAATAGGGAGAGACAGCTGACTTATTGGCGGATTAAAAATAGTGAGACGGGACAAGCTGTCCACTTTGTCACCTCTTCCAGTGGGTGTAGTAATCCCATAAGGTCATTCATGACCAGTGGCCGACCCAGAAATTAATATGACGGGGGACGAAAATAAAAAAATATTATATTATAAATAAAAATACTTACTGTACAATATAAATCGAATATGACTTCTAACAATATATTTTTGAATGAAGTTACTGTATTATAAAATGTATCGTGATTTTTTGCCTTAATATATATTATATTTTTGTCAATTTATATTCGGCTTTATATCATATAGATCTAAATGGTTTTATTTTTTAATAAGATAAAAGGGTTAATATTTTTAAATTTTTGTGTTATTTTACACAGTTAAATTTTTTAATTTGAACCATTAAACCAGTTTCTGTCGAAGCGTTTCTACTTCTGTATCTTATTTAATTATGGGATAGGATCTGCTTACAAATTTTTTTTGCAAATTACACTAAGTACGATCGGTCGTACACTTCATGATTAAAGTATGACTAGTCATACTTAATGTAGTTTGTAAGAGATTTTAAACAAAAAAGTTTGTAAATATAACCTGCCCCTTTAATTATTTATCAATTATTAATTATCGTTTTATTTGTTATGTTTATGTTTTCAAAATCTTTTTTGTCTATGTGGCTTCTCATTCACCTTATAACGAAGCACCATGAACTTCCCTAATGCCACTATCCATGCATTGTTAGCAATTCCTATAGTCCACATTACTTGTGCTTGTCCTATCTTCAATAATTCACTCAGGCATCCATATATAAAAAAATTTCCCAGAGTTTTAGGGGGGGCGGGGGCCATCCCTAGCCCCATGTCGGTCCGCCATTGTTCATGACGAGACTCACTTTTTTAAAAAATTTATAACTCCATATTTAAAAATGGAAAATTGACTTTACGATTATTTTTCCTCCAGACTGCAATATATATATATCGTTTTATTTGTTATGCACCGATGTTTTCAAAAATCTTTTTGTCTATGTGGACACCTTACAACACTCTCCGACACTCCGACACTTCCCGACACTCCAAGACGCGTTATAAAAATTCACAAAAAGGTTCAAAGGTTACATTACGTTGAGTTTTTAGTTCCAACTATTAGATTTATTGGATTACGATTACCATTTTATTAAGTTTAATATAAATATTTGGGATATCTTATGTTTCTTTGCAAAATTGATAAATATTATAAGTTTAGTTTCTTTTCTTTGTTAATTTATTGAATATTAAATATAATATACACTACATAAATTAAAAATAAAATAGAAAATTGACTGTCGAAATTAACATTTTTTAGAACTGCAATATATATATATATATATATCTGACGTGTCCCGTGTCAGTATCGGTACTACATATATTTTTTTAAATACAATTAAAACACATAACTATACAAATTGTCTAAGCCCTCTAGATCAAATTTAGTGGCTTTATATCCGAGCATATCTGCCTCATCAAATACATAACCAGATTTAAATAATTCTTCAAATTTCGGAAAAAATGACATGGATTCATAACTACCATGTTACTAATTAACGGAACAGATTTTTAACGATTTTTAATTGGGAAAAGTGTTTATCATTTTAAATGACACAACTTACATCCTTTCACTCTCACAAAGAGATGAGACCCACACCTTTATTTTTTTTGTCAACTCTCTCTCCTTCTTTATCTAACTTTTTTCTTTCTTAAAATGACACAACCTTACATCCTTTTAAATGACATACACTTTACCCTTTTTAATTTCTAAGTATAGCTTTTTTTTTTTCAGTTAGGATTTTGCAGACACTTTTGGTCTTAATTTGGTTACATTAATTTAATTGAGATGCGTGTAATTTATGATTAAACTTAAAAAATAAAAATAAAATGTAATTGTTAATGCTTTTTTTTTATTTTAGCATGATATTTTTCTGTTATTTCCTCCAAGTGTGCAAACATTAATATATGGCGGAGCCACATTCGTAAGATTCAAAGTTCAAACTGAAACTTTCCGAAGCAACAAAGTGAGGCTGAAAAGAGGCAAATATCTGTTTAACCATGGTTGGATAGCTACATTAGTCAAAAGAAGAAGAAGCCACTTCATCAGGAAGTTCACTTCAATCCACCTTAATTGTGGTCTTAATTGTCAAGGGCATATCCATCGATTCAATAACTCATTCTTTGAATTTCTCAATGAAAGGGGGCAGGTTTTCAAGCTATACATGTAGAAAACTCCCTCTTGTGTAGTTAGTACACAGACAACTAGACACATGCATGCATCATCCCTAATCAAAATTGTGTTCATCAAAAACTCAACGTGACTTTTATAAAAGCTAATTAACTCTAAGCTAGTTTTGTCAAATATGACACTAACAAGGCCTGTGTCATTTACACTTTACAATACCTGATCGAGAAAACGTGGCTTCATTTTAATCATACGACAATATTACATATGAACCTTGTTATATGCATTTCTGTGATGCAAATATGTAACACCTACCTAGTCAGAACTCAGAGCATGACTGCCTTACTTAGTCAGTGGGAATGAGTTGAATATTGTAAATTCTGTGTTTGAAACGCACACATTTTGGTTCTTTCAATTCGAAATTTAATATAGCAAGTTTCAACGGTTGGACTTGGACCTCGACAAAGTCTAACTTTATCATGTAAATATATAGAGACACTCCCTCACGTAAATTGTGCATTTCTCTTTTTATAGAGTTGATCAAATTAATGCTTAAAATTTTGGATCTAATTAATGCAATTATTTCATGCTTAGATTATCTAAAATTTATATTTCATTCAATTACATCTGACACCTATTTTAAATTGCATAATATTAATACTCTATGGAACTCTCGTAATCACAACGTAAGCATCTGAGATAATACCTCACTCACGCAAACAAAAATTGGATTATTGATCCCCATTTTATATAGTTGAACTTGTAACGCTGCTATGATCCTTTCCTACCTACTATGTGATGTAGGCCTGTTTGGTCTTAAAAATAAATTTTATGAATTGGCACACATAGAGAAACAGGAGAAGAGACAACCGAGAGGATGTTGGGAAGTGCCAAAAAAAAGGGTTGATAGTTCTATTATCATTTTACTTGATAATTTATGTCGTATAAATGATTATTATTATTATTTCGACAACTTTCTATTAAGCCAAAAGATGTTAGCAATAATGAAATTATTAAATGCATAATTATGCCCTTACTAGTTGACAAAGATTGTATATATACGAGAAAGTCAAATTTCCCTCTCCACTCCGAATAAACGGATCAAAACTCAAAATCTTGTAGTTTATAGATTCCTATGTGAAATTTGGAAGTTATCAAATTTCTACGAGAAAACTAGTTGAAATTGATTGCTTGTTGTTATATATATATATATATATATATATATATATATATATATATATATATATATATATATATATATATATATCCTTTGACATTAGTGTCAAATTTGAAATTTGACACCAAATCCTAAGACGTTGGATAAAAAAATTAACAATTATCATTTATTGGGAATTATAATATTAATTAATCATTAATTGCAAATAAATGATAACCGTTGATTAGCGGAAATCAACGGTTAAGATTTGGTGTCAAACTTCAAAATTTATATATATATATATATATATATATATATATATATATATTATTGTATTGGAAAAAAATCAATTTTTTCACAAAAAGAAATTTAATTTCTAATAAAAATCATTATTTTATTGTATAAATATCAAAAAAAATTTGCTTATTCAAAATAAACGAATGCTTTTTTAATTTTATTTTATTTTATGCACCATTTTATATCTAAAATAAAAATTATATATATATATATATATTAATATTAAGAGGCTACTTCTCCCTAATGAAATTTAATTTATAGTGCGTGCTACCATCGTTACTCTTTCAGTTTCAACACTGATTGCTGCTACGTAAAATTAATTTGCAACTTGCAGTTAACTACTATATTCTAATCTATTCAGGTTAACGAAAGCTGTTTGATTTAAAATAAAACCTGTAAATAATGGATCTTAATTAGCTAGACGTAGAGGGTACTCAAGAGGAGTTCATTCTAATAAGGTGTCCCAAAAGAGTCACCCTTTTTTTATTTTCAAACAGTACAACTTCAGGGCAAACAATATGTATTCCGCTGAATATTATATTGTCCAGTCCACTCTGTTGAAAATCGTTTAGGAGAGGCATTTACCTCCAAATCCAATAAATTATAACAACTACATCTTATTTTTTCCTCGTAAAAAAATATTTACTTTAAACTACTCAGTTTTTTAACGTGTCTTGTTTTACTCGCATAATTATTTAAAACTTACCTTGGAATTCGGAATAATCTTTCTTGGATTCACACACAATAATACTTCTTTTAGAAAATGATTGACTTTATATCATTTATCAAGAGGGAAAAATATTTTTCCTATAATGTATTTGAAAAAAAAAATAGGGTATTTCAATAAAATTCATGAAACAATAGAAAAGTAATTTTTTTGAAAATTCTTATATTTTTTTCGAAACCTTAAGATAATTTTGTTTTAGAATTGCTAAAGATAATTTTATCTATTATTGAATGTGAAATATTTTTTTCCATATTTAATTCATGAAATCTTTACTCTCTTTTTTTATTGTGTACCCACATATTCACATACGTCTTAATAGTCAGTCGTCAATTCCAAGTTTCCAACTGATATTTGTACAGACAAAATGCATGCTAAAGGAACAATACGAAGCAGGGAAGAAAGACAGATATAAGAAAGGTTGTTGAGTTTCGTGCACGGATCAATACATGTCATACGGGAAAACTGTGAATCATTTTAAAACACAGTTATGTCATTTTAAGTGAGAGAAAAAGATAAATAAAAAATGAGAGAAAGTAGACAAAAAAATATAAAAGGTGTAGGTCTCACCTCTCTGTGAGAGTAAAATGACACAAGTTATTTTTCTCATTTATATATCAAGTACTTTCTTATAACGAGTATATCTTTTTTAATATAATAAAAATTACAAATTAATTGATAAAATTTATATACAAAATAATAAAATATTTTATTTTTATTAATTTATAAATTATTTTTGTCCAATAAGTAAAATTTAGTATAAATTAAAAATAAATTCTCTCGTATATTATATATAGGGAAAAAAGTTTCCGATGTTACTTTAGATAATTTTATTTAATGTTCATGGAAACAACGTCATGTTGAGGTTGAAAAAATAAAAAATTAGAGTGATAAAGACTATTATAGCCCTGAAATAAATTAAAATTATAAAAAATACCATGATTTCTGTCCTAAAATAACATCATTTTGATGAACATTATATAAAGTTATCTAAAGTAACATCAGAAAAAAACAAACCCTTTATATAATATGAACATATTATATAATAGGATCTAATTAGTTATGGACAATTTAAATAACCCTTTGATTATTATATTTACAGAGAGATATAGGAAATCGGAACAAGGAATAATCAGTGCTGGCTTTAACTAATTTAAAATTCAACAACCATCAGTTTTGTCTTGGTCCATTGGATGAAAATAATAATATTTTTAAAAAAAGTTGGTAAATTGATATGGATCGGAATCTACTGGACCATTTAAAAGGACAAGGAGGTATTGGGAACACAAGGTGCTCTGCTTCCTTTATGAGGTAGAGAACCTTCTCTCCATACAATTTGGCTTGGAAGTTGATTTTAAGTTTTTTGTGCGGTTTAAGTGATAGGCGAAGAGTGCACAAAAGATGGGAAGAGCTCCTTGTTGTTCTAAAGTTGGGTTGCACAGAGGTCCATGGACTCCTCGAGAAGATGCATTGCTCACCAAATATATTCAAGCACATGGAGAAGGCCAGTGGAGATCACTACCTAAAAGAGCTGGTAAGACCCGCTTCTCTCTTATTAATATATATAATGTTCATCTTCAGTCTTCATCCGTGTTCATCATGATTTTTTTATTTTATTTTATTTTTTGATGAAGGGGTTCATCATGATTTTTATAATTGTAATCTCTCATATTCTTCTATTCTTGATTTGTTTTTCCCCTTCTAAACCCGTCCTTTTGTTCATAACTTCTTTATATTTCTTCCTTTTTTTCTCTCATATCTTATTTATTTTTTTATTACCAAATTTTTTTTATAGGTACGATTATGTACATGGCTCATGCGGTGTATCTTTCTTTCCTCATTTCTTTTTTTACACCAAAAATACACTTGATAGTTTTTAATTTTTATAATTAGATGAAAATAACATTTCATTTCAAGTTGTAAGTTTACTTGAGCTTATTTAAAGAAAAAAAAAAGTTTTATCTTATATATATATATAAAATAAAAGAGAGATATCCTTATTACTAAAATTTTCTACTACTGACTCACTACCTATCTAATTAGATCAACATTTTCTCTTTTTTCAACATTTGATTGAATGATGATTAGATAGGTAGTAAGTTAGTAGTAGAAAATTTTGGAAGTAAGAATATCCTTAGTCGTAAAAAAAAAAGTAGTAAGTTTATTACTTCATTGTCTTTTTTTTTTTTTTTAATTTAATTAGATAAAAATATTGTTGGTGCTTGATGCAGGGCTTCTTAGATGCGGAAAAAGTTGCAGATTGAGATGGATGAATTATCTGAGACCAGATATAAAGAGAGGAAACATAACTCCCGAAGAAGATGACCTTATAATTAGAATGCATTCACTTCTAGGAAATAGATGGTCCCTCATCGCTGGAAGATTACCAGGACGAACTGATAATGAGATAAAGAACTATTGGAATACCCATCTCAGTAAGAAACTGAAAAATCAAGGAACAGATCCAAACACACACAAGAAGTTAACAGATCCAGCTCAAGAACCAGCAGCGAAGAAAAAGAAGAAGAATAAGCACAAGAGCAACAAGAACAACAAAGGAGGAGCAGAAGTAAAGGCAGAGAAGGCCATAGTTTATCTACCAAAGCCCATAAGGGTTACGAATTTATCATCTATAAGATTACCAAGAACGGAAAGTAACTTGACCTTGGATTCAAACTCAGCTAGTGCAACAACAAGCCAAGAGAAAGAGCTAAGCCAAGAAGCAAAAGAGTTAAACGTGGTTTGGGGGGTAGGTAACGAGGGAGAAAATGACGGGTTTGGATTCTTTGGTGAAGAAGACCATGTCATAGTCAACACTTCTGACATTGAATGCCAATCTGATTTTCTCACGGATCATGGAACACTCGAGAAGCTCTATGAAGAGTATTTGCAGCTCTTGAAGATTGAAGAGAACCCGGACTCGTTAGATTCTTTTGCTGAATCTTTACTTGTGTAAATGTTTTATCACAGTAAAAATGTTTGAGCAGATTTATTAAATAAAATAAAATTTGGTCGAGCATGTCAATAGAGATCTCAATCTTTTTAGCATTTGAGAAATTAAAATGAACTTCTATGAAAGAGAAATGTTTGAACCTTAGATTCTCACGTGCTTACCTTCTAGCTCTCCTTTATTGTTAGATATGTACAAACAACGATATTTACAATATTTTCTTTTTTTGTACAACGTATGTTTTTAAGAAATATCTCTCGTATTGCATATTTGTCTCTTTCTCTCTTCTCATTAATCAATAAATCTTATTCACTTTTTTATGTGTTGCATGAAATAAAATTATCTGATGCAATATGAGAAACATACCTCCCGTGTATTTTTTTTTTGGTATAACGTGGAGAGTATCTCATTCAACCTCTTCCTATCACCTTGCCTCAGAGTACGGCCGAAGGCTACAGCTCCTCATTAGAACAACGTGAGCATTGAGTTTCGGGAAGGAAAAAATTAATCCCCCTTCAAAAAGAGAGCTGACCCAAGCAAATCCTTAATAATTTAATCATCAACTGAGCTACCTTTGGGGATTACTCCCTGTTTTAAACGTTAAGCTTGTTTGCATTTGAAAAACAATTGAAATAGTTATATATCAAAATCACACACACACACGTATGTTAGTCGCTAACGATTAACGGCTTTAATTTATTATTAATGTGCAAATAATAATAAAAACTAAACTTTCAAAATGACTGAAATAGTAAATAAGTTTGATCTCAAAGACATTTTTACAAGGCTGGAATTTCTTATTCTTTTTTTTTTTTTGAATAAATTCAAAGGTATCCTCCGACCGTAACTAAATACTAATCCCCATTGAGCACTGTCGAACCCTCTCGGGGGCGGCTTTCCCAAATCCTTTTTTTTCATTCTCAGGACTCGAACTCGAAACCTCTCGTTAAGGGGCACAGGCTCCTTATCACATGTGCCAAAAAAGCTTGTTCAATAGCCAAGAAACTATCCTAGATTGAAATTAATCTCATACTCCACAAATATGGAGATATATCATAACTTAAAAATCGATCATCCTAGAAAAAACATAATACATAAGTTAGAATATAATATATGAAATTAAATTAAATTCAATATATTTCATAAAAAAAAAATTCTATTTTTTTTTCATTTAGTAAAATGAATTTTGCTTTGGGATCAATAAGACATTAATTGTTTTTCTCAACTCTATTTTTATTTCTTGGTGTATCTAATAAATAAAATGACAGAAAACATTCATAAAATGATAATGTTTTGAGTATTTCAAGTTAGAATAATTTAGTCAAATATAACTATAATTTCTTCTAGTTTAGACTATTTAATGAAAATTGTAATCTGTGTATAAATATCTAAAACAATAAATATTTTAAAATAGATGAAACACAATATTTAATTGAGAATAATAAAATATATTTTTTCTTTTTTCTTTGTTTTCTAAAATCATTTTCCAGTTATATTCTCATTTAACGAAAATTAAGTACATAGCTAAAGGAGTAATGCTAACTCACCTGGATGTAAGGCTAAGCAAATTAAAAATATATATATATTAGAATTCTATAACAAAATGAGTGATCATAATGGGTTATTGTTCAAGTATTAATTGTTGAATCTTGATATATTCTGATTGAATTGTATTCATATTTTTAAATGAATTTCATTTGAAGTGAAAATCTCACTTTAAAAGAAAAACAAGGAATTATAATATTAATAAGAAAATTAATCAAGTAAAATTAAGAATTTTATAGTTTATTATATATTATACTATTATAATCTTAATAGTTTATTTCTAATAGAAATTATAACTCTTAAATTCAAATTTTTCAAACTGTGCTGTATTAATTTGAAAAAAATAAAAATTGTCCATCTTGACATCAGTGACTCCTAGCTAGTGCAGATTCCAGATATCAGTGACAAAAGGTCACGGACAAATCTTCGGTACTATAGGAATATCGAATTCGGTGTTGTTGGGCATGTTTGATAACTATTTTGTAAAATAATTTTTTGTTTTTAAAAACAAAAAAATAAAAAAAACTTGTTTGATAATGGGTGTTCTACAAAATGCTTCCCAAAACAATGACTCTTTTTAAGTTTTAAAAATCAGAAAACCAAAACATTCTTTTGATCTTCTCCGGAGCTGTTTTCAGTTTTTTGCATTTAGGCGGTGGCATAATTGTAAATATCAGAATTCATGAATGGCAATTTCATAAAATTAAGATTCAAAACAATTACTTTATGGTGACATCTTGGTAATTCTAAAACTTCATTAATGACATTTTTATAAATAACTACAATTTTTTTATAACTTTAATTTCATTACACTCAAACAAATTTTTTTATTTTTTCACTCTCAAAATCAATTTTTAAAATTCATATTTAAAACAGTTTTTTTTTTAAAAAAAAAACCCAAACACTTTCAAAATCAATTTTTGAGAGAGAATGTTATAAAGTATATAAGAGAGAGTTCTGGTGAAAATAAAAAAAACTAAAAGACTTTTCAAATATATGTTAACATTTTACTCTTTTTAGCAAAGTTGTATGTACAGCGGGGCACTGAAAGATTTGTTCAAAGGTCACGATGTTCTAAGTACTGACACAAGATTCGTAACATATCTTTCGTATAGCACAATAGTATTCCGGAACGGCATCCTTTTATTTTTCTAATCTTCTTTTCTTAACTTATTGACAACCCTCTTGAACTGTCATTTATTAGAAGTCAATCCGAAATTCGAGCTAGAAGAAGTGATAGTTTTTTTTTTTTTTTTTTGGAAGATAAAGAAGTGATAGTTTAATGGAAACGTCCCAGATATCTTCTATCTCACGGTAAGTGGAGGACATTAATATTTCTTTTAGTGCCAATTTTAATTATATTATTGACTGAGATCATAAATATTAAAATGATGGAAAATATTATTGTCCTTCTAAATAACATAATTTATATCATTTCACCCTCACAAAGAGATGGAATTAATATTTTTATTTTTTTATCCACTATTTCTCCTCTTTTATTTATCTATTTCTCTTATTTTAAATGACATAATCTTATATCGTTTAAAATGACACACATTTTTTTCCTAAAATAATACATTCCGGTAGAATCAATGATGTATAATATCAGTAGCATATTTTCTAAATATTTAGGTTTGGATCATGCAGTTGCTACTCTGAACAATTTGTCAGAAAAGTCTGATTTAAACAAGAGCCAGCTGATCTTGCATGAATTAATTAATTAGGTTCTTATGGCCTTTTCTGTACAGAAAATCATGCAGTTGCTACTCTGAACAACTTGTTAGAAAAGTTTGATTTAAACCAGAGCCGGCTGATCTTGCATGAATTAATTAAGGGAAAAAATGTTTCTATACTCAATGTAAATAAGTTATCTGTATTTATTCCTAAAATGACGTCGTTTTAACATTAAAATTTTAAAAAATTATAAATATAAAGACTATAATAATCTTGAAATAAATTAAAATTACAAAAATATCATGATTTCCACTCTGAAACAACGTCATATTGAACTTATTACATATACATTATCTTGTAGAAATTGAAGAAAAAAAAAGCGAACCCATTGATTAATTAGGTTCTTATGGCCTTTTCGGTACAGAAAGAAGTTGGTGTTTATATATAATGAAAACATTTTGTTATGCATAGTGTTTTTTCTCCTACACTAATAAAAAAAGTAGTCTTATAAACCTTTTTATTATATTTTATCTTTTACAAATAGTGGAATGGACAAATTTATCTATATGATATGAGATAACTTATCACCTTTGATATGAGATTATATATATATATATATATATATATATATATATATATATAAGGATATTATTAATCTCATATCAAAGGAGATAGATAAATTTGTCCTTATCAAGATCTTAAGATTATCCTTTCACCAAAAAAATAAAAAATCTTAAGATTATTTTATGAAGACCCTAAGATTATTTCCTTTTAGTGATTATAATATGAAAAATTATTTTTTTCTCTATCTTTAAACACTTTTAAAAAAACTTGTCTACTGAAATAATGAGAGAAAAAATAATTTTCTATATTATAACTATGTATTTCCCAAAATACATGGTTATAATCACTAAATACATAATTTTAGTTCCTTTAAAATGACAAGTATATATATAACACTCAATTTTAATTATTATACTCTATTTCAATTTAATAATTTTAATTTATTAATCACATTAATTATTAAATATAAGTAAAATTAATGATTAATATTAAGAATATAATTTATACCAATATAAAAATTATCTTGTACTTAATATTAATATGAACATATGCAGAGAGAGGGGAATGTGAACACATTTCTATGACGTAGGAATCAATGATTTTATATCGAAGTCTTTTTTAAAACCAGGATACCTGCTTATTTTATAAGATATTGGAAAAGTTGGAATCAAATGCAATAATTGATGGACAAATGTTATCCTAAAAAAAAAATATCATAGATGTAAAATAGGATAAATTTGTTTGACCAACTTAAATACTCCGACAAAATAAGTAAATCGTCCTAATAAAATTACCATTTAATTCTTTTTAACCAAATTTATCCTTGATTGGAGTCACCTGTAAATTTAAAAATAAAAAATTTAACTATTAGTTTTTCAGAATATCAAGATTTTTTTTAAGTTTAATAAATATATTTTAAAATAAACACATTCATTTTAAGAAACAATTAATTCAAAATATTTTTTTAAAATAATTTAATCTTTAGATGAAAATAAATAAATTATTAAACTCTAATAATAAGAAAAAAAAAGCTAATTCAAATAACTATTAACTCACATTAAACTAATTAATTAAACTACTAATCTACTAGTTATAATTAAACTTAAATCACTTTGACGACTCAGTCCAAATTAACACATTACAATAAAAATTCCCCAGTTGCCGGAATTGACATTCATAAACAAAACAACAAATGAAATAACAACTAAATAAATATGAAAAGTTGGTAGCATAATGCTATCTATACAAATAGCATAGATACAAGCATTTACAATTGTCTATCTGACTAAAATAAGTTTGCAGCAGAAACTGTTGCAATCTTCCTCGCGGCCATTTATTAAAAAATGGGAAATTATGTTAAATAATAAGTTTAATTGTCCACACTCTATTTGACATTGATTAACCTTTTAAACTCATGACCTACACCCTCTAAATCAGAGATAAAGAGGGATTCTTTATCATTCATACATCATTATTATATTATTTATTATTAATGCTAAAAGAATTTACCTTTTGCTCAAGAATATATCATAGCGTGGCCTTCATTATTTTTTATAAACCACATGGATGGTAATTCTGTGCATAGCAGTTCAAGATTAACATTTTAAATTTCTCTCAAAAATAATATTAGAGAGAATCAAACATATGCTCTCACTCTGATCTGCTTAACTTTTATACATCAACTCAAATATTCGCCTTTATGCATATTGAGTGGCAGTATAAATAAAATAATATAATATAAGTGATAGTTGAGTCAATATGAAACTGAAATAATGAAAACCGCAGGAATTATTGATCTTTTTTTTTTTGAATAATCTTTTTTTTTAAGTTTATTTTAATGAATAATAAAAATTTAGAGATTATGTACTGATTTTTTTAGAGATTTATAATGTGTCTTAAAATATTTTTCTAATATTTATATTGTTTAAACAATTTAAAAAAAAACTTGTTTATATGTTGTGCGCTGTCTATTAATTTTTTAGTAAATAAACACACAATAAAATATTTTTATTAAAATTCAAATCCTCACATTCGAAAGTGCAATTCCTCCACATAGTAACTTATATTAGCAAATTGAACCATTATTTTATTGAAAAGGGGAATTATCACAATAATAAAACTCTAGCGATAATTCCAAAAAAAAAAAAAAAAAACTCTAGCGATGCTTATAGATTGAACGAACAAGCAAATTAAAAAGTCCCCGTCCATGCGGACTAAAAAATTTACAAACATAAACATAAAATAAATTATGGGATTTTCTAAATCGGTATAATGGTAAGAATCATGTGCACGATGAATTGCCTCTCTTTTTCTCTTTTATTCTGTAACATTAAAATGTGATGGTACAAGATCCATACATATATGACGCCATAAAGTGATGGCATTTGTGGTGATAAAATTGGGTGGCAATGTATCGTACATATGTATGGACCATGGACCAAGTCGCAAAGGACAGTGACAGATTTAGTGGTGATAAAATATGCTGGCCCATCATGTTTCAACAAAATTAATGAATATATATTTTGTCTCAATTTGAACTAGTTCAGTACTAACGCAAACGTAATCTGAGCTGACTTTTACCCTTTCCCTTTCACATTTTCCGTCAGTAAAATCCAATTCATGATTTGTACAGTAATTAAAATATGCGGATATTTTTCACTATCATAGGAAGTGCGGTGGCGTTAAAAATATATAATTGATTTCGAGAGATTTTTTTTACTTTTATGATGAGTTAAGTTAATTTTAATAGCAGAATTATAAATTTTTGAAAAACATAAATATATACATAGGGAAAAGTATTTCTCTAGTTACCGGAGATAAAGTTATCTCCAGTGAGCTCAAAACGACGTCATTTTGGATTATAAGATTAAAAAATTATAAAAATAAAGACTAATATAACACTGCAATATATTATAATTACAAAAATACATTGATTTCCGTCCCAAAACAACGTCGTTTTGGGCTCATTGGAGATAACTTATCTCCATTGATTATCCTTTACCCATATATATATATATATATATATATATATATATATATATATATATATATATATATATATATATGGGTTAATATTTTCTCATTTTACACCAGAAAAGATTCTCATGTTACACACACAATTAAAAGGTGAGTCCCTTATTTTTTTGTCTTTTCACTTGTTTGTGGACCACACTTATATGTTGAGTGTGTAGTATGAGAAAATTTTCTCATGTAAAATGAGAAAATTAATCCCATATATATATGTGTGTGGTTATATTTATCTTATTCAATGTGAGATAATCCATTTTTTCTATACACACATAATAAAGGTGGGTCCCACCTTTATTTTGTTTTTCTCCTATCATTTGTGGGTCCCTCCTATAATTTTATTTTACTCATAAATAACTTATCTACAACAAAATAATTCGCTATAAACCCATTATTTATCTAACACCGTTATCAATATTTTTTCTCTTTTTCTAATTTTTTTAGTATTCTCTTTCTTTGATCCAAGTGTGATTAGATAGATAGTGAGTTTATAGTGAATTTTTTTGGTAGTTATAATATTTCCCTCATATATTTGTGGGTGAGTATAAAAGTGAATTCATTTTATTATTTTTAAAAAATCATTTCTTTTAAATTTATTTCAGAACACAAATTAATTAACAAAATAATTTAAAATCATATTTTAAATTTTGTTTATATATAAATTAAAAAAAATTATATTAAACTTGTAAATTATAAATAATAATTTAAAATTTAAGTACAAAGAGCACGGACTTAAAATACTTAAAAAAAATTCATCAAAAAAAAATACTTAAATTTTTGCATTAAAATATTGATATTATTTTCTAAAAATTTAATCAGTAAATTTACATTTATTTTTTTAAAAAAAATATTTAACAGTGTTAAGTTAATAATTGGTTAATGATAAAAATTAAGTGACGTGTAATTTATGGTCAAGTCCAAAGTTTACTATTGTTTTGTCAAATTATAAATAGTAAAATGTTATTTATCCAAACATAAATTCCTGTAAAAGGAACTTTACTTGCTGGAGTTAGTAAATGTACAATTTTTTCTTTTTTTTTTTTTTTTTTTTGGTTACACAATTGTTTCCTCTAGTATTACATTGTACTTTGACTCATGAAAGTTAATTGCTATTATTTCCTTTAATCTTTCATTGTTATTTTTTATTTTTATTTTTGACTCGAGCATCTTTGACTGCGACTTAAACTATTATGTGAATACTTGTAAAAAACAACTTCCATGAAGAAATCATTTCATTACGTAAGGGTTTTTGCTAATATGTTTGACTTAGTAGTAAATGTGAAAAGGAAATGTATATTGTAAAAAATTTAGATGAAAACGTGTAAAAGGATATGAAAATATTTCCCCCATTAAGGATGACGTAAACTATAATTATCATTTTTTAAGTTTCAAAGCAACATGCCTTTTTTATTTTTATTTTTTGTATAACCTGAAGGGTATCCTCATTCAACCTCCTCCGGTCACCTTGTTCTCGGAGTACGGCCAGAAGGCTAGCTCCTCATTAAAATAGTGAGTGCATTGAGCTTCGCTACTGGAAGAAAGATGAGATTAATCCCCTTCGAGGACAGAGGCACGTTCTCTAGTCCTAAAGATTTTCCAATAATTTGTTTGAGACAGGGTTGAACCTCACGCAAGCAACTTACCTTTTTAAATTAGTACAATAACATCCTATTATTAATCTTATATTCAAGAAATTTTTATATACTAAATTAGAACAAAGTGACTTAATTAAACTTTTAGTTTACTTTTCATAATGAATCTTACATATGATTCACAATTTATATTCTTTTAAATTTTGAATTTATATTCTTTTAAATTTTGAATTTAAATTATTTTAAATTAATTATAATATTTTTATATTTATAAATACTTTTATTTATATTTTACTCGTGCCCTTAAGCCGTTGTAATATGACTGAAATAATTGAATTTAACATCAGTCCATTTACAAGACATAAGATTAGGGTGCATAATATCTTTATATATCAGGGTTAGCCGTTAATTAATGATTTTACGTGAATTAATTATTAATTACGTATCTCCCTTGTGATTTTAAATAATTTTTTATTTATATTTTTAAATTTTACATCAATTTAAAAAAATACTTTTTTGTATTAAATTAGAATATAATCTCTTGAGCTCGGAGATTGTTTACATGAACTGGTCTTAGCCCGCAAGACTCTGGAGGTGGACTTTTATCTTTGTGGGTTTATTAGGGCTGGGCTCATGTTCACAGCTTTTGGTTGGGTTATGCTACGGGAGTTGTTACACCCCGGGCTGATCTATGCAGTTTTCATTTAAAAACAAAAAACAAAAATGAAGAGGACATATCGCATTTCATTTGACCAAGTACAGTGCTCACGTATCACAAAAAAGCGTTTGGTACCGAAGAAAAAAAAAATTATCAGAAAAATATAATTACTAAGAATATACTAGGAAAGTAAAAAAAAAAATTATTTGGTAGATCAAAATATTATCGAAAAAATTAGGTTAAATTTTATGAGTCTATGTTTGATTGAAGATAAAATATTAATGAAAAAATGAGGTGAAATTAGCAAACTAACACTTGATTAAATATAAAGAAACTCTCTTTTCAACTTTCTTTTGGCACGTTTTTTTAGAAGGATAGTAGTGTCCATTTTTTTTTCCTACTTTTTGGTTTGATAGGACAACGAGAATATCACCCCATAGATAGTATTCTGAAATGACTTTTTTTTTTTTTATACACAAACTGAGATTCTAAGCAAATCTGAATGATGGGCAATTTTTTTAAAACCTCCAACCAAACATAGTTAATTAGAAAGTTCATATGGGGATTTTCAGTTTTGCAAGTGTTAAGGTCCACAATCATGCACAACTATACATCTTGAATAAAAAAAGGAATTTTATTAATGTTATGTTACATAATTTAACTTTTGTTTCCAACCCTCACAACAAAAGGGAGAGAAAGTGGAATGATGAAAGAGAAAGAAAAATATGTGGACCCCACCTCTTTAATGTGTGTGTAGGAAAATGAAATTGTTTTATGTTACATGATAAACATAAAACCCATAAAAAAAACCGCATAATCATTAATCACCCTTGACAAAAATACAATAAAAATCACCATTTAAATGTACTAACATTTGAACAAGAATGTTGAATTTAAATTTTGAACGAACTGCAAGAACATGGAACAGTGACTAAAATGTCACTCTTTACCAATTTTTTTATCTAAATGCCACGCGAACAGTATTATTTTCCAATTTACCACGGGGCAAGTTCGCTATTCGGTGTAGCGAACTTGGTTTGCTGTCGTGTCACATTTCTAGTGGACTCCAAGTTCGCTACACGGGGTAACGAACTTGGTTTTCACCAAGTTCCTACCCAATGAAGCGAACTTCATACCCTTTCATTTTTTTTATTTTTTATTTTAAATTTGGTACTTGTTATCTACTAGAAATGTAACACGTCAGCAAACCGAGTTCGCTACATCGGGTAACGAACTTGCCCCCGTGACAGATTGGGAAATAACAACATTCGTGTGACATTTAAGTAAAAAAGTTGGTGAAGTGTGGCCTTTTTACCGGTGTTCCCAAGAACATGCTAGCATAAGGACAGAAAAAAGTCTAATATAATTAAAATATAACATTTGATTACCAAATTCATCTTAAAGATTGTGATTTGTCAATTGAAGAAAGATTCCCGAATTAACGAGGAACCATAAATTTTAAGAGCTTTTTCTAGTACCCTTGCATTTTTATTTTGGCTTAAGGGTTACTGTTATACAATTGTAATTAATGGTTTATATTTATTTACGTGTTTAAATTACTAAAAATATAAATGCAAAAAATGATATTTTGAATAAGTGAATAAGATTAAATACTAATCACTGGTTTTAATTTTATTTATTTATATATGTTTTTATTCCCTTCTTTTTTCTTAATTTTTTATTTGGGTTGATCTATCTCATCTCAATTAGTTTGGGATAAAGATATTGGTGTTGATTAAAAAAATGTTGATGTTAATTTATTAAAGGTACTACTAGTATTGTTTTCAAAATAAAAGATATTAAATTGACCAAATACAACTTATTGGATTTACTTGTTTAGAAAAAAAATTGAATCATGATTTGATACTATGTTCGATACTATTCGAGAGAGTCTAAAATAGAGTGAGAGTACACTTCGATTAGTATATAGATATGATATTTGATCGATAGAAAAATATAGAATATCTTGTAATACAATTCTTTCACGATAATTACTTGTGAAATTTGTGCCGCCTAGCCGAAATAAATCAAGTGATTTCTGATTTCTTTGATTCCTTCTTTCTTTTACTTTTCTTTCAACTTCTGATAAAAAAAACGTATTGATAGATAATCTCTAGGAAAGAGTGTTAAGAGTTTGGTTGGCATCTCTTTTTTTTAAGTTAAAAAAAGTTAACTTTAAAAATAAAGCTACAAGTTATTTTCAATGCTCTTTTATTATAAGAGTTGTTTCTTTTCTTTTTTGGAAACAAACTATAGGAAAAGAATAGTAAAAATAAATTACTTGTAAAGTCTCGGCCAAGCCACTCCAGTAGAGTCCCCTGCTTAACCTATCATAACAGCCTAAAGGAGGTGAGGCAAACTCATGTAATTACCAATCAAATATGTAGACAAAAGAAGCCATTAAGAGTTTTTTAAAAATCTATTTGACCTAATTTTTACTTATGTATAAGAAGAAGAAAAGTTAAAAAGAAAATCTAGGCATGCACCAAGAGATCTCTGACATTTTCTTATATGTAGGAACAAGTACAGGAGAACAGGTTGAAATTTCAATACGTAAAATACATATTCGCAGTTATTTTCTACATTTTAGACTATCTTCAATGTTAAAGTCTCTCCTTAATTTGTCTGTCCAATTGCAAAAAGATTTTAGAAAAAAAAGTTGAGAACGATCGAAAAATCCAGAAGATGTCCAGTCAAACTTTGATAGTATAGCCAATTCACAAGCACTACTCTTGTTTCATGATCTGGAAGGAAATAGAATCAGAAATAAACTCAAAACGGATTGAGGAAAAACCTATCCACAAATATTTTAAAGCAATATTTTCCAATACATGCTTAAATTTGACATCAATTTGCAATCATAATCTATTATCTTCACAAACAATCAGAGAACTTCTTCCTCAATTAAATTCTATGGCAATAAAATAAGAACATCAAGTTAACAACAATATTATCGTTGCAAATTATTGACTGTTTATCTTTATTTTACCCCAAAACAATCACATATATAAAACAGTAACTTTTTCATGATTTTGATACAGAGGAAAGCCGTTACAATTGTAACTGACGAAAGTTCGCCGAATGAGAATTCTTCACAAATCACACATCTCATGTAAAAAATTCAAAATGCGAAACAGTCTATTCAAAGCTCTATAGAACAACGGTCAGGAAACGGTATCGTATATGTTGGCTTTTCAGATTGCATTGTTATTGTTAATTAATCTTATTTCGTTACTTCAGCCACCGACGACCGGCAATAATATCAAATATTCTTGTTTTATGATTTAGCCTAGGCTTTTTATTTCCTCCTTTAACATAACACAACAAACTTTCCTACACACAACATTTTGTGGGGCCCACACATTTTAAAACAAAAAAAAAAGAAAAAAAAATATGGCACGCAAAACGAATCTCTATAACATTACACAATCATTTTTCCTACAACATAATAAACATAAAATCCTCTAGTTTATTAATCCTAAATTCAAATTTCAACGTCTAAGTACGCCAATTCCAATTCGAGTCACCTACAACATAGCAAAGAAGACTTACAGAAGATGAGATGTCTATATATACACGTAACATCCTGAAGTTGAAAACGACATACCTAGCTAGCTTCCCAAAACCGACAACAAGCTAGGTTTAGTTATTAATTCCACTTTGTTTGGAAGATTAATTCTTCCATTTGTTGCAGTTGCTGTCCACTGCAGTCAAAGCCTAGCTGTGACCGGTCATTAATGGGATAAACACTTAATAGAGTAAAACGCGATCAGTCAAAGCAAAGCTAGCTAACTTTTTTGTTTTTTGTTTTCTATTTTCAAGGAAAGAAGCCGCAGCAACGAACATTGAAGTAATCAACATTGTACCGCAATTGTTATTTATACATTTTACACTTCCTACCTAACGATCTTTTATTCAAAGGGTTTTCATTTCCTCCTTTAACATAATACAACAAATTTTTCTACGCACACAATATTCTATGGAGCCCACACATTTTAAAACAAAAACAAAAAGAAAAAAAATATGGCACGCAAAACGAATCTCTATAACATTACACAATCACTTTTCTTACAACATAATAAACATAAAACCCTTATTCAAATCTCAATGATAAGTTTCTTCGTTATATTGTCACATAAATTTTGAGTTTGGATTCTGTGTTCCTCCGATTATATTATTCTTAAATGAAGTAAGTAAAACTTTTTAACAAGCACATGTAAATTTAGCCAAAAAAGAAAAATAAAGAAATAAAGAAAACTGAAGAGTAAACTATCTACTTCCAACTTCTAGGTTTAAACTTTTTTTTAAATTAAATTAACATGTTCAAAATTCAAAACCATTTAGTTTAATTTGGGGAAATTATTTTCTGCAACGGTTGGAGATAATTATATCATGTCACAAAAACATATAAAGTTGTTCCTGTAATTTTTTTCTTTGATATTTTTCTTTGGAAAACGTTTTTATCATGTTACATTAGAAAACTTATCTCATGTTACACATCCATCAAAATCCGAGCTAGTACTTTTTTTTTCTTTTTTTTTTAGTTGTGAGACCCACCTAATTATGTCTATGCATAAAACAATGTTACCTCATATAATATGAGAAAAACATTACCATTTTCCTTTAACTTGTGGGCTCCATGTTTCTGGTTAGTGTAGAAAAAAAAAACTTCTCTCAGACTAAATGAGAGAAGTATTACCTTTTAATTTGTACTTCATTTTGTAATTTGAAGTGTTTTTTTTTTTAAGGAATGTTGCCATATTTCAACCTCTAGTATAGATGATCTGATACATGATAGTCCTAATACTGTTTTCAATTTTTAAATGCAATTTTATAAATATCAAATACAATTAATGATACAATTTGATTTTTTTTATTGACCTCAAAGACCAAAGTATCTTCCTTGATTGTATGGCTAGTTCGTACTTGAACGCTATACTTAGCTGCCTTTTACAAAATATTATTGAGTGAATTTCAATCCTCTAAAATATTTATCCCACATAAAATTCAGTTTGAACCTTGTTACTAGTTAATACGAAAGTTATCTCCAATTAATTGTACGTTGATGATTTATAGCTACTTTGAAGAGTATAACACCACAATTAAACTCAGAACCTTAAGAAATTAGGTGCATAAATCCTTTCATTTATATGATATTATTCACTTAATCTATTATTGAACTAATGAGAGATTTTTTCGTTTGATCATTCATACATGGAAGGATTAGATTATTTGTGCCATGATCTCCAATCAAGTCCAACCATTGGATGAGGATTATTGACTTAGTCTTATTTTCTATCCGCTGATGTGAGTAGCTACCGACACGGCCATTCTTCAGGGATGCGTAGAATCACTTTCTAAGTGCACCACTTCCACAATTGTCAAAATGCTCCCGTATATTAAGGAGATTATATTTATACTCCAATATACACATCCATCAACCTCTCAATCTACCATACTCCGTATTGGAAATCGCTTCCCTCAAACCCGGATAGGAAGCCTTTTGTGCGGAAGTCAATCAGATTCGGAACTCGGATCTCGGCAGTACCTCGACCTGAATATTGCGGCAGAAATTTTTCTTGTAGCGCGGCTTCTTCCTCTTTTCATAATTATCCCCTTTGTCATGAAAGTAGTAGCTTTCATAGATATAATAACAGTACTCTTAGTAGCTACTTTAGCCCTTGCTCAAACGGATATTAAGAAAAATTTATTCCAACTAGATTGAGTCCCATACATGTAATGATCATCATCATTCTTAGAGATATTGTTAAGATAGCTAGAATTCTTATAACTATAACTAGAAAACAAACTTTCCGGTTCACTTAGAAAAGAATTATGATTGTCAAGGCAGCGGAAAAATCAAAAAACAAACATGAGAGAAGAAGAACACAACCAGATTTTAACGTGGGAAAACCTTCTCCAATGAAGAAGTAAAAACCCACGGGACATAGTCTAGATCAAAATCCACTATGAAAATAATGGTTACAAGATTCAAATACATCAATGTGGTGGTTAACACAACCTCTCCAATGATGGTGATAATCAAACTAACCTAGAGATGTTTCTTTCAAACTCTTCATCTCTCAAATGCAAAGCATAAAGCTTTACTCAAACAATCAAACAATTTTCTCTCAAATTTTCTGTCAAACAAAATCCTCTCTTCTGACCTAGCCTCCACCCCAACTAATGAGTATTTATAGAGGAGAAAATTAAGGTTAGAGGTATTTTAAGAAAACCCCTCAAATGATCTTAGCGAGGGCCAACACTCCGGTACACACACCCCTAATACGAGATTATTGCCCTACGGATTCTAATCATCTCAATACGAGTATCTATACCAATGTTTGGGTTGGACATTCCCTAATGAAACATTTCCAATTGAACCATATTGTACGATAAAAAAATAAAAAATGGCGCGCACTAATTATATATGAAAAATTATATTCTTATGTTACATGAGATTCATCTCTCATGTTACACTCACATAAAAAGACGTGCATTTCCTTTTCTTCTTTTTTCTTTTTAAAAAAATGGGTAGGCCCCACTTTATTTATCTCACAACATAAGATAACTTCTCTCATACTACATGAGAGAAGTAAAGCCCATTATATATAACTGAAATCACTTGTTCAGAATTCTGATGTTTGACTCCTTCGAAAGTAGTTGGACTTGGATCTCACTGGACACAGAACAGTGACTGGCCCGGTCCAATTTTCCAATTGTCTAATTTGGTAAAAGCCAAGTTGGGTTAGCGTGTGTTAGGTTCACCATGCCAACAGTGAGACTGAGACGTAACACATAACAAGTTTTTATTTTTCAACAATACCATCATCCTAAATCTGTCCTTAGTGGCCGCCTCTGCATCTTCCTTGCACTTAGCCTTTGAAAAGCTAGCATCCAAACAAGAAGCTTTTCTGCTACTCCTATCATCCCACGTAACAATTTCTCCATCTTCTATATATATGTGTTTCATTTGCACTTTGGTCATACTCAGCCTAGCTAGTCATTATTATAACAATTTAATTTGCATCTTCCAAACATATATGGGCTTCCATGCTGAGGCAGAGTCGAGGACCCAACAACCTTGCGCAGCTTGCAGGATGTTACGCCGTAGATGTGACAGTAAGTGCCTACTTGCTCCATATTTCCCAACTCATGAGGTTGAAAAATTTGTTGGAGTGCATAGGGTGTTCGGTGCTAGCAACGTCATCAAAATGATTCAGGTGACATATATATATATAGCTGCTCATACAATTATATATCCTTTATCACAACTGTTCCAAGTGAATTTATATATGCCCATTTTGATATTAACCAAAGTTTAATCTTAGATATTTAAAATCCTTCAATAATCTTATTAGAAGAAGGTTTGTTTTTGTACAATGTTTAACTATTTCCCTGATTATGTTGGGATTGAATTGATGCTATATTTGCTAATTAATACTGGTAAAATCTGTTATGGCAATATGATAAACTAATAAAATCAAGATCATCTCTTTTTATAAGAGAGAGGGAAATTTAGAGAGATAAAATATGGTCTAATTATATAAGTTACACCAAATCCACCTTTGCCTATACTTGAAATTACACAAAATGTGAAAGGACAAATTAATAAAAGGTATAACATCGTAACCGTTAAGATATATAAAACCATTAATATAGTTCACCAATTTTGAATTTTTGAGACCACAATGTGCCTTTTTATTTGCTAAGGACTAAAACAGTTTTTCGTAAAATTTCTCTGTTTCAAGTGGAAAAGGATATTTACTCTAAAATCAAATATATACCAAATCCACCTTTGCCTATACTTGTTTTTCTTACACATGAACATGGTGAAAGGACAAATTAGTAAAAGGATTAACATGTTATTGTTGTTCTAGATAGTGGAGGAGACAAAGAGAGAGGATGCTGTTAAAGCCATGGTCTATGAGGCGACGGCAAGGCTTAGAGACCCAGTTTATGGCAGTGCTGGTGCTATTTTCCAGCTGCAAAAGATGATTCAGGAACTGAAGGCGCAGTTGGAATCGATAGAGACTCGGGTCTCAGAGCAGCGAGAACAAAAAGAGCAGCTATTGAGCATTCATAACGAACACGCTCACGGCCATCTTGACACTGTCTTTCCAATCAATGACGACCCTATCTTTGATGGTTACGGTACTTTAATAGACTTTGATCATCCCATGGCCAATGATCCACTTGAATTTCCTGTAGAAGGTGACTGGGTACATAGCAATATTAATATCCACCTGCTATAGAGAGAACTTGATGTTAGCTCAGGATAAATGTATACGCGTGTATAATTTTCTAAACAAAAGTCTTGTGTAAACTCCGAATATTACCAAAGCCAGAAACTAGGTAGCGTATGCAATGGCATATGATTCTGTATGATACATATATACCAGCATTAACAATTTTTCTTGAATTATAACGCAATTAAAAGTCTTGTAGAAAATAGAATTTGCCCCCGTCTGTTACATGATTATTGTAAACTATTAGCCATTTTAATCGCGTATACATTTGAGTACCTAATTATGAATACGAGGAAGGTTATATTTACAATTTTTTTTACAATCTCTTATGACCATATCTTAACACCGTTGATTTCCGCCAATCAACGGTTATCATTTATTGTGAATTAATAATTGATTAATGAATTTCATTTGTGAAAATAATAACCGGTGTTAAGATATGGTTGAAAGAAGTTGTAGAAAAAAATTATAAGTATAACCTCCCTCTATTACAATTATAAGTATTACTTTAAATGAAACAGGAAATAGTGAAATAATTAAAGTAAATATAAAAAAACCATTGGAGATTACAAATCAATTCAACGTGATCTTTATTTGTTTAATTTATAATATAAGAAAAAAAAATAGACACGTTATTCGACAGCATTTATATTTACTTTTTTCACAAAAAATTTCCACACTACGTTATCATGTGGAATGAAAACATTGTCTTATTATGATAAGTGGGAAATAAATCTTGTTCGTTCAACCTCATGATAGTTAATATTTGTAATATTAACTTGAGTAAAAAGAAAATGAAAGTTTAACACATAAATATGTAATTATTTTTTAAAATATATGATTACACACGTTCTCTTTATTTGAGAAATTTTTTAAATAAAGAATAAAATAAGAAATTATGTGTAACTTATAAATCATCTATTATTATTTATGTTTATAATCATCTTATAACTATATTAATTTAGAGATAAAAATTAATCTTCCATTTCTTTTTCTTTCAAATCCTTTCATTCAAACATATACTTAAAATTTGAATTCTGAGTAAAGCTGTTGTTATTGATAGTCCTAGTCGCAACGGTGCCTTGAGACAATTTTGTTTTTTCTTTTTTGTTTTTTTTTGTACAAGGCCTTGAGACAATTTTAGCCTTGCAATAATGTTTACGAGAATATATAATCAAAGACTAAAAGTATTAAAAAATAAAATGTAAAATCCCTTTGACTTGTTTTTTTTTTTTAATTGGATATCAACCCTAATTATCCTTTAGGCGAGTAGGATCACTCATATTCCCACGGCTTCGGGATTTTTGAGTATCAAATGCTTATTTTTGGTATAAGGTTGAAGAAAGCTCCAGCAAATCTTTGAATTCTGACAACATCCCAAAGGCTCACTCAGGTATGCAGAAATATCTAATATATTACTGTAGTACTATTTATTTGGTGTTATCGGTCAATAGAAATTCATAAATGACTGTGATATTTAAACATATAGGAGAGAGAAGTGTTTTTTTATCCAAATATCAATTATTCAATGGAAGAATTACCTATTACTACAGATATTCTCCAGGTATGCAAGTTATGGGTGTGGCATATTCTATGGTTATGGGCCGTCGACATACTTATATGAAAGAAAAAGGAAAGGCATGGTCCTGGACCAAAGGAAGTTGGGCTTAATAGCAACAATGAGTGCACATCGATATAATCAACGAAACAGTGGTTTTGTTCGGATAATATTTTATGGAAATACTGTTGTTATTTTACATAAAAGTATATATGTATATATATTTTTTTGGAAAATATAGAATAGTTCTTACGGAGAGGAGCCAAATGAAGCCAATCATTAAAGAAAAAAGATAAAATTTTCAAAATGAAAAAATATAAAATAATTATCTTATATAAAATAAAAATAGTGTTTCCCATATTTTATCCTTACGTATTATAAAGTCACACGCATATTTTATCTGTGAAATTCCCATTCATCTTTTGAAATTTGAAGTGTCAAGCTGACACAAAGTACTGTTAATGGAATGGCTACTGTCAAGCAAACTCAAATCATGCATTTGTTGATTTCAGCCAACCAATTAGCGTTTTATGTTTATTATGTTATAGGAAAAGTATTTGTGTAATGTTATAGAGATTTATTTTGTGTGCATTAATTTTATTTTATTTTTTGCTTTAGAAAGTGTGGACCCCACAAAATATTGTGGGTAGGAAAATTTATTGTAGTATGTTAAAGGATAAAATAAAAACCCAACAAATATTAGCAATATCAATAATTTTTGTGGAGGTTATTCGAATATTGCTTTTGTAATTATCATATTTGAAAAGAGATAAGTTGGAAATGATAAGGCCTATTTGGATGATTTTTTTTTTTCAAAAATTACTTTTTTTCTTTCTGAAAAAAGCACTTCTTATCTTTAGTGTGTTTAGATGTCTGTTTTTTAAAAAATAATAGAAGTTATTTTTTTTTTTCAAAAACTAAAAATTTTAACTTTAAAGAAAATAAAAATCAAAAACCAAATGTCTTTTTCAAAAACTAAATATTTTTATAAAAATATAAATAATTTTAACTTTTATAAAAAATCACTTCTAAATTGAAGAAGAGATAATTTTTTTTTTAAGAAAACAAAACAAACTGATAGTTGAAAATGGGCGAAAAGGTAGCTTTATTAATTTTGAGCATTATCCAGTACTACGAGGGACCAAACCGCATAGTGTGTGCGTAACCCGAGGATACGAATGGGTCCCGCATGAGTTGCAGCACACAGAGAGAGAAAAACAGCCTAGATCTGTGGATTCACTTACCGGCCTGGAACGTGGATCTTTTATTCATCTTTTCATTCTCAGCAACCAGAATTCACGTGGATCACAATTATGCTCCTAGTCATATACCATTTCCACTCAAGCCATTGCAATTTGTGATTGTCAACCATAAAACTACGGCTACGCACATTGTTTGCTTTTAGATTATGAATTTTCGAGCTAACCTACCAAACTGGAATATTTTTTTAATGGTAAATATATCCTGACCAAAACGAATCATTATGTGCTAGTAGTTATTTGATCTCAGGCCTTTTATATTTAGAATTCAAGTTTAGTTAATTGACGGTTCCAAAGTACCACTGAATTTGTGTGTTATGTTAATTAGAATAAATAATGGGTTTATAAGAGTTATATTGTAGGAAAAATGATTGTGTTATCGTATAGAGATTCCTTTTACGTGCTAGAGTTTTTTTTACTGTGGATCCCACAAAATATTATGTGTGTGGGAAGATTTTTATGATCATGTCAAATGATAGATGATAAATCCATAAATAATTTATAAAAAGACCAAAAAGGAAGCATTTTTAACTTGTGATTATATCTACTTCTTAGGACAGACCAAAATGGTCGTTGGCATGGCCTGTGGATAAGGGCTTTTCCTACGTGCAATTTTTTTTAAAAAATGAAAAAGACAATAATATCTCTTCTTCGAAAGAAAGATAAGAGTTCTTACTCCTTATCTTTTGATGGCCAGGCGGACAAGCGATCAGCCGTTGATTCTTTTGCGTCATCGCCACGTGTAAATACAAGAGGCTTCATGAAGAACTATTCATATTGATTTTCTCGTGGACCCCGCCATTGCTAGGCATAGAGCAACCATTTGACAAAGACTGCGAAGAAAGAAGAGATAATGCCGCAAACGGCGTCGTCGTGGTCTTAAGCTTCAGTTGTCGTGTCCCTGTACCGAAGCAAAAAAAGGCTTTGCGTGTAAACCGACAGCGTAAAATAAAATGAGAAAACAAGAAAAGCAGACACAAAACGAAAGCCATGCTCTCTCACAAGCGTCATCACCTTCTCCTTCTTCATTCATTGTTGTCTCTGATTTTCTTGGATTTGCATCTTATGCCCTTCTTTTCCATCAATTCACCATGATCCAGGCTTGCCCACTATGTGCAAATTTCTCTCTTGGTTCGTTCACTTAATCCTTCTATGTTTTCTCTTTTTTTTTTTCTCTGATAATATACTCTGTTTTGATCTTAAACTGTTCATATGCCAAGGTTTCTTTGCATCTTTTCTATGATTATCGGTCTGACTGATTATTGTCTTCTGGGGGTTCAAAATTTGCGGACTTTATATTCTATTTTATGTATTTGTTTCTAATTTCATTCCGGTGCTGATTGATTTTTTATGCTTGTTATGAATATGTTTGGGTTTGACCATTTTGATAAGCCTTTTTACTTAAAAAAGCCTTGGCCTAGTACTTCCATGCAAGAGAGTTTTCAGTTTCTATGTTATCTGTTCTCTGCCCCTTTAAACTTGCTGTATGATCTTGTAAGTGTATTTAGAAATCCCAAAATCTGACTCTCTACCGATTTCTGTGAAAATTTTGGCCTATTTTTTTTTACTAAAATTATTATCTTTTTTTTTTTTTTATCTCTTTTGATATATGTGGAGCAGTCGTACCAAGCTATGCATCTCAATGTTTTGTTTTTATTATTTTATTTTTTTTGTCAGAAGTGCATTGTTGGTCAACTAATTATAGGCTATCTTCTTTGTGATTTCATAGTTTTGGCTTTGTCAAACATAATGAATAAATCACTTTAAATGGATTCAGATGTTTTTAACTTCTAATATTTTAGTTTTGCTCAGAAATTATGAAGAAAGAATAGATGAGTGATGGCTGCAGCAGAAGCGAGGGCTCTGTGGCAGAGAACTGCTAATCGTTGCTTTGTCCAAGAAGATGCAAAAAGAGCTCCCAAGTTGGCTTGTTGTCAATCTTCATGCGCAACATCAAATTTGGTTGATGCTGGACCTGCCAATACAGCAGATGAATCTGATCATGCTGCTCCCAATGTCACCCATTTTAACAGTAAAACATCATTTTCTAATCTTTCACCTGACTCTAGGTGGTGGTTGCATTTGCAATCTAATTATGGGTATCAAAAGGGTTTAACATGTGAACAGTTAAATGCATTAGAGGATGAGATGGAAACTTTGATAGCTAGTGATGAAAATAAAACATTTAGTAAGAATTCTGAAGCATTTCCTGAATTAATGGATGTGATGGCAAAATATGAATCAATGGAGAGAAATTCTGTTGGATGCTCAGTGTCCTCCAAGCAAACAAATGATATTTGCTTGGAATCAGATTATTCTTGGGTTGAAGGTGATAAGGCCGTGCCATGGTGGCGGACTACAGATAGGGATGAGTTAGCTTCCTTAGTTTCACAGAAATCACACAACCATATTGAGAATTGTGATCTTCCTCCACCTAAGAAGAAGCATCTTAGAGGACACCCATGTGATAGTAATTGTGATGACAAAATAAAGACAGCATCTTATGAATGGGAGGCCAAACCCAGAAGCTTTTCCAATTTGACAGTTCATGCACGGGGAAGTTTAGATTCAGGATTGATGCATAAGAAGCTGGGGCCTTCTGCCAATGAAGGCCTTTTATATTTTGCTTCTGACAAATCTTCAAGGTATTTTCCTATTGATGTCAGATGATTGCATTAGTGCCATAAAGTGGCTAAAATTTCGCTCAAAATCTTTAGCCAAAAAAGTTAACAAATTGGGGAATGTTCTATTCTACCATAGGTGTTTAGCTTTTTCCCTAGTCTCCTGGATGCAAGTGTTTTTTTTTTTTTAATAAGTAGCCATGTGTTTGATTTTGATTAAATTTGGGACAAAAATTGCTTATTTGTCATAAGCTCTCTTAGAAAGAATTTGTTTATAAGCTATTTTAAACCCAAAATAAGTTAAGTCGAGCATGCAGATTTTGTGCTTTTCATTTGCTTAATATTGGTTTGGACTGGCAACTTTGTTGTAGTTATACCCCTATACATGAGGATGTCACGGAGAGTCAACAAACTTTTGAAGGAGACCCCAGCAAAGCTCAACTAATGGAAGCACTGTGTCACTCTCAAACACGTGCAAGGGAAGCAGAAGAAGCAGCAAAACAAGCTTACGCTGAGAAAGAGCACATTGTTACCCTCATTTTCAAACAGGCTTCACAACTCTTTGCCTATAAGCAATGGTTTCAACTGCTGCTGCTGGAAACTCTGTGCAGTCAGATTAAGAACACGGATAAGCCAATCTCTACTCTCTTTCCAGTGGCTCTTCCGTGGATATCCAATGAAGGTAGGAACTCAAGGAAGAGAAAACAGGAATTTCCCAGTGCCAAACAAGAAAGGGGAGGCAAACCAAAATGTGATATTACAACATATGCTGTTGCGTTTGCTTTAGGATTGAGTCTTGTTGGGGCTGGCTTGCTCTTAGGATGGACAGTGGGTTGGATGTGGCCTCGATCATAGTTCTGTATGATTTGAATCATAGTCCTGCTTGTCATAGAAGATTAATCAACAAGGGGAATTGGTTAACATGGAAAGAAGCCCCATTATTTTATATGATGTGTATGATGTATTTTTGTAGATTTGTTGGTCCTTATATTTGTTTATTCTGCGTCACTTTTGTAATGAATATGTTAATGAGATGATGTACATAAATCTTTTTGTGAAGATGATGTCAAACAGCTATTTCTCTTCAAATATCTATCGGGGAGTAGGTGAAGATATCAAGCTGCAAACTGCCAAAAACTTTATTTCAGTAACTAATTACACTAAAAAGAAAAATGATGGGGGTGGCTCTTTGTTGAGAGGAAGAGCTTCATCTTAAAGGACCAAGTCTATGGTGATTCAATTTATATTCCAAGTATTTTATGTGATGCATGGTGGTACCTATATTAAACTCACTGTTCTGACAAAGTCAAGTCAATAATGGACGGCCTCAACAATTTAAAATTAATAAGTAATTATAAATATTCCTATATACAAAAAAAAAAAAAACTATTCCAAATATTTATATCACACTTATGGCGTTTGGTTGAAGAGAAATTTTATGAATAATAGGGAAATGTGATTAGTAGGAAAATGGTTGGGAAGTGAATTTGATAGAAAAATGTAAAAATAGTTGTTTGGTTGATATAAATTTTACCGGAGAAATTAAGTAACTTTTGTAAAATTTATGTTCGGCTTTTGGTTAAATATAGATAGGAAAAAATGTGCTTTTACCAAAATAATCTTGTAAAAATATTCTTCTTCCTTCATAGTAACCACCTCCCCTTTCCAATTTTTTTTTTTTAAGACCCACCAAACCCCACCGCCACCTTCCCTTAACAAACCACCATTTCTACCGGTAACACCGTAAACCAACCATCAAAATCACAACCCCATATCTCTTCTCTACGAACCACCGTCCTTCCTCCTCTTCTTTAATTTTCTTTTTCCACAGCCCCATCTTTCTTTTCTTATTTTTTTTTGTTTTGTATTCCACAAATCCCAGCCACACCATTTTCCGTGTGCCTATGTACAAGTGTTGGTCTTTGAGCAGTGACAACTCTAACAAGCAAAGCAAATACATTTGGTCGGATATTTTCCTTTCGCGCGCGTTGAGAGAGGCTACGGTGGTCTTTTGGTTAAACCACAATGTCAACAACAAATAGGCTGCTTTTCTACAATACCACATGATGAAAGGGAAAGTTTCGCCGGCTAAATTGATGAAAATAGATATACAACTGAGAATGGTAGGATAGTTATTTATGTAGGTAAATATAGAAGTTAGTATAACCAAACATGGTATATGGAGATTCTCACTTCTCACTTACCCATCTATCTCAACATTTCCCCCCAACCAAACAAACCCTAAGTATTTACTTAGGATTTTGTTAGTCTTATTTATCTAAAATCACTTGAGTCATTTAAAAATAAAAAATATTATTAAGACATTCTAGACATCACATGGAAAGCTGAACCAAAAATGGGCAAGCTATCTTGTCCGAGCCCAGTACTATATATTTTTTCATTTGTTTAGGTCATCGTGGGCCTCCAAAGCGTGCAGCGGACACACACCACTCGAAAAGTAGGATCAGTTGGTCTGTTTGGGCTTTTCTATTGGATGGGCCAAATTTGCATAGGGCCCATCAATTAAAAAAATTGTGTAAAATTCAGAAGGCAAAAAAGAATATTGAAAATGAAAAATAGGAATGCACCTACGCACGGAAGACGAGAGGGGAAGACAAAAAAAATTGACGCATTTCTTCAGAATTTGGAAGTGAGAAGTGAGAAAGGAAATCGAAAATGACAGTGATGGAGAAGCTGAAGATGTTCGTTGTTCAAGAGCCAGTGGTCACTGCTTCCCTTCTCATCGCTGGCTTTGGTATGTCTCAAAACCCTAATCTTCTGTTGTCAATTTTCTCTTTACCCTCGCCTTTCTTTCGTGTTTTCCTTTTGCGAATAATTTCATAAAATTACTGGGTATAATTGTGCTGATTGATTTAATTTTCCATCTGCAATTGGTTATTGGGATTTATTGTTGTGAGATTGATTGAAGACTGCATTCGATGTACGAAAAAGGATAGAAATTTATAATTTTTGTTGTTCAGATGTTTGGAAGGAGATTGTAGTAGATTTGATTTTTTTTTTTCAGATTTTTATTAAAAAAAAAAAAATCTATTCTCACGAACTGATATTTTTTTCATCAAGTCTTTTTTTTCCCCCTTTTTCATCTCACATCCTACAGGTACGTGTAATATGCTAAAATTAACCAACAGAATGTTAGGTTGCGGCTTATGCCTCATGTTCTATTTCTTGAATTGTAAATGTGGATCTTAATCCTCATTTGAACCAGCCACATGAAATCTCAAGTTTTGCATGTATCATTTCGATCACAATCATGAAAATAATTCTTCTTGTTCCAGCCTGTAGTTTGTGCACCTAACTGCCTGAATCTTCTATGCTTTTATTTGATAAGAGTGCATTACGGATAGGACTAAATCCAAGTTGCTCATTGAATCTCTTTTTTAAAATAAGGACTAAGAGTAAAAGCATGAAGAGTTCTTTCTCTTAGCTCCTGGTTATTTTCTCTTTGCTCCCTCACTGGGCTCTGGGAAGGGCAGAAATCCTAGTAAGAGGTTTAGCTCTGGTTTTAAAATTTCTTTTGATTAATTAATCTTCTCCATAACCAGTTTATGCTGTTTCGGTATAGTCATTTTCTACTAACAGGCTAGTCACTTATTTTGTTGTGAAATCTTTCAGGCCTTTTTCTTCCAGCTTTTGTGAGGCCTATGCTGGATTCGTATCAGGGAACCAAGCGACCTCCTCAGCCCGATTTAAGTGATGTGAGTGTTGCTTTTGGCACTAACTTTGTAGTGTTAATTTCAAATCCAGGGTTGTTGTATACATGTTTAATATTTTTTCTGTTCACTGGTAGTATTCTTCATACTAAACTCAAGTTTTGTGGTGTTATGTCCTCAAATGCAAAGGTCCAGAGTACTCTCTTCTGTTTTTTCCATTGTTAGGAGAGAGATTACTCGGTCCCCTTCTTTCTGAATAACTTGTAATAAAGGCCTTTAATGGAAGGTGGTTTTGAAACAAACGAGTTTCAGCATCACAGTGTATTGAGCTGGGTTTTCAAAACCGCCCCCCCGCTTTCAGTTTCATCTACTCATACCACTCGAGACAAAGCACCCAGTGTTTTAAAGTGCCCTCAATATATGTTAACCCACCATTATTTGCAGGAATTGCTTGTTTTGAGCTGGGTTTCCTGACATTGATGTCTTGTGTCATTGCAGGTGGTTGCAGGTATGACTGGTAAAAAGTAAGTGCGACTTACTTGAGATATAATGGCAAATTTGCCAACTTCCGTGTCTGAACTTATTTTCATTCACACTGAGAGAAATAAGAGTACTAAATATTGGATTTAGCTTTTATTTGTGACGGATCTGCTCCGGAATCATTAAGTGGTTTCATTTCATATTAATTTAGGTTAAGAATTGGTTGAATATCAGTTTATCTGCGAGTTCTGAAATTGTTTTTCTGGGGTCAATGTGAAGGATTTTTGTTTACGCAAATTTGTCTCTGTTCTTTTTTAAGCATTTTCGATGGAAAAATGTTTAAAAAATATTTAAGATAAAAAAACTGATAAGATAGTTATAGTGTTTTTCATGGTATATGTAGATTCGTTTCTCTATCGTGCACGATAAGTTTACGCTTCTCATGGAATTGTTAATGATTAATATATTATTAGTTAATGGAAATGGTTATATATATATATATATATATATATATATATATATATATTGGTTAATTATTGAACAGGAAATCGAATTACTTACTAGTTGGGAATAAACTATGTAATTTGTAAAAATTTGTAAAAAAATAAATAAATTGTAAACGGATCTTTTCTGTTAGTTAATATGTATTGGTTGATTACCCAAAAAGAAAAAATATGTATTGGTTAATTATTGAACAGGAAATAGAATTACTTACTAGTTGGGAATAAACTATTAGTTCCATAATTAATTAAGGGAGTTATTAATCTTATGTTGCATAAGATAGATATCTCGTGTGGGAGAAACAAAGTTGTGGGGCCCACAATTAAAAAAAAAAAAAAGAGACTAAAGGGCATAAAATTTTATGAGTGTGTAACATGAGATAATTATCTTATCTGACATAAAATTATTATTTTCCATTAATTAATGGGTTTACTTTTGTCATTCTACTCGACGGAAGCAAACGTTCCTGCGAATACAAGTTTTATGGTGCCCACAATTTATTATTTTTTTTTAAAAAGAAACACAAGCTCGATAAACGAAGTGTGTGCAAGAAATTCATTTCATTGTCTTGTAATATGATAGTTACATTACCCTTAATTAATTAATAGGGATAAGATCAATTTATACCGGTGTAAGAATAATAAATCTTACATCAAATTTTAACCGTTAATTTTCGTGCATTTAACGGTTGAGATTTATTGGGAATTAAAAATTAATTAATGAGTGAGACCTAATAAATTTTGACCGTTAGATGTAGAAAATCAATGGTTAAGATTTGTTATTCTTACCCCGGTGTAAGATGATGCTGTCCCTAATTAATATACCTTAACCATAATTTATAAATGATCAATAACGGTACGGGAAGCGTAAAATCTTGTGTAAAACTAATATTATTACCTAAATAAAAGGAGTAATTGATGGTGATTAAGAAAGAGAACAAAAAAAAACAAGTAAATGAATTATGTTGAAGAGAATTATATGAATTATTTAAGAAATATTTAAATAACATTAATGTTAGAATAGTGATATTGTCAATATTTTTTTTGATAAATATTGTCAACATTTAACTTGGACGAATGAAACCTTTGCATTTTTTAAAATGTTAAGACCAATGTGTTAGGTGTATTTTAACTTCTCGGTAAGGGAATTTGATATTTGTATATAATGTGTTGTAAAACATAATTAATTTAATTGGATAAATAATTAAATATATCATTTAACATAAATGATTAAATCTAGTGAGTAAAATAATATTTAGAATAAATAATATATTAATAGTATATGTAAAACCTTACAGGATAGGGCAGTACCACCATAATTTATTTCTATGACTTGAACTCATAATAATTTGTTATGCGTGCCCACATGATTTTTTTCCCTGGACATTGAACGGAGACGTTGACAGAGACAACTGTAACATTGCAAGATTACACCGAGATACCTACTTCTAATAATTGATAATTGATAGGTTTATAAATCCTGTACAACTTATAACATGAGAAAAAACATACATACAGCCAGCTACAGGTGACGAACATTAACTAATCCGAAGTTTTTAAAGTGGTGTAGCTTCATATAATTGAATTTTGACCAGACGACGATGCCCAGAAAAAACCTTATTAGAGCCTAAGGCCACTCCCATTTTTCTTCGGTTTTTTACTACTCCACGGAACCACCTGTTTCAAGCCCTCACATATAGTTGTCTGCAAAATAATTACAAGATCAGAGGAACATTTGCTCTCTAATAAAATATCATCTTACACACACTAACACAAAACAATTTTATGAGACAGACACAAGTCACACAATTTTGTTAGAGCGGCATAACCCCCTAATTTAGTAATATCACTAAGATTAAAAGGATCTTACAGCAGTATCAACCAAACCCCAAATGGGTTCTATTACCCAACTCAAAATAGCAATTTTTTTGTTGTTGTTGGGGTAACAGACAAATTAGCAGCTTTATTCAAGTGAAACCCCTCATTCTTAGAAGTTAGAATCTCAATTTTCCTCAAAAGATTCCCAGCCAATTACCAGATATAGATTTATGAACCTAAAAGAGAATCTTGACAAAAATTGCTAATTATTCAAGTAGGTATCAGTTAACTACAAAAGAGTTAAATCTTTACCCAGACGCGAGACTTGTCATGTGATAGGCTTGAAAAGCTTCCAGAACGTTTCATCTTTGACCTGTTAACCTTGTTGTGAGTACTGTCTCCAAAGGTAGCAGTAGAAGATGGGAAGACATGACTACCCCCACCAGTGACCTCTCTATTGACCTTGAAGGCCTTTTTCCTCCAAGAACCAAACCACCCTTTATCCTTGATTCCCTCTCCTTTGGTGAGAACCATAGCACCATGCATCCCTCTATCGACACTAAAAGAACCATAGCAATTGTTGCTCATTCTAAAAGATGGAGACCGAAATCTGTTGCTGGTCACAAAAGAACCCTCCAAGAGTGAGGGTGCTAGCAACCTCGGAGGAAGTTCCAAGCCTTTAGAGAAGGTGACAAGTGCGTTGCAAGGCCTTGGTTTTCCAGGCTCTTGTTCCCAGCGAAATGGAACTGCAGCTGAAGTGTGAATTGGGGGAGTAAGCATCCCTGAACGCTCTGGTGACTGCATTGTTGTGATAGAGAACAAGGGTAGCATTGTTGTGTTGCTATGCTCCTCTGCCTCTGCTTCACAACCCATTAATTATTCACTCTTTCTCTCTCAGCAGAAAGGTTGGGGCTCTTTTATAAGGAGCGAGCACCCATTAAGTACTTGTTATCATCTTCTCTCTAACAAGTTACAGCTACGAGTATTTGTGTATATGGACTTAATTTTCTCGCACGATTATTAACCCAAGAAATATATATTTAACACACCGGACTGTTTAATTCGTCTAAATACGTTGGAATGAGGTTACATTAATAGTTTTTTATATATCTTAACAGTTTTTTATATATTTTAACACGCCCATCATACGAGGGTCCATTGGGCTTGAAGGATGGACAATGCACAGGCTTAACTACATGTGCTAATAAAGAAATTTCACTTGAAAGAAAATGGGGGCGGCGAGGATCGAACCCGAGACATGACTCTGATAGCGTGTAAAGAACCAATTCAACTCAAAAGCTTAAGGTGTTGAGTGAGATTACATTAATGATTTTTTATATATATCTACAAATAGGATGATTTCAAATAGAAAAATGAACACTTGCTGTATAAAGTGAAGTGGGGACAATGATTAAGTGATAAAATATACGTATACCCGTTTTGTTCGGGTCATGTCTAGTATTTGTTTGGTGTCATTTTCATGGATATATATAGAAAAGAAAACTGAGTAGTGAGTTAGCATGAACAGGGCACGGACTAGTTGGACTTGGATTGGCTGCATCACACACCGTTTCAAACAAGCTATTCCTGTTTGCTACCAAACCCCATTAGATTTACTTAACAAATCGCAAGATGTCAAACATAAATATTGAGAATAAATGTTACGATATGCATAAATATCGGAATCTAACTTTATCTATTTTACCCATATATTTTGCACTTGATAAGACTACTTAACGTTGACTAAGTTGATATCCTTGTCAACCATTAATGGTTGTCACGGTTTGAACAAAATGGTTAACAACACAAGTTATTTATGTCAAAAAAATTAGTAACAAAGTCTTAATAATATAATTATGAAAAACAAAAGAGAAACAAATACAAAAATGAAGAAATATCCCTCTTGTCTCGCTCTTTATTTAGAATAAGATGTGATTCTATTCGTCTTTCAGTATAGCAGCTAGGGAATAGGGATCATTCAACCTTGTCGGCTGAGGAAGGAAGAAAAAAAAAACGAAAATCACACTTATAAAAAATTGTACATTTAAAAAGACAACCACAGCCTTCACTTTTTGTCAAATCACTCGTGCTTGTTTAAACATCATTATTCGCAACTCCGTGACAACTGAGAAGTCAACAACCATGCAAAGGGGAAGCCAAGTGTTGGGTATCGGAATAAGCACAACAGATTGAGTGAAATTATTTCCCTGGTCCCCCTCTCTCTCCTCCCTCTTCCTCTCTCACTCCTCTCTCCTCTTTCCTCTCTCCTCTCTCCTCTCTCCTCTCTCTCTCACAAAGGCATCCCACAAATGGAAGCATTACACATCAGAGGAGAGAGAGAAAATTTGACAAAAGAGAGAGAATTTTAGCTGACATGTAATGCTCTCATTAGTGAGATGTACTGAATCTTTGATAATACAGTAGCACCAAAGATTTATTCCATTGCTGAAGGTTATTTAGAGTGATCCAGGACCACCATTTTTAGATGGTCCCTTAGTGTAAATAGGAGGGTAAAATAGAAAAAGTGAAAAAATAATAAGAATAAAAAAAAAAAGAAAAAATTAATGTTGTAAGAGAGCACCAAAAAATTCAGTAATCCTACGGCGTATTAAATTTTTCCGCATTGCTGCGGGTCCTCTACATATTTGCTCCAGATTGAGAGCAGCTTGCAATCTCCGACCTCAAGCGCACCAAGTCAAAAAAGCAGAACAAAAAAGTAAGCATTACAGCCACTTTGATATGTACGGAATAATTTTTTTCATCTATTAATTAACATTATATAATTAGGAAAATATTTTCTCATGTCGCATAAGAATTCAATTCTCATGTTGTGATCCTTCGATTCGCGTGCAAAAATTTTCTTTTCTTTTTCTTTTTTTAATAAATGTGGGGCCCACCACTAGTTGAGTCACAACATGAGAATTGAATTCTCATGCATTATGAGAAAATCAAACCCCTATATAATTAGAGTAAGGATATTCTAACTACCAAAAATTCTTACTACTAACTTACTACCCATCACATCACCATTGGATCAAAGAGAGAGAATGTTAAAAAAAAATTGAAAAGAGAGAAAATGTTAATCTAATGGTGATTAGATAGGTAGTAAGTTGGTAGTGGAAAATTTTGGTAGTAAGAATATCACTCCTCATATAATTATGTTAAAAAATTATAATCATATAAGAATAAATTAATTGTGATAAGGGAAGAGAAAAAATTATATTAAAATAGATAATTATATAATCATCACCGTTAATTCATTTTCTTACATACTCATACTATATTAAATAAAATATGAGAGAATTAATTTCTCATATATATATATATATATGTAACACCCCAAATTCTAACAATTTATAATAGCATAAATAATTTCAATACTTTTTGTAAATAACAGCGGAAGCTCAAAATATTCAAATTTGGGAAGTGTTACCGCCGCACTTGTACTATAGACAGGTGCAAGGCTAAATTTATTACATTAAAAATAAAACCAAAGACTAAAGTTTAAATAAAAGAAATACGTCTTATGCATTTATTTAAAACTCATAAAAATTCTAAACTTAGAAACTAGCTAGAAATATCCGAGTTGTGATCCTCACTGCCCACAGCTAGCCCCATCCTTTGCAACATGCTTCACTGAAAATCTGCTCCCCCGTGAAGGATCATTGCAGTTAAACAAACACAAAAGTCAGCAAAGCTGGTAATCCAAATCCGATATACAAAAAAAAAAAAAAAAATAAATAAAAATGTAACTCATAATAATCCAATAAAATAATATAACTCAAAAAAAATTCAAATCAAATATCAAACTTGTTATTAATTATATTAATCTTTATTTAATCCATTTAGTCTATTTAGTGGGAAGAGAACCATGGTAGACCCGGGAAACCCTGCCAGTCTACCCTGTGACCCGGGAAACCCTGCCAGTCACAAACAAATCACTTTGGCCATAATCAACTCACATCTTCCTAGTGTGCACACCTCTTCCCAAAGTTGCTACTAGTATCCCGGGGAACCCTGCCAGACACCACTTTGAGAAGAACGGATATAATCTTTTTCACATCAGTTTCACATCGGAGGCATAAAGCCCAAAAGTTGTGTTCATCACTTTGGGAGGTACCATCCTAAAGCTATCCTCCCACTATTAATTTTTTTTTATATACAGACATAATAAAATTTCCCAATTTATTTCAAATATATGTAATATCTATAACTTGTCATTCACCCATTCTTTGACTCACTTTTTACTCTCTTTTTTAATGACCTTCCTCTGCACAGTGTCACATCACAGTCTTCAAAACAATCCAGTCAAAAAGAAAAGCATCTAGAATAAAAATGGGAATTGTATGCATTTGAAATATGATCACGTAAACCGAAAAGACAAAGAATTGCAAATATACGTAAACTTGGAAAGAAACGAATCATATGTAGATGGTCAACATACTGAAAGTGACGCACACAAATCAAGAAAGAAGGTTTTTGTTTTGTGAACTATGTATACATATATAAAAGCAATGATAATTACAATTTGCATTCAATTAAAGGATTGCACAGAGACCGAAAGAAATTTGCAGCGACCCTATCACGATTCATATAAAATTAACATAAGATTTCTAAGGATTAGGATTACACATACCAAATTTCACATAAAATATAATCTAAAAAAATACCTAGGGATTAGGATTACCTGGTCTCCGTTTTTGCTAACTTCTAGAAGAAAAGAGTAATTTGGGACAGACCGGTTGATAATCAGAAATATATAAAAATTGAAAATAATTAAAATAAACTTTTTAGAGTGAGAAGAGAGAGAGAGAGAGAGAGAGTAGTAGTAGAGGAGAAATTTTGAAGAGTTGATTGGTTTGGTTAGGCTAGGCCTCTATTTATAGTTGAAGTGTTGGGCTTATACATTACTGACTCCATGCTGACTCATCATATCTAAACAATTTATGTTTGTTGCCTCATCCTATCTAAACAATTTATGTTTGTTGAATCATCATATCTAAACAACTTATGTTTGTTGACTCATCATAATCCAATCGAACAATCAAATAATCACAATTTATCACCCATTATTATTATTACTAATTTATAATTTTTTATTATTATTAATTTATTGTATTATAAATTACTATTATTAATTTATTGTATTATAAATTACTATTATTATTTTTTTGGGATATTACATTCTACCCTCCTTAAAAGAGGTTTCGTCCTCGAAACTTAAAAGTTTGAGCTTCTCAATTAACTAAAAGGCATAAGGTACTAGAATCTTAAAATTGTAGCACGCAAACAAATTAGCAGGTGGACAAAATATGGATTATAGGATAATATACTACGATTTTGAACATTTTTATGCCAATGAATTGGTAACTAATGTAATGTGTTGCTAACTCTTACCTCTCCCTAAAAGAAAAGTTTCGTCCCCGAAACTTAATTACGTATCTTCTTCGAATAAAAACGGGTATTTATTGCGCATATCGTCTTCTGCCTCCCATGTTGCTTCTTCTACCTTTTGACTCCTCCACAAAACTTTAACTAGTTTGATTGACTTATTTCTCAAAATTCTTTCACTTCTATCAAGAATTCTTACAGGACGTTCTTCATAGGTGAGATTCTGATCTATCTTGATAGACTCAGGCTGAAGCTTGTGCAAAGGATCTGGTATATACTTCCGAAGTTGAGATACGTGGAAAACATCGTGTACATTCTCCAATTCCGTTGGAAGAGCTAGTCTGTACGACACTTCACCAATTCGCTCAATGATCTCATATGGGCCAATATACTTTGGACTCAACTTGCCTTTCTTTCCAAATCTCATCACCCCCTTCATCGGTGATACTCTTAAGAATACTTTTTCTCCAGTCTCGAATTCTACTGGTCGTCGTCGTTGATCTGCATAAGACTTTTGACGATCCTGAGCTGTTTTCATCTTTTCTTGAATCACTTTAACTTGTTCCATCGATTCTTGAATCATATCTGGACCCACAATGCCAGCTTCTCGAAAATCATTCCAACATAATGGGCTTCTGCACCTCCTACCGTACAATGCTTCGTAGGGTGCCATATCGATGCTCGCATGGTAGCTATTGTTGTAAGAGAATTCGACCAAAGGTAAACACTTATCCCAAGATTGATTGAATTCCAAAGCACAGGCTCTTAACATGTCTTCAAGAGTTTGAATCGTCCTCTCCGTCTGTCCATCTGTAGCAGGATGAAAGGCTGTGCTATATTTGAGTTGGGTTCCAAAAGCTTGCTGAACCTTAATCCAAAAGTTTGATAAAAACCTTGTATCTCTATCTGAGACTATATCCTTTGGGACTCCATGCAACCTCACTATATCTCGCACATAAGCATCGGCCAACTGGTTCAAACCCCATGTGTTTTTCATCGCAATGAACCTTGCAGTCTTAGACAACCTGTCAACTATGACCCAGATAGCATTCTTGTCTCCTCTAGTCAGAGGTAAACCCGTGACAAAATCCATAGAAATTGACTCCCATTTCTCCCTCGGAACTTCCAATGGTTGCAACACTCCCGCAGGTCGTTTGTGTTCAATTTTCACCTTTTGACAAGTAAGACACCTTGCTACAAATTCAGCTATTTCTCTCTTCATCCTAGGCCACCAAAAACTCTTCTTTAGATCTTTGTACATTTTTACTCCTCCTGGATGAACTGAGTAGGGCGTATTGTGTGCTTCTTCTAAAATCTTTCTCTTTATGCTTTCGTTGTCTGGCACGCATAATCTACCCTTGAACTTCATTGTGCCACCTTCGTCAATTTCAAAGTCTACAGCTTCTCCTTGACTTTCCTTCTCCTTAATTCCTTGCAACAAAGAATCAGATGCTTGCGCTTCGCGGATCTCATCAAAAATAGTTGGTTGAATGGTGAGAGCGTTAAGCATAACTTTTAGATCCGTGGGTAGAAATATTTCAATCTCCAACCTCCTGAACTCTTCATATAATTCATTGGGTACTACAAAAGCATTAAGGGTATGTCTAGATTTCCTACTAAGTGCATCGGCCACTACATTGGCTTTGCCTTCGTGGTATTGGATCTCGAGATCATAATCCTTAATGAGTTCTAACCACCTCCTTTGCCTCATGTTAAGCTCCTTCTGGGTGAAGATATACTTCAAGCTCTTGTGATCCGTGTACACCTTACAAGTGGAGCCATATAAATAATGCCTCCATATTTTCAGAGCAAAAACCACAGCAGCCAACTCCAAATCATGGGTGGGATAATTTTCTTCATGTGACTTCAACTGCCTAGAGGCATACGATATCACCTTTCCGTGTTGCATAAGAACACAACCGAGTCCATTTTTGGAAGCATCACTAAAGATCTCAAATCCATTCGTTCCTGATGGCAATGTTAAAATCGGAGCTGAAGTAAGACGCTTCTTGAGTTCTTGAAAAGAGACCTCACAAAATTCATCCCAGTGAAACTTCGTTGTTTTACGTATTAACCTTGTCATTGGCTGAGCTGTCTTCGAGAAATCCTTCACAAACCTTCTATAATAACCTGCCAGACCGAGAAAACTCCTGACTTCCGCAATATTTGTAGGCCTAGGCCACTCAGTGATAGCTTTAATCTTCGCTGGATCAACAGAAACTCCCTCTTGAGATATTACATGACCCAAAAAGGCAACCTTCTCCAGCCAAAACTCACATTTTGAGAGTTTTGCATACCATTTCTTCTCTCTTAGAATATCCAACACAATCCTCAGATGTTGCTCATGCTCCTCCCTCGTCGTGGAGTACACCAAAATATCATCTATGAAGACCACCACAAATTGATCTAAGTATTGCTTGAAGGTTCTATTCATCTGATCCATAAAAGCTGCCGGGGCATTCGTTAAGCCAAAAGGCATGACCGTAAACTCATAGTGCCCATATCTGGTACGGAAGGCCGTCTTTGGGATGTCGTCTTCCTTGATTCGTACTTGATGATATCCAGTCCTCAAATCTATCTTTGAGAACATACCTGCTCCTTTCAATTGATCAAACAAGTCTTCAATCCTTGGCAATGGGTATTTGTTCTTTATGGTCACCATGTTCAGATCCCTATAATCAATACACAACCTCATACTCCCATCTTTCTTTCGCACAAACAAAACTGGAGCTCCCCACGGCGAAACACTTGGCCTTATATACCCCTTGTTTAACAGTTCTTCAAGTTGGGTTTTTAACTCCTTCAATTCTGCCGGAGCCATCCTATATGGCGCTTTTGATATCGGAGCAGTACCGGGCATAAGATCAACAACAAACTCAACTTCTCTAATAGGTGGCATACCAGGAATCTCTTCGGGAAAAACATCTGCATACTCTTTGACCACGGGTATTTGTTCAATCTTCTCCTCGAGAGTTAAGTCGCGTACGTTGCACAAATAAACGGGGTGTCCCTTTATAAGTAAACTCTTAATAGTCATAGCAGAGACTATCTGAATGGAAGGTTTGGGTACAACACCTTTATAAGAGAGGTATTTCCCTTTTAGTCCCTTAAAAGATATCTTTTGCTCCCTACAATCTAGCTTAGCCCTATATTTGCTAAGCCAATCCATTCCTAAAATGACATCGAAATCCGCCAAGTCAAACTGAACTAGATCAGCTGGTAGCTCAGAACCAGCTATACTAATCGGAATGTTTTCATAAACATTGGAGCAAGAGACAACAGCTCCAGAGGGTAAAGTAATATTGGTTGAGAAGGTAGAAGATGGTACCATTCTCGTTTTCTCCACAAAAGAGGATGAAATAAAGGATAGCGATGCACCGGTGTCAAACAATATATAAGCAGGTACAGACCGAAGTAAGAAGGTACCTGTAATAACATCTGGGTTTGTCGCAGCCTCAGTGTGATTCATGACATAGATCCTTCCTTGACTCCCTGTGGTTTGATTAGCAGCATTCTGACCTGTCGCTTGATTTGCTCCAGCTCCATTGTTGGGATTTCCAGTAGTGGCATATTGCCGATTTCCTCCATTTCCATTTTGAAAGTTCTGCTGGTAGCGGGGCTGATTGTCATTGTTCCTACCCCCTTGGTTGTTATTCCCATTTCGTCCTCCATCTGGTTTTGATTGTCCTCCTTGAGAGCCTGATTGCTGATTGAATCCCCTGACAGTACACTGGTGAGCCTTGTGCCCCTTGCCACCGCACTGAAAACAAGTTATAAGTTCTCCATTGCACCTCTTCCCAGGGTGTGCCTGCTTGCCGCATACTTTACAAGAGTATGGTTTTGTTCCTTGAACTTGGATCTTGAGTTGATTCTCGCCATAATTACCTATGTCAGCATACTTCTGTCCCTGTGGTTGTTTGTCACTCCAGTTATTGCCCCTGTTATCATAACGAGGCTTTTTATCACCGCTAACTTGTTGATGACCACTGCCAAATTGCTTTCTCTTGTTCCTTTCCATGACTTCCTCTTCAGTTTGTAAGATGTCAAAAATGTTCAAAGCTCGTTCATAAGCTTCCTGGAAGGTCTGTGATGGTATACCTCCCAAGGACTTCTGAATTTTGAATGTCAGCCCTTTTTCATACTTACGTGCCCTGTCCCTCTCCGTAGGAATAAGATTTGAAGCAAAACGCGAGAGCTCAATGAATTTGTCAGTGTACTCCTGCACTGTCATCTTTCCTGCCATCCTGAACCTTGCAAACTCTTCCTGTTTCTGCCACTTAATTGCGTCGGGGTAGAATCTATTGCGGACTCGTTCCTTGAAAATCTCCCAGTTAAATCCCTCTTCAGCTATGTAGCCCGTCTTCACTGTGGACCACCAACTATCTGCCTCCTCTTTCAGATAAAATGAGCCAATGCTAATCTTCATGTTCTCGGGACAATTTGTCACTTCATACAACTTTTCCATGTCGCGGATCCAATTTTCAAGAGCAACTGGATCGATAGTCCCTTTGTAAGTGGGTGGATGATGAGACGCCACTCTCTTAAATATGGTATTCTCAGCATTAGCCTGATGGACGTTTTGTTGTCCAAGTGCTAAAGCAAGATCTTCAATAGCCCTCAGACGTCGGTCCATTTCTTCAGCAGCAGCGTTGTTTGCAGCCATTCTAGGGTTACGACGGGTATAGTACCTGATCGTATTTTTTTTTTTTTTTAATTCTAAGTGTTTGAATTTATTCTCATAATCAATTCTAACTATCACTTTCCTCATCTCATATATTTGTATTATGTATCAGATAATGCAATATAAATTCAAACAATAAACCAATTTCTTTAAATAAATAAATAATAAGAATATCATCATTCATCATTATTCAAAGAAAAAAAATTACATATAGAAGAAACCCTTTTAGCCTATAGAAAATTCTATTCATTTGCAAAAATAAAATTTACAAGTCATAACAAGTCACAAAATAATTTCAAACATGCAATTATTATAATTTCAAATAAATCTTATTTAAAGGACAAGAAAATAACCCTTCACTACCCATCTCTCACGTTAAATTTTTTTTTTTATATTTAAAATTTATTTTATTACTTATGTTCTTATTTATTTATTTAACTCTGGGATCTTTGATCCCTTGAGTTAGTATCAAAAGTGAATCCAAGTTAAACTCAGGGCTCTGATACCATTTTGTAACACCCCAAATTCTAACAATTTATAATAGCATAAATAATTTCAATACTTTTTATAAATAACAGCGGAAGCTCAAAATATTCAAATTTGGGAAGTGTTACCGCCGCACTTGTACTATAGACAGGTGCAAGGCTAAATTTATTACATTAAAAATAAAACCAAAGACTAAAGTTTAAATAAAAGAAATACGTCTTATGCATTTATTTAAAACTCATAAAAATTCTAAACTTAGAAACTAGCTAGAAATATCCGAGTTGTGATCCTCACTGCCCACAGCTAGCCCCATCCTTTGCAACATGCTTCACTGAAAATCTGCTCCCCCGTGAAGGATCATTGCAGTTAAACAAACACAAAAGTCAGCAAAGCTGGTAATCCAAATCCGATATACAAAAAATAAATAAATAAATAAATAAAAATGTAACTCATAATAATCCAATAAAATAATATAACTCAAAAAAAATTCAAATCAAATATCAAACTTGTTATTAATTATATTAATCTTTATTTAATCCATTTAGTCTATTTAGTGGGAAGAGAACCATGGTAGACCCGGGAAACCCTGCCAGTCTACCCTGTGACCCGGGAAACCCTGCCAGTCACAAACAAATCACTTTGGCCATAATCAACTCACATCTTCCTAGTGTGCACACCTCTTCCCAAAATTGCTACTAGTATCCAGGGGAATCCTGCCAGACACCACTTTGAGAAGAGCGGATATAATCTTTTTCACATCAGTTTCACATCGGAGGCATAAAGCCCAAAAGTTGTGTTCATCACTTTGGGAGGTACCATCCCAAAGCTATCCTCCCACTATTAATTTTTTTTTTATATACAGACATAATAAAATTTCCCAATTTATTTCAAATATATGTAATATCTATAACTTGTCATTCACCCATTCTTTGACTCACTTTTTACTCTCTTTTTATAATGACCTTCCTCCGCACAGTGTCACATCACAGTCTTCAAAACAATCCAGTCAAAAAGAAAAGCATCTAGAATAAAAATGGGAATTGTATGCATTTGAAATATGATCACGTAAACCGAAAAGACAAAGAATTGCAAATATACGTAAACTTGGAAAGAAACGAATCATATGTAGATGGTCAACATACTGAAAGTGACGCACACAAATCAAGAAAGAAGGTTTTTGTTTTGTGAACTATATATACATATATAAAAGCAATGATAATTACAATTTGCACTCAATTAAAGGATTTCACAGAGACCGAAAGAAATTTGCAGCAACCCTATCACGATTCATATAAAATTAACATAAGATTTCTAAGGATTAGGATTACACATACTAAATTTCACATAAAATATAATCTAAAAAAAATACCTAGGGATTAGGATTACCTGGTCTCCGTTTTTGCTAACTTCTAGAAGAAAAGAGTAATTTGGGACAGACCGGTTGATAATCAGAAAAATATAAAAATTGAAAATAATTAAAATAAACTTTTTGGAGTGAGAGAGAGAGAGAGAGTAGTAGTAGAGGAGAAATTTTGGAGAGTTGATTGGTTTGGTTAGGCTAGGCCTCTATTTATAGTTGAAGTGTTGGGCTTATACATTACTGACTCCATGCTGACTCATCATATCTAAACAATTTATGTTTGTTGCCTCATCCTATCTAAATAATTTATGTTTGTTGAATCATCATATCTAAACAACTTATGTTTGTTGACTCATCATAATCCAATCAAACAATCAAATAATCACAATTTATCACCCATTATTATTATTACTAATTTATAATTTTTTATTATTATTATTAATTTATTGTATTATAAATTACTATTATTAATTTATTGTATTATAAATTACTATTATTATTTTTTTGGGATATTACAATATATATATATATATATATATATATATATATATATATATATATTTTATTAAGTCTTATTATTCTCTTAGCTATTGACTTTTGTTGATAGAAAGTTGTAGTTTATTAAATTATATCTATTTATTGATTATTAATTTTAAATAAACTAGATAACCAAATAAACGGCTGAAATATAGAGTGAAATTTCTTAATATGATACTCGAGTCAAAAAAAATCGAGAAATTAAAAAAAAAATCGAGAGAAAGATAATGGTCACTGTGCCCAAAATAAGAAAGATTATCATCAATACATAAATGGATTTAAGCAATTAACTTACAATAGTTAGGTGGATTGATATTATATCTCAACTAAAAACATTAAAACTTGGGCTCATAGATAAACATTCATTATTTTATTTTGTTTTATTTATTTAATTTGATATAATTTGAAGTATTCTTATTCAACCTCTTATAGTCACTATGTTCTCAGAATATGGTTTGAAAATTACTCCTCATTAGAACAACGGATGCATTGAACTTCGCTATCTAAAAAAAAAAGATGAGATTAATTCCTTATTTGAGGAGAGATGTACGTCCTCTGACCCTCAAAAATTTTAAAAAAAATATTTGAATTTTATTGTTGAATTATGATAAACAGTCCTTGTTTAACTTATTCATCTCTAATGCTGAACTATATTCTTGACATTTGAATTTCCAACCAATAGAATACAATTTTGCTATAAAAGCGAAAATGTTAATTGAATACGATAGGTACTTGATGAAATTTATGTCTTCTTTTAATGATAGGATCTGTTTACAATTTTTTTTTAATAAATTACACTAAGTATGACCGGTCATACTTAGTGTAAAATTTGTAAGAGTTTGTAAATAAAAAAGTTTGTAAATATAAATGTTGGCTTCTTTTGAGTACAATCATGTAATGTTATTAAAAAATAAGAGAAGTCAAATATCTTTGTATTTATTCTTTTAATGAAAGACTTTATTTTTTTCATAAAAGATCACAACTTTTAAATTTATTTAATTTTTTTTAATTATGTAGTTCTAGATTTATTGGCTATAATCATTTCTAGAAGAAAAAAAATCATCCAAGAGGATTGAAAAATTTCCCTTCATTTGTCACACAGTCCATATTCTCCAGCTCTAGTTTTTCATATTTTTCTTAATGTCATATTGACTGGAAATCTGATCTTTATGTTTAGATTACTTGTTCTCTTTTTTGTCAAACTTAAGTACATACTTTATATATAATTTCTGGAAGAAGAAAAATATAAAGTAATATTTCTCTATGCAGTTTGTTGCAATGTAACATCCGCGTAATTATCAATGTCGTTGTTTCTAAATTGAGTGAACATGTGGATATAACCAGTGAAATGTTTTTCTTCTATTTTTCACACTTAATAGAGTAACAGTAATATTTTAAATATCTTAATAAATGAAAATTCAATCAAATAAAGGTATTTTTGCTTATAATTGAGGTGATTCAATTATTTTCCTAATTCGTAAACAACTAATTTAAAAAATAACTGAGGGTGAATATTAAAACAACTGAAAAAAAATACATTTTGCATATTGTTTGAAAATTATAAGAATCTTTTAAAAGGTTTTGACCTATAAGGGTTTAATTGAACATGGAGTGAAATTATAGGGTCAACCGGTCAAGTGTATAATTTAATCAATTTTAAATTTCATAAACAAAAAATAAGTTTACTATTTTAAAGTTCCTATCTAGTAATAGGGCAGTATTCTTCTTTCTTCTTCTAGTAATTAGTTTTTCTTAATTTAAACTTTGATCCTCTCTCTATGAACTAAATTAGGCTTACGATTTAAGCTTGAGTTGGAAATTTTAGTAAATAAAATGAATTTGAGCTTTTACAGGTTCAGCACATTTGTTCGTACACACACGTGTTTGTGTGTGTGACCATTCAATTATGAACTAATTCTAGGGTTATTCTAAAAAGTTATTTGCAAGTATTATTATTCAATAACTAATGCGAGTGTCGGTGCTGTCCGGCCTGGCCCAGATAGATCTGTAGCTCATAATAATGCCTAAAACCATATCCAAACACGCTTAAAAGCCGAAGTTGATTGTTGTCTTGTGCATACAGATATCTAACCCTTTTTCAATTTGAAAACTTAATCAATAAAGGTAATATTTTTCCATCAAGAATTTTTATCTTTTTTTTGCACTTTACTTGCTAAAAAAATTAACTTACAGGTAAACCTCAAACACATGAGTCATGACACTACAATTAGCAAGATCTACAAAAGTAGGGAATTGCATGGAGCGGTTCGGTTCGGTTATTATCAAAAAGTGAACCAAATCAATTTTAAATGGTTTGGATTTTAAACCAAATCACTTTTTAAAAAAAAAACCGGTTTTTAATTTGTCCGTTTCAAAATCCGTTTCAAACCGGTTTTAAATCAAAACCGGTTATGAACCATACACCGGTTATCAAGTTCAAAACTGATTTTTTAACAAATTCAAAATTGATTTTTGATGGGTTATTCTATTTTTATAAGTAGTCGATCAACTATTTCTTGCAAGAATCATCATTATTTTGGAACTCTCCGGACGAAATGACTTTTATAGAAATTGTTTCAAGTTATTTTGAGAGTGATTGGTAGAAGAACAGTTGAATTATTTTAAAATTACAAATAAAAAAATTTGTTCTTCGTTCTCTCAAGATTTATGATTACTAAGGCGTTGTTTGGGAGAAATATTAAAAATTACTTATCTAATCTTAGCATTAAAATGTAAAAACTACATAAATATGAATCATTTTTAAATGTGGCATTATTAGAAAAGTCTCAAATACCGACAGAATTTATCGACGAAAAATATTTCATCGAACATAATGACAATTTTTTTGATGAAAATCACATGACGTCGAAAATAGAGACGAAACAAGAATTGGCCAAAATAACTGACATAATTTTTTTTTCCGGAAATAAATTCAGTCAAAATTTTTAATAGAATCTAAATTCCGTTGAAACTTTCAACGGAAATATTTCTATCAAACTTTTCAAGGAAAAATATTCCAGTCAAATTTTTTTGACAGAAAACAATTACATAAAAAAGTTTGCCGGAAAATATTTCTGTCGACTTTTTTTATGGAAAACATTTTCACCAAAATTTTCAACATAACACATTTTCAACGAAAAATATTTCCGTAAAAAATTGTGATAAAAAATATTTTTGTAAAAAATTCTGAAAGAAAAATTTTTGTGTCAAAATTCTTTATGGAATCTAAATTTCGTTAAAATATTTTCCTCAAAATATTTGACAAAAAACATATTCGTCCAAATTTTCGACGAAGAATATTTCCTTTAAAAATTTTAACCGAAAAAAATAACGTTGAAATTTTCGATGAAACACACTTTCATCGAAAATTTTCGACAGAAAATATTTCCAGCAAAATTTTCAACAAAAAACATTTCTATCATAATTTCAATGGAACAAATTTCTGTCAAAGAAATTCGATGAAAAATATTTCCATCAAAAAAAAATTTTGTAAAAAATTTGAACAGAAGTTTATCGGATAAAATTTCATCGGACAAAATTATTTATTTACTTGAGCTGCTTAACTTTTTTTGCTAGTTTATTGTTTGAAAGTTTGAGTCAATTGACTAATACAATAGGCATAAAAAAAGATAATACTTACTTGTTCTTTAATTATAGAGTAATTTGGTTATAGATAACCAATTCTTTTTATGGTTTGGTAAATAACGAGTTTATAAAATAAAATATAGTTTTATATGAAACCGATTTTTAAAAATAACTGATTTTTAAGATGTGAAGTAGTTTGGTCATGAATCGATTTATTTCTTTTGGACATTTTGAAAAACTCTATACATAAGCATAAAACAAAAGGGACAACATAAAAGTTCTTAGAGTAGGCCCGGAATAAAAAATGGAATTAAAAACCAAAACCAGCATGAGTGGGCTCAATTCCCAAACACACTACAACTACCAATTAATAAGTCGTATTTTCAGACATGAAATGTTAGGTCCGCACAAATAAATCCATCAAGGAACGCATTCTGTTCTTAGCCCAGCCCAATTTGATTGCAAGAAATACAAGCAAAAATGAAACTGTTTATGACTTAAATTATTTATCAACTGGGTTATCAAAACAAAATATTTATCAACTAGCTTTTTAGCTGACGCTTCGCCCAAGCCTGTGCTTAATAATACTTTTTTGGAGGTTACAATCATGCATAATAATATTTAGAATTTAATTTGAACGTATTTCTGGTAGGAACAATTTCGGGTGTAAGGGAATGTACGAGGAAAATAGATGCGAGAATGAAATTAGCGCAATTCTTTCAACATAAAATAGCAGTGCCTATTTATTTATGTCCACTCCTGCTTGAAAAAATATGTCTCTTCAACCTTTTATTTTTGTAATGGGTTTTATAATTCTCATTCAACATGAGAATTAACTTTTTTCTTACACATCCTTCGATTTTCGTGTTGATATAGGTCCCATATATAATTTTTTCTAACACATGGGTCCCACATGCTTTTTATCTCTACAACATGAGATTTCAATTCTCATTCAAAATGAGAATTATAAAACCTTTTTTAATTTGGTTTTAAAATTTGGAAACTCTCACGATTTCATGAATCCGCGGGAGAGTTATAAATCTCTTGCAGGAGGATAAACTCATAACCCTTTATTTAATCAAGAAACCTCGTTCACCTTTCAAGGCACTTTAACTTTCCAGAGATATATATTAACTTTTACCGGCGAAAACTTTGGTACTATGAATACGAATTTATGGATTATTCGATTCATCTTTTATTAAATATAAAAAATAATATATTTATGCTACCTTTTTTTTATAGTTTTTTTCATATCTTTTTTTTTTTTTGATAAGGAAATATCTACTCTCCTTCTATTAAAATAGACTCATTCCCACACTCCCAACCCATACTTTGCTGCACATTTTATTGCTTAATTTTCTCCTTGTTTAGGCATAGAAGAAATTTTTGACACATGTACATTTGAATTGGTTTGAGAAAAAAAAATACTTATGCCAAGAATTTTTCTTAATTAAATATATTAATAGAAAATAAATTCGGGATATTATATTTTATTGAAATTATATAACATATTATCATAATAAGCATGAAGTGTTTTATAATGGCCATGAGACTAGAGACTAGTACAAATCATTGTAAGAAAAAATGTCAATTAATAAAGTTATTTGCGCGCTCTAAGTACAAAACTTTACGTCAAATCACATATTTATCGTAAAGAGACAGAAATTAAGAAAGGATTACTCACCCCTATCATATAGCCTACGGGGTTAATGGACGAAAAATTGCATCTATTTTTCTGTTTACCAACTTCTTCTTGACTTTGCCATTATTCTTTATTGGGCAAAGCTTTTATCTTTTGCTAATCATATTATACTCCCCCACACAAACAAAAATCTCTCCCCTTCCCCATTAGTATTATGAACCGGAGAGAATTTACTGTGATCACAAACACCATTTTTTACGTGGTTCTTTAGTGTAAGTAAGAGGGTAAAATTGATAAAAAGAAAAAAATAACAGGATAAAAAAGGAAAATTAAAAATTAGTGTTGTGATAGGAAGCATCAAATCATCGGTGATCCTGGACCATAAAAAATATTTCCTATGAACTGAGACATTGGGGAAAATCCCACCCACATGTATGACATTGCTGATATCGATCACCTTCCGTGTCAAAAGATCAATCACCCACGTTCACCTCATTGTTCTAAAACCCGAAACGTCCCGATTGAGAGTTATATCATCACCTACCCCTATATTGAGTTTAAAGACAAATAACCACATGAAAACAGCGAGTAAAAGGTCAACTTCTTGTCACTTTTTCCCTGAAAAATACAAAGCAAAAATGACAAAAACCGTATCGTTGTTGACTTTACCTTAAAGTTTTGGTTGCCCCACGTAGTTATGCAATGTTACGGGCTTGGTATTAAACGGAAACAGGAACAGCCGTAAGCCATCAATAAATTTTTGGTGCTACTGCTGTACCTAGATTCAGTGCATCATATTAATGAGAGCATCACACATCAAAGAAGAGAGAAAAATTTTGACATAGAAAAGAGAATTTTAGTTTACATATAATACTCTCATCGATGGGATATACTGAATCTTTGGTGCAACAGTAGTACCAAAGATTTATTTCTAAGGCACGATGATTGATTCTTAGACACGTCATGCCACCAAATTAGAATAATATCCTTCTTAGTATCATGTTTAACTTGGACTAATGATTATTTGTAAGATTCCTCATGCTTCATACGTGACATCAATGCATTGCCGCACGAAATACATATAACAAAATAGTTAATGACGTGCTAAATTTGACTTAATGGAGGTCATCATTCTATACTAGACTGGCCACTTAAGGGGGGGAATATATATATATACACCTAGGATTAATTAGAGCCTCCTTCTATTTTTCCAAACTCGTTTGCTTCTGCTATATTGGATTTAACCTAAGCTGTTACCTAGGTTTATTTCAAGTGTGGAGGGCGAGTGGACCTTGTCATAGGTTTTTGTTATATGTAAGTTATGGGGAGTAGGGGTGGTAAACGAGCCACGGGCCTTTGACTCGGCTCGTAAAGGTCTGAGCTCGTTTAATAAAAGCTCGTGTTGGAACCAGACTTGGACTTGTATAAAAGCTCGTTTAATAAAAAGGCATCAGGCTCTAATTCATAAGCTCGGCCTTAGAGCCTCCCAGGCTAGCCTCTCTCTCATCAATTTATTTCACCCCATTTTATTGGTTTAACAAACTTTTTGAATGATTTTGTTCTATATTATGCTATTTGGATATATATTGAATTTATGTATATTTATGGAATTACTAGTGTTGTTCTATATTATCATTCATCCTCCTTCACACAAACAAACCCACAAAAACTCATTTGTTCCATTGTGCACTGCACTGCTTGTTTGTGTCAATTTTTTATTTTATTTTTATTTTTGTTGGCACTTTTTTTTATAATGGGCTAAGATAATATAACTTGTTATCTACCTTCTCTCACTTTAATTTTTATTTATTTATTGTAAACTTTGTAAATTATTGCTGCAAATTGGAAGCTAAAGTTTCTATCTGGAAATTGATTTTTTGGGGAATTTTGTTCTCTTATTTTTATTCTTTAACATGCTAACAGGCTAAGATAGGCTTCACACATGCTTTTATTTTTTGTAAATAAACCAGGCCACAGGCCAATATTATATTCGTGACAGGTAACAGGCTAAGGCCAATCGGACACATTTAAATACAGGCTTATCTGTAAGTTAACACCCCTGGGGAGGTTAACGGAAGCTAATCTTATTCTAATTAAGTGGAATGTATGAGAACAAGTGATAGCTTCAATTCTTTGTAAAAGAAAAAGTAGTAGTATTTAGCTGTATTTTTCTTCTTTTTGTTATAAAAGAAAAGGTAATATTAATTAATGCAGCGCTAATATAATCAAGGTAGGCTAACAATTATGGAAAGATTATCATTTAAATTTAAAATATCTTAGATTGATGATTGCCTAAGATTGAACCCACTATTACTAAAAAAAAATGATGGTTTTTAACAATTTAATTTGCGCGATCTGTTACATTAACTTGCACGAGAGGAAGGAAAATTATACATCGATAAACACATTCTCCGTCCCTCTAGCTACTTTTGGAGAAATCTAGAACAGGAAGAGACTATTTTGTCGTACATGGTCACCAAGAGCGGACGGGGGACTAGGATCGGCGTCCCCAAAAATTTGAAGACTTTTTTCATTTTTTTTTATAAAATTGAAGAATTTTTTTAATATAAGTATAATGCAAGAAATTTTCCTTTTTTCTCTCCATTAATGTGAAGTTATTTTCTCCCATGCAGTATTTATAGAGTTTCTTTATATTCTCAAGTTCTATATCTATTGAAACTCCTCTAACACTGAATGCATTTTTCCTTCCTCAATGAAAGTTAACGAAATGAACAAGATAAAAAAACTATAAAAAAAAGTGCAGTTCAAATTCTTTTAGCGCAGACCTGGTGGTAACAATTAGTATTAAATTATGGAGCAAGATTTGTCTACAATTTCTTTTTTACAAATTACTCTAAGAGCCTGTTTGAATCCTCTTATTTTTAAGTTAGAGCTACTTATAAGCTAAAATTAAAAAAAAAAAAAGAGCTTACTATTTGGTAATTACAAAAAAATTTAGTTTAAAAGTTACTTAAAAACACACATTTCAAGAAATTTATCTCTCTATCTATCTTTATAACTCTTTATTTAAAAAAAGAACAACACATAATTCAAGAAAAATAAATAAGAGCTTAAAAAAATCTACTCCCAGAAACTTTTAGTTTTCGGCATTTTTTTCATTATAAAAACAAGAGTTTTTCATTATAAGAACTTTTTCCAAAACCTGTTTAGCCTAACTTATGCTTACAGATAGCTTCTAGTTTAAAAAGAGAGAATTCAAACAAGTACAAATATTTAATTATTCATATTTTGGCCTCCCATATATTATGTTTGAAGAGAAAAATAAATATTTAATTTTTAACCCCAGTAAAAAAAATTCTGAGTTCGACACTGATGGTTAGCTCAACAAAAAGAAGGGTTGGTTACATATTTCCGAGTTCCAACAAAAGATAAATAACCTTCTGATTATTTAACAAATGGCAGTAGCTCATAAGAGTGTTAAGTAAATGGAAATGAAAGATTTTTTATTCAATTTTCGCATGTAATTTTTATGAGGGATTTAAATATCTTTATTTCTAACTCATATATTTTGAAATTAGTTTGGCTCAAAAAGTCAAAGTGAATATCAAGAGAAACCAACTTACCTAAATAATTAGGATGTTAACTTAAAAAAAAAAAAAAACTTGGGATTATTTGTCGAAGCCTCCCTCATTCTGCAGTTATTTTTCTTAACGGGCATTCTGCAGAAAACTAAATGCACATTTTTTCCCGGGAACAGAATAAAGTGAAAGACAGATAAAATATGGAAGAGGTTTCAAGTACCAAAGATAAATAATCAGGATAATTTAAGTGTTTTTTTTACTTTCTTCGTATAACTATATTTTAAATTAATAACATGGTATAATTTTAAATTTATTTTTTATGATAGTATAAATTGTAAAAAATCTAGATCTAAACGAACTTTTTTTTTAATAAAGCATCCACATTAAATACAATTTAAATATATAGTTTGTTTTTTAAGAAATAATTTTTTTTTGGTATGATCATTTAAGAAATAATTTTACTATTGCATTGATTTGACACATGACTTACCATTAATTTATTTTTTGTTATTTTAAAAAAATCATAGACACAAATTAACATTTATCCTAAAATAGAAAAATATTTTTGCTTTTTTTTTTGCGGGAAAAAATTTCTGTCACTTAAAAATGAGGGGATTTGATGTGACAGAAAAAAAAACATTAAACCCAATCATAACATGCAATTACAAATTATGTATGATAATAATCGTTACTTTTTAACCGCGAAATATGCATTTTATCACTCACATCAAATATTTTTCTAAATTTAATATAAATATTTAGGATTTTATAATTCTCATTCAATATGAGAATTCAAATTTTCCTACATACCCTTTGATTTTCGTGCTGATATGGATCCTACATATAATTTTTTTCTAATATATGGATCCCACATATTTTTTATCTCTATAATATATGATTTCAATTCTTATTCAAGATCAGAATTATAAAACCAAAATATTTATGATACATTAATTTGTCATGAGCAATTTGAAACCAACAAAGCTCTAGCTAGGCTTCAGACATTTGTTAGATATATCATATAAATGTTTGATGTGAGGTCTATAATACGTGTCACAGAAACAACTGAGTTGACGAAAAAAATTCAGGGCTATGTTGACAGAGCCATGACAAACCAATAATAACGGAAATGTATTTGTCAAGAACAAAATATTATGTAATTTTATATAAAATGATAATATTTAATTTTACGGTGGAAAAAATTGTCATACAATGGAAAGTTATGATGGGAAAAAATGAGGTTATCGATAGAAATTTTTTAATACATTTACAATTTTGATAAGAGTTAAACCAGGCCATCTCTTAACAAGTTTCTTCCGTTAAAGGTATTCGGGTATGGAAATTGGAAAAGAAGTAGATAAAGATAATATATATATGGGATTTGATTTTCTCATGTATAATGAGAATTTAATTATCATGTTGTGATTCAATTAGTGATTAGCCCCACACTTATTAAAAAAAGAAAAAAAAATTGTACGCAAATCGAAGAGTCACAACATGAGATTGAATTTTCATGCAACATGAGAAAATATTTTTCTTTTCCTATGTGTATATATATATAAGGGAAATGAAGTATAATGTTGCAGGAAAAATAATTTTTGTCTTACAAATACACAAAAAATGCGGGATTCACTTGAAATAAAAAAAGAAGAAAAAGAAAAAAAATCGATATTATTATTACCCAGACATCGACCCGATTGGAATACTGGGTCACTGGTTGGACCATTTGACCCTGATATATAAAAATATATATAAATTTGGAATATATAAATTTAATTATATTCTCCATATCTATAAAATAAGTTAAAGAAAGTTCACTAAAAAAGCTCAAAACTTATTCGCTTTTACAAGTTCATAAAGTACAAATAAATAAAAATGCAATTACTATGTCAATATAAATTATAACTCAGAATTTTCATACGCATACCTCTCCATGACAATCAAAAAGTAGATGTTATTGCCTTATATTTTTCAAATTCATCTACATTGAGATGACATATATCACACTTTTTTAAGTTATTGTTCCGCAAATTGCTTCAGTATTAGAAGTTAAAATTTGAAGTCATCGTAGAAGAGTATATTACTAGCAAATAAAATTTAAAAAAATTAAAATGAGTTCTACATCTTTTTTTTTAAGAGATTAAATAATTTTAATTTTAATTTTTTTTAATAAAATACATTACCCAATCGGATTACCGGGTTCCATATATTAGTTAACAAATGTATTTATGTATTTCTACTTTGGGTTATGTTTATCTCATTTTACATGAGATAAACAACTCTCCTACACACACAAAAGGATTGGGTCCCACCATTCTTTTTTCTCTCTCCTCTTACCTGTGGGTCCCACTTATAATTTTATTTCTACAACATGAAATAATTTCTTTCCTACGACATAAGAAAAATATATCCCTTATACTTTTAATTAATTAATGTGGCTGACTTAACGAATAACAAAAAATAACTTTGCATAAAAATATTAGTACTGATAATTATTATTATTAATGACAACACAAACAGTTGGCGCATATAATAATAATAACATATTCTTATATAAGAAACATACCAACCACCGGGCACCATTAATACACATTATAGACACGCCATGAACGGTTGCTGCGGTCAAAGCTGAACCTCCGGCCACGCCGTGAGGTCGCCGGAGGAAGTCCACGAGGACCCGCTTGGAGAACTCCAACAACAGTGCTCGCTGTCCATCAGCTCCGGCAACTCAATCTCACCCCAAAAATCATCGCCGCCGCTATCCCCGTCGGATACAATGCTAATTTTCTCATCAGGCAAAGTTTTAATCATATGTGCCGCCTTGGCCGCCGCCGCCTGAATGTCTCTGGCGGTGCATGTGGACGGAAGAGGCATGTGCTCCACCTCGTCGGGAAAATTGAGCTGCGCTTTTCGGCCTTTCAGGCAGTACGCGGCGACGTCGTATGCTTTCGCTGCCATCTCCGGCACCGGGAACGACCCCAACCATATGCGCGATTTCTTGCGTGGCTCCCGAATTTCGGATACCCATTTGCCCCACCGCCGCTTCCTGACGCCACGGTACACTGGGTGGCGTGTGCCGCCTTGCCGGCTGTCGGTTTTCTTGGTGGTAGTTGTGGCGGTGATGGTTACGTCATCTTCGAGGCACGGTGGTGGTTGATGGTCCATTTACAATTTTCACACTGGCAGCCGTTTTGGCTCTTTCAGTGTCTCCGACATTTATAGGCTTCATCAAACGTTAAAGTGACCAGCGACGTGAGATTACGTAAGTGCCCCCAGATATTCATAAAGGTTTAATAAGGGGGCAAAAGTTACACTTTTTACGTAAAGACCCACCATGCAATTATGGATGACATATTTCACACATGATAATGCGCGGGGGCAACTATATAGGGATTTGTAAAATAAAAAAAAATTGGGTCGAACTATGAATAAAAATCAGTTCATTAAACAACCAGTTCATGAACCGAATCAGTTTAAGAACTGAAACATTTTCAAACCAAACCAAATTGAATTTTATAACTTCATTTTTTTAAATTTTTAATTTTTTTTTTCTTTTCAAAAGAGGATCGACCCGAACCGGTTTCAAACCGAATCACTTTCGAACCAAACCATTTAAACCAATTCAATTCGATTTTTCAAAAAATCCGATTCAGTTCGACTCATTCACCCCTGCAACTATATGCGATGGCCCATGATATCATGAAGGGAATTAACTTATAAGGCTTCATCGTATCCATAGACTTTAGATTAAAGAAAACCAGTTCTTTAATTAATGGCTATTGGTCAAATTTTGAAGTTTATGTGTAGTATATATACTCCCCAATTGGTCTATAAGGTGAGAACTCTTGCACAAAAAGAATCAAAAAATTATCCATGATATCATGGTCAAAATATGTAGACGTGTTCTTACTTTCTTTCTTTCATTACTCGCGGCTGATAAAGTTTGGAGACACGCTAGAAATCTGAAATTATTACGACAATATCTCGTTTAATTTGAATACGAAACAAAGTAATACTTGATCAATTTCACTTAAACCAACATACTGGACATTATAGTTTAAAATAATAACATGATTAAGCCTCTAGGATTGGTCTAATGGTAAATGATTTGAGTAATTTATATTAGGTTGTGTGTGTTCAATTTTCACAATTGGATAAAAAAAAATATATATATATATAACACGATTATGGATCATGATGTGAAATTTCTAGTGTTGCTAATTCCTGCCAGTCAAACTTTGAGATGAAAATTAGTTGATTTGGAGCAACCTGCGAACAAATGCTGATGAACACTCATTATTTTTTGTAAAAAACTTAACCTCCACCTATATGATTCTGACATTTTAACAAGCAGCTTGCAAGCTTCATCGACATGAAACGTAAAATTCAAATTAACAAATTGGACCCAGCCCATTACAAAGGTCGTGAGACCCACAGCAGGAAGAGGAGCGTACAGAATTGATCACCCATGTTACGTGGATGGACAAGTTCATACAAATTGGGAGGACAATGACCAAGGTACCCCTACATTACTTGGTTGCTAAATGTTGAGCTCAGCTCACAACTTCACATGGGAGAGGGATGCACGGGATTAGGGTGACTGTTTCACCTTTTTGGTGGGAGTGGGAGGGATGGGTTTCATTCACAATAATATGACAAACACAAAGCCCATGTGTCATAATTCTTGCGGATATAGATATCTGAAGATGACTTACTATTATGATTTAATCCATGTTACAGAATAAAATATTTTATTAAAGGACTATCTGTTTTGACTTACTATTATGATTTAATCTTTGTTACAGAATAAAATATAAAATATTAAAAAAACTATCTCCTACCATGAGGTCACAAATTCGATTCTCACCGCCCCCATTTTCACAATGGAATTAAAAAAAGGACATGACACCACCAAAAAATGGGCTTATGTGAGGGGATGAGGTGCTATTAATTATTTAATTATTTATTATTAGTAAAAAAAATACTCCAGTTCGATTAAAGCGGGGTTTGTCACAAATTTGACTCGCAACTTAACAGACTAACTTTAGTTTATAGAAATTAATTCATTAAACGCAAGTTTCTTTTTTCAGTACATAATTTTTAAGTAATTGTGCCAATCATGAAACTCATAATTCATGCTGAAACTCATAATCTTTTCAGTACATTTCTTTTATTTGTTCAGTCTGAAACTCATAATTCATGCTTAGATTTCGGTCCAGTTACATAATTTTAGAACCTGTTTGATTTCATTTTTCAAAAATAGTTTTTTAGTTTTTAGAATTTAACCAAAAAAACTGGTTGATATGGGTTTTTTTAAATAATTCTCAAAATAATAACTATTTTTCTTTAAAATAAAATTCGAGAACAATATAAAAATATTCTCCAAAATTATTTTTGTTTTATTATTTGTACAATGGTAATTTTATCACTTTAAATATTTATTAATGATATTTTTATAAATAAACTTGAATTTTTTATTTAAAATATTTTTATGATAATTTTGTAATTATAAAAATTTATTAATGTTATTTCTGTGAATAAATTATTTTTCAATTTTAAATTCAATGATAGCCAAAGGAGTTTTCAGGCTTTTTGACTCTTATAACCTTTTATTAATAATTAATTATTAAATTAACCTTCATTATAAACTATTTCAAAAATTTAACCACCTCAAAAAACATAACACCAATCTGCCCCTATTTGACCGTTGACCACCAAACCTACCCGGGTATTTTTTGAAATTTTGTGTCTACACGGATATGGAGGGGTGTACCCGGATATAGTTCTTGGCATCTTGGAAATTGCTTGAATTATTTACCCGGGTACGAAGGGGTGTACCCGGGTAGGTCTCAAGGACAAGTGGAGAATTGAAAAATAATAGATTCGACCACATTCCAGGAGGATTCAAGTACCAAAATTTCTCAAATGAGAATGAAGGGTACTTCAAGTTGACAACTCAAAATGAAGAGTTTACAAGGTGGACTCTTCTAGAAACTGGTCAGCTTATGAACACAAAAGGAAATGATGTTGCAAGAGCTGATGAGTGTCATGGATATAATAATGATGGAGGATGCCAAAAATGGGAGGAGATACCCACTTGTAGGGATCCTGGTGATGAATTTGGCATTAAGATAGGTTTCCCCCATTATCCATATAATAGTGCAAGCTATGAAATAAATTCCAGTTATGGCCCAAGTGATTGCCACGCTATTTGCCGGAGCAAATGTGGCTACATTGGATACAAAGCACATTACAGTAAAATTCCATGAAAAGCACAATACTATGTCTGAAAAATTAAACTATAAAAGTAATCGTTAATGGGACTAATTCAGATTCCTTATGTTAATACCCCGTGCAGGTACAAAAAAAAAAGTGGATAATGTGCTCTTCCATTCTTTGCCCGGTCTTAAAGAAAATATGTTGAACTTCAAGGTTAGCTAAATATGTCAAAAACATTGCTCTATATACTTAATGGAAAATAATTCATTGATTCTCAATCTTATTCATGTGTCCATCTAGACAGATGATATAGGAGAAAGAATGGAAACTGAGATATTAGATCTGGCAGATGATTTACGGCGAGAAAACAAGTTAAAAATATTTAACTATGCATCAGTCGTAGCTGCCACAAATGGGTTTTCATCGGCAAACGAGTTAGGAAAAGGAGGCTTTGGTCCTGTTTATAAGGTGACTTAAAAACATTGAAGTTACACATTAATAAGTTTCAGGAAATACTACTTGAATTCAATAAATTGAGACCTACCCGGATACACCCTTCGTACTCGGGTAAATAATTCAAGCAATTTCTCAGATGCCAAGAACTATACCCGGGTACACCCCTCCCTACCCGTGTAGGCACAAAATTCCAAAAAATATCCGGGTAGGAGGGGTGTACCCGGGTAGGCTTGGTGGTCAACGGTTAAACAGGGGCAGATTGGTGTTATGTTTTTTGAGAGAGTTAAATTTTTGAAATTGTTTATAATAAATGTCAATTTAGTAATTAATTATTAATAAACGGTTATAAGGGTCAATAAGCTGAGTTTTCATGTTCTTTGTTTCTTAAAATTTGTATTAAAGAATAGTTTTGAAAAATTAAAAAGGGAAAATGCTTGTGTACAAGGTTTCTCTACGGCTACTCAGCCCTCCAAGTATTTTGATTAAAATAATAATAATAATAAACATACGTTTTTAAGACACTTTTTTTTTGGTAATTTTTTTAAGACACTTTTAACTTTCATGATTCTTCTCCCTGCTTAACAAAAACCCCATAAACGGCTCAATCGCGATCCGTTTTAGTCGGGGGCGGGGATGAAGGAGAAACATTAACATGTCATTGTTTTTATTTTTTATTTTACAATTCTTTAATGGGATAGGTTATTCAATCTATCTCTTTTTTTCTGTTTACCTTTGCCTATCGCTTAAGTATGATTGATCAGAATCTTAACAAATCTTTATCTTTTTCACTGAGATTCTGATCTAACGGTGTTGGAGAATGGTAGGCAAAAGTAAACAGAAAAAATCAAAGGTAAAATAACCTATCCCTTCTTTAATATACTGCTTTTATATATTTTTACCACGATCCTCATACAATGAACAAAACTTGCATATAAGTTATACGTGCCCAGTTTTTGATTTTGCTGTAAAAATTTTCCTTTTATGCCATCAATCTTTTTTTCATAAACATTTCAATTGACTCATCGCTTCGCGACTAGTTTAATTCGGAGCGAGTCCTGGTATTAAGGCTTTAAACCCCTCCCAAAGACAGTACTTGGGATGATCGAATATATGCTCACCCCCACCTGCTCAATTCTCTGCAGCCAATTACAATTACGTACTGAGATTGTATATATTTGTAATATTAAAATTATTTTTTCTCTTTTTGCCACGTCAGCCGACAGCTTTCAAAATTATAACTATGTACAACCCCTAATACATAGTTGTAAATTGTAATTGGTTGCAACAACATGAAAAGTGATTTTACCTAAGTTATGTAATCATTTTAATTATTAAAATGTTTTATGTAACTAATATAATTTTTCAATTCTTGGAATAAAATGTTTGGGCATTTTTTATAATAGGTATTATTTTTCATGTTGCATGAGACAAATTATTTCACGCAACACCAAAAAAAAAAATTAATTAGACCCACTAAAGAGAAAAGAAAGAAAGAAAATAAGTGAGTATCGCCCATTATTTTATATATTGCATGAGATAAATAATAAGTGTCAAAGACACTATGTTTTTACAATCAATAATAGATTAAATAATGATAAATATGATTAAGAACATAGAGATAATTAATTATTGTGGATATTTCCTAAACTTGCAGTTATCTATATATTTATGTCATTTGCTCCATATTTGCATTTTATTTTGTTTGTGGGCTGAAGCTTATGTTTTATTAGTGAGGCTTAAAAAGTATAACTTTCATATGTTAGTTATTTGCAACCTAAGTCAATACGTTGTGTTTTACTGTTGTGATAAAAAACTCAAAATGAGTGTGGCTTTAAAATACGTGGTAGAATTCTGTTTTGCAAATAAGCTTTCAGATTGCTATTTTCTCTATGGTTCAATTGGGTTCTTTGAAAGAAATAAACACTTAGGGGGCGTTTGGTATGGGAAAAAATTTAGAATAGTAGGGAAATTTAATAGATAGAGAAATTTTTGGAAAGATTGTTAAAGTTAAATAGATAGAAAAATGTAAAAAAAAGTTGTTTGGGTGTGAAAATTAGGGCTTTTGAAATCAATAGTGCATTAAAAGTGAGATAACCGGTGAAAATCCCACCTTCAAATTGGATTTTTGAAAGGCGGATATCCTATTTCATAAATCCATATGATAGTTGGGTTTTTGAAAATATGTTGAAACAAACAAGGTGTTTCTAAAAGCCATACTTGAGAAAGATAGATATCCTCCAAAAATCATCCCAACAAACACCACCTTAGGGGCTGTTTGGTGAAGGAATTGAACAGAATGATAGATAAATCACAAATGGGAAACGAAGAAAGCAGCGTTTGGTGTGTTGGGTTTTCTCACTTAGCTAGGTAACTGTGATTGAAGGCATTCCTATTTCCCTATGTATTTGTACTGATTTAGCCAGCCATAGAAACCCATTTGCAAGGTGGTATTGTGGAATACCTCCACATTTGCTCACTTATTGTACTACGAAAAAGACTAGTGTACCCCTTGTTTGCTAACTGGCTTCACCTCTTCTTTCTCTATGCAACCGCCGCTTCACACCGCACGGCGAGCCTGCTTCTTCTCGCGTGCTGCTTCCACTTCAACCCGGCGGTGGCAGAAGAGAAGCACTTTATAAAGAAGCTGAGGCAAAGTGGCATTGACCCAAACACACATAAACCACTCTCTGAGGTTGAGAACGACAAGGACAAGCCACTCACAGCCGACAAAAGCAATCAGAAAAAAGCCTTAGTGAGATCCAATGAAGTGAGTTTGGTTGAGCCAGCAAGCCTCAGTAACAGAGAACCAAGGACGTTGGGAAAGGACAACATGTGTCTTCTCTATTCATTAAAAAATTTATAAAGTCAGGGTTATTTTTGTAATACCCACTGTATTTTCCATCTATATGTTACCTACAACCAAACATAGATTTCATGAAAGTTACCTAATTTCCTCAGTAAAATTTTTCCCAACCAAACAACTTTTTTTTTTTACATTTTTCTACCTATCTCACCTTCCAACCATTTTCCTATATATCACATTTCCCTATTATTCATAAAATTTCTCCTCAACCAAACGCCCCCTTAGGGTTTGTCGAGTATTTGAGAGGGATTTTGATTGAAAAATACTGAGAATCTCACCTCAAATATTTGGAGAGATTTGTTACTTGTGTTAAGACGTATCCATTAATCGGTTTATTTCTGGAAGATACGGTCATCAGAAAATTGAAGATGAATCAAGATGATGAGCTCGTGGACTGATGTAGAGCTGGTGAAACCGTGTAGCTGAGGTGCTGGTGTTATTGGTGCTTGTTTGAGAACGGTGCTATATTGTCTTTATTTCTTTTTCTGATATTTTTTGCTTCTTGAAATAATTCATTTGTAATTGTGGTGCTCTTCTCCAGATTTGGTATTTCTCTGTAATTGTGAGTATGTGTTGTTTTTACATGTTTAGTGTATGTTGTGTTAGCTGGTGGTATATGTAAACTGCTGAACATATTTGTACCTATTTCTATTCTGAATAATAGTGCATGCTAGAGAGCGTTTAACCCTTACTGGCCAAACTTGGATGTAAGAAATTGTTTTACAAAGAATTTCTGAACCAAGTATAAATTCTGGTGTTGTTCTTTATGTTTTCTGCTTCTGCAAGTTTGTTTTCTGGGTTGATTCTTGGTAGCTCTATACCAAGAATTGTAACATTAATGAATGAAAAAGATTATAGGGTTTTAATGTTTGGACGTGATATTGATTTAAAAACATATTGGTTTCAAGTTTAAATTGTTAAATCAGAGCATTGAAGTCAAGTGGAAGTTGGAAGTAGTAAAGCAATAAAGGAAGAGCAATGATTTAGTGAAAATCTCCCAACAGCTATCTTCCAGCCAATTTTTAGTATCGAAGATCATCGATTTTGATCTCATGTTCTACTTAAAAGTTGTAAATTTCTCTTATCTTTTCAACGAGACTAAGATCACGTCAATTGGATAAGTATAGCTCAAGTTATGCCAAAATATTTGGGGAGAGGCGATAAGTTTTAATTGTGACTAAATCTTGACTCCGGATTAGTTCATCAAAAAGTTGAAACTTGTGACAATATCTTGGGGCGGCTTGCCTCAAATAAGTACAGGGTTAGTATACCCAAAAAATAATCAAATAATTTTTTAAAATATAAATTTATCTGAATTGAAATCTTATTTTAACGCACTTCATCATTCCCACTCCATCACCATTGTTATTATCGTTGCCGATGACCACCACCATTTCTCACCCGGCCCTAAATAAAAAAGAAGTCACTGATATAGAACGCAGATATAGAACACAAGTCATAATATCCATCATTGAGTGCTAAATTGCACAAACAAGTATTCTCATAACTAATTTTAGTCTTGATTCGCTTGTATTTAAAAATTCATATATATATATATATATATATATATATATATAATAAATTAAAGTCATTAAACATAATTAACAACTAAAATTGAATATATAATTTACACTGATATAAAATAATTATGTCATATATTAATTTATTTATGTAATTTTTGAATTGGATAAAGATAAGCAGGCTCTCACTTCCGTATATAAATTTAATATTTACATAGGAATAAAAGATAAGTCAAATAGTTCGCCCTTTTCACTTTGTGTTTATGTATTCATCATATGTCACAAATCATCAAGATTTCCTTTCCAATTTTCAACATTAAAACTCAAATGACATCATTTAAAAAAAAATGATGACATCCATTGCATTAAAAATAAAATCAAGAGGCCTACATAACTTCTTGGGCCTAGTCAAAGCCCAAGTCAACTATAGTCCAACTGTAGGACTTTGGAGTTAGGAGCTCTACTCGCCTATGACAACAATGTACAAGCACGTTCTACCTGTCATGGCAAGAAATAGTGATGGGATTTGGCTGTTCAGTTTCTCACTTTCTCTTCTCATATTTGTTTCACGCTAACACTCATCATTATAACTGAAGTAACGGTAAAATAATTCATCAATCATCAAGCTATTTGGGCTACTCAATCACACAGGTATGATATAATATAAAGTCCTCTCACTACTAATAACTGAAATCAAATTCTTTAAGTAAAGTACTTTTGGGTCTCAATAAATATTACGAGCACAATTTAATTTTGTAGAAAATAAAATAAAATTTGACTTATGATTTTTCTAAAATTTAAAATAGATCCATATTAGACATTTTAAGAGACTAACGTTTTGTCTTCTTTAAATTTAAGAGGTACTATAAATCGATTTTTTTATAGAAAATTAAAATAAACCTCATAATTTTTATTGAGAACCCAAAAGTTATCCTACTCAAATTCTTTTGACGAAACAATGACGAATGACCACAAATAAATTTTTTTTTCCCTCTTACAGTGATGTAAAATAAGCTAAAATGATCTGTCGACGGAAATGCCAAAAAAAAAAAAAAAAAAAAAATTGTACAAGCAGAGAGAGACGCATTCTGATTCATTGCAGGGGAGAAATTACACGATGCACAAAGTTGAATTGATTTTGTGTCAATTTCTATGACGTTAATAAAAAAATTAAATATTTTATTTTATTAAGTAAAAGTCATATAAAAAATGTTTAATAAATAACTATCATCGAGAATGTATCATCAATTTAACCTATTAAATATAATTATTTTTCAAATCATCACTATTATTTCTATATGGTAGTAGTGGCGGCAGTGGCGGTGACGGTGATGTAGTGATGGTGATAGTAATGGTAGTGACACTAGTGACTGCAACGGCGGTGATAATGATGGCGGCGGCGGCGATTGTGGTGGTGATAGCAGTGACTGGGACGATCGTGGGTGGTGGTGGTGTCAATGACTGCGGCGGTGGTGGTGGTGGCGGCGGCGATGACGAATGGTGACGATGGTGGTGGTGGTGGTGGTGGTGGTGATTGTAGCAGGAATGGTGGTGGTGGTGACAGTGACTGCAACGGCGATGATGGCAGCGAAGACGAAGGTGGTGGTGGCATGATGGTGGTAGTGATGTTGATGGCAGTGGCTGCGGTGATAATGGTGGTGGTGGCGGACGTGGTAGTGGTGGCGATTGTGGTGGAGTGGTGGTGGCGGCAGCGATGACGAATGGTGATGATGGTGGTGGTGGTGATTGTGGCGGGAATGGTGGTGGTGGTCGTGACAGTGACTGCAGCGGCGGTGATGGCAACGAAGACGATGGTGGTGGTGGCATGATGGTGGTAGTGATGCTGATGACAGTGGCTGCGGTGATGATGGTGGCGGAAGTGGTAGTGGTGGCGATTGTGGTGGAGTGGTGTTGGTGGTGACAGTGACATGGTGATAGTGATGGGTGGAGGCCGTGATCATGGTGGCAGTGACATCATGGTGGTAGTGGTGACGATGGCACTGATAGAACGACAACGACTGCGGTGATGGTGATGATGATGGTGGAGGTGAAGAGTGATTAAGAGACAAGTGTTTTTCACTGCGCGCGCGCTCCAGAAAGAAAAATTAGAATTTTTTTTCTTATGTTCCTTAGCACAATAATTAAACCGATTCATCCCGATAACAAAAAAAATAAACCGATTTTATCAAATGAGTTTCCTATTCATTTCTTTTACCAGTTATAGAAATTTAAAAAAAAAAATTTGATTTTAGAAAGGTTATCATGCACACCCCGTAAGTTTTGGAGCATAGAAGAGAAAGGGGCCACTGGTTTGCACTAACTGACATTCTTAGCGCTTGAACGGTGTGACATCCCATTTTCACTGATGTGGGCCATCACGTTCAAAGGGTAAAGTTAGACTATGCAAAAACTTAAAACAACAAACGTGGGTAAAAAAATTAATATATTATTTTTAAAAAAAATTATGAATTTATGGCTGTTTAGAAAATAATTACACATTTACTACACAATATCACGTCCAATTTGGGTGTCACCAATCACGCCCAATTTGGTCGTCACTCAAGAGGCAATCACGCCTAATTTAGGCATCACTCATCAGTTGTTGACACGTGTCACATTTTTTTCCAAAAAAAAAAAATTAACAATTTAATTCTAAAACTTCTGAAGACCATAACTTTTGACTCGGGTATCCGAATCAGATAATGTTTTTTTGATCCCACACAACTTTTTGAGATCTACGTAATGACATCTCATTTAACATATTTTATCTCTCACAAACATAATTTAAATTTGCAACAATGAGACTTTATCTTATAATTGTTAGATTATGACCCAATAAATTAATAATTAATTAATAAATGTGACCCAATAAATTATAATCGTTAAATTGGCAAAAACTAATGGTTAAGATTTAGTAGTAACAAGTAATAAGAAAAAAGATAGTAATTATAACATTTCTCTTATTTATTTCTATAGCAGCGGGAGACAATGTAGTTTAATATAAAATAAAAAGAAAAGTAATATGACAATAATATGCCCCTAAACAATACGATAATATAATTTAGAAAAAAAAATTATATTTGATTAAACTCTCAAATCCTAATAGTGTGTTAAATTATTAAAATAAATAAATAAGAGAACATAATAAAAATAGTAAAAAGATCAATAAAATTGATAAGTAATATAATTTGTATGAATCATTAAAAATAAATAGAATAATAAAGGAGGTAAGAGTTCTTATTTCCATATCGGTATAAATTATCATCATTAATTTCAGACCACGAATAATAACCCAGAAGTTTATAGTTTATGAATATTTTCCAAAAATAAAATCCTTCTTTCTTAGAGATTTAGAATACATTTTTAATTATTTCTTTTATTAATACAAATTTTTCAAATTGATTTGTGAGTTTAAATCATAAATCGAATCTTTATTTTGTTTTCCTTATTAATAATAATAATAAAAATTTAATTTAAATCACAAACGAATAAAGATTTTATAATAATAAAAAAATTATTATTTTTTAATTTAAATAAAAAATCCAATCTTTATTTATTTTTTTATATTAAATCACAAACCCAAAACTGAGAGCCTTCTAGATTTAACCGTTCTTAAAATATCATTCTTTCAAATTTAAATTATGTTTGTGTGAAATAAAATATGTCAAATGAGATGTCATTACGTAGATCTCGAAAAGTTATATAGAATCAAAAAAAAGAATTACCTAATTTGGATACCTGAGTTAAAAGTTATGATTTTTAGAAGTTTTAAGATTAAATTAATTTATTTTTTGAAAAAAAATGTGTCACGTGTCAACTCATAATGAGTGACGCCTAAATTAGGCGTGACTGCCTCTGTGACGCCCAAGTTGGGCGTAATATTGTGTAATAAATATGTAATTATTTTCAAAATGACGTGTCTATTCATCTATCTCTTGACTCGAGATGGGAGAGCGGATTTGAAAAAAGGATCTTAGAGTGTTTAGGGTTGGGCGGCGGGGAAATTTTATGTTATATATGGTAATTTTCCTCATATACAGAACTGTACATGAGATTTTCCTCAGACCATAAATTTGTAAATTTTTATTTAAAAAAGAATAAATCAATTTTTTTGCCCTAACAAGAAAAGGGAAATTTAATGCACAAAATATTTAAAAAATAATAAAATATAAGGATACGATTTGTTATGGACATGCCACTAGACCCAACATTCCGAGTGGCCATTGAGCCCAATACATGGGCCGAATACTTACACTCTTAAAATGTAATAAATAGTGTTATTAAATTTGTACCGTCATCGAGTCGATTGATGTACCGTGTCAATCGATCATTAATTTAATTAGTTCATTATTGGTTAACCTGATTATATTAAATTCATTTAAAAATATATAATAAATATATAAATAAAGAAATTACAACTAAAATAAGGTGGTTTAACAGTTAGTATTTCACTTCATTTCCTTTGATGATATAATCGGTTTTTGACCAGATTGCATGCATAGCCAATCAATTGACTAGATCGAATTGGTTAGTGGTCTGATTAATTCCCTATTCAAGTTGGTTTTAATAACTTTGGTGATAAATATTCTATCACCAGCATAATCCCTTATTTTCATAGACCACACTTCATATATTTTAAGAGTGACTTCATTGTTGAATTTTAGTCCATCCTACCTCCTCATCTATTCATTGTTACTTGACATACTATACTACAAACAAAACTCACCCTTAAACAAATCACAATACTCAAAATCACATCTAGATAATTTCTAATTTGAATTTGTTTAGTTAGAATGTGAACTAGAATTATACTTGGAATTTTATGAAGAGTATAATGGTAGATAGATGTCACTCTTGGTTATACACTTCTCATGTATATTTATGTTTCATAATCAAAGTGAATAATGTTCACAAAAAGAGATGAGCTTGATTGTAATTGATAACAAAATTTGTAGATGAAGAGTGATGCGTATTGAACTGGAAAAAAAAATAGAGTGATCATATTTTAGACTAATTTGATCTAATTCAATTTTATTTAATTTGGCTTGTTTGGAATTATACGAAAATAAGGAAGATAATTTGATGGTGCCAAATCATTAATGTAGTTCTGATAATAATAAACAAGTATAAAAAATGTATTTTAAGTGCATAAGCAACATTCAAAGATGAATTAGAAGCAAAATCTACAAAGCAGCAACCATTGTCTAATTCATTAAGTCAAGCGACAATGATAAAAGAAAGATAAGTTTTAAATATCAATGCATGAGGCTAAACTCAAGGTATTAACATAACACACTTTTAAGACGTTTTAGAATTTTTGTAAATATATCTGATAAGTGCATTGTATGAACAAAAAGTCCTTTTTTAAATTGCATAAATCAATAGTGCATTCACACCGAAAATTCTCTCAAAAATGCATGGAAAATATTTTCAACATGTTTTAATATCACAAATTATATTTTCTATAGCAAATTACATGTTCTTAGGTTATTGAGAGCCATTTGAAATTGAAATGGGTGAGATTTGGTCAAGACATTGGCTTTTTGTTAGGTCAGTATCTTAAGATATCGCTTGCTTTTTATCCGGATACCACCGTAGGTGCAACCGGTACACACATGCCTACCACTCAATAAATATCCAAATACTAGCTTTGGAGGGTCAATATCTGAATACCACCCAATAGGTATCTGGATTCCAAGCCAATACATATTCTCTTATTTACTGAGGTATGGTTAACAAAAATTTAAGTAAGACTTAACATTAAATTTTATTTAGAAATTTAACCATAATTATTTAACTACGTTAAAAAATATGATTAATTTTTAAAAATAAGCTGGGACCAAGCCCCCAGCATATTCTAATTAGGGCTGGCAAAATGGGCTGAGCCAGTCGGACTGGCCCGCCTCGCCCACCAAACAGGGCGGGCTGGGTTGAGTTTTTCAGCCCACCATCCCGCCAAGCCCGCCCCGCCAAACACGCCAGCCCGCCGGGCTCGGCCCGCCACGGGGCGGGCTAGCCCGCCAAGCCCTTTTTTTTGTAGGTTATCCAATTGTTATGTAACTTCGTGCCCTAGATTTCTCTGCATGTAAGTGGCTTTTTCGAATTGTTGTGGATTGCTCATACAACATTTTGTTACTTGTTTTGTTATTCTGTTTTGCCTTGATATGATTTTAATTTTTATTATTATTTCTGGATTGAAAGATGCATATTTATATGTAGATTATTAAACACTGATCTTCTTGGTTTCATAAGCACATTAGGATTTTATGCAGATTTTTATATTCTTTTATGCAAAAAAAATTATGTGTTTTTATGCAAAATTTAATTTTTTGTATATTATTGTTATATTTTTTAGATATTTATATATTTTTTTATTTTAGGCGGGCTGGCCCGTAGCCCGCCAACCCACTCATAAAACGGGGCGGGTTGCTCAATTCAACCCATTTTGTCAAAACGGGCCGGGGCGGGCCAACCCATTTTAGGCGGGCCAGTGGCGGGCCGGGGCGGGTCGGGGCGGGCTGGCCCGTATTGCCAGCCCTAATTCTAATGGCTATTATTGATTAGTTTTTTTTTTTAGCTGAGCGTCTGTTTGGGAGATGATTTTAGGAGGGGAAGGGAGGGTTTTAGGAAGCCATTCCTTATATGTGAGTTAAAAAAATGAGGGAAAAATTTTGGGAATTTTTACTAAATCCTCCAAAATCCCACATCTTCACAAATTTTAAGTTCCCCCATTTTGGAGGGTTTGAGGGGGAAATATTAAAAAATACTTATCTACCCTTAACATTAAGATGTGAAAACTATATAAATGTGAATCATTTTTAAATGTGACATTATTAGAAAAGTCTCAAATACCGACAGAATTTATCGACGAAAAATATTTCGTCAAAAATAGTGATGAAATTTTTGATGAAAATCACATACGTCAAAAAACTTCCCTAAAAACTAAAGACGAAATTAGAGACGTAACAGATTTTTCCATAATCACTGACATTAATTTTTAACGGAAAAAAATTCAACTAAAATTATTGATAGAATCTAAATTCCGTCAAAACTTTTCACGAAAATATTTTCATCCAAAATTTTGACGAAACACACCTCTATCGAAAAGTTTCAATGTAAAACAATTACGTCAAAATATTTTACGAAAAACATTTTCAGCAAATTTTTCAACAAAATTTATTTTTTGTCAAAAATCTTTAGAAAATCTAAATTTCGTCAAAACATTTCCCTCTACATATTTCACAAAAAAACATATTCATCGAAATTTTTGATGAAAAATATTTCCATCAAAATTTTCAATGAAACGAATTTCCCTCGAAAATTTTTGATAGAAAAAAATTTCATCTAAATTCTTTACAGAATTTAAATTCCGTCGAAAGTGTTTGACAGAAACTATTTGTTAAATTTTTAACGAAACACATTTCCATCGAAAATTTACGACGAAAAATATTTCCATCAAGTTTTTTGATAAAAAATAATTCCATCAAAATTTTCAACGGAACACATTTCTGTCAAAAAGTGTTTGACAGAAAATATTTTTGTAAAAAATTTAGACAGAAAAAATATTCTGTCAACATTTTTAACGAAACACGTTTCCAATGAAAACTTTTCGTAAAATGTTTTGACGGAAAACATTTTTGTAAAAAAATTAGACGAAAAAAAATTTCGTCGAAATTTTTGACGAAAAACATTTCAATCGAAATTTTTTGAAGAAAAAATATTCGATAAAAAATATTTCTATCAAGATTTTCAACGAAACACATTTTCGTACAAAAATTTCGACCAAAATTATTTTCGTAAAAAAATTCGACAAAGAATATTTCTGTAAAAAATTTCGACAAAAAAAATATTCCGTCAAAAATCTTTACATAATCTAAATTCCGTTGAAAGTTTCACACAAAAATTTACCTCAAAATTTTTGAAAAAAATATTTTCTTTCATATTTTCATTGAGACACTTTTTCATCGAAGATTTTGGATGAGAAATTTTGTGTCAAATTTTTCGAAGGAATTCTTTTTTTCATCAAAAATTTTTATGGAATTTTTTTTGTTGATAATATTTAACAAATCATTTTCGTCAAAACTTTTGACAAAAACTAAATTCCGTGAATTTTTTTGACTAAAAATTTATTTTGTAAACTATTTCATGGCATAAAAATTCCATCGCCTTCGATGAAAAGCATTTGAACAAAAAAATACCTTTTTGACAGAATTTTCGTCGTTATCAACGTAGAATTTTCGTTAAAAATATGATCTTTTTAGTAGTGTGAAAAATACATAATTAATTTTTTTAGTAATTTTAAATTTAGTTTAATTAGTAAAATATAATAATTATATTAATTTTAGAAAAAGGGAAAAATTGTAAATCTTTCTCATTGACCCTCCAATTTCTCGCTTACCATTTTTTAACTCTTAAACAAGGGGAGAGAATACCCTCCAATTTTCTTTCCTTCCTTCCCCTCCCTCCCATCCCCTTGAATCCCCTTCCTTCCCCTCCCGTCCAAACTCCCAAACAAAAGCCTAAGGCTTTGTTTGGGAGTTTGGAGGGGAAGGAAGGGGATTCAAGGGGAAGGGAGGGGAAGGAAGGGAAGAAAATTGGAGGGTATTCCCTTCCCTTGTTTGGGAGTTGAAAAATGGTAAGGGAAGAAAATGGAGGGTGAATGAGATATTTTTACCATTTTACCCCTTTTTAAAATTAATATAATTATTATATTTTACAAACTAAATTAAATTTAAAATTTCTAACAAATTTATTTATGTGCTTTTCACAATATTAAAAAAGATAATATTTTTTATGAAATTTCTACGCTGCAAGCTACGAAAATTGTCACAAAAAGTTTTTCGTCAGAATACTATTCGTCGAAAAGTGACGGAAATTTTTCTCCGATGAAAATTTTTACAAAAATAAATTTTCTATCGAAATTTAGTTTCTGGCAAAAGTTTTGACGAAAATGATTTCCTCCATGAAATGCTTTAAACGAAAAAAAATATTTCGTCAAAAATTTTGACGGAATATTTTTCGTTCAAAATTTCGATGGAAATGTGTTCGGATGAAAATTTTGACGGAAATTGTTTTGACAAATATTTTGAGGGAAATGTTTCATTCGAAACTTTCGACGAAATTTAGATTCTATAAAGAATTTTGACAGAATATTTTTTCCGTCAAACATTTTAATCGAAATATTTTTTGTCAAATCTTTTTACGGAAAAATTTTCTACTGAGATTTTTAGACAGAAATGTATTCCGTTGAAAATTTTGATGGAAATATTTTTTATCAAAAAATTTGACGAAAATATTTTCCGTCGAATTTTTTTGATGAAAATGTGTTTCCTTAAATATTCGACCGCAAATTTTTGTCAAAAAGTTTAGCGAAAAATTTCCGTCGAAAACTTTTGACGGAATGTAAAGAATTTTGATGAAATTTTTTTCCAGCAAAAATTTTCGATGGAAATGTGTTGCTTTGAAAATTTTGATGGAAATATTTTTCGTCAAAAATTTCGATGAATATGTATTTTTATAAAATATTTTGACGAAATTTAGTTTCTGTAAAGAATTTTGACAAAAAAAATTTGTCAAATTTTTTTTGCAGAAATGTCTTTAGTCTCAAATTTTGATGGAAATATTTTTCGTTGAAAATTTTTGCGGAAAATTTTGATGAAATATTTTTCGTAAAAAATTTAGACGTAATTGTTTTACGCCGAAACTTTTCGGTGGAGATGTGTTTCATCAAATTTTGGACGAAAATATTTTCGTTGAAAGTTTCAACAGAATTTAGATTCGTCAATAGTTTTGACTGAATTCTTTCCAGTAAAAAATTTATGTCAATGATTATGACAAAATCTTGTTTCGTCTTTAGTTTTGACGAAAAAAATTTGACTATGTGATTTTCATCAAAAATTTCATCACTATTTTTGACGAAATATTTTTCGTGATAAATTTTGTCGGTATTTGAGACTTTTCTAATAATGTCATGTTTAAAAATGATTCACAATTATTTAGTTTTTGCATTTTAATGCTAAGGATAGATAAGTAATTTTTAATTCTCCCCCCCTAAAACCCCCAAATTGGAGGAACTTTAATTTTAGGAAGAAGGAGGGTTTTGGAGAGTTTAGTAAAAATCTTCAATTTCTTCCCCTCCTTTTTTTAAGCTCACAAACAAGGGGAGGGCTTACTAAAACCCTCCCTTTCCTTTCCCTCCCTTCCTAAAACCAACTCCCAAACAAAGCCTAAATGTTTTTGACGGTTGATTAAGCTCTCTTTGAAGCTAAGTGTACAGTGAACAAATCTCAGGCAAAAGCTTGAAAATTAGACATATATCATAAACTGTGGCCGAAGGAGCATAAATCTCCATTTGTAATATCTGTATCTCTTTTTTATTAGTACACTTCGCCTTATCATTTGGCATATTTAACTATTGTTTTGTTACTTATTCATTGTTGCATTAAATTCTTCTGAATCCCACTCGTATCTCTTAAATCAAAGATTTAAATAAATCATTTCCAAAATCAAAGATTTAAATAAATCCATTCTTATATTAAAAAAAAGGATAATTACAAAAAAGCTTTTAAAAACTCAATTCAGCTTTATTGAGTATACGACAGTTTGAACCAACTTATAAATCTAAACATATTATAATAACTAAATAATAATAATTATTTTAAATTTATCTAAATATTATTTTGAAACTGTTATGGGCTAGACCTAGGCCCACTATGCACCTCGGCCCGAAGCCCACATTGCACCTCGGCCAGCCACCTAACCCTAGAGCCGGGCTATATAAGGCAGGTAAAGCAGAGCAGTAAGGTACACATTTTCTAATCCTAAACACTATAGATCACACACACCTTGAAGGCATACGCCTAGGTCAGTGTCAGTGATCCACGTTCCTCCCAGATACCTAATCTATAGGCATCTAGAGAGAAACATTTGTATCCAAGATCAATCATCCAACCTACGTTGGACACATCTGCCAACAGGCAGAACAGAAACAAACACTCATTTATTTTCAAGTAATGTATTATTTTAATCTTTTAATATAAATTATTTAAATATATAATTTTGAAATTAGTATTATTAAAATTTTAATATAAATAAACAAGTAAAATACGAGCTTACAAGTTGACCGAAGTATTTCATAACTCAAATGAGCTGAATAATTAACCCGTTAGGAGTCGATCTGATTTTGAGCTAACACGAATAAGTTCAGTCGCCCAAATTAACATCGAAGAGGGACTAAAATGTCACTCTTTACCAATTTTTTTATCTAAATGCCACATAAATAGTGTTATTTTTTCAATTTGTCACGGGGCAAGTTCGTTACCCGGTGTAGAGAACTCGGTTTCCTGACGTGTCACGTTTCTAGTGGACACCAAGTTTGCTACACGGGATAGTGAACTTCATATTTTTTTTTTAACTTTGTACTTGTTATTCACTAGAAATGTGCCACGACAGCAAACCGAGTTCGCTACACCGGATAGCGAACTTTCCCACGTGACAAATTGGGAAATAACAATGTTCGCGTGGCATTTAAGTAAAAATGTTAGTGAAGAGTGGCAGTTTGATGGGTGTCCCAATTAACATTAGTGTGTAGCATTGTTTAAGCAAACTTCAACAACACGTGTTTCTTTTTCATTTTAATTATCAGTCCTTAAGATTTTTACGCATTAAAAAAATCTATTAAACATCCTCCTATTGTGTAAATTAAATCAATCAAAAACTAATAATATGGCATAAAATTTCATATAATTAATTCACATAGAAAGATGATATGTAGTTTGTTATTAAATAAGAACTTGTTTTTTCACCCAAAAAAAATAAGAACTTGTTTATAAATTTTTTTAAGCAAAAGTTAAAAAAAAGTAATAATGCTTTTTTTTTTTGGATTACATTCGGGTATCCCACAGCCATTCGGGTATCCCACAGCCGATAGCCATGAGACTAATCCCTCGTCCCGGGTCAACGCACAAAGTGGTTAAGAGCTGGCCACAGCTTGCTTAAGGGACGAGATGCTGAACCATCACGTCCACCCACATGGTTAAAAAAGTAATAATGCTAAAAATTATTGATGAGTACGTAATGTTGAGTTTATGCTCTTTCATTGTAAGCCCAATTAGGCTCGGAGTGTAAGCAGAACTCAAGAAGTCTAGAGCCCAAGTAGCCTAGAGTTAGGGTTTCTTGGGATTCATATATATTTTTCTCTTTCGGTGCCAATTTTTCGCTTCTGTTGTAGCTGAGATAATGTCATCTTTCTGCGAGTGAGAAAGTGTCCACACCCATCATCCCCTTACCTCCTTAAGAGATAGTCTACAAGGTCTGTCACCGGCCAGATTCTATAGGGAGATTATTTGTGTTGTGACGTAGAGGAGATCAGTTCGTGAATAAAGTTCACACATAAGCAGGTCACTCATAGATTCGTGCTACAAGAGGTATGTCTGTGAGACGATGATGATTCGGTAAGCATATAAATAAACTGTGTAGTAAAATTGCTTCCACATAAATCCGATTTTCCTATACATAAAATTGTTTTTGTGATTTTGAAAAAGGAGAGATGAAATGACTTGTTATTAAGATGAAAGGGTAAATTTTGTAAACCGAAGTTTAGAATAAGAACGAAGCCAAAAAATAAATACAAATATTCTAAAAACAGACTTACATTTAAAAAATAAAAACTCAAATTTAATTTTTTTTCTTTTTTATTTATTATAAAAAAATTCTTTTGATGATAAGAGTTTTTATAAGAATATGTTTGGTCGTTTACCAAAAAAAACATGTTTGGTCAAATTATAAGAAAAACTAAAAAAAAAAACTTCTAAACAAGTACTAAGTCTACACAATATGTTTTAATAAGATTTGTTGGGACAGAGTCCCTCAAACAGTCCATGCGGAAGCAATTTACCGATTGTCAATTTTAGTTTATTGCTCGGCACTGATCTGGGGTCGACATCAGTCGACCAACACAAGGAAAATGATCTGAAATTACCAATCGGTAAATATAAAGGATAGGGAGAAAGATAGGACAAATTTTAATGTGAAAAATCTCTCTTAATGGAGATAAATAAAAAACACGGAACTTAGTCTATAAAATCTTCGACTATAAAATAATAAGATTATAATCAAATTTCCTAGTCACGTTAGAGTTACACTAAAACTTTACCAATAATTTTCAACAACAAAATAAAACTTTACCAATAATGGTGATTTATAGAGGTATCACTTTCAAATTTGTCTTTGAAGTATTTCACACTCTCAAAATATATGAGATTACATATTACAAAAGGTTTTTTTTAAGCTTACATAGGTGAGGGGGAACCCTAGACCTTCATCCAGAATCTTCACCAATAATGAGATCAGTGACGGACCCAGGAAAATTTCTCTATGTCCGCACATTTAGTGGCCGGGGTTCGTTGCCCCCGATTTTTTTTTTTTGTAATTTTTTTTAAATTAATGCTTGAACCCACTCAATAGCGGACCTATAATTTTTTTTAATGTCTGCACACTTAGAATAAAAGAATAAAGGAAAAAATTTAAAGAAAATTTTAAATACATTAAAATACAAAAGAATATGAGGAAATTTATAGATACAATCTTTTTTTTACAACCTCTTATAACCATACCTTATTACTGTTGATTTCCGTCAATCAACGGTTATCATTTATTGTGAATTAATAATTAATTAATGAGTTTAATTTGTTAAAATGATAACCGTTGATTGGCGAAAATCAACGGTGATAAGATATGGTTGTAAAAAAAAAAGCTTGTAACTATAACCTTCCCCAAAGAATATATATATATAAAAAAAACTTTAACTTAATATAAAATAAAAATAAAAATCAAGAGTCAACTAAATTGTTATAATAGAATATTTTGGATTCTCAACAAAAATTACAGACCTCAATTTAATCTCTTAGGGGGAAAAGTCTACTTGTGATCCCTCAGGATTCAAAAATAGACATAGATAATCAAAATCATGGTCCTCTAAAATTCAAAAGATCCACATTGATCTCTCAAAAGGACTAACATGAGTTTATTTTGGATTTTAAAGAGATCACAAGGCGACTTTTTTTAAGAGATTAAATTGGATCCTGTGATTTTTATTCATAACCCAAAATATTTTTTTTCTCCAAAAAATTTGTGTGTGCACTTGCACACATTAAAATATGCATAGGTCTGCCACTGAACCCGCTCATAATCTAATTGCTTCCATAACAAAGGATGAAAAAATCATGAGAATAAGAAATCATGAGAATGAGTATGTGACAGAGGAGGAAGAATAAGTTTTCTCTCTAATCAATTTGCGTTGCTACGTTATTTTAATTATCTCTGTATGTTGCTACGTTGCTAACTAATATAAGAATAAATATCATTTTTGGTCCCTAACAAAAAAATTGGTCCCCATTTTAGTCCATTATAAAAAAGAGAGTCACTTGGTCCCTTGAATTTTATAGTTGACCTATTTTAGTCTTTTTGAGACTAATGTAGGTCTTTTTTGAATTTGTGAGAATCACAATTTTAATTAAATTGATCCACTTTAAATTTTTTAAGGACCTCCTCAAGACTAATTTTTTCTAAGGGATTAAAATGAGGACCATATTTTTTGTTAGGGACTTAAAATGATATTTACTCATACTAAAAATATTAAACCATGAAACAAATAATAACTACATGACTAAAAAAATTTAAAATTAAAATTCAAAATCTCAAGTGAGGACATGTGACCCAATCTGGCTCCGCCAGTGAATAAAATGGGCAACATTTGTTGAGTTTGTTGTTCAAGACATTGAATCATACATCTATAAATGTGGTACATGTCCGGTCACAAAATATTAAAGGAGAAACACCACTATTCATATACTTTTAACTTTATAAAAGAAGAGATAAAATAAAATAAATTATGATTTTAAAAGTTAATTTTTTTTTCAAACAGGTCATTAGTTAATAACTTTTTAGCACCCGTTTATTGGTTGAAACAGCGGGTTGCGTTGTTGATTGCGTGAAACTTTAATAATGCACACGGCAAACACGTTACCAAGCATATGCATATATCTTTTTCGTAAATTGAAAGGAGCCAAATGAGGCTTAAATGCACTTCACGTGCTTCATCGACCACGGTCCAATCGGGTTCACGTGCCTTTCACCAGTGGGGGGACCCGCAGCCTTATCGGTTTTATTTGAAGATGGGCGAGATGAGGACACGTGGGAAACCAAGAGCCTAAATAGGGCACGTGGAACGCGTGTGATGTTCCAAAACGTGTTCGTTTTCGGAGAGAGTAATGATGGGTGCCGCACAAATTGCGTGAAGCCCGAGCTGGCACTGCGTGATCAATAAAACTAGTCTTCCATTCTCTTCACGCGCTGACAATGCGTGGGAGAAACTTTTCCTTTCAAGAGGAACGTTACTTATGGTGATGTCTATTGTCTAGTAGTAGGCTAGTAGCTGCCAAAAACACGTGACATTTGTTAACGAGCAGCGAATGCGCTTAATTAAAAAATTGTCTAAGTTTTTCACCAAAAAAAAAAAATTGTCTATTTTTTGTTTTAATTTCTTGATTGTTATTTTAAAGATGTGAAAAGTGTATGTTGTTTTAAAGAATATAAATTTAGGGCCTTTAAAAAAAATAGATATAAAATGTTATGGGTCTTATTCAAGAAAATAAAGGAATGAACCACATTTCTTTGTGTTTATCCCTCTTATAAAGAGTTAAATTTGTATCTTTAAAAAGATACATATTTTTTCCTCTCAAGATATCTATTATTAACCATACATTAGTTATATATTTTTAGGGTTTTATAAAAGTTATGTTGTACGAAAAAAGATTGTGCTATGTTATAGAGATTCGTTTTGCGTGCCGTAGTTTTTTTTTTACTTCAAAAAATGCGGCCCCACAAAATATTGTATGTGTAGGAAACTTTTGTGTGGTCATGTTAAATGACAAATGCAAATCTCATATTTTTATGGGGAATACCACTCTTATTTTATATAAGAATAGTTCTTTCATATTATAGAGAAAAGTCAGATGGGGCCTGCCATTAAAGGAAAAAAATAAGAGAGGATAAATTTTTTGAAATGAGAGAACATGAGATAAAATTATATATACATAAGAATTATCAATAAAAATTATGTAAAGTAAGAATAGTATTTCCCTACTTTTGTATATACATAAAAGGATTTTATATTTCTCATTTAACATGAGAATTTAAACTTTCCTACACACCATTCGATTTCGGTGCTGGCATGGGTCCTACATCTAATTTTTTCTAACACATGGGTCCCACATGCTTTTTATCTCTGCAACATGAGATTTTAATTCTCATTTAACATAAGAAATATAAAACCCTACATAAAAATATGTAAAGTCTACATAAGTTATGTGAAGAAATCAAGGAGAGAGAAAAAGATAACATATGTCTTAATTATACGCTATTATTTATATATATATGAGATAAAATTATCTTAAAAATATGAGAGATATTAAAAAAAATTATTATCTTAATTGTTTGTTTCTCTAAAATATCATTTTGTTACTTTCTCTAGTTTTTTTTTTTTTGATAAGCACTTTCTCTGGGTTTTAAATGCTTTTAATATGAGCTGAAATAAGATGCTATGATTTGTCTCTCTGGGTTTTTTTTTTTTTTTACCAAAAAAAGAGAGCATTTTTTTTACAGATAAAGAGCAATTTTTACATTTGGTATTAATTATAATAATTGGAATTATTTTTCTATTCAACAACTACAATATATATTAAAATATTAAGATAAATATCAATTTTAACAATATATACTTTTAAAAATTTTATAATATTAAAATATACTTCACTATCAAATACTTTCATATGATATGAGTTTTTCTCATTTATTATTTGGGAATAATATCAAGCGATGTCTCACATCCTTTTAGTGACTAATATCTATTTGAGAGTTAGCCTGATGGTCTAACTAAAGTGTTTATAAATTAGCTGGATCTGTTTTGAAGAAAATATTTAATTAATTTATTTGTGTATAATATTATTTAATTCATTAGTATTAAAATATTAATTTTATACATATACATAGCCAATATATATTCAAAATAATTAAAATATATTAAATACAAATTTACACGAAATCATCAAAATAAACTGAACTATAAATTTAAATTCTAATCATAACTATAAAAATTCTCTATCCCACTACTCATACAATATATGTCAAAATATAAGAAGAGAAATTAAGTCCGACTTGATGCATAATAATAAAATTCCTAAATAAATATGAATGATATATATATTATTTAGCGGAATTAAAAATTATATATAAATATGATAAATTTATCCAATTTTAAATATATTTATTTTTTAATTTTGAACTCCCCAATTATTATTTATATAATCTGAAAATATGACCTTTATTATTAAAAATCGAAATCATAAATGGTCAAAATATTAATATATTTTCAAATAAAGTTGACAAAATTTGATTGTCTATTAAAATTTAAACATTAATGAATAAGATCGTATTCATATATAATAACTAAGTTATGATACATTTTACTTTTGTTCGCAGATTAAAACATTCTGTCTCCTTTTTTACCATTATTTTAAATAAGCAATGGTAATTCGTTACGATAAAAGTTTGCTACATGTTGAGGTGAATTATACATCCATTGTAATGATTTAAATCTTAAAATTTCTACTTTGATGATAAATTTACAAAACCACCGTACGTCCTGATCCACAATTATATGTGAGCGTTGGAGTATACCAAAATTTAGACAAGCTATTTTAGTCGTCTATTAACGCTCAAGTTTCAAAAGCATGAGTCAATGCGGGCTCCACCAAAAAAAATTTAAACTGTTTCAATGCTCAATTCCAATAATAAAATATCTTACAATTAATTTTTTTTTTAATGTTTATAAAGTGAATGTAGATAAATTATCTATATTTACTCCCAAAATGACGTCATTTTAAATTAAAAAATTATAATATACAAAATTATTATAACACTGAAATAAATTATAATTATAAAATACCTTAATTTCCATCTCAAAATGACGTCGTGTTGGACTAGATAAAATATCTACTAGTAGAAAAAGCCAACCCATAAAAAAAAATAATAACTTCGAATTTGAATCACTTTTAAATTTTATTTGCCTTGTGTTCCACTCAAATTACGGCCTCCATGAGCTATGATGTTTCGCTAAAGTGTGAACAAGTGCTTTATCTCTAAGAAATCAGGCTTTAAACCTCAAAGAAATCAAAATGTGTTTCGTTTCCTAGGAATCCTTTTTCGTCTCACTTTCAACGTCATGAGTCCATAAATTAATGCTTTGTGGGTTTGATTGTGTTTTCTTTTTGTTGATTAAGGTTAGCAAATCGCAAACACACCTGATCAAATCTAGTTTTACTTTCTTGCGGATCACACTTGTCGTTACAGCGTAATACACACAAACCAACGAAAAAGTGAGAGAGATACCTGAGAGAAAATTACTCATTACTCTAACAATAACTGCAAACATTTAGTAATCCATGGAATTTCGGAAACAATATATGACAAATAAATATCTCAAGAAAATAAGAGATTATCATGAATAATTAACAGGATGTATTTATTAGTAACTAGTAATTATTATAGGATGCGGATTTTTTAAAACAGTTTCTTTTGTATAATTTGTTAATGTATGTATATTTTAAGAATAAAAAATAGGATAAAGTGTGTGTCATTTTAAAGATGTAAAATTGTGTCATTTTAAGAGAGAGGAAGAGATAGAAAAAGGAGGAGAGAGATTGATAGAAGAAATAAAGGTGTGGGTTCCACTTCTTTGTGAGAGTAAAAGGATATAAGTTGTGTCATTTAATAGGATAAATATTTTTCCCATAAAAATAATGTTATATTTATTTCTTTATTAAAAAGTTTCAATACTTTTTTTTTTTGGTACAAAAGTTTCAATACTTCTAAATGGGAAAACATTTCTACTTCCACTCTCAAGAATTTTATTCTATGCTACATCTATATAAAAGTGAGTGGATCTCATTTTTGTTTTAAAGAGATCAAAAGATTATTGGAATCCACTCCGTGAATGTGGGAGAGAAAAAATTTATGCATTAAGAGTATAAATATTAAACCCTTTTTAATTTTAGTAAGATATTAAGTATTTACAATTTTTAATTGTTCTTGAATTTTTAACACATGTCGTGTGGATACACATCAACAAACTTTTCTTTTATTAGTCATAAATAAATGCTTATGTAATTAATATAATGTTCATCACTAAAAACTAAGCTCGTGCAATGTTACATTGAAGTTCTCTTAAGTATTGTCTTTTTCCATTTTTATTATAATTAGCTGTCTATTATAATTTATAATTTTATGTATTTATCACTAAAATTCAGTGGTATGGAATTATTATAACGTAATACAAAAAAAAAAAAGAATTATTATAACTTAATTAGTGATTCTGAACTCTAAATATGTATTTACATTGAAAATTTAGAAAGAGAAAAAAAAATTGGGGAAGGATCCACTTAACACAAAAAGTTTACAACTCTTACTATCAATCTAGTTACCGTTGATTTTCATCAATCTAATGATTATAATTTTTTGGAAATTAATAAATGTGACACAATAAATGTTATTAATTTTCAATAAATTATAATCATTAGATTGATGGAAATCAACGATAATTAGATTTAATGTAAGAGTTGTAAACTTTTTTAACGGTAAGTGGATCCGTTCCCAAATAATATTACGATAACAATTGATTTATGAGTTTTAAGGAATAGGATATTGTGACACACAAATAATATTACGATCATATCTTAACCGTTGATTTCCGTCAATCAATGGTTATTATTTTTCAAATTAAATTCATTAATTAATTATTAATTCATAATAAATGATAACCGTTGATTGATGGAAAATGGTTACAACGTGATCGTAACATTGTGTGTAATATTATTTGTCTATCACAATATCCTATCGAGAGTTTTAATTAATAAAAAATATTTATAGTAAAAAAAACAACATTCAAAGAAACCTAGCGGGGTCCGTGTTTTATTTGTCAATTGGCAAGAGATAATAAATTCTCTTTATTATTATTATATTTAATAATTCCGTGGTTTGTTTTGTGGAGGAGCAGAGTGGAGAAACAAAAGCAAGCAAAACGAGCAAAAAGCATGATAATTGTTGCCGACTAACTCTGGACTCTGGACCTCCAACAAAATAACTATAGTAATATTTTAATCATAGGTTGACCCAACCATGGTTTAAGGTTTGCAGTTAGAAGTTGGAGTGCGAAACGCGCAGGGTTCATTTCTCACTTGTGTGGTGTCTCTACCCTACCATATACCCATTCATTCTTTGTTTCTTCATTTTTCACACTTCACTTTGTTACGAAGGAACAAGAGCCTTTTTTTCCCCCCTTCGTTTTCATTTGTGAAATACCTCGTTAGAGACATCCTTTTTGTTTCCTTGCACTCTCAGTTTACTCAGAATGTCTATTTTACCATAGACAATTCCTGTAATGCCCCATGCCCATGCCCATGCCTTGTTTTGTTCCCCTTTTGCCAGCTTTGCCTTAGAAGATTGTTTTGGTTTGAATCCCAGTTCTTCTTTCTTTCTGTCTTTCTTTTTATATATTAAAATTTTCTGGGATTTCTCTTGACCAGAAATTTACAAGATCTGAGATCGTGTCAGTGCCTAGTTAGAGGTTTTGTTGCTTTATGAGATGGAAGCAGAGAAAAAATTGTATTTTTGTGATTGGCGGGGTGCGTAGGATTGAAGGGTTGAAAAATTGGGGTTTTTTTTTTTGCTTTGTGGGCGGTTTTTTTTTTTTTTTGAGAAATAGAGATGAAGGTGGAGGTTGGCTTAGGGCGCGTGTTGTGGGATGATGATGAGAAGGCCACGGTTTCAGCTGTTCTGGGCGCTCGAGCTTTCGATTTCTTGGTGACAAACTCTGTGTCGAATGAGAGTATGTTAATGGCTGTTGGGAGTGACGAAGGTCTGCAGATGAAGCTGTCGGATCTCGTGGACCGTCCCAACGTTTCCAATTTCAGTTGGAACTATGCGATTTTCTGGCAACTTTCGCAGTCAAAATCTGGGGATTGGGTTCTGGGTTGGGGAGATGGTTGTTGTAGGGAACCCAACGAGGAAGAAGAGGGTGGAGTTAGAGGAATCCTGAGCCTTCGTATCGAGGAAGAGTCGCAACAGAGGATGAGAAAGAGGGTTCTGCAGAAGCTGCACACAACTTTTGGTGGTTCAGATGAAGACAATTACGCTTTTGGGCTTGACCGCGTGACTGACACGGAGATGTTCTTTCTTGCTTCCATGTACTTTTCTTTTCCTCGCGGGCATGGTGGCCCAGGTAAGTGTTTTGCATCAGGGAAGCATTTGTGGCTCAAATCTGTATCTGATTACTGCGTGAGATCTTTCTTGGCTAAATCAGCTGGAATTCAGACTGTTGTTTTAGTCCCTACTGATTTGGGAGTTGTGGAGTTAGGTTCTGTGAGAATGTTACCTGAGAGCTTTGAATTGTTGCAGGCCATCAAATCTGTGTTCTCCACCCAATCATCATCGTACCCGGTTGGGGTGAAGCCACTTTCACCTTTACCTGTTGTGGCTGCGGTTAATGATAAGAAAAGGGATGAAAATGCCGTTTTTCCTGGTTTGCCAGATGGAGGAGTTCCTAAAGGTTTTCTCAACACTGCTCGTACTCATTTCAGGGAGAAACTTGCTGTTAGGAAAATGGAAGATAGGCCATGGGGACATGGCCATGGCCATGCCCACCCCAATGGAAATACCATTAACTTTCCTAATGCTCGAAATGGTCTTCATGGTTCAAGTTGGGGACAGCCTAACCCTACTGAAATTTTTGCTCCTAGGTCCTCCACAAGCAATGTTCAGGAGCTAGCTAATGGTGTGAGACAGGATTTCAGGCTCAGCAACAACTATCAACCGCAAAGGCAGGTGCAAATTGATTTTTCTGGAGCCACTTCAAGGCCTTCTCTGAGACCAATCATTGCTGAATCAGAACTTTCTGATGTTGAGGCCTCTTGCAAGGAGGAGCAACCGAGTGCTACAGATGAAAGGAGGCCCAGGAAGCGTGGCAGGAAGCCTGCTAATGGAAGGGATGAACCCCTTAATCATGTGGAAGCAGAGAGGCAAAGGCGTGAGAAGCTGAACCAGCGTTTCTATGCCTTGAGATCTGTTGTGCCAAACATCTCCAAGATGGATAAGGCATCGTTACTCGGTGATGCCATTGCTTACATCAATGAGCTTCAGGCAAAACTCAAGATCATGGAGTCTGAGAGAGAGAGATTTGGAAGCACTTCAAGGGATGGATCAGTCTTGGAAGCAAACCAAAGATCAGAAAATAATCAGAATAGAGCTCCTGATGTGGATATTCAAGCTGCTCAAGATGAGGTCATTGTAAGAGTGACCTGCCCTCTTGATACTCACCCAGTTTCAAGAGTAATACAAACATTCAAAGAGGCACAAATCAGTGTTGTAGAGTCAAAACTCGCTGCAGCAAATGATACAGTGTTTCATACATTTGTAATTAAGTCCCAAGGATCTGAACAGCTTACGAAGGAAAAGTTGATTGCTGCATTTTCCCGAGAATCCAACTCCTTACAGCCATTGTCATCTGTTGGGTAGCAATTAACATTAGAGTCCATAGCCATAGGCATGATACATAGAGAAGAACCAATTTCTAAAGCTTCCTCAAAAATTTTGTTAACGGCGGAGGATCAAAAAGGAAAAGGAAAAGCAGTGGAACTAGAATAGTAGAATAATAGCTCCTATTAACCGCGTAGGGCCAGCCTATTTATTTATGTTTGTTTACAGTATACACAGTTTTATCAGAAATATTATAATTCCTGCGATGTCAATTGTTTTATTTAGTTTAACCAATCTAGCCACCATGGTCAAAAGGGTTTGTTTCGGTCTTTTAGGCCATCTCTCTCAGTTCTTATTTTCTTTCTTGTATTCTACCAAGTTCTGTGCATAAGAGGAAAGTATTATTATCTGCTTCCTTTGTCACTTGTAAAGAGGTCCTGTCTCTCTAAATTTATATATTCTCGTTATGCTCTCTTCCTTGGGGGAGACATATATAATTGTAATATTTTTTTTTATTTTTTTTTTGGGCCCTCTTGCAAGTATACTTTTCTGTGGTTTTGGTTTTATGGTTTAGGCGGTTTCATTGATAGAATTGCCTTTCTCATCTCTGCAATTTGCATGAGGATTAACTTTTTGACTATAATAAATCTCATAGATCTTGTGCTGGGAAATCAGATAGAATGGCAATTGAATGAGCATGGACATAATTTGTCTCTGCTTGCGAAGTGAACGGTGTGTCAGGTCGCGGTAAGCTTGCTTGCTTGCCGTGGTAAGCTTGGCTCAACAGTAAGCTTGTTTGTCGTGGTGTGTCAGGTCACGGGTTCGAATCAGCCTCTCTGCGGAAAGCAGGGGAAATGCCTCTCTGCAGAAAGCAGGGGAAATGTTGTCTAGAGTATTTCTTTCTTCAGATACTCACGAAGTGGATATTTGAATTGGGTCGGCCCTTTGCGAAGTGAACGGTGAGTGTTATCTTAAAGAGAAAGAGGAAAATAATACTAGTAGTAATGGTGAATGTTGTTGCATCACTTGTTTGGAAGTTAGAAAATGGATACAAATAAATGGATTGCATTCTCAGGTACAAGCATCGCTTTATTTTTTATGTTATTATTTCCTCGCCTCTCCTCTCTATCTCAACGATCAAATGAGGTCGAATCTTTGACACATGAAAAGGAGGAAAAGTATCTTAAACCCTAGACCGTTGCTGTGTTATTACTTCCTTTCTATGTCGGATTTGAGGTAGCTTTAATTAATTCATGCAGAAAAGAACCTTAGTCTAAAAGGGTTTTTTATTTGTATTTTTTTTAAAAAGGCTAAACTTCTCCTGTTATTTAATTAATATTCCCAGGCGGCAAATAAAATAAATGAAAACACAAGTACCATTGTGCAAAAAGAAAAAAGAAAAAAGAAGAAGGTATTAGTATTACCAATGTGTTCAGTGGTCCTGCAGAATACGCGTCGTGTCCTATTTTGAATTTTGAATTGTGTAAAACGTTCACGTGCTGAACAACTAACGAGTTATGCATTGACAACAATCATGTGGTGCATGTGTTTCCTTTTAAAAGTGATTGAAAGTTAGGATCTTGAAAAAAGAAAAAAAAAAAAAAAGAATATTGGGAAAGAAAGCGTGACAAAACTCTTCTCACCTCATTTGTGTAGATTTGTAGTTGTTACCGCAGCGCGTGCCGGGTCAAATTTGCGTGGACTACTTGCTTCTCTGTTTTTTTTTTTGTTTTTGCTTCCTCACCAAAAACTACGGCTGAATGCTACTATCGTCCCATGCTTTTTGTATTTGAATAATGCGATTTTTTTGTTTGTTTGGTAAGCGAAGTCTGCGAATTTGTTGCTACAAAAGTGTGCAAGGAAAAAAAAATTAATGAGATGCTTATTAGCGAAAATGAAAAAAAAAATTAATTGGTCAAAGATAATTCATGAGATGCTTATTAAAAAAAAATACTCTGCATCATATTTTTAAGCAATGACCCTTATTTAGTTGGGAGAATTTGAACTAGAATAACACTAGACTGAAACGTAGAGCGAATTAAATCAATAGTCAATTCAATTGTATAGGATATAAAAAACATGTCTATTTTTTTTTTAAAATATCTAGAGTTTGATTGTTGATTTTGTTAGCAGTTAGCACATCCTAAAAGTTTCGAATATTTGAGTTTAGTACACGAATCATTAAATCATAATTTATGTCCTTGGATGGGTGTCGATATAATTGTGAAATGAATCAATCTGCCTTTCATTGCCATTAAATGGTCTGGCCTAGCCACCAAATATTCAACCCAATCTAACCCTTCACAAGTGATGAGTTAGGTGTGCTAACCAGCAATATATATATAGAGAGATAGGGGTTAAGTGGCACTCCTTCGCATGCTTTAATGTTTAACCTATTATTTTTCATTTCATAATATTTCTATGCGAGGGCTGACCCACTCAGTCTCCCTAATGGCTTGTCATTTAGATAACTGGGATGGCATGGCTGGCCCAGCAAATTGGTGGCATAATAATTATTAATAAGATGTATCGACCCAGTTATCTTCATCCACCATGTTTACCGCACAATTTGTGAATTATAATTACCTCACATTAGGCCTAGGCAATAAAGTGTAGGCGTAATGATAAATGTAACTTATAATTAAAAGATAAAAAAACACACACATATATATATAATGAGAATAATGTTTCTCATGTTATAGAAATAATTTTTTCTTCTATATACACATAAAAATATGTGAGATTCATATTTTATTTGTTTTTCTCTTCTTCTTGCATGACTCCACATGAGCCCCGTATATAAACAATATTAATCTCATAAATTAATATATGTTTAAATGTGTGTGAATAATATTGTTTCACTTTTTTCATCAACATCACACAGGACGAGTCTTGAATCATATTGACCACATATTGTTTATCAGGACGGGCATTTGTCTCTGCGAAGTGTGAACCACGTTTAATGGCTAAACGTGCTCTGAGAAATGTGCCAACGTGTTTCGGTTCTTCCTAAAACTTTCACGTCATCACGGCAATTCCAACGTGATTTTCTTCAGTGAAACACCAATTCTACGTGTTTTACTTATTTTTTTATTTTTTTGGTACATTACATACGTGATATCATTTCAAATAATATCTACATAAGTAGGACTCTAATAAATTTCAAAAATGATTTAGAGAGAGTACCATGTACTATGTTTGACACATGCAACTACGGAGTCCACTGATAATTATTTAATTTAAAGTTTTCTTGTATTTTGTAAGAACAAGTGCTGTATTATTATTATAATTAAAACTTCTTATAGTTAATTATACTATCGATGTTTAGCATAAAAATTATAATTGGTCCTGAGGACAAGGACATGAGCTCAAAGGTGTATATTATGTACACGAAAAGTAACCTTAAATAACTGAAAAGCACAACAGTGAACATGGTTCTTTGGGGTCTTTAACTTTCGATGCCCATAACTCGCACCTAGGTGCCCTTTATTCCACTTAGGATTGTCTGGGTGAAAATCCTAAATTCAAATGTTTAAAGCATCCAGTGTTTTTTCCCTTTGGAGGAGCGACGGATCAATTCTAAGGATGGGATGTGGGGTTTGTTTGTTTGTCTAGCAAAACACGACTACCAAGCATGCCATGTGTGGCAGCGCTCACTGGTCAATAATTTATAATATATGTCCTTTTTTGTAATGTGTGTGTGTGTGTGATGGTGCATGCATATCGACATTAAGGCCAACAAAAAAATAAAAATATCAAGAACTAATCATTTCTATATGAGGATAGAATTGGACATGATTGACCTGATAAGGTACTGAAAAAACCTCACATTAGGGAATCATATTCATTTTTGGTCGTATATTTGGTACCAATCAAAAGGTGAGTGCATGCCTCCCACTGGTCTAGAGACTCAGATTAGAGCTCGAATGGTCCACACACCATACAAATTATCATGAGTTGAATGAGGAATAAACTCTCGCATGTTTTTCTTATTTTTCACTATTTTTAGGGCTAACGCTTACAGCATGGCGGTGCGGGTGAATGATGAGCACCTAACCCACCAATTCGTTTCCTTTATCCGTTCTCTCTCTCTCTAGATCTACGAATAATTAAAAAGGCAGATATGTTCCTTATAAAAAATAAATAAAAAAGCACTCATCTTGTGTAATTGGAGAGAAATTCTTTCATATTGAGTGACAAATAAGATAGGACTCATCAATTTTTTTTTTAAAAAAAGGCAATATGAGAGATCAATCTCATACAATAGAAGAGTATGATTTTCCAAAAAAAAAAATATATATGTAGAAAAAGAAAGATATACATGGGGAGTCATTTTTTTGTGTTACGGGAAGAGATTTATCTCCAGCTTTAGAAATATAACAATGTACTCTCGGAGTATATATTTATATTTTTAAAGCTACAATTTTTGTCTCTCTCCTCATAATTGTCGGCTGACGTGATGAAGAGAGAAAAATTAATTTTTCGATTACAACTATGTACTTACGGGAGTACATAGTTTTTGTTTTTTGCTGCAGATAATCTATATTGTAACAGTGGAAAAATGAAACTCTATATATATATATATATAGAGAAAAATATTTCTCAAGTTGCTTGAGATATATTTATCTTTGGCCAATCCAAAACTACTTCGTTTTTATTATTTATTTCTTTATATTTATTGATTCACCTTTGAAATGATTATGATTCCATTTTTATCTCTCTTCCTTTATTACCATTGATCCAATTTTATACGGTTATGATTTAGTAACCCGAGATAAAATTATCTCAAGCAGCTTGAGAATGATATCACCACATGTATATATACACATCATTTCTCAAACTGCTTGAAATAACTTTAGGGAAAAGTATTTATTCTTTTAAATGACACAACTTATATCTTTTCACTATGTGTATACCTTTATTTTTTTTGTATCATCTATCTCTTTCTCTCTATTAAAATGACATAAACTTACATCCTTCAAAATGACACACACTTTACCCATAACTTTATAAGTATTGCTTATCCTTTTTAACTGAGCAGGATCCAATTGGCACTTGAATCTATGACTTCTTTGATGAGTATTACTTATTGAGTTTCATCCTCATGTAATTATTAAATCTAAGAGTAAATACCCTTTTTGATCCTCAGCAACTTTTACGATGCCCACTTTAGTCCCTAGCAAATAAAAAGGTTATTCATGATCTCCAATAAATTCAAAATGAATCCAATTAGGTGAAATCGTGATCCCTCACAAATTCAAAAAAGACCCACATTAGTCTCTCCAAAGGACTAAAATGAGTTCACTTTGAATTTCTTAGGGACCACGAATAGTCTTTTTATTTACTAGGGACTAAAGCGAACATCGTAAGATTTGTTGAATAGCGAAAATGAGTTACTCTAAATCTAATAAAAGGCTCTTCAACTGAACACTGCTCAATATAATGTAAGAAAAAATAATGGAATATTGGAATATGATTTTGTGATGACAAATTCATAAACAATACCCTATTCGGATCTATTTTTATTGCTGCCCCAATGATAAAATCTGGAATCCATATACACGGAACCAAAGCCATGTCCTAGATTGCTCAAAATCTGGGCTGCATAAGCAGAACAAATCAAGCCTGACTCAATACAACTATACCCTTTCAGGATTAAATTTGATGAAGAAGCCCAAGCCCATAAACTTTCGCTTCTTTGAAGGTGATAGTGTAGATTTTTTTAGCAATAAAATAAAATATAATATGATCGCAGAAGAGTCTTGTTTTTTAGAAAAAAAGAAAGAAAGAAAGAAAGAAAGAAAGAAATTTTAATTTCATCTTGAAGCAATGGTAGATATATAATAATATAGCATAATTACATACATTTTTATATTACTAATTTTTTACATTTAACGATACTGCAATAGTTCTACAGAAAAATATTTAATATTTTCATAAAATTATTGATTGAATATTAGTTGTCATCTTTTATGTTTATTAGAGTTGTTCATTTAACTTTATTCTTAAAAATTAAAGCAAGACTAGATTCATTACACATAACCAAATCAAGATTGAAAATTTTACTTTTAAAACATGCATTGATATTAGATATTGAAATATGATGAAGGATATTTTTATTATTAAAATTTTCTACTACCAACTCATTACCTATCTAATCATCATTGGATCAATATTTTCTCTTAGATTCAAACGAAATTTTGGTAGTAAGTTAGTAGTAAAAAAATTGATAGTAACAATATCTTCCTCTTGAAATATTAGATGCGGATATCATAGGTATCCAATATTTTTACATAAATATGTGAGCTAATTTATAATTTAAATTTTAAAGTAGGCGAAGTAAGGTACGGTCTGCAAAGTGAAATGAAAAAAGGAAAATAAAAAATAAAATAAAAAATGTAATGTAATTTAACATGATCATGTAATGTAAAAGGATCTTAACCATTAATAATTAAATTATTGGTAATAATTGTGTAACTTTTTATCTTTATATTTTTTCCCCTTCCGCCCATATATGATCAGTTATGATTGACCCATATAACATAATCACGTTATGTTACGAACACAATAAATAAAGATGAAATTTGGCTTTACTGAGAAAGCCTGACATCAAATGGCTTTATTGAGGAAGACTGATATCTTACTTGCACATAATGCCAAACTAATATTCTCAACTGTTATGTTTTATTAATTCAAACTCTAATTAAATAAATAACTAGACATTGAAAACTATAATGCATGAAAATAGGAATCACCTAACATTATCTCTACCCACTTTACTAGGCTTATGGAAAGTGCCTTGTATATAGATATATTAAAAAAAATTCAAATACTACTCTACTAATTAAATAACAATAATAACAAAAATAAATAAATAAATTAGAACAGTAACACGTTAATTAGCACATGTGAAAATTGACTTGGAAAAAAGGTAGGTTCTGTTGTGTTGGACTTCGGAGAAGTTGAACGAAATTACGGAACCACCACTGCGATGCAATGGTGTGTTAGGATTGAAAAATAGAAAAGATCATTACAAGTAAGAGCAAGTTTGGGAATTTTGCATCTTTAGATTTTGAAAACAGAGAGAGAAAGAAAGAGAAGGAAAGTGTGAGAGTCATCGCGTCTCTCTGGTTCACAATACATGTCTCAACCTAATCGCCAGGTGAGGTTTCTTCTCTTGCCCTTCTTTATTGAGTTCTATATCTTCCCACTTTTTTATTTTCTTACATTAATTAAAATCTTTACATGGATCAAGCCGTAACCCATTTTATAGCTAAATTCATAACCTTTTTTACATGCAACCAATCCCTGCATCTGAAACTCAACTTTAAGTTCAGTATTTGAGAATGAAGGATGTGACTAATTATAACTTTAGGGGACATCGACTCTTTAATTTATTGATTCACATACTTGAAAGCACGATCTTGGAGTCTTCATTCATTTTGATTAAAGATTGCATGTGGGTTTGCAGTTAAGGATATGTGTCTCTACTTTTAAACATGACTAGGAATCTTTCTAACATTCTTCAGTTGAATAACATATTTACAATATAGGGAAAAACATTTATAATTTCAAAAGACATAATTTTGTTTCATTTTTAGTGAAACGGTATTTGTTGGCCTTTTACATTGTATTTACTCGAGAAATAGATAGTATTGTGGAGCAGAAAATATAAAAAAACAAAGATTATGCATCAAAACACTCTGGTTTCACTTGAAATGATCACAAAGTTGTGTCATTTAAAATGACAAACATTTTTCTCGGTCAGTATATTACGGACCAAAACTGATATGTTCCAGGACCTACATTTTGTTATGTGATTCAGTACTTTTTAATGCACCCATAACTGGAGGTGTTCTTTTTAGAACCTTGTATTGGTTGAATTACATGTTGTTCATAACTTGATGTTATGCAGAACTTAAATATTGTAACATGCACCAACTTTTTGTTCAAGTTATTTCTTCCACATCATTAATTTAGTCCTACAGAACTTTGGAACTTTTGTTGTTTGTCCTTTTTCAGCTGAATCTAAATGATGGTAATAGAGAGAGCTTTAAGAATAAGATCAAGCAGCATGAAGGTAACATAAAGTTTCTTAGTTCTCTATCAAATCGCTTTGCTGAATCAATACTTGACTTACAAGGTATGCTCACAAATCAATCCTTATTTTTCTTCTTGTTTTGTCACCAGTGACGGAATTTATTTAATTATTTTTTTGGGAGTGTGGGTGGGGAATATAAGGGCAGTAATTAGAAATTAAGATTAACTAGGCAAACTAGTACAACATCACATCATTACTCATTAGTTGAGTGAACTGCTTTAATTAAGCATTTCCTATGCAAGTTTCTCCAACATTTTTTGGCTGATGAAGTTTTTAGTGAGTCTTGGAAGGTACCATTCAGCTAATGTAATTACGTCAGAGAATGGAAATGGTGCCTTTCATACAGAGGAGGAAACAGTGGAACAGATATTGAAGAAAGAGAACTCTGCTGCTGGCATATTTTGTTGGCTAAAAGCTAATACTCAGATATCAAATTTGGCATTTGCAAAGGATGCTGTGGGAGTTGTGGCAACCCTTGCCAGGGTTGAGAGTGATGATCTTAGCAGGTCAATATCAATTTTATTTATTTATTTATTTTCAATCTTTAACACCCTTCTGGTCATTTGGTTTCAATCTTGCAGCCGTCAATGTCTCTTGTGATCTCATATAATTTTCCAGATTTTTGAGTATGAATCTAATAGTTCTTCTAATACAATCGTTAAAAGACATATTTGAGGCCAATCATGTAACATAATCTTTGAAGTTTCCAAGCACATTATTACTTGTCTGAATCTTTAAACTTGACTAGCATACTCCCATTTTTCCGATGTCTTTCTTACTAGCATAGTGACCAAGAAAGAAGCTACTATTTTTTATTATTGATTTAAAAAAACTGGCAATTTTTTTCTAAATGTAGGATCCTCTCTGAGTATTTGGGCTTGGAGACAATGCTTGCAATTGTTTGCAGTACATATGAAGGTGTTAATGCACTCGAGAAGTACAATACTGAAGGCAGGATAAACTGTAACGATGGTTTGCATGGAATTGGATCTTCAATTGGAAGGAGAATAAATGGCCGATTTATTGTCATATGTCTTGAAGATTTAAGGCAAGTTTGAACTCATAAGGCAATATATATGAATTTGACTCCTCTCATGTGAGTTTGTCACATGATATGTTCATGCAGAGAGATATATACAAAGAGACACTATGTAGGACTAAATTGTTGGGGCCCTGTGCAGGGTCTTTCGGTCTATCACTTTCTTTTTAAGATATGTGAAAAACTCACATCATTGGATCCAATTGTACACACACCTATAATTTGTAAAGAAGCTGAAGCTCTTTGCTTATAATTTTAAAAGCACTGCTGTACCTGTTTTTTGTTTCAGACCATTTGCCGGAGGTTTTATAGCCAATGATCCACAAAAGAAGCTGGCTCTTCCAAAGCCAAAATTACCTAATGGGGACTGCCCACCTGGGTTTATTGATTATGCAGTGAACATTATCCATTTGGATTCAAACAATTTATCCTTTCTTACTGCCAGTGGTCACGGGCTTAGAGAGACACTGTTTTATGGCCTTTTTTCTCGCCTACAATTATATAAAACGCGGAACGACATGCTGCTTTCTCTCCCATGCATTAATGATGGAGCCTTGTCATTAGATGGTGGGATGATTAGAAAATGTGGTATGTTTGCTCTTGGTAGTAGGTCAGTGTCAAATTAACCTTCACCTTTTTAATGTATGTTCGATTTATATGATTCTCTTTCCTTTTATTACTCCTTCTATGATGGCTAGTATTTTTGGTCTTGTTTAAAATTTTTGAGAGATAAATTATTCTGTTGTTTAGTTTTGCTCATTTCAGTAATCTCATAAAAAGTTGTTTCATTGATCCAATTCGTTAGTATCTCCCAATTAGACATAATGAAAAGCCCACATGTCTGCATTACTCAGGGGTATATAAATATGTTCTACATATTGAAAAATGAAAATGTCTCATGCATTGCCGTGATATGCCTGTTAGTGGATAGGTAATTGAAATAATTTTAAGTAGGAAATTGTTATGGTACCGGATGCAGGAATTTGGAAGGAAAGGAGGAGAGAGTTATTTTTCTCATTCTAAACTACTCAATCTTAACATAATACCCTTATGAGTATCATACCAATGTCAAGGTGTCAAATTTTTATTTAATGTTGGTTCCATATGAAATGTTCTAAAATCCATTCAATATAGCCTATGAGCTATAAATGTTTGACAATTTCACTATTGGTACTCATGAAAAAATAGATTACTGCAAAAAATCCCTAATAATAGCAGTTAGAATTGATTTTATTCAGACTTCTTTTTTCTCCCCATTTGACAACTTGTGTTATGGCTATTTTTTATTTCTAAGTTAAAGCATTCTTTGCTTTCTTTTTCTTTCATCTAAATATACTACTGTAATCATAGATAGGACTAAATTATAATTTTTTTATAAATTCTTGTCTTATCATCAATAAAACTTCTCACAACACTCTCTGGCGGTAGGAAAGAAGTAGAAGTGAAGTTTCCTCTAATTTCCGGAGAATCTGATGTACCTCCAAACTATATTGAAGCTGAAGATATGGTGAGGAAGCTGAAATGGGAAAGCTCCAAACTTGCTGCAGATATACATAGAGAGCAGCAATTATTGGATTATAGAAAGGGCAACTTCACAAGCCAACCCTAGAAAGTTATTGCTGAAAATTGGTTGGCTGGACATGGTAACAACTTACCACATCAATTTGTGTGCATTAGGAGTTAATTTTGCTGATATAGCTCAAGAGGGGAATGTCCAAAAGAATCTATAAATGTATGCAGAAATAGACATGTGATAACCTTAATGCTGTAACCCAAAATGCCTAGCTATGGTTCTGTCTTGAAATATTAGATTACTGATATTATTATTATTTTTATTTTTTTGGTAAATTAGATTACTGATTTCAATCATGAGATAACTTGGATATTGGTGTATTTGATTGTGTTCTGATTTTTTTGTTCTTAAAACTATTTTGTAGAATAGTTAATGAAATAAGTGTCTATGTTTTTTTGTTTTGAAAGTTAAAAGTTAAAATACAAAATAAAAATAACTTAAATATGTTCTCTAAATTTTGTATAATATATATTTACAATAACAGCACTATTAGTGGCGGAGCCAGGATTTAATTTTAGTCGGGGTTAAAAAATCTGACATATAAAATTATCAAAACAATTCATAATTACACAAATCTGTTAGGAAAAAAATTTACTTAAAATTTTTAAAGTAATAGAATCAATGTTATTTTAACTAATAATAGTTATTTATTTAAAATTTAGAATATAATATAAAATAAAATTTATAAAGAAATTGCAAATTATATATACATATATGAAATTTTCATGTGATTTTAATGCACATTTTCATGTGATATTTGATAACATTATTTCATGTGATGTTAATGAAAGCTTATTTCATATGATGTTAATGAAAATTGATTTCATGTGATCTTTGTGAATAATTTTTTTTATTTTTTATATTTTAATTTGATTTGGGCCTACAAACTTTAGTTTGCAACTTGGTAGGCCTTACAAGTCGTAATCGGTTTTTTTAGTTTTTTATAATATGGCAGGCCATAAATCAAATATTTAATAGGTTAATAGGTCAGTATAGGTTCCAAATATTTTACATAGGCTTAGGCTATCAAAGCTAAAGTTTGGCTTAACTTGGCCTATTTATATCCCTAGCCATGACCTGTGAAGAACATTAACATAGAGGGACAACAAACTTCACAATTAAAAAGAAACATGGAATAATCAGCGACAAATGTTTGAAATCATTTAAATGACATTGGATCCACATAAATCATTTAAATAGTGTTTAGATATTTTAAAATTTTTAAAAATACAAAAAAAGAAGATGTTTTTAATGGATTTTTCTAGGCAAAAAAATTAAAATAATGCATTTAAATAAAATAATTAAGCATTTAATGTCGTTTGGGGAATGATTACGCATCTGTTGCACAATGAGACGCCCAAAGGGGGCGTCTCACCCTAAGGGGAGACGTCCAACTTGGGCGTCTTTCGTGTGGTGTTGACACGTGTCACACAAAATTAACATTTTAATTGTAAAACTTCTAAAGGCCATAACTTTTGACTATCCAAATCAGTTAATTCTTTTTTTGATTCCACATAGCTTTTCAAGATCTACGTAATGACACCTCATTTGATATATTTTAGCCAAACTTCTACTAGCGATGAAAATATCTCAGTAGCCAATATTTTGTATCTCGGGCTATAATTTTTTAGTACACAAGTTTGTGCTATGTATGTTGTAATGCTATATTCTTTTGCTGAATGTATTTTAGCTGTAATTGTTGTTGGGATTGTGTTTGTCAAACTGAATGGCAATAAAAAAAAATGTTTGTGCTATTTACACCTACCAAATGCACATATGACAACCTTTTGCTCCTGCATACATGTTAATGTTATTATTTGAATACATTAAGATATGTTGCGTACTCGTTAAATTATAAATGTATTTGAGAGATAAAGGCTATGTTTTATTTCTGTTTTGGAAAACAGTTCTTTAATTTTCACAACAAAAAAAACTAAAAAACTCGCTTGGTAACACCTGTTTTTTTTAAAATGTTTTGAAAGCTATAACTGTTTTTTTGTTTTTAAATCAAATTTAGAGAACATGTATGAGTTGTTTTTGTTTTCTGTTTTGGTTTTTAACTTTCAAAAAAAAAAATGTTTTGATAACTATTTTACAAAATAATTTTAAGAACAAAAAAATCAGAACACAATCAAACAAACCCAAAGACTAGGTCAAAACAACTCTTACTCTTCCTTACGCTTACCATTAATAAGGGAAGCCTTAGAGTTGCAATATATGCAAAAAAAAAAATCGAACTATGTTTGTGAGAGATAAAATATATCAAATGGGGTGTCATTACGTAGATCTCGAAAAGTTATATGGGATCAAAAAAAGAATTAACGGATTTGGATACCCGAGTCAAAAGTTATGGCCTTTAGAAGTTTTACAATTAAAATGTTAATTTTGAGTTACACGTGTCAACACCACACGAGAGACGCCCAAGTTGGGCGTCTCCCCTTAGGATGAGACGCCTCAGTTGGGGTGTCACATGTGATGCCCAAAAGAGGCGTCACATTGTGCAGTAGATCCGTAATTATTCTCAAAACTGTAATAAATGCGTAATTATTTTATTAAAAAACAATAATTTAATTTTTTTGTCGATTTTTCTCTCTAACCGTTTCCACTAATTAATAACCAAAATTCTCATTCTTGTTGTGAAATAAAATACAAATAACACCAATTAGCAATTCAATTCCATTACCAATAGCAACTGTAACTCTACATTAAAATAATTTTTTTAAAAAAAAGGTAAACGTAAAGCAACTCTCCATTATTTCAAAAGAAATAAAATCAATAACTACATCCACAAAAAAAGTTGTTAATAAAATAAAGGGGGCGTGAATTTCACTCATATTATAAACACCTAATAGGTTAACTAATTATTTTTGTGATTAAGTTTAGAAGTCTTTCTTTTTTAAAATAGTAGGAGTAAGAATAAATAACATAACTGATTAGAATAAAATAGAAAAAAAAAATATACAGGATAAAAAATAAAAAAAGGTAAAACACAAAAATAACCATACTATACATGTTCCTTATTATTTGTTTGCATTTAGATGGTTTGTTGTTACTTTGTATTGAATATTTGATTTTTTATTTAGGTGGTGCTAAATTATAATTTTTACCTTAGTTAATTATAATTAATTGCTTACCAAAAAAATAATAATTAATTATATAATAAGTAAAAAAAAAAACCAAGCACGTGCCAAGGCACCTGCTGGCTTCCATGTGGCTACGCCACTGAACACTATCCTTAAAACTGAATTATCAACAATATAATTAGATAAGGAACTTGACATCAGTAACAAGAATAGGAAACTAACTAAAGATCTCCTATAATCTTTATAATAGCAAAATAGAACTATCAACACGATAATTAGATAACGAATTTGAATTTAAAACCCAATTTAAAACTCCTCTGAAGTTGGTATATGCATATCAATCATGCCTTACTTGCTAATTGCTTCTTCAAATACTTTGCCAGACACAATCTAGTCAACATATATGCAAGTTGATTTTCTGACTTAACATAGGGAAAATGTTATGATGTTTTGATCTAACTTCTCCTTGATAAATTGTCTATCCACTTCAACATGTGTAGTCCTATCATGCTAGAATGGGTTCTGTGCAATTTCAATAGCTGGTTTATTATCACAATGCAAGTTTATAGGCTGATCATAGTTGATTCCTAAGTCTTTTAAGACACTTTATCCATAGCAACTCACAAACTCCATGTGACATCCCTCTAAACTTGGCATCAGCACTAGACCTTTCTACCACCTTTTGATTTTTTTGCTTTTTCAAGTAACTAAATTTCCTCCCTCGATTGTGAAGTGTCCGTAAGTGGATTGTCTAGTGGTTTTGTATCCAGCCCAATCTGAATCGGTGTAGCCATCAATACAAGAACTATCCTTTTTTGAAAATAATAGACATTTCCTTCTTTATGTTTTATGAACATAGTGTGCTTTGCATTGCTTTGCTTGTGCCCAAACCTCTTCATGGCTAAGGAGAATCTACCAAATCAAGCTCTAGGTGATTGTTTAAGTCCTTATAAAGCCTTCTTCAACTTACAAACTTCATTTCCTTTCAAGGAAGCTCTTTTGACTCCCGGTGATATCTCCATATAGACTTCTTATTCTAAATCCCCATTTAAGAATGCATTTTTAACATCAAATAACTTCAAGGCCCAATCTATGTTGGCTGCTATAGATATCAAGATACTTGAGCTTGGCCACTGGTGCAAATGTTTTTTGATAATCCACTCCATATTTCTGAGTGTATCCCTTGACAACTAATCTGGCTTTATATCTATCAATGCTTCCATCTGCTTTGAGTTTTAAAATAAATACTTATTTGCATCCAATTGTCTTCTACCCACTTGGTAAAGGAACTAGCTCCCAAAGTTGAATTTTTTTGTAGAGCCTCCATTTCCCCCTTTATAGCTTTCTTCCACTTTGGATCATCCAACCAACGCATCCTCCACACTGTTAGGAATAGATACACTGCACAATTGATCAACAATAGAGCATATGATTCAGACAATATATGAGTAGACACATAACTACCAATTGGGTATTTGACAGGATATGGTTCATACAAACAATTGTTTTAGTACACCCTTAGTAACTCTTAGTGATCTCCTAATAAGTATATTTGGAGAATGTGATACATTATCATGATTTTCAAATGAAGTAGCTAAATTAGGATCAAAATTTACCTCAATAGTAGGTGCGGGGTGATGTTTAGGAACATCCATGGATGGTGCCTCTTTTATGACTGGTAGCTCAACAAGTGCAGATGTGTTGTCATCAGTAGGAGCTGCATCTGGTGTGGAAGAGGGATCAGAATCTGCAGTGGCAGTAGGTGCAATAGGAGCAACAGGTATAATCGGATTGCAGGCTCAAAATTCTTCTCCAATATTATTAGGATCGGATCAGTTTCCTCGAGAAGAAGAAACAGATGATATGGCTCAGATTCTTGAAGAGAAGCCTCGAAGGTGATATGCGTCGTGTGAAGAATTGGATCAAAACACCTTTACAAGTCAGAATAGCCAAGAAAATATATTTCTTGACACAGAGAGAAAATGTTGATTAAGGTAAAAAGTTGGTACATTTGATAATTTGATAGTAAAAATCCTCCTTGATAAAACTTTTTAATTTTATTTTCTTTTTATTTTTGAAGAGAAGCCTCGAAGGTGATATGCGTCGTGTGAAGAATTGGATCAAAACACCTTTGCAAGTCAGAATAGCCAAGAAAGATATATTTCTTGGCACACGGATGCAATTTATTAAAGGCCTTGGGTATATGGACATAGACGGTGTAACCAAATACTCTGCTCAAGGTTAGGGATGAGAAGCTATGTTAGAGAAATATAAAATTATTAATATTAACTATTAATATAGCTGTACCTAATTGCTTAAATTTTTGAGTTGAAATAGTTCTTTACACTTATAATTGCACATGTTGAGGGAAAAAATTTCTAAATGAGATTTTTATTGAGGAAGAGGACTTGCACCGCAAAATGTCACACAAAAAAAATATTATAGATTCACTTTTTCTACCGTCAATGTAAGTAACTTATCTATATTGAATCCAAAATGACGTTGTTTTAAGGCGAAAATTAAAATATTTTTGTAATTATAACTTATTTCAGGTTATAATAATTTTTTTCATTATAATTTTATAATTTTTCAACTCAAAACAACGTCGTTTTAGGAGCGAATGTAGATAATTCAATGTTGAAACATTAAATCCTAAAATTATTCCTAAAAGAAATAGAAATGAATCTAGAGATTATAACTATTAACTAGGCATCCTCATGGATTGGAGTGCAACGATTCAATTTGCCCGATATGATTCAATATTTTGATGGGGCGAATTTTAAGTTTAGATTTGACTGGATATTTCTTGACTAGAATCCGACTGTGACTGGAGCATTTCGATATTTAGACAAAGTGTACATAATATAACTAAGTCATAAAATTTCAAAAGTAGGAAACTAGAACTAAAGGATATTTTGTAGCATGTTTTATAATAAATTATATCAATGTAAAGGTATTATTATATTATGCAAAATATTAATTTAAATGTAGAAATCTGAGAATTTATTAGTATTTTTTAAAATTATTTTTAAATATTATCAAACATCAGGCTGAGTCTGGCCTACCTGAAAGGCTGAATTATGTCCCGAAACCAATTTTAAAAATAATTGCATTTGATTTTCATGACTCTAATTTGACCTAATTAGCTCGAGGCAGGACTGGACCTCTAGTTACATAGTGCACAAAATGAATTAAAATTTCACATCCATTATTCTTGAAATAACATCCATCTTGCACTAAAAGGTCATTTTAATTAGAATGTAAACCTTAAGGCATAATATAAATGGTGCCTTCCACTATATTATTAGCATGCTTTTGCTGGTTGACTTGAAAACATCAAATTTGGCAATTTCATATCTATTCTTTAAGGTTTGCTCCATCTTCAACCGTACACCGATGCTATAAATCTATCCGCATGCACAAAAGCAACTTTTTATGTTAAAATACGACTTTTTTTTTTTGGTGAAAATGTTAAAATACGACTTTAAAAATACTATTGATCTGCACCTATATTAAGGAGGATCAAGCGTCCAACCAATTTTATAGCGCAACATGTCCAATAAAGAAGGCTTAAGGAGTAAGAAAATATATTTATTCCGCATATCCATTTGTCCTACAAACACACAAGTGGATTAATAAGAGTTTAGAGCTCTTAAGTCTCCTCAAAAGCCAATAACTGAAGGATAAACATGTGATTCTAACTAGGACTAAGAGGCTTAGCCACGAGTAGGTATCTTGCAATCAAAATCGGCCGTAGAAGTTAGGGGTAGCAATTTGGGTTGACCTGCCCCGACCCGCTTCGTCCCGCCACTAACTCGGCAAAAAATGTGGGTTAGAAAAATGAACTCACCTCGTTTAATGGTGGGTTTGTAGGTTGACGGGTCAATCCACCAATCCGTCAATTAAAAAAAATTAATTAAAATTCTAAAATAAATTATATTTTATGAATTTTCCTAATATTTTTTAATTTTATTTCACACTTCTCTATAATTTTTTAGTCTCAATCTTAAATGTATACTGATATTTGTCAAACTTTATATAAGAACTTATATATTGATAACATTTGTCATAAATAAAATTATTATTCTTTATTTTTTCTATGAAGTACTAAGATAAAAAAAAAATGGATATCACAAAAATTTAAGAACTAATGAAATACTACTTAATTGTAAAAATAAATAAATTTATAACCCGGCGGGTCAACCCCGCGGTGGGTTGAATCCGTTTTGACCCACTTCTAGGCGGGGTGAGTTGAGGTGGGTTGGTGGGTTGAAAATCTCAACTCAATCCGACCCATTTTAATTGATTGGCGGGTTAACCCGCCGGGCTTAACTGATATTACGAGCTCTAGTAGAAGCTACTTGAGCCATTCAATGAGATTGAATGCCTCTAAACTAAGGCGAGCAAGTCATGTCATCAATTTAGAAAGAGGACTCAATGCTAAGATATGATATTCTAGATACTTAAATCTACTTACACAAAATCTAACTTTGACATAAGAATGTCTTGTAGATATTTTTCTCATTTGTTCCAGCCAAGCAAAGCTATTTAACACCAGTACAACCATCCTGTGATAAAGACCATCTTATTGCATATTCATCCCAAATTCCAATACTAGACCCAACCGTGTATTATTAAACCAACATCTCTGGGACTGACCAGTATCGTTATAAGTTTACATGGAGTTAATTTACAGGATGACTAGCTTAGACTACCCCACTTTTTATTATACATATATGTTTCTTTTAAACTATCAAATTTCTATTAAGTCCTGAATTTGTTCTCTAAACGTACATTTTCAAATATATCACTTCCAATTGTCGTAACATCCTTCCAACTGTTTTACTTGTTAGTGCAGCAGTTGAGTTTCTGCTATCAATTAAGCTGATATTGATAAGCATGGCCTACGCACAGTTGCTTTGCGACGCCATTTTACATCAATTGCAAGTTTAGAAATCAATCAGAGAATAGCTTCATATCACAAATTAAATTCATCAATGATATGGACATTTAATCACAAAAAAAAAAAAAAAAACTGATAAATCTCTGTAGTTCAGAAACACCTAGAGGCATACAAGGGCCATACCGTGCATCAAAAAATCATACCCTGCCTAACTGGAAAATGTATAATGGTTATGGGCTGGCGCAGGTCTTGCCAGTTGGTAGGAGAGAAATATTTTTTCATTAGGGAAATGATTAGAAAATAAGTTTGGTAGAAAAGTGAAAAAAAAAAGTTGTTTGGTAGGACAAAAAATTACCGGAAAAATTGATTTAAGTTTTATAAGTCTATATTTGGTTGAAATTAAAATATTGATGGGAAAATAGAGTTAAATTACCAAAACAATCCTTGAGTCTTATATATATATATATATATATATATATATATATATATATATATATATATATATATATATATATATATATAGGGGTAAACATTTCTCAAGCAGCTTGAGATAAGTTTATTTGCAGCTAGTCCCAAAACTACGTCGTTTTGATTAATGAAAGGTATTTATGTAATTTTAGATGAATTAATGAAGGGTGTTTCAATAAAATGTATATGATATAAAAATAAATAAAATTACAATAACACCCTTCATTAATTAACCTAGAATTACATAAACACCCTTCATTAATCAAAGCGACGTAATTTTGAGGCTACTGGAGATAAACTTACAACCTTGAGAAATGTTTTTCCTATATATATATTTAAACGACACCGGTATCAAAATTTAAATTTGACACTTCATCTGAGAGCCATTAGATAAAAAAGATCAACGGTGTCACATGTTTACAAATCAGAGCCGTTGAAATTTTTTGATCTAACGGCTCTTATATGAGGTGTCAAAGTTGAATTTTGATACAAGGATCCTACCTCATATATATATATATATATATATATATATATATATATATATATATATATATATATATATATATATATAGTTTTATTTTTAATTATAAAAGACACCAAATACGTCGTGCCACCGCCGCGACTCTTCGACTTGGAGCTGCATTATGTGACACCAAAAGCAACCCAATTCATTTCTCATTCTTCAACAGAATTGAAAATGACAAGGTAAAACAAAATCAAAGAAAACAATGAAAATAGACAATAATTTCGCCAATTAGAGGGTAATTGAAAACTAGTGAAAGTGATTACGGAAGTTGATAGTCTTTTGCCATATATGAGTAATTGGAGGATGTACCAAATAAACAAAAACAGTTTTTTTTTTTCTGTTTTTTTTTTTTCAATGTTAAAGAGTAATTGGGTACTCAGAAGAACAAAATTAATCAAAATGATGAAGAAGAAAATAAAGGAGAGACTCCACTTTCAACAATATACAAAGGTTATTATTGTCTCCACAAGGGTCATTATTGTCTCCAGTATATCCCTCCTTTTCCCCTTCCCCAAACACTACCTACATTCTGACCCTGAAGAATAAGACCTTCAAAATACAAAGCTTGTTAGTGCAAGTTACTCCATAACCCCAGCTGTATTAACTTCTGTTGGAATACGCATATCCTCTTCTGCTTTCCTTTCATTAGCTTGCTTGTCATATCTTCTCCAGCAGTTTTTAGAAAGATGCCCCTTCTTGCCACAAATATAACAGGCTATGCTCTTAGCATTCATTTCTGACTTATGCCTATTCATCCCCGGTGGCTTATTGTCAGCCCACCTCGGTCCACCTTTATTGACTTGGTGAAATACTATACTATTAGAAGGTTCACCCACCCCTTTGATACCATTCCGAGCCTCTTCCTCTATCCTTATACCTTCAATTAACTTCCATAAAGGTAGATAATCCTCACGCATTAACTTGATGCTAAAGTCCTTCCAGGACAGTGGAAGCTTTGAAATGATGACATTAACATGGAAGTTCTCGTCAATAAACATTCCATTAGCAACAACAGAGTCTGCAATGCTATTCAATTCCAGGATTTGCTCAACAATTGCTCTCTCATCTACCATCTGAAATTCAATATACTTTTTCACTTGAGATCTCTTGGTTCCAAATTCCTCATACAGATAAACCAATTTTAACTCTTCCCATAACTCCTTAGCACTCATTTTTCTGTTTGCATACTGATTGAAAAGATGATCGGATAAATGGCTCAAGATATTGCGACGACACATTAAATTATCATTCACCCATCTCTTTTCTGCAGCCTTGGCTCCAGCAATTTCTTCAGCAGTTGCATCTTCCCCTAATGTAGCATTTGGGCATAATTCAGTAAGCACATATTCAATCTTTAGCTGTTTGAAGAGTAATTCCATCTGTTGAGCCCAGAATTGGTAATCTTTCCCATCAAAACGGATGATCTCAATAGGGACAAGCTCAACAGGAGCAACATCAACAACTGAATTTGTCACATCTCCATTTTGCTTACCATTAAGCTCTGATCTACATAGTGTTGATTACATGCTTTGGGTTAGACCAGTCTATGAATATATGCTTTCACTGCTGTTCAAAAGCAACTTTTTACCATGCACTTATGCATAACTAAATACCTAGCAAAATGCTTTCTTTTAAGCCAAATAGTTAGTAGTAAATATTCAGAAGAACGCATAAATTTTTCCAAACTAACACAACAAAGAGTATAATATAATTGGTAGTTAGTAAACCATCAACATGCGGAGAAAAGAATACTGACAAAATTCTCCATTCTGCATATCTTGGTTTCCTCACCACCACATTTTGACACTTAGGTGATGAACATCATTCTGAAGTCAGAAATTTTCATGTTACCACATCGTTCATAAATCAACGTTGAATACTCACTTTAACCTTCCTTCCATCTTTGAGATGGCTTCCTCTATGGCAGGAACACTCTTCTTGAAGGTTGACCATTGTTCAGTAGATAAACTTATCCCTAGAATCAGCAGTAGAGAAAAGGGACGTGTTTAGTTTAAGAATTTAGATTAATCAAGTTCTCAACAAAATAGAGCCAGGTACATATGATGAGAGACACGTTCTATCTCAGAAGTGATGATACTAAAGCTAAATCAAGGACCTTAAATACTCCAACTTACGCATAAAGCAACTAGCAATAAACAACAAAAGAGATTTTCCATTATAATGAGATTACCTTACCATAAACTACTAAGCATGGCCAATGGCCGGAAACATAATTAAGAATGTTACTTAACTAAGAACATTCTAAGTTATATATAAGCCTTAAAAAATACTCATTAATGAGTGTTATGTGAACTATGTACTTAATAAATAGATGAAACATAAGATAATGGCCAGAGTTATAGTACTTGTGAGCAAATTCCAGCTGCATTTACAGTATAAGAAAACACAACACCAAAGCAGGAACTAATGCAAGCAAATGGATCTGTAACAGCAAAGCAATCATTAGAAAGTTAAGCATGTACAACTTACACATGAAGTGATTGATTACCTTTAGAGCCGGGAAGCTGTTTCCCATCTTTATGATAGAACTCTCTAATTGACACCAATGTTGTCCCTTTGAAATTTTGTAGCACCACATTCCTCCTGTTAGATAGCTACATCAAGCAAGCAACATCTACTAAGACCACTGACTAGGAAAGTAATATATATTATTTGAAAATTTAAAAATATCAATAACTGTGGTTTACAAATCAAAACCGTTCCACATCAATTCAGTGAAACATTACACAGCCTTAGACCTTAGAGCCCAGCTTTCAATTTCTTAATTCTAATGGCAGTGAAACTACTTGCAGGCTTGCAGCAAAACTTTCAAAGCTAAAAAAATAAATAAATACTAATCACGTTAATTTAGGGGTTAAATAAGGGTTAAATTCGAAACTAAAAAAATTAGGGGTTTTAGATTATTCATCGTCAGAAACGGTGCTCTTAAGGTCACAATACTAATCACGTTCCCAATTGAATAATTTGAAGGAAGCAAAAATCTTCTAGGGAGAAAAAAATTCACCTGGCAAATAACACGGTCCGAGTCTTCCTTATTGTGTTTGACCACTTCTCTGGACTCTTGAGGCACTTCCGTGTCCTCCTTTTTCTTATTCGGTTTCATCACTTCTCTGGATTCTTCCGGTGGTTTCCCTTCGGTAACGACGGTGACAAGATAAGACTCTACGACGGTTCTGACAAGTTGCTTACACTCCGGGGACGAGAGATCGATGCCGAGGCGCTCTGAGGCAGCGACTCGGATGCTGAACTCAGTGGTTTCCTCCATATTGGATTTCTTCAGTATGTCCATCACCATCTCCTCGATTTTCCGTTGAGTTTCAGCTTCCATTGCACAAAATCAAAAAAACCTAGCTAGAGTTTTACCCTTACGTGACACAAAAATAAAAACAATGTGTAGGAGGGAGGGGGAAACCAAAAACTTCCATTTTCTTCGAATTTCATTTGAGTATGGTTCTCTGGGTGTCAAATTGAGATGAATAATAAGGTTCCACCGAGATTTGAACACGGGTTTCTGGTTTTTGAGGCCAACGTTCTGACCACTAGACCAAGTACGTCTTCGGTTCAAATTGGCGCCAGTAAACTTTTTAAATCCTTCAGATATTCGCATTCAAGAGGTTGGATCAGCCCTTAATTACTGTTTTCAAACCATGTTTTGCAAATCATACGAATAATTAATTTAGATCCAATTAGAATTTGAAATAATTTAACAATTCTAATAAATAAAAGTTAGGAGTGGAGGAATAACTAATGGTATCTTCTAGGGGACGTTTGGTATTCGGGATTCTCGGGAAATTAAATTTTTTAAAATTTTAAATTTCTGAATATTATCATAAATTGGATGTAAAAATTATATTTTCGAAAATCGAGATTTTCGGACAAATAAAAGTTTCTTCTGTACCAAACGCGTTGATACCGTTATTATATCATGTGGTGGAATCAATCATATACAAATTTGGCTTTGGGTAGGATATTCTTACTGTCTATTTTTCTACTACCACTTCACTACCACTTTAATCATCGTTGGATTCAAAAGCTTTTTTTTTCTTCGATCAATTTTTTCTCTAATTCAATGGTAATTAGAATGGTAGTTGAAAAAAATGGATAGTAAAAATATTTTATTCTCCGTATTAATATAATTGTTGCTTTGCATATTGTGTCGGATTGGTGTAATAAATGGGCTATCAGGTGTTGTTCTAGGCATGAGGTGGAATAATTTCGAGATTCATAACCAGCAATTCATCCCCGCAGTACAATAATCAAATGGTTATAAGGTAAAGCTAATTTATTATATTTTTCCCAATTCTAAATTTTAGGAGATATATTAAATTCCTTAGTATTGAGAATTTAATAGAATCAATTTTAATACTTTTCATTTAGAGTTGATTGTTATAATTATTAACTTATTTTTTTACATTTAGATTACTTTACACAATGTTATTAATCCCAAATAGATTATTTATTCACTCAACCAAAGTATTAATTAATGATTATTGGTGTATCCAGCGAGTCATTAGTTGAACCGGTCAAAATAAATTTATATATAAGTATTTAATAAATATAACACTATGAGAATTTTATCTAGTAAGATATATTGGTTTAGTGGTAAAATTAAAATTATATAACTAAAGGGTCACAAGTTTCATCCCGTTCAACACAGGTTTAACCCAATATATGAGCAGTTTGACCGGTCTCCATCGAGTCAAATAATAGACAAACAATTAAATTGGAGGTCCAATTTTCAAATTGACCGATAGAACTGGCCAATCCAATCCGGATTTGTTAACACTGATTTTATATATGCTGTAATCTCACTCGTATAGAATTGGATATATCAAAATATCATTTTTCAAACAAGCTTTGTAGCCAAACATCCTTCAACATAATAACTCTGCCGCTTCCCAATGTGATGGGAATGTTGGGCGTCGGGGGTTTTAGGTTAGCCTTTGTCACGGAAATATTCTTTATTTTCGGGATCATTAATAATCTGGTGCTTCCTCTCACAACATCAATTTTTTCTTTCTCTTTTTTATCCCGCTATTTTTTTCTCTTTTTCACTTATATCCTTTCATTTACACTAAGGGATCACAAAAAAAAAACGGTGATCCTGGACCACAATAAATAATCTTGGTCACTTATTATTGATATGCTACAAATATGGTAGACCTACAATATTTAAAAACTGAATGCTTGTTATAAAAAAAAAAAAAAACTGAATGCTTGAGTGCGGTAATTGGATTGAATATGACTTGGAATATGAGACATAAAAGATTAATTTCAAGGTGAGATAATTAAGTTTTAATCCGTAAATTGAGAATGATCGATAATATAGGAGTCAAATCTCAACTTTTGACGTATGATCTAACCTTACTCTTGAGAGATTAGGTTGTGCAACTCAGTCATATTTTAGAGAAAGACATTGCTTATCCTCGCTGTATGTTGCAATTGTCTTTCGAAATTCCATTTCTTCGTGGATCTATGGTGTGTAATTATGAGAAATATTATTAATATATTTTTATTATTGTGTGAAATCTCACAGTTGGCCTGGAATATTTAATGAAATTCACATGAAATTATATTTAATAATAACAGAATTTTAAATTGTTAGATTTTTTTAGTAATTACACATCGAAGAGTGGTAAAATTCATAATTAAATTTTAATACAATTTTTATTATTCGTTAAACTTCACGTGTACCTTATTAAATTGAGAATGAGACTTACATAAATTTTTGACTAATATAAAAAAAATGTGTTGAAAAATATTTGTAAAACAATATATTAAAATTTTATCGTATATTTGTGGTGTAAGATTATATTGGGCCATCGACAAATAACATGAAAGCTAAGAGCCCAATAATAGTCCATCAGAAGACTTTGACCTCAAACCATAAGACGTGGCCATTGGTCAGTGCGAAAGATCAAAGAGAAATACGTGGCAAAACTTTTGCACAGATTCATCCTTAAAGTCAGACTTTCGCCTCCTCGTATTATCCAAAAACAAAATAAAAAAAATAAAAAAACAAAGAAGAAAAGAATGATAATTTAACCCATGATCTCATTACAACTAAAATTATATATATATATTTTTATCATTCCTAATCATAAATTACACGTGGATTGGTATTTGTAGGTTGGATTGCTTATTACAGTATGGATGCATCATATTCCACAATCCACAATTGACATCTTCCGTCAGCTTGTAACAATCCGTCCTATCAGATGGAATCCGAGTCCGATCGGAGGTGCAAGCGTTCCGCCGGCCCAGATTGGCGGTGCAGAGAAGCTGCGTCGCCGGGGAAATCGTACTGTGGGAAGCACCTCACGCAGCTTAAGAATCAAAGGCAGAAACACAAGAACAAAGGTGCCAAGGCGGAGCAGAGAGCAAAGAAGAGGACAGTCGCGGATCTCAGTAGTGGATCGGAGGCTGAGTTGATTGGGAATTCGGCGAGAAATCAAAAGCGGACAAAGAAGAACGTGATTGATCAAGTTAGTTGAGGGATTTTTATTTTAATTTTTTAACTTTTTTTTATGTTCTGTTATGGATGTAGCATCATCTTTTCCTTACACGTGAGAATTCGGTTTTGCAGGACAAGGAAGGTGGTTGTGGCAAGTCACTAATGAATGCGTGTCAGGTCAAGAAGGACTCACTAGCCAAAATTGGAGTTCAAGATACCAAACAACTGGTGAGAAATCCACTAATTCGAGAGGAGGGAAATAGTTACAACTAAAAGTTGTATCACCTTTACCAATCTAGGGTTATAATTTATTGTGAATTTATTAAGAGAGATGAATTAATACTTAATTAATTAATAAGTGTGATTCAATAAATTATAATTGATGAAAATCCGATATGGTTGTTAGCAAATTAAACTCATTAATTAATTATTAATTCACAATATAAGATTTGATATTTGGTGTTAAAGACTTTCCCCAATAATTAATTAATAAACTTTTAGGATTTGATATTTGGTAATAAGGTTATAAAACTTTTAGGTTGTAAGTATATTCCTCTTATTGTAATAATAATAATAATTATAACGTAGGAGAAAAGGCTAGAGGGAATGAGGAAAAGGTTTTTAAGTTGAACCTCAGCGACGTGTTTTATTCTTTGCCTGCCTCATCTACTGCTTAAGTAATCACGGGCCAGTCAAATTTTAAAGTCATCATGCACCATATGAAGCTAAAAAAGGATTGGGATTGTGATTTTATAAATCTTCATGAGACATTTTTCAGAGAATGTTTCTTGTTTCCCTTTAAAGTTGGGCGAGCCTTAAGCAGGGATAAGGATGTTCCTTGACTGGTTTGGTCATTGAGTTCAGAGTATAGAAAATAGTTTCTTTGCAAAAAATGTAAGCGTAAAAGTTAAAACTGTGTATGATTGACCTTCCCGCCTACCCTCGGCCTCGTCAAGACAGGGAAGCCTTTATGTATTGGGGTTTGCCCTTTTCTTGTTTGCCTTTAAACTGTTATGATATTGTATACACTTGCTTGAGTATCTTTCCTACAACATCAGTATTAACAGATGTTAGAGATCATTGATTTTAATGTTAATGATGAATGTTCACCTTTTTCTTTTACTATAATGTTGACTCCCCAGGGCTTTTCCAGCAAAACCAAGGAGAGTGGAAGTTTAATGTGTCATCAGTGCCAACGGAATGATAAGAGTGGTGTTGTCTTTTGCTCAAGTTGCAATTCAAAACGCTATTGTTATGAATGCCTTGAGAAGTGGTAAGCTTTGTTCTCACTGATTTCAATATTTATAAGAAAGGTGAAAATTATTGTATGAAAACCTCTCGAAGAAATTAATTGGTTTCCCATATTGATAAACATTGAACAGCTTTTTGCCTTGACTATTTTAATGCTGCCAGCCACTCACTATAATTGACATTAATCAGGTACCCAGGAAAAACCCGGGAGGAAGTTGAGAATGTATGTCCATTTTGTTGTGGCAATTGCAACTGCAAAGCTTGTTTACGGGAGGTTCCAGTGCTTGGGGTAGATGGCATCTTTTCTTTTTACAGTTTCCCTTTGTATTTTAAACTTGAAAATTATTTTAACATGATATCAGTTATATGCTTACTGTTTTTTTTTTTTTTTAACTTTTTTCCTTGTTTTCAAAGCAACCAGAAGTAAATCCCAGTGTCAAATTACAACGACTGCTGTACTTACTATGTAAAGCTCTGCCAGTTCTGAGGCACATTCACAGGGAGCAGAGCTTTGAATTAGAGATTGAAGCCAAAATAAGGGGTAACGTAATGAGAAACAGTGTTTAGAATTTTAGTTCACTTACGACATTTTTATTTTATTTTATTTGTTTCTGATGTTAGGTAATCAACTACAAGAAATTGACGTAACAAGAACAAAGCTAGATGGAAGTGAGCGCCTGTACTGGTACATTTACTAAGCGTGTCATCATCAGATATTAGAATGCAGTCATTAGAATTTCGGTTACTATTGGTTCATCTTCTTTACCTTTGGTTTATCTTGGATTTTGTGGAATAAGATGCTGTACTTGTTTTAAATTTTTTACAGCAAGTTTTTGTCACTTTGATACTTGGATTATTTCCATTTTAATAGTCCTGTGTCTCTCCTATGTGGTCCCGAACTGAATGTGTCCATTATAAATGGCAGTGACAATTGCAGTACATCTATAATTGGATTTTACCGTAGCTGCCCCAACCCCGCTTGCTCTTATGATCTCTGTCTCATGTGCTGTCAAGAGCTCAGAGAGGGTTGCCAACCTGGAGGCGTAGAAGCTGAAACATCTCAAGAACAATTTACAGAGAGAGTTCGTATTCATGATTTAACAAGAAATAAGAGTAAAACACATTGTAAGAGATATGGGTGGGAGAGCCAACTTGCACCTACTAGTTTTGATTCTCAAATTGATGACTTATCTCCCTTCCCTGAGTGGAAAGCTAATAGTGATGGCAATATTCCATGTCCTCCAAAGCAGCGTGGAGGTTGTGGTACTGCAGTGCTAGAACTTAGACGCACTTTCAAAGCTAATTGGGTAGCAAAATTGCTAAATAATGCTGAGGATCTCACTAGAGACTGCGCGCCACTGGATGAGGATATTACTGAAAGATGTTCTTTATGCCGGCCAAATTTGGTTGAAGGAAAAATCAATCCTGAAGTCCGGAGGGCAGCATTCCGGGATGATAGTAATGATAATTTCTTATATTGTCCAAATGCCCTTGACATATCTGATGATGAGATTGAGCATTTCCAGAGGCACTGGATAAGGGGAGAACCCGTTGTTGTGAGAAATATTCTGGATAACACATCTGGTCTTAGTTGGGAACCGATGGTTATGTGGAGGGCTCTTAGAGAAACAGGTTCCAATGTGAAGTTCAAAGAGGAAACACGAAGTGTGAATGCCATTGATTGCTTCGATTGGTGTGGGGTAAGTTATACAAGTAAATCATTTCAAAGAATTTCATCAACTACTATGACAATTTATTTTTATTGACATGGCTCTCTTACACAGGTTGAGATTAATATTCACCAATTTTTTAAAGGCTACCTAGAGGGTCGAATGCATGAAAACAATTGGCCAGAAATGTTGAAATTAAAAGATTGGCCTCCATCTACCTCTTTCGAAGAGCGATTACCCAGGCATGGCACTGAATTTCTCGCTGCACTCCCCTATAGGGACTACACTGACCCAAAATCAGGTCTTTTAAATCTTGCCAGTAAACTTCCTGATAGCTTGCCGAAGCCAGATTTGGGACCCAAAACCTATATTGCTTATGGATTTTCTGAAGAGCTTGGTAGAGGAGATTCTGTCACAAAACTGCACTGTGATGTGTCTGATGCGGTAATTTCTGCTTTTGGAAATCCTTTTGTGTTGAGTTTATGCCTAGAAACCTGCTGTTGGCAGTCCTGTACCAGTGTCTAATAACTCTAATTGCTGGTATGTGGGCTTGGCACTTCAATTAGATATTATTGGCCCCCCAACAAACCCTTTTCAAATCCTTTATTCTTCACATGTTATGAACCCTGAAACAGATTTTGAGTTTTCAGAGAGAGAGAGAAGGAGAGATGAGAAAAATAGAAGGGGAAAGAGATAGAATATTTCTAGTATTCAGTTATCAAATGCTAATAAATCTGAATGCCTCCTCTTCCACCCTATTCTTTAAAGATAATTACTTACCTTTAAAATCTTTAACCGCTCAAACAACTACGCTAAGTAACTACTCCTCTCAGACCCTCAACTCATCTAAGTTGTTGGGTTGTCCCCTTAAATTTTCTGCTTAGTGCTTTTGATATTTGAAGATTTTTAAAATTCTCTGTATATTTTTCATGTTGACTCTCATTTTTGCTTCTTTTCTGCAATAATGGGCTTTGTTTGGATATTTTTTTTTGTTGAAATTATAGTAAAGGTTTTGTAATTTTGACAGAAATCTTTATGCATGAGTCTTGGGAAAAATTTTGGATTATTTTGTCTATGGTTGATGAGAAAGGCAAAGAAAAAGAAGAAAATTTCTCTTGATGATGGAAAGTATATAGGAATTTTGCATTTTCTATTTTTCTTTCAAACTGCATCTTGAGAAGTATTATCATTGGACTAAAGTTTGAAACTCAGCGATTTAGTGATGGCTCTTCTTATGTGAATCTTATATTACAAGTATCAGCAGGATTGATTGATGTTGTTCAGTCCAAGTATGATCTTTGATTTCAAGGTTTACTTTTGAGCTCCATATAATCATTGACTAGCCCTTCTTTTAATACTTGCTTTTGAAATGATAGAACATTTTTCAGAAATCTATCAAAATGATGATATTTTTTTAAAACTACCCAAGTTCCCCTGCATTGCATGGTATTATTATTAGATGATTAAACCTTTATAAATAATTTTTAAAGTTGTTATAATATATTGTGTTCATCTCAAAATTTATTAATTCTTCGAGGTAAAAGCATAAAAAAATGGACTAATTTCGATATAATCTTAATTCATTTCATAAGTATTTTATAATCATGAATACAGGTTTAATTCTTAAAAGGTATGTATTTATAAACTTACGAGGTAGTATTTACCGATTTCCTCAGTTCTTGAACCAAAGAGAGAATTTTTGAGACCACTCATCTGAAATTTTTACTTACAAAATCTTCCAAATATTAGACAACGATAATCTTGTCCACTTCAGTCCTGTTAGCCTGATTTTGCGTTGAACAATGAGCTTTCTATGTTTTTCTCTTGGAGGAGATAATGAAATCATAGTAATTTCTTTTTGTAATTTTGATTCTTTATCATGTCCCCATACACAGTAATGTCATTCCTACTTAAACATGTTTTATTTTCAACAAAACGTTCAGTAGTACTAGGAACATTTAAAATGTAGGTTTAAGAGATTTAGACTTTTTTGTGTGGGTTTTATTGTCTTAATGAGTTCAATTTGATTGCAGACATTTGGTATGTTAGTTGAGTCTAATCATTTTCCCTCCCCAAAATTCGTAACCTCCTATTTTTGGCATTGTTTTAGTTGCAGTGTACCATATAAAACGATAGCTAATGTCACATAATTTTGTGATGGAGGTTTAGGTCAATGTGCTGACACACACAAACAAGGTGAATATAGCTCCCTGGCAGAGAGAAAGCATAAAAAAATTGCAGAAGAAATATGCTAAAGAAGACTCTCATGAACTTTATGGTGAAACATTAGTTGATGTTGATGGAAGATCTAAATCTACATCATTGAATCATGAACAAAAGGCAGAGAATAGAGTTAACAGGATTTCGCCTAGTAGCCAAATGGATGAGTGCATTTCATCTATAGCTGAAGACATGAGTGGGAAGTTAGAAACACAGAACACTGAACAAAGTGATGAGAATAGAAATTGCTCTCGCACCTGTAGAAATGTTGCTGACAGGAGCTCCTCTGCAAAAGATAGTGTTGGTATAACATCTACTGGAGTTTCAGATCAGTCCAGGACTTCTGAACTGGAACATGTTCCAAGCAGCTTAGCTTCAACTAATACGAGCAATAAGAAAGACAAAATGAGGAGTGATTTTCTAGATGTTAACATGTCTGGCGATCAAAAGTTAAGAGAGCCAAAACAAGGCCTCAGGAAAGATTCTTTGGAAACTGAAAATGGACCTGAGGTTGTCCATGGTGGCGCTGTTTGGGACATCTTTCGTCGTCAAGACGTCCCGAAGCTAATTGAGTACTTAAGAAACCACAAGAAGGAATTCCGTCATATCAACAACCATCCTATAGATTCTGTGAGTAACATTGCCGATCATTGTTTACTTTATTAATTGTTGTAATATAGTATAAATAATTATATAATTATTATAGATTTGTTTTTCCTTTTTATTAACATGATTATACGTGACAAATTATGGATATGTTTTTCTTTGTATTTGTTTCCCTAGAACCAACTCTTTATTAGGAAAGAAATTATTCATATTAGTTTACATATTGTAAACATTTGTACATGAATATTCAACAAAGAATATTTTCCATTCAATTTAGTATCATAGCTCTCGATTCTGGAGATTTTGCTTTTGCAAAATCCTAGTTTGCGTTCCCTACAGTTGCCATGATCACTGCGGCTGCCACCTTCATTGCAACTAAGCTCTCTTGACCTATTTTTTGAGCCTTCATTGTGCTGAAACACCTTATTTTGGACTTAAACAGACTTCAGTTGTTGCTGCCATCTGCTTGATGTTGTCAACCGCTACAACTGTTTCTGTGATCGGTGAATCCACTAGTAGGTTTGTCGTTTCTTGGCCTTCCATTCCCTGTAAACCATTGCCAGAAAGTCACTCACGAGTCCTCAGTTTGTTGGCCAGCACCTTCTCTCCTATCTACACATGGATCCATGTGCCTCATCTTTCGGCACCACATCCAACTGACTTTTGAGACCGCCATTGGTGTCGTCCATCTCATCTCAACCTCCTCTACCCAGATCTGCCATTACCTTGCTGGTTTGGCATCCCACCACCGGTCCACCTCCCAAACAATCTTCTCCCTTGGGTTTTGTGTTGTCTGAGCCTCTCCATGGCTTAACCACTCAATGCACCTCTAGCCACCATGTTCGACTTTAAGATCATCCAAAACTTAAGTCCCAAGGGTGGAGGATGAGGTACTAGCCACTAGTAAGGCTGAGTTGGCACACTGACGACCTCTCGCAAACTCCCTCCGTAAATCTTCAAACTCTTGTTCTTGAGCTATGACCGGTAAGGATTTATGTTCTCAAATTTTCAATGCTTCTAGTATTGGCTCTGAAGATTCATGGTTTGTTGACTCTGATGCTAATGATCATATGACCGTTCATTCTCTACATTTTGTGTACTATCAACCTTCTTCTGTTAAGCATACTATGACTCTAGTTGATGGCTCACATAACATAGTCACTGGTTGTGGTCATATCTACCTCCAACCTTCCCTAAACTTGGAAAATGTTCTCCATATTGCAAAATTTTCCTATAGTCTGATCTTTATTCATAAAATTACCAAAGACCTAAATTACTCAATAACTTATTTCCTTTCTTATTGTATATTTTAAGATCTTCTCACAGGAAGGATGATTGGAATTGCTGAGAAACAAGGAGGATTGCGTTATCTCCTCAACAGACCTGGTGAAGGTAGTCCTATTCAAAAGCTACTAGTTGTTTGTCATCGGTTCAATTTCAAGAACCCTGCTTCACAAATATGCCTTCAAAGTTGGTGTCTTGGGCACCCTCTTTTTTCTTTCTTTTCAAGGGGTAGTCTGTTGAGTCTTTTCGTTGTGATGCTTTTGAATTGGCTAAACATCATCAGGTAACCTTTTCTCCCAATTCTCATAAAAGTGTTAGCCTTCTGCGTTTATTCATTCTAATGTTTTGGGCTTGCTTTTGTTTTTAACATTTTCTAGTAAAATATAATGTCTATTATTAATGAATGTAGTTAAGTGACTTAATTATTGCTTATAAAAGACAAACTGGATGTATATAAATTATTTGTTAACTTTCATTGTGTGATCCTGACACAATTTGGAAAGTCTCTCAAGCGTACGTGCTCTAATAATGGTAAAGAGTATATCAACCAACATTTCTTGACTTTCCTTAAAGGAATATGACATTATTTATGAACTTATTTCTATGGATACTTCTCAACAAAATTGCGTGGTTGAAAGAAAGAATCAACATTTATTGGAAATTACAAGAGCTCCAATCCTCCAAATATCTGTTCCTAATTCATATTGGGGAAAAGCTATCTTAAAAGTTGTTTACTTGATAAATCGATTGTCATCTCGAGTACTCAGTAATGTCAGTCTTGTTCACCTTATGAGTTATTTGTTTCATTTCGTTCGTACTATGCGGAGTCTTCTGTCTCGTATCTCTGTTTGTGTGGCCTTTGTCCATATTCATTGTTGTTAGAGAAATATAATATAAAACTATCAATGTGGCCTTCACTTAACAACTTAAGATTTTAGGTGAATTGATTCTTTACATGGTATCTAGGGGTGTCAATTTGGGTTGACACGACACAAATTTGAAATAAAAAGAATTTGACACGACACAAATACATTAACACAAACACAACATGAATTTTTATTCGTGTCAAAATCTTCAACATAGGTTGACACGATACGACACGACACAACACGACACAACATGACACGGATAACACGCAATTTGAATTTGTGAGTCTTTGACACGACTTGAATCACTTTTTATATAGGTTGACACGATACGACACGACACAACACGAGAAACACATTACATAATTATCCTTACATCATAAGGTGCAATCGGATGTACATGTTGGTCAAAATGGTAAATAGCTAAAAAAATACAAGTCAAATGCGTGTTTGCATGTTGATACACGACATGACACGAACTTTTATGCGTTATATTTTGTCAACACGAACACGATATGAATTTAAATACGAGTTAACCCGAACATGAATCTTCGTGTCAAGAATGGACATCCCTATCATAGCTTCCTGACCATTCTGTCAATAAATGATTAAATATTATAAAATTCTTTAGCACAGCTTAGGTAAGCCTGTGCATTGGTCACCTTTTAAGCCCAATAGGCTCTTGTGGGGTATATTATAAAAATATATAAAATCATTAATGTAGACTTCACCTAACACTTTAAGATTTTAGGTGAAATGGTTCTTTACAATTGCCAACATTGCAATACACTTGATTCTCAGGCCATCAAATGTGTGTTCTTGGGATATGCTCTTGATACGAAGAGATATAATTTGAGTTGACGCTCCTTTGTTTCCATAAATGTCAATTTTCATGAAGATATCTAATTTTCCTTGTCTTCTTCTTCAGGGAGACAGTATTCCTAGCTTCACAATTGAAGCTGAGTCATTTCCAAAGCTGCCTTTTCCTATACTATCTAACTCAACTAGTGACTTCTTCTTGTGACCCAGTTGAATCAAATCCTAAGCCAACTAAGGCCAAAGATGGTTCACCACAACTAGTGTATCCAAGGAGAAAAAAGTATGAATTGGTCAAACAACTTCAGTCATATGAGCCTGCAGTAAGTACTATACATATTGTTCCTCATAACATTGAATCTGATCCAGCAAAATATTCCTTTGAATAATTGTGAGACTGATCCCGTTAACTTACCATTGTCTCGAGAAAAGAAAAAAGACCTTGTACCATATAATCCTATTTCCGAGCTTGTTTCTTTTAAAAGTCTTCCGTTGCAGCAAAAGAGTTTTATTTCATCCCTTGATTCTACTAGAATTCCAACATAAATTCAAGAAGCATTAAAAGGCTAGAAATGGACTCAAGCCATGCATGAAAAGATGATTCTTCTCCATCGGAAGTTGTTGATTGACAAAGAGGAAAGAGAGAAGTTGGTTGCAGATGGATCTATACTCTAAAATATTGGTCTGATGGTACACTTGACAGGTATGAGGCGAGGTTAGAGTTTTTTTCCTCTACTGATGAGTTGACTAAGGGACTTCTCATCGAGAGATTTCAAGACGTTACTAGCAAGTTGAGAATGACAATATAGGTTTAGTTTGCTTTGTATTTGTTTCCCTAGAATCAAGTTTTTATTAGGAAAGTAATTATTCACATTATTCTATATATTGTAAACATCTATACATGAATATACAAAGAATAATATTGAGCATTTTCCATTCAACTTTAGCCGAATGGGGAGAGCTAAGTCTCTGTAATATGCTGGTTTCAGGTTATACATCCTATTCATGATCAGACTCTATTCTTAAATGAGAGGCATAAGAAACAGCTGAAAAGGGAGTTTAGTAAGATGCTCACCTGATTTGCTTGGTTTAGACTTAGTTGAAAAGTACTACCATAACATCCTTGGTAAACATCATTTTCTCTTTGCAGATGTTGAACCATGGACTTTTGAGCAACACCTTGGTGAGGCTGTTTTTATTCCAGCAGGGTGTCCTCATCAAGTGAGAAATAGACAAGTAATTGATCATCTTGTGATATTTTAAACTTCTAGCAAATATCATCTGCATTTCTCATAATCTCTGGAAAATAATTTGATTTCTCAGTCTGTTTTTATATCTTCTTTTTCAGTACGGTTTCTTTGTAGTTAAAAATATTGTGGACTCTTAAAGTCAATAATGGAGACACTATTTACAGTCAATAAATCTGCCTCAAAGTAAGAGTCTTTGAAAAAGGGTTCAGATTATGGCAGCAGGGCATTACATGTTGAAAACTTGAATATAATGACAAATGAGTCTTCAAGGACCAGCCTTCATGTAAACACTAACTTCATATCGGGTTAAAACAGGGAAAAATTAGGAAAATTGTGCACTATCTTGCGTACTTGTGTTGTAACAAATGTTACGGATTGGAATGAAATAGAGAAAGCAGCTTAGTTATAATTTTTGTAGTGGAAAAATGGTGGTGTGGTTCTGGTCTTCAAGAATATATGGTACTACATCTGCAAGTAGTGCAGAAGAATAAATAGTACATATTTGAGTCCTCCCTGTGCCTTTGATGACTCTTAGAAGAATATGATGATGTTGAATAACTCTTAGGTTAGAAGGGCTCATGTCTTAAACCATTATTTCCCGAAATGTCAATATTAGGGTCCATAAGGTATATCGTAAATTATTCTGTAATTATGCTATAGAGGAGGTTGTTTGTATCACTATCACTTCTTATTCCTGGCAACTAAACGTATAATTACTTGATGTTTAGGAAGTGTTTGGTAATATCTATGTTTTAAATATCACATCAGGAAATTGAATATTGTCTTGAAGTTGAAGTTATGTGCATTGCCGTTAATAGCAACTTTTATTTGCGAAGGTCTTCAGCCTTATTGTTCCATCTACCATACATTTAAATATTATTTGCTTATATTCGTTACCTTTAACTTATTTTCATTGATCAGTCTTGTATAAAGGTTGCGCTTGATTTTGTTTCTCCGGAAAATGTTGGAGAATGCTTACAACTAACTGAAGAGTTTCGTTTGCTCCCGAAAAACCACAGAGCCAAGGAGGACAAATTGGAGGCAAGCTTGTCTATTTCTGCTTTTGATTTCTTGTGCATGTGTCTTCAGTCATTCTTATGTTTCCTAGCGCTAAGCGATGTGTTTTTTTCTTATCGGTCATTTGGTTAAGCTAATGGATATTGCATGTTTTCACCAAAAGCTTCCAGCGTTATATATTGTCGTTGCATTTTGAACAGGTCTTTATATTTATACATATTGTGCCATTGAAAAATTTTAAATTCACTTACACTTGTCTTCATTTACAGGTTAAAAAGATGACACTTTATGCTGTAAGTAATGCTGTTAGAGAAGTCAAAGAACAGATGATGGCCAATGACTAAGATTGATTCTGTCTTCTTAATAGTCTTGTTTGTATTTAAAGTGGTTTAGTCGTTAATTTGAGGAATTATTATTGTTAAAAACATAAAGATGGGTAATTATTACCCTTTTGTATCATCTTGACAGTTAGGTTAGGTTATATGGTTGTGGATATAGAAGACTGCCATGTTATTATCTGATTAAAATAAATTAATCAGCTGATTTCAATATCTAGAATTTTCGGTTATACAATTACAAAAGATTAACGAGTGAGTTAGGCTTTGAGCAGTGGGTTATCCTGTATAAAGTGGTATGAGAGCCTGATATGTCCATCCCCCAGCCCCCATGTGTTACGTTTCCAACTTGACAAGGTTGGTGCAAGAGCATGAGTTCGTCATTGGCTGGTGCAGGGCATGAACTGATAGGGACCCATGGGATCACAATTCCAAAAAAGCTAGCTAAAAGGGTGGGAGTGTTCAAGGCCTTATAAATTTCACACTAATTGGCTACATAATCAATGTGGGACTCCTAACATTGTCACCCCTTTAAGGCCGACGTCCACGGCGGCTTTCACTCTAACCCGTGGTAGCCCTTTCCCCCTTTGGGCGGGCGGCTTCATTCACTTACCAGGTAGCCCTCTCAACGAAAGCACCAAATGATAGGGACCTATGGGATCACCACCCCAAAAACTAGCTCAAAGTATGGGAGTGCCAAGGCCTTATAAATTTCACACTAATTGGCTACACAATTAATGTGGGACTCCTAACATGAACTCCTGTTTACTCACTTCCTTTGAAAAAAAGAAGAATGAAAGGAAGTGAGTAAACAGAAGTTCATGCCCTGCACCAGCCAATGACGAATTCACGAACTCATTCTTTTATCTCTAGCATGTGGATTTTAACTCTTTGATTGAAGACTTTGATGAATGTTGTAGAAAGAGCGTAAAAATAGGAAATAAATTCAAATTTTGGAAAAAAGCAGTTTTGAGGGGTAAAAGTAGGAGAATGACCGATTTATCTTTATTTTAAAAATAATTTATCAAATTATGTTATTTTTAAAATTATTTTTTAATTTATCTTACTTTAATAAAAGTTGACCATTTTTAACCACGAGTCCCACAAATGAGACACTTATGTTTGTGGGATTCATATTGAAATGATTTGTTGGTGTATAGATTAACTGGGTAACAGGCACAACTATGTAAACTAAACCTTACACGGTTAGTGAATTTAATTAATGCGTTGGCGAATTTAAGTTTTTTTTTTTTTTTTTTTGAAACATGAATTTACGTTGTATAGTTGAAGAGTCTTTGTTCATCATTGGTTACAGTGCCAGTCCCATCATTGCTTAAATACAAAGAGAGTTCAATCACTGTTTCACACTTGCCAAGCCATTTTGAGATTTTCTGCTTTCTGCCTGTTTGACTTGTTTGGGCTCATACTCCTCTTAATCTTACCGACACGAGATTACGCATAATTATGTTATCATAATCCTACCGTCGTTTGTAATCGTTACAATCGAGATACATTAATACTATAATTGTAACAATATACCACTTACTTAACAATTCCACGCGTGGCAGGGGCAATTAATCTAATTTTTATAAATTAAATGATCAAAAAATAAATGGGAGACATTTAGTAATCTTTCTTCTAATGTTCTATAATCAAATTAACTTATTTTTCGAAACGTTAACCCCGAGTTCACGGTATAAACATAAGTATCATCCACTACTCAAAATTATGTGCTGGGTCGTGAAAAGTATTCTTTGGTGCAAAATATAATAAAATACTTAGGAATTTAAGGATAAAATATAATAAAGGAGATGCAAAAATAAAGAATTGTATATAAACAAAGGCTAAAATGCTTCTTCTGCAAAAATCATCTTCTTATGCTACTCTCACGTTAAAAAATAGGCCGTTTCTTTTCTTTTGTTTTCTTTTTCTAAAAATGGGGGGCCCATCTTTCTTTAGTCAGTTGCAAAAAAAAATTATTCTAATGTGGCTGAAGAAGTATAAAACCCATAAACAAAATGCATAATAAGGATTGGTGAAATTGGAAAACACAAGTCAAGAGAATCCTCAAGCATGGAAAAGCTAATTTCTAAAGCATTAGATGTTTGGTACAAGTTTTTTTTTTAGATTGATGGAGAAGTATGAGTGGGTATTGAAAAATACCATATTTGTTACAAGGTTTACGAAAATAATTCTAGTAAACTATGTTGCCCATCTATTCACATTTGTGTTGAAATTGTAAAGAAAATTACTATTCCAAAATGCCACTTCCAATGTGGTATATTGAGATAAATGGGCAAGTGAAAAATGAGATGGACCAAAATGACTTCTTTTGTAAAGTCAGCTTGTATAGACCTGTGTTGTTTTCGTAATTTACACCTATCTCATCAATATTTTACCTTCAACCAAACATAGACTCGGGAAATTTAACTCAATTTTCTCGATAATATTTTGGCGTATCAAATAATTTTTTTTAACTTTCCTACCAAACTCATTTTCTTAATAATTATTTCTCCTAATAAAAAAATTTATCCTCTATCAAACATCCACCGAGTATTCACTCTTTGATGGATAATGCGGTGTAGGTTTGGAATCAGGGTCATGGATGTCCATGATCTGAAATGTTGAAATCACATGCTAAAGAGCTTTGATAAAGAAAATATTAGATAAACAATATTAAATGAAAAATTAAAGGTATTTAATAGGTTAAACAAATAAGAGTATTTAACATAAAAAAGTAAATATATAATTATAAATATTTAATAGGTCAACGGCTAGCATGAAGTGAGCCTTTTTTCTTTTTTGGTAATGCATGAAGTGAGCCTTTAAATAGGAGATAATGAGTCACATTGAGAGGTTCATTTTGTGCTGGAGTTGAGCCTTAAAGTCCTCATTCTCACATGCATGCTGTTATCATCCATTCATCAATAGCCCAAAATAACACAAACAAAAACGAATCCCTTTCAATCACATGCATTGTTTTTGTGGTTTTTTAAGCTTCTCTGTACAGCCTAAGATCATCTCATCGTGCACAATGCATACGGGTTTTTGCTTATCTGTCTATTTTTACGTGAAGCAAGGAAGTGACTTTAATTTGAAAACCATTCGTATTATTGATCGGGGAATGATCCATTTATAAATTTTTTTTACAAATTATACTAAGTATGATTGGTCATACACTTTTAATTGAAGTATGACTTATTATATTTAGTGTAATTTGTAAAAATTTATAAACAAATAATTTATATACGTAACATTTCTCTTATTGAAAGGTACATTAAAATGAAGCTTTTCTATTAATGCATTTTTATAATATCATTCGGCGTGCTCTTGTTAGAATGATTGCCAGCATCTGCGGTTCATCGCCAGCCTTACAAGATACATCAATATAAAGTATAAAGTATGAACAGTCACATTGTTATGGTCGGAATTATGGGTTAAATGAATCGAGTCAAGTTAATTAATTAATACTTAAGTTTGACTTGTGAAAAAAAAAAACTTGAATTAATTATTTAAATGAATTAATTCAAACGTTAGGCTTTAACTTGTTTAAAAAAATATAAATCTGAACTTGACTTGTATAGTTGGTTTATAATTTTTAATTTCATTTTCTTTTGTCAAACTTATTCTTCAATTAATTTTAAATTTATAAATTTAATATTTGGTAGACGTTCTTTCGCACATATACCCACACTCATACGAGTTATTCATAAGTTTTCAATATTAAGCTTATAAAACTTGAGAATTTACTCATCCATAAAATCAAAATTGAGCTTATTTGTTTCATAAAGAATTGAACGAATCAAAGTTGAATAATTAACAAATAATTTAATTAATTTACATGGCTATTGTGTCACATAATTAATTGTTATCCCGCTGAATTATTTACTCACCAAACAATGTTTGTTCATGATTAGGAAGTAAATAAGTCAAGCAACCTATTAAGTGTAAGTTAAAATAAAACAAGTTTGGACCTTAAAAAAAACTTATTTTGAAAAGAGATCATAAGCCAATTTTTACAAATCCTGGCCTACAGGTTTACAAGGTGGTTTATATTATTTTATTTTTTATTAAAATAAAACAAATTAATTATTTTAAATATTTTTAATTAATAAAAAACTATTTTGTATTTCTTTCTAAATCTTAATAAATACTAAAGACTTGATAAGTTTGAACAAGTTAATAGGATTTTTTATTTTTTAAATATAAATCAAGTTATACCTATAATTTAACTTACATCAATATAACAAGCCTTCATACGAAATTTAATATATTTTATGTGAACTAAATCTAAGCTCTGACGTAACCCATTTTAACTGACATAACTTTTTACATGCTCCTTAATAAGGGAAGTGCTAGCAATATGTTTTTTTTAACATTCTTTTAATAATTGAATGAATTCTTATGCAGTGCAGGGCATACTAATAGGTAGGAGACTGAAATTATTTACCGAAGTTTACTTAAAATTTTACTAAACAATAATGAAAGTTTAAAAAAAAAAAAAAAAGAATGTGTTAAATAATGTATTACGAGTATTCCTCTATTAATAATACTTCATTACAAGCCCTACCATCACCAAACAAAGTATTTTGACAAAGTTAGGAGAATACTTATGCTTCAAAGATGATAAGTTTCATTTTTATTTTTTTAAGTAATTTTTTGAATAAATTCAAAGGTATCCTCCGGCCGTAACCGAAGACTAATCCCTATCGAGCACCGTCGGATCTTTTCGGGGCAGCTCTCCCAAATCCTTTTTTTCCATTCACAGGACTCGATTTTTAAGTGATTTTTAAAATGAGTAGATATAATCTTATTTTCAGAGGAAAGTTATATTAATAAACTTTTTATTTTACAAATTTACAAATTATTCTATATTTTATCAATAAAACTTCATTCAAGAGTGTTTTACTGGTAAGATATAGTATAATTGGTAAAAATTTGTAAATATAATATAATATTTCTTTTATTTTTATATTTTAAAATACAAATTTGATTAAATTTTCTATGCATATATTAAGGGCACTTCAGTAAACTCATATTCCACTATCCTATGTGCCACTTTTTCAATAACTTTGTTTTGAAAAGAAATTAGTGATGAAGTTAAGCCATCACTACAAGGAGAAATTTTGTAATGGAAAATTGATTATATAGTGATGTTATTTGATCACAATCACTTATTCATGATAAATGATTGTGATCATTTATCTTATTATTAATTATATATTCTCTTTATCTTATCATGAATAAGTGGTTGTCATCAAATAACATGACTACTTTTAATATGAGAAAATCTAAATCCAACATTAATAAATCGGTAACACCAAATTTGGTTTTTTTAATTAAAGAAAATAAAATCTAAAAAAAGTTATAAAAAAAATATGAGTAAAAAGAAAAATAATTTTTATTTTTAGTAAAAACAATCCCGGCCCATATCACTAATTTGTGATTCTGTTTCATTTTGGGTAAAATTTTATTTCATTTATACCCTTCTCATTTTTTCAAATTTTCCCTCCATCTTTTTTTATTCTATATTTAGAAAGGGAGCTATTTGGCCGGGACCACAGCAAATAAGCTCAAAAGAAACACCGAATTTAATCCTTCCCTACATTCAAAAATTTTCTCCATTACACCAGGTTAAAGTGATTATTAACACCAACACGACCATAATTTGCATGCTCCCACAAAAGAGAATTTTTTTTTCTCTTCCTTTTTTTATTATTAATTTATATTTATATAATTATAATTCTCCCATATAATTTCATATTAAGTAAAATATAAAAGAATCTGCTCCCACAAACCATATATTTACATTTTCACTACAACTAGTACAATTAAATTCAACGTCCAGTTGTCAATTTGGTGTTGGAGTAAACATGGTAACTAAAATTCGTAATTCCTGAGTAGTAATATTGAATGACACTCAACTGTCTAGCAACTAAAATAGAAACAACATAAAGGGAATCGCAAGAGAAAAGGATAGTGGTGTCATAATACCCAACCCAACCATCATAATTAACTGCGCATACTTTTTCCACCGTTAATGTAATGACACCACCCCCACTCTCAGAACCGCCTAAAATATTTGCATTCCTCATTTCACTATTTCACTTCCATCACCATCTTCATCATCATTACTATTTATTCTCTGTCACCTTCTCTCTACTTTGTCACTTTTTTTTCTCTCTTCACATCACACACACACTACTCTCTTTCTCTTTCTCTCTGCAATGGAAGAAGGGAAGAAAGCCAACAATGGCCTTCTCTTCCTATTCTTGACCCTCTTCTTCTCTATCTCCACTTCTACAACTGACCCATTTCAATTCCAAACCCAAACTTTGATTGTCCAATCTCTTCCCCAAAAACCCATCCTCTCATGGCCCGAATCCGAAGTTCTCGACCCGGAAACTCTCTCACTTCAACTACATCACATAGATGCTCTCTCCTCCAACAAAACCACACAGGAGCTCTTCCACCTCAGGCTGCAAAGAGATGCTGCCAGAGTCGAAGCCTTCACTTCCATAGCAACCAAACTCAGAGCTCTCAATCATACCCGTGTGTCCAAACCCGGGTCGGATTTCAGCAGCTCCATCATATCGGGTCTAGCACAAGGTAGCGGCGAGTACTTCACGCGCTTGGGCGTGGGCACGCCTGCGAAGTACGTGTATATGATTCTCGATACCGGAAGCGACATCGTTTGGCTCCAATGTGCTCCATGCCGAAAATGCTACTCCCAAACCGACCCGGTTTTCGACCCGGCCAAATCTCGGACCTTTGCCGGAATCCCATGTGGGGCACCGCTCTGCCGGCGACTGGACTCTCACGGTTGCAACAAGAAGAAGCTCTGCCAGTACCAGGTTGCCTATGGTGACGGTTCGTTCACGTTCGGCGATTTCTCCTCCGAAACGCTGACGTTTCGAAAGACGAGGGTGAATCGCGTGGCGTTCGGATGCGGCCACGACAATGAAGGCCTATTCGTTGGCGCTGCTGGTCTGTTAGGTCTCGGCCGCGGGGGTTTATCGTTTCCGGTTCAATCCGGTCGCCGGTTCAACCAGAAATTCTCGTATTGTCTCGTGGACCGGTCCGCTTCGGCCAAGCCCTCGTCTGTGATTTTTGGCGATTCGGCCGTTTCTCGAACCGCACGGTTCACTCCGCTGCTAAAGAACCCTAAGCTCGACACCTTCTATTACGTGGAACTCCTCGGTATTAGCGTCGGTGGCGCACCGGTTCGCGGCGTCTCCGCTTCGCTCTTCCGGCTTGACCCCGCCGGGAACGGTGGCGTGATCGTCGACTCGGGTACGTCCGTGACCCGACTGACTCGGCCTGCATACATCGCGCTGAGAGACGCTTTTCGGGTCGGAGCTTCGCATCTTAAGCGGGCGCCTGAGTTCTCACTTTTCGATACGTGCTTCGACTTGTCGGGGCTGACGACGGTGAAGGTGCCGACGGTGGTGCTGCACTTCAGGAATGCTGACGTGTCGCTTCCGGCGACGAACTACTTGATTCAGGTGGATCCCAGCGGGAGCTTCTGCTTCGCTTTCGCCGGAACAATGAGCGGTTTGTCCATAATTGGCAACATCCAGCAGCAAGGGTTCCGGGTCGTCTTTGACCTGGCAGGTTCACGGGTCGGGTTTGCCCCGAATGGGTGCGCGTGACGTGAATCTTAGGAATAACTCTTTCCTATGTGCTTTACTAATTATTAATTATTATTGTCTTCTTTTCTTTTTTGTGTGTGTGTTTTATTTTATGTTTTAAAAATTAGATTAGAAGAGGAAAATGAGATCTTAATCTTTCTAGATCTGAGGGAGGAACTATGAGATTGAGATATAAACAAAATGAGAATGTTTCTGGATTTTATCGTTCAGTTGTCGTTTATCGGTGAGTTTCTTGTTTTCTATTTAAGTACCACAACTATCTGCTCCGAGGAAATTTTTAAAATGCTCATGTTTTTTCATGGTCTTTCCATTTACAGGGTGACACATGCATTTTTTCTTTTTTTTTTTCACTCTCTTTCCTTCACCCCACCCAATTCCTTGTGAGTCGAGTGCACTAAATTTAATCTCCTACTCCAATCCTATTGCAAGGGTCATTTACTGATTTAATCCCTCCTGGTGCTGCATCTTGTATAACTCAAGATACACGTACTTAATCTACCATTATTTTTGTTATCCGTAAAGCTTTTTTTTTAACTTATCATTAGTTTTATTTATTTATTTATTTTTAATCCTGTCATTTATTCAAGATGTCAATAGACGTGTGTCCCCTTAACATTTGATCTGGATAGTATATTCAACTAAGGCTATATTAAGCGCTGGGTTCTCATTTATTACCCATCTTGTTATTGTTGGATAAAAATCAAATCAACAGCTCTCGTTTAATGTTGTTTAATGTTATTTGGTTTTGATCCAATAATAACAAAGTTACCGTAAGTTCAAAAATTATTCACCTGAGCTTAGATACGTGAGGTTGATAATCTAGCGTTACACTGGTACAATCTAGTGTCTCTTACAATGGGTAAGCAACTTAATAATTTTTTATTGTATAAATTACATGTATCCTCCACTTGCTGAATCAAACACGTACGATGTGAACTTACTCCTTTATTAGAAACTTTATAATCTAGCGCCTCACATGCTTGCAAGGCACATGCTCAGGTGCCATAGTTCCAAAGTGCCCCCCCACATTGCACATTCCAAAAGCAGTAGTAGGTCAAAATATGCGAGCAGCAACACGCCACGCTTAAAACGAATCGGTACAAACAAAGGGAGAAAGAGAAACTTTGTCAAATGGTTAATGACTTAATGGGAGGTAGCTTGGGAAAGCGCAAAGTAGTAGTCTCTTTTCCATCATGTTGGAGTCTACCTCTTTAAGAGATTATAAGGTGGGGAAAGCACAAACCCACGGCAAGTTTTTTTTTTTATTTTTTTTTAATGATTGATGTAGAGTTAGAATGAAGTTAGCACTGCCTCCGGAAATTGCACCTTGCTAGCTGCATTGTTGTGGAGGAAGAGAGTATCCCTCAAGCAATAAGTATGTGATTACGAGGGTGCTCAAAGAAGTAGTGAGATAGACTAAAATTCAAGAATAATCACTATCGCACATATGACCGTGAAGAGTGACATTGTATGTTTAGGCTAGAGTGATTTTAAAATCCAACAAAGTAATTGCTTATAAAAGTATTGAAATTCTGTTCGCTTCTATGTTGGAGAAGAGGGAGAATATTCCTTAATGATAACGAGAGAGAAGGTGAATTAAACCCGTTTGTCTTTGTCTCCATTATTTCGTAAGACATTGTCTCACTAACATGAGTGTAAGATGGTGAGTTAGGCAGGGAGAAAGAGATTCTCTATGGTGAGACTCATAAGCTCATTTACGGAATATTATCTAATGAGATCTTTATTGACTATTAAGTTTCTCGCTCATCGTATTGAACATACGTGGGTCGGCGGGTCAAAATATTACCAATCTACGTGAACTTTATTTTTAATCCTCTCGAGGGACGAAGTTAAATTAAGTAAAAAAAAAAAAAAGTGAAAGTAAAATTAATAAATTTTATAAAAGGAATAATAAATTAATATTAAAATGGTTTAAATGCTAAATGATAACATTCAAAGTTCAAACTAGTCTCTCAAGCTTGATTTTGATTACAAGTGTATTTAAATTAAAATGATTTACGTTTTAAAAATTTTATTTCAAAAATAAGTATATAATAAAATTCAATACAAAATTCTCAATTTAGTGCCAAAGTTGCTAATGTTTTGAACTTTTAGTATAACTATAAGGGTTTATCATATATCATTTAACATGACCAGAAAAACTTTCCTACACTTACAACATTTTGTGGGACCCGCAGCAAAAAATAAAAAAAATCTCTGGCACACAAAACGAATCTCTATAACATTACACAATCACTTTTCCTACAACATAACTCTTATAAAATCCTAACTATAATATGCTTTAAGGATGACAACAATTTTGATTTGAGACAATCAAACATACCTTATTCTCTTCTTCTATTTTTATTTGTTTTTTTAAAACCCGTTTGCCATCATCAAACGTGAATTTGAAGTGGTTAAACGTAAATCCAAACGAAGGCCATGTCTTTTAATATTTTTTTAGGAGTAAATACTAAATAGTGAGCCTTATGTACACGACATCCCGTTTCATCTAATGGGACCACTTGAGCCGTTGACGTAGCGCGCAAGGAGCAAACGAATGACGAAAAGGGGAAAATCGCGAGCTATATAAACTTAGGGTTTTTCAAAATCTGATAATATTGAATAAACGAATGTGTGGGTTTGAGATTGGGATTTGATGGGTATGGAAGAAGGAGGGCATGCAAATGGAACAAAGGTGAGGGCTTTGATAGAGAAAGCAACAAACTCCACCGCACCGGAGATCGATCCCCGCCTCCTCAAGGCCATCAAGACGGTGGTCCGCTATTCCGATTCGGAGCTCCGCCACGCTATCCAAACCCTTATGGATCTCATGAAGCGTGACCACTCTCAGGTACGTCCAATAGGGTTTCAATTTCTTGTCTGTTGTTTTCTAATTACGGTTTGTTTGATTATGCATGAGTGAAAATGAAAAGATTGATTCAAATGACAATTCCTTAGCAAAAATTGTATATTGTTTTTCTTTCTGTTCTAATTGATGCTATAAGCGTGATAAAATGATGAAATCTCGTTTGCTTTATTGCTATGTTGAAAAGGTCACTCACTCTCGAAAAATATTTACATTAACCACAGGCTACTACTGGTTCTGCCCATTATTAGCATAGTCATCTACATGGAAGATTTTAACTTTCAGATTGTCATCTCCAATATGAAATCCCCTGATTGACCTTGACAGATATGTATTGCAGGTTAGGTACCTTGCACTTCTAATAATTGATGAACTCTTCATGCGTTCAAAGCTTTTTAGGACCCTTCTTGTTGAGAACTTGGACCAGTTACTGAGTTTGAGTGTCGGGTTCAGGCGTAATCTACCACTGCCTGCTCCACCAGCTGTTGCATCTGTTTTGCGTTCAAAGGCCATTGAATTCTTGGAAAAGTGGAACGTGTCTTTTGGGGTTCATTATAGACAGCTCAGATTAGGTTATGATTACCTAAAGAATATTCTTAGGCTTCAATTTCCTAACATACAAGCTAATGTGGAGCGGATTCAACAAGAGAGGAGGGAAAAGGAGAGGAGGTCAAAAGAGATTTTATTGAAGAAGTATGAATATTTGAAAGAGAATTCAACTTCAATAAAGGGAGGAATACTGTCTGCGATGGATGAGATCGATGAGTGTTTGGACGTTTTGCATTCAAAAGAGGAGCTTGAGTCGGATGATATCCTAGATGACGAAGAACTCAATGAGTTCCGTTCTTTGGAGATGCAGCAGATTCGTCTTGAAGCATTGAAAGAAGGGGAGAAAGTTTACGAGAACAGCGATAACAAGGTAGTTTTTGATGCATTGAGAGAGCTATACAAACTTCTGATGACAAAGCATTTGGCTTCCATCCAAGAGTGGATTTCTGTTCTTGTAAGAGTTGAAGTAGCAGACAATAGATTCAGAGATTCCACTTTGAAGGAGTTCATTGATATCCGAAATCGTCTGAAGTCTGTAAAAAACAAATGCGAAGAAGCAGGTTGTTCTCTTCTAAACACATCAAAACTTGAAGAGGAAGAAGATTTTTGGGAGGAGGGTAATGTGGCATCTATTGAAATCTCGTCTAGTGCACCCAATAATAAAAACAAACATCTTGACATGGCATCAACTTCCCATAAAATGAATAATGATAATCTTGGTTCATACTTTGAAGAGTCTAATGGCTCTGATATTGACAGCCTACTTCATGGAGGAAATAAAGTTGAGTCAAACCCTCTCAGGAGTAAACTTATAGCTGAAGCTCCTGTGGTAAGATGGGGTTCTCACTTGGAAAATTGGGATTCAAACAGGGTTTTTATGGCTAACCAACGGGGCTTGGAGCTTGAAAGTCACTGGGGTAGGGTGGATGATGATGCAGTTATTCCAGCAGATAAAATTGCTGAATTGAATGTTCAGGCAATGCCTTATGAAGAAAAGCAAATTGAGATCCAACCATGCCGCGCTCCTTTGAGGAAAGGGGGACTCTGTCAGAGAAGAGATCTGAAAGTTTGCCCATTCCATGGACCTATCATTCATCGAGATGATGAAGGGAAGCCACTCAATCAGAGCCCTTCAGAAGACATGAATATGGATTTAGGGACTGATTTAGTAGAGCAGTTAGCAAAACAGGCGGTTAAGAATGTTCGTGAAAAAGACAAAGAGGTAGCAAATAAGAGAGAAATTGATAAACAGTCATTGAGACGTGCAAAACTTGCTAAGATTCGGGAACACAATGAAGCAGTTTTACGGGATGCTGCTTTGGCTTCAACTTCTAAATCAGCAGCTCTTGGAGAAGATGTGGAGGTAACTAATGAAGATAAACTGTCTGCCAGAGACAAGAAGCAAAGTCTTGCATCCATGCTGCGGAAGAAAGTAACATCAAAAGATAGAATAGCTCAGAAGCTTTTGAGTTCACGGGCAAGGGATACTGCAGGTAGGGAGCATTTGTCATCTGAGGATGCCAAATACCGAGAAGCCTTCCCAAATCAATGGTAAACTGGTATAGTCTTTTTTAGCTGTCTGATTACTCTGAAGTCTGAATCAAACTCCAGAATAAACTGTATTTTGGGTAAAGCCTTGCCTGTTGGTTATGAGGCCTATTAGTTGGGCAAACCTTGCACAAGGCCCTTGACCTTGCGAAAGTAGGGATAAGAGTTGATTGTAGATACTTTTACTTTTATATTTTTACAGAGTTTTAGTGGCGGAGTCACGTTGGCTCCATCCAGGACCAAGACTTTGGCTAATTTTTAAAAATCAGCTACGATTTTAGACATGGGTAAATAACGGTGGTTAAGTTGAAGGGATAAAATTTAGTAATTGGCACCAGTTAAATTTTTTTGGCCCTGGCTCATTAATCTTGCTGGCTCCGCTACTGAAGATGTTATTTTCTGGATTTGAACATCCAAATGAGTAACTTTACCACTATTTCAAGGCTCACCCTCTTCACTAGGCGATTTAATTGAATTGAGGGGGGAAAAAACTACTTATGTATTCATTTGTTTTTCTGTATTCTTAATTCTTCTTAGGCAGACATAAGCGCCAGCTGACCCCTAGGAAGTAGTTGTGTGGCCAGCTTATGTATTTTTATTCTTAAACCGATTTCCCACATTTTCTGTAAAACCGTTTAGTATATGTCACGGGATTGCAAGTTCGGCAATTGACGTAAGTTACAATTTTTCTTTGTTAATTGTAACTGCTAAATAACAAGTCTTCAATTCATTTATTATTATTATTACTAAATGTCAGAATGAAATAAATGAACATTGGCATTGGATTTCCTCTGGGTTCCATAGGTGATTAATGAAGTTGCGGTAGTATATCCGTGAGGCGTGGAACCCATGAGGAATCTTAGTTGATATTTTAGCATAGCGCCTGGAAGGTGTCATAAATGGTTTCCATTACTATTAATGGAGGGGCAGTTCACCAGTCAGTCAAGTGGTTGCAGCTGGTGATGGACCTTCATCATTAATGAATGAATTATTGCATTCCCCCAACAAGAAGTTTTTACTAAGATAACCATAATCCCCCCCCCCCCCCCCCCCCCCCCCCCCCCCCCCCCCCCCTTTAAAATTGAATATTTGGATGTATTTATTTTTGTATGAGTTAGAATCATTTGAGACCGATGTCAAATTTTAAATTTGACACCTTATCTGAGAGCCGTTAGATCAAAAAAGATCAACGGTGTCACATGCTTACAAATCAGAGCCGTTAATCTTTTTTGATCTAACATACCTCAGATGAGGTGTTAAATTTAAAATTTGATACCGGTGTCAAGTGATCCTAGATCTTTTTTTATTATGCTTTCAACAAAAAATTGGATGGAAATACGATGGTGGAGCGCAGTTGCTAGGAACTAAAAAAAGAAATATCGTTAGCACCAAAATGACCTTTTGCTGCTAATAATCTTTTGTATTATTTTGTCTCTGCATTATCTCTTCAGCCAAAACTTGACAAAAGAAAAGAAAAAACCTTTTGTTATATCTTTAGACATGGTAATTTTGCCTTGAAGTAACGTTGATTCGTCACTTCTGATACCAATATCTTTAAGCAATAATGCACTGATCATGATTCCGGTTAACAAAATAAGGAAGAGTAAATTACATTTTTTTATCGCTCATTAACATTGTTTCCTCTAATACTTCCTAGGAAATTGTTTTCTTATTCTAAACATCATATATAACTCAATAAACCTCATTACTATGCATGTCGAAATATTCATGTCGATAATATCACGATATAAGTGCAAGTAAAGAAATTATGAGAATGTTTGAAAAAAATTAAAAATGATAAAGTCACGATCAGAAAGACCTAATAATAATTAAATTGCCATCTTTTTAGCATTGAAATAGAACTAAAGAAGTAAACAACAATTTTTCAGCCATGGCCCAATACGTGTTTTTAAATAGTTTGTAGAACATCAGTTACTTATACGTGTCGTGAGAGTGTCCTCAAATTAAGTAACAATATGACTAGGATAATTAAGTGCACGAATTAATAATAACTTTCAAAGTGAACACTCAACTAAAAAACTAGATTATTTTCAAACTGCGGATAAGCCCGGTATCCACGCGAAAATGATTGATAGTGGACCTGCTGTATACTGTCTACCACAAAGGTGTAGAGTGTAGACCCCCAGCTTTAATTCAAATGAATTGCGCTCCCTTCAACGTTGCCCACTGCACACCACCGTATCTTCCTCCACATGTCAGAATTGTATAGGACTTCAAAAAAAAAAAAAAAAAAAACTAGCTAGTTCTATTTGGCATCCTGATCTTGGTTGGGGAGCTTAGGTAATTCCCTTAATAAATTAATTTATCTTTCTATCATTGATGGTAAATTACTAGTTTTTTTCCCTCTCAACTGGTTTACTAAAAATCTTACTAATCTAGCTTGACTACCGTCCAATTATGCAAGAGACTGCTCTCTTTAGTGGCGTTTGGTATAGAAGAAATTTTTATTTGTCCGAAAATTTTGATTTTCAAAAATATAATTTTTACATCTAGTAGTTTATGATAATATCCGGAAATTTAAAATTTTAAAAAATTCAGTTTCCCGAGAATCTCGTAGAATACCGCGTACCAAACGGCCCCTAATGTATTTTTTTCAACCCAAAATTTAAACTCGAGAAGAAACTATTTAGCATTTATGAGGAGAATCATAAGAGAAAGCCACCATCTTATTTAAAGGATCAGAGGTGTAACAACTAAGAATCCTACTACACATACACATATGCAACTTCGCTTTAATCACACCCATGTACTTTATACCCTAGTGACAATCATGTCTCTTATCCTAATTTTCTATCTAGCACCAACATTATTTGGCACCGTTAATGATGGGGTAGAACCAAAATCTTTTAAGGGGTGTTTGGTAAAGGAAAAAATCTTTTAAATCCGGGAAATAATTATTACCGAAATGTAGAGGGAAATATATGTTTTCCGGAATGAGTAAAAGGTGTTTGGTATGGTGAGTAACAATAAATTTTAAAAAGTATGTCAAAATCATGAAATAGTATGGAGCTTTATGGTGCAGTAATTCAAGTTATGTGTTATCTTGAAACTAATCTAGGACAAGGCCTTTTATTAAGTAAGGATTGTGATCTCAAGCTCCTTACTTATTGTGATTAAGATTAGATTGCTTGCCCTCGAACTTGTAAGTCACTTGCTGGTTATTTCATCTTGGTTCCTCTCCTATATCATGGAAAATGAAGAAACAACTTACAATGTCTCGTTCTTCGCAAAGGCAAAATACCACTCTATGGCTACTATCCTATAAAGCTTATTTGATTAAAGAGTTTTCATTTTGTCCTTTAATATGACACAAAAAAGCTTCTTACACACAACATTTTGTGAGGCCCACACTTTTCAAAGCAAAAAAGAAACTAAGCCACGCAAAGAATCTCTATAACATTACACAATTATTTTTCCTACAATATAACTCTTATAAAATCCTTGATTAAAATCATTTTTGGCTTCCTTTGGTGTCAACCACACATCACCAATTTGCATAAAATATTTCAAATAACTTTTTTAAAAAAAAAAACCAACTTATATCCGAAACCTTTATGGCCCTCACTAATTCAATTTCGGATTGAGACTTTTTATTATCTCTAGGAATCATGATTCTCAAGAATTGAATGTATTATCCTTTGTACATATCAAACTCTAGGATCTAATTAGGACACCACTGAACAAATAACTCTTGGGTTATTTCAAATAATTATTAAATTAATGATTATTGTTCCTAAGTACTCGTACCAAAGTGCCCACTGGCCACGCAATTAATCACACTACATGGTCTTCATTTCCTATCCAACACGTTGTTCTACTTGATCTTGATCTATTTATTGCTCTTTAACTTCTCTCTCTGGTTTTTGTTGGTGAAATCGTGAAAGCCGTTTGATTTTAATCAAAGGGTCCTTAGGACTCAGACACCGAAATATTCTATTACTCCTATGTCTGTTGTCTTAGAGGACCAAGGAAGAAAAGCATCAGTTTTTGTAAGCAATCAAATTAAAAATCCTTGCTTTCTCCCCCTTCTCTTCTTCCTTGTCTTCAAAAATACACATAGAAGTTCTACCCAGCTGAACCATCATAACTCATATTTTGCTGTTTTTCTTCCCTTTCTGTTGCATATATGATTCGAGTGAATCACACCCACCATCGAAGAGTAGCCATAAATTAATCGTATTGGTGTTATCCTTGTCGTTTTAGCTGAAAAAATGGAATCGAGTAGCATTGATAGCAGTATATTATCGTTGACTATGATGGAAGTGGATGAGCATCCCCATCAGTTTTCTTCAAACTCGAAGCCACATAACAATGGTCCCACCACTACCAGTGTCCATGACCTTCTTGAATGCCCAGTTTGCACCAATTCAATGTACCCTCCTATCCATCAGGTTTGTTTTCTGATCCATTTTGCTTTATGGGTTTGCTTCCTCCAATTATGATGTTATTCTTTCTTTTTACGTTGTGTTTATGCGATTTGCTTGCGGTCTTCATTCTATTTATTATTATTTTTTTCTCTCACTTAAGAGAGGGTATTTATTAACGGGCACTTGTGGCATGAAGGGTTTGGATTTTTTTTGATTGGATTCGAAGTCTTTGATATAGGGATAAAGGGTATGTGCAGTTGCGTTTTGGTATTATGGGTAGTGTTTTTTGTTTTATAGATCTTATGTTTGCTGGATTTTCAGTTTGCATGATTCCGCTTGTGTTGAATCCTGAGGATTTGACTGCTAAGGTGGGTTACTTTGATCAAAGTTTGGTCCTTGCAATCTGTTTGAATTTTCTGGGATTGAGTTCGTTCTTACCTGTTACCTTTTTTCCTTCCGGCGAAGTTTTATGACTAGTGATTACTGAAAGGGGAAAACTTGGGGAGAGTGACCAAAGTGCCCCGTTTTGACAAAAAAATTACCAGACTGCCACGCCAACAGTAAATTTTGCCAAAATGCCACGCGGCATAATTCGCTACACAGTGTGGCGAAATATGCCACGTCAGAACCAAAAATGCCACATGTCAAATCTTGACATTTTGGCATAATTCGCTACCTTAGGTAGGGAATTTCTGAAAATTTGACACGTGGCATTTTTTGTTCTGACGTGGCATATTTCGCTATACTGTGTAGCGAATTACTTGCATGCATAATTCGCTACACTGTCTAGCGAATTATGCCGCGTGACATTTTGGCAAAATTTATTGTTGGCGTGGCAGTCTGGTAAATTTTTTGTCCAAACGTGGCAAAATGGTCACTCTCCCGAAAACTTGAGTAGATCTCTCTCTCTTAATCAAACCCTACCGAATTTACTCAACTCATTGTTGTGATTTTTCAGACTCACTGAAGGTATGGTTTTAAAAACAAGTCCTGCTATGCATCATTTATGAGGCTATGTAACTTACGATTATTCCCGTGAGGAGCGAGGACTATAATCAATGTCTGTTGGTCAATCAAGAGAGCTTGGTTAATTAACTTATCAGGGCAATGGATATTCAATATCTGGTAGTGAGAGGAACCTACTTAGTGGCATTCTAAATAAGAGAGTTTGCAGATATGGATGTTAGAAAAAGCTTGAATAAGAAATAAGCTCGGTATACAGGGTTTGTGGCTTATGATGATTTCTACAAGGAGTTATTGTTTCTGAATAATTTGAAAGTGAATATTTCACCTGTGGCTTGTTTATTAGGTATGTTCCACGTTAGAAGGACCTGAGAATCTGTTTTGGTTGGGATGTGTCATAGTGAGGAAATCTTTTATTTAGTTCTAGTAACTGACTACTTAGAATATTTGTGTTCCTTTGCCCCCGGTAATATTCTTATATTCTCTTTCTTGTTAGTTGGTATGCACTGATTGGAAATTTGGGATTTGGTAAGTTGGTTGTTGGTCTTCTCTCTAACTTTGACGTGATAGCATGTAATTGGTTTTGCTACAAGCCTACAATATCCTGAAATAAGTAGAGAAGATTATGATGAGTTATTACTTAAAAAGGTATGGCTATGAATAAATTTGTTGATGCTGCTAATAAGTCAGGAAATCTGATTCTTAATTAGGACGTATAGTCATATACTCAAGTGGCAAATTCTATACATTCATTACAGAAGTTGTCGCAAGTAGTAAAATCCCTGGGACACTAAAGCTTTTCCTTTGGGATTGCAGTCTAGGAAAATTAGATGCATCTCATGCAATGAGGTGGGAAGATATTTAAACTTTCTAAGACTCTGTCATTGCTCTAAAGTTTACAGCTTGAATTGGTGGTCAACTCCACTGTTATGAATACATTGCAGCTGGCCACAAGATATGAAAGATTTCAACATCTTATCAATTTCTAATGAAAAGTAACTAGAATAGAAAAACAAAAGGATCAGGTGTTACTTTTTGTTTTTTCTGTGAGATTTGGTTTTAAGTTCAGAATCTAACAAAATGAAATCCCTTCACTCATCAACCAAATCTGGTGATTTCTTAAGTTTCATTGTGCGCTGAAATTTATTTTAGCAAGTTGTGGTGCATTTTGTCAGATTTTGTCATTCTCTTGTGAGGAATATTTTAGCTTTTGAGTATGTTATTTTGTCAGAGTAAATAGAAAACTTCTGTTCTTGTCCTTGTACAGGAATGCAGGTTACTCGATAAATTTGATTAATAATGTTTACAATACCATTCACAAAACTAATTTTGTTCTGCAGTGCCACAATGGGCATACCCTTTGTTCAACTTGTAAGACAAGGGTCCACAACCGATGCCCAACCTGCAGGCAGGAACTCGGTGATATAAGGTGTCTGGCATTGGAGAAGATAGCGGAATCACTTGAACTGCCTTGCAGATACATCTCTCTTGGTTGTCCAGAGATATTTCCCTATTACAGCAAGCTCAAACATGAGGCTATTTGTAACTTCAGACCATACAACTGCCCTTATGCTGGGTCAGACTGCTCTATTGTTGGGGATATTCCATACCTTGTTGCTCATTTAAGGGATGACCACAGGGTTGATATGCATTCTGGATGCACTTTTAACCATCGTTATGTCAAGTCTAATCCCCTGGAAGTAGAAAATGCTACATGGATGCTAACGGTAACTATATCTTCAACCCTCCCACTCCACAAAAAGAAAAAATGGAACGTGTCCTTCTTTAGGGTGGGGTATTGTGCGTGGAATGATCTTTGACATGACATTAATTTCTATGCATATGCAGCAGAAGATATTCCTTCATTTCATGCACAAGCACAACTACATTTTGCGCATCTTGAAATCTCATTCAAATTGTTATGGTTGACTCTTTATTTTTGTTTACTGTTAGGTTTTCCATTGTTTTGGTCAATATTTTTGCCTCCATTTCGAAGCCTTCCAGCTTGGTATGGCTCCTGTGTACATGGCATTCCTCCGATTCATGGGTGATGAAAGAGAGGCCAGGAACTACAGCTACAGCTTGGAGGTAGGAGGAAATGGACGTAAACTAACTTTTGAGGGGAGTCCACGAAGCATTAGAGATAGCCATAAGAAAGTAAGAGACAGTCATGATGGCCTCATCATATACCGTAACATGGCGCTTTTCTTCTCAGGAGGGGACAGGAAAGAATTGAAGCTACGAGTAACAGGAAGGATATGGAAAGAACAGCAAAACCCTGAAGCTGGAGTGTGCATACCCAACCTGTTTAGCTAGGTTGATTGCATCTCTTGAATACTTTTTCTTGCTGTAGATAATTTTGGGAAGGATTAATCTATGCCTGGTGAATGATTATGGAGGTTTCAACTTACAAAACAGAATAAAAACTTTCTGAGTAGTTCTAACCATGATAATTTATCAAATATTTGGTCCTACATGTATCGTAAACTAAATCCCTTTGAGATAGTTTTTATCATAAAAATATTTAAATTTGGCAATGTTCATTGGATTTTTTTTAAGGTTGTTATTGAACATGCTTCGGAAAGTGTTTCCTTCACTGTTATTAACCATTAGGGGGTGTTTGGTAGAGGAGAAATTTTTTTTAATCCGGGAAACTTGATTTCCTAGATTATGGTGGGAAAGGCAGTTTTCCGGGAATGTTATAAAAAAGTTGTTTGGTTGATTAAAATATATCTGGGAATATTGGGTTGATTTTATAAATGATATGTTTGGTTGATAATAAAATATTTCCGGGAATGTGTATCCAATTTATGAAATTAACCCCCAACGGCGCTACTTTTGAGGTCATTTTACTCACTTTTCGTCTCTCTATTTTATCAACACTCCAAATTTGTTGTTGTGTTTAGTCGTCCATTTTCAAATCCGTGCACGCTCTCCGTTCGTAGTCACCGACCACCTCTCCGACCCGGTGATTGTTAGCCAATATTTCTGGGAATATTGGCTGCGCTCATTTTCCATTTTCGAACTCTCTCTATCTCCGGCGTTGATTCCGGTGAATCCCGCCGCTCTCAACTTCCACGATTCCGGCCACTATGTTTTTCCAGTTTCTATCTCCATTGTAATGGCTTATTCATTTTTTCAGCGTGATCCAACCTCAATGAGTTACTCGCTTTTTTTGCAGATTAATCTGATCAAGTCCAATCTTCGATTTTACGGTGGCATGGAGTAAAAGGCATAGTGGGTTTAGTGTATCTGGATACAGACCAAAAACATTTGCATCATTCTATGGTTGGCTTCCTCTAGGTTGTCAGTAGCGGCCCGTAGCCCTGCTAAACCGCTACTGTAGCGGGTAGCGGCGGTCTGCAATACAAACTGCAACGCTACGCGACATTGGCCGTAGCGGCATAGCATAGCGGCAATACTGCTACCCGCTACACCACTTCCATGTTGGACTTTGATGGAGAATTCGGAGATGATGATGATTTTCTTCATTAGTTCACTTCTTGTACTTTACTATTTGACAATTTTATTGTTCATTTGTGTTTAGTTTTGGATCCTTCCTTTATGTTCCTTGTATTTGACATTGATTGTGGAATTATGTGTTTGATTTTGTGTGACTTCTTATGTTTGAGCATTAATACTAAAAGCGGTATTGCCTCGTTTATTGACTGTTAGTATAATACATGTGGAATTAATACTTCACCGTAGCGGCAATACCGCTACCCGCTACACCGCTATACCATTTTCGGGGTAGGCCGCTACCGGCTGCTAACCGCTACTGACAACTATGGGCTTCCTTCAATAGTTGCTGCCGTGAATCATTCAGTCCAGATTGCTTATCTTCAAACATATACTGGAGAATGGTACCTTCAAAATTATTATAAGCTATTTGCATGCAAATGCCTGGACTCAATCTTGGGGTTTATTTATTACTGTTATCATTTATGTGAAGCTTGCTTGAGATTTGTACAACACCTTTTTAGAGAAAACACTCAGATTAGGTGTTGCTTCTTTGTGCTGACGATTTTGAGATTGGAGGTAACAATCTGCCAATTTATGCGGAGAGTAAATCGGTAGATTAAAAAAATGTGGCTGAATCATAGCTTGTTTGATTTTTGACGGGTGGCCATTTAAATGCAAGGCTAGATTTGAAGGAGGAGGGAGATTAAGTATCAGATTGGAGTTGGACGGTGGGATCATTGGTTGGTAAGCCATGTTAACCTTTTCATTCACATGTAACACTTGTTCTTTGCTTTTTGAGTTCCAATCTTTGTTATTTTGTTTTCGTTTTCACTGTCAAATTTGTGTCCATTCAGAAAATTTTTATTGCAGCAACATATTCGTCTATCTGGGACGGGGAACATTTGGGCATGTTTATCTGGGATTCAATAGGTAATTTTCATTATTGTTATTGTTACGATTTTTTCAATCTTCCAGTGAAGAAAATTTACTATCAGTACTCTTATGAAACAGCTTTTTACAATATTTAATTTTCACTCCTTGAATATTATAAGGCAGAATGTGTGGTTTCTGCTGTCTTGTGGTTATAATTTATGATATTTGACCAAATCTTTAGGTTAACAACTAAATATTACAATGGCAGTTGATTTGGTTATTCCTACTCAATTGACAACATATGGAACTGTATTTGACATAGATCCCAATCTAGAAATGTTTTCACTTAGAAGCTTGGAATGCTTATTTTCATTTTTATTTTTGTCCTACCTGTTTCATCATGTGCTTGCTAGTTTGATATATATGGGTTTTTATTATGCAGATTGACCACAATATTATTGAGAGTTTTGGAGAAGAAGGGAGATTTTGCATCACTAGTAGAGTTTATCCTTCATTGGCTATAGACAAAGATGCCCTTGTTTGTTTGGAGTGTATTCTAGCTAGGCTTTCCATCATTTTAATTTATCTATCTTGTACTTTATGCTTGTCTTCTGCATGTTTGGGTGCCTTTCAGTATTGGGTCCTTTTCTTTTCCTTTTGTTCTGTACATATAGATATCTAACATTCTTATGTATATATCAATAGGGTGCCTTCTTTCGAGAAACTTTATCTGTGTAAAGCTTCAATTTCTGATTTGAAGGACTTATGGTTGTTCTTCTCAGACTACAATTATTGATGATATAATTTATAAGCCCTTATTAACACACTTGTTGGTGACTGCATATTAGATTTCATTGATTTTATGGTTTTCTGACTTGTTCATTTTTTCTTTTCCCACTAAATTTGTCATTGACTGATTTTATGGTTTTCTTGTGAAAGTGAAAGATTCTGAGGGAACTTTGGCAAATTCAATATTTGAGTGAAATATTGGCATTTGGTAGCCGGCATTTTGCCGGACTCCCGGCAAACTGATTTTTTCTAAATTTAAAATTTTCGCATATTATTGTAAAATGAATATTTTCAACACATTTATGAAAATCGAGATTCCCGAACAAAAAAAAAATTCTCCTCTACCAAAAGCCAAATGCATGGATCGAGGGGATCAAATTGCATTATCTGAGTCTGCATCTTGCTATATGCAGAGAGGAATACCTGGTTCTGGAACTCAACCTGAATTGCACAACTCACCTAGTATCCTGTCCACTGTCTAATCCCAATGTACCCACTCAATCAAGCATTGGGGGTAGTACCATGGTTCCACATTACCATTACAATCTTCAGGAATTTCATCTCAATGTGTCAATGTTGGTGCTCCTTCTGGGGCTGCTGCAACTGGTGAAGCTGTCAAAAGGAAGAGAGGAAGGCCTACAAAATATGGTCCTGATAGGCTTTCTTGGAGTCCTCTTTATTGGTCTTTGCCGACACTGTACTGCCTAGAGTGTTCAGTATTTATTTGCAAAGGATGAAAAATATCTTGTAAAGTTCACACACTGTGTTTCATATGTCATTCTTATTGGGTTTAAGTTGTTCTCTTGTACCATTGTGCATGGTCCCTGATGTAAATATGGAAAATGTATCCAATGATTTCATTGTACTTCTCATTTTTTAATGAATCATAAAGCAAAAAAGAAGTCTCGTTACTTAAGCCCTTATATGCTACGTGCCTTTGTTGTTGTATGGAACTACACAATTGGCGTTTCCATTTATCGTTTTACAGTTACGAATTTTGATCTATGTTAAAACAGTTGTTTAAAGTTAAAGCTACTATGACTTTATTTAACTCAGACGTGTTAAAGACTTCATATAATGCAACAAGGGATGCACAGTCCTGTTAAAACTTCGGTCATGATAAATAACAGGTAAGCATTTCCATGTAATTTCCAAACTAAATTTGGTTGTTCCTCACAACAAGGCAACATGAGGTCATTTGTTATTAAAATTAGATAATTACAGAAAGCATTATTTCATCTCATCCACAAACTCGTTGGTGGAAAAATATACTCATGTACAGATACACAAGCTCATGTAGATGATTACAATGTATCAAATACATAGACCATACACAAACATTGATAAGCAGAGGGGGAATTCTAATTTCTGCTACTTACATGAATTATTATAAATAGTGAAACAAAGAAGCATATGCTAAGGTCTAGGGGCACTTTGGCTAGTTGCCATGAGTCATCATGTCAGTGCAAGACCTCCCACACATTTCTCTGTTGCCATAAGTGTTCCTGGAGGAACACACTTGCACCTCGCTATTTCCATGTCTCACAAGCTCCAGAAGTTCTTCAAAATGGCCTTGAGTGCAGACTATACCTCACCTTGCACCTTCCTCCATCGTAAGCAAATTCATAAAATTTACAATGAGATTTGATCCAGTATGAGTCATTGCACATATGCACTTAGGCTGCCCCAATGAATCCTCGTGCAATTCCATGATAATCCTCATGCAAACAGCCATCTACAACCAGTCACTCTGTTAATGCAACTCAGCCACTTGGTTTACACTATAGAGAAAACAATGAAAACGAAAATTAGAATACAAAAGAAGTCAGGTGCTTGAGATAGTTTTGTAGTAAGGAACCTGTTCACGATCCCTGATGATATAGTGATCTGAACAATTAAAAAAACTTACTGATTTGATCCAATAAACAGGATTCAAAACCACCAATGGCAAGAAGTAGTAAATAAAATATTTATTTAAGTTCATTGTCAGAAGGAATTGAAACAAAGCACCAATAACTTACAAAGTGTACATAATCTCTGGCTGCAATCACAAGAATGTCTGCACGGGACACCACACGCGGGCACTTGCTCTCAACTAGTTCCTTAGCCTTCCATGGACCAAAGTTTAATATGAGTAGTTGTATGAACTTAAAATTAACTTCATCAATTACGTTGATGTTTTAGCTTGAGTTTGATCTCTCCATAAAATTAAATTAGTGAAAATTAGCAGTGAAAAAGGAAAAAAGACATTTTCTTCTTCCCGCAAACTACTGTGATTAGTCTAAAATAAAATCAAAATGACCACCTAAAAGAGTTTACAAGTGGAATTAGCAAGCAAAACAATAATGGGAATACAACATTGTCAACTACAAACTAGGATGACTAGAATTAAAATTGAACCACAATAATGTGGCTGAATCCAATATAATATAGAACAAGGGCCACGAGTAGAGTCATATCAGCCATGTTTTTAGCAGCTGGAAGCACAAACTTGAACAACAATACCTTCTTGTGTATGCCAGGGTGCTGGTCTGAGAAATGCAATGAAATCAAAAGTTGTCCAAATTTCTCAAAAGCTTTGTCACCAAAAACCTGCAGTATATAAATAATATCTCATTTTGAGTCCAAGGAATAAAACTTTATAAATTGACAGAATGACAATTGACAGATGTTAATAATGAATGATTCAAATATGTGTCCTAGGAAATATTTGGAAAAAGTTCATACCCACATAATACATAATAAGGGGATAACCCTAAACCCATTATCACTTTTACCCGTAAACTTAACAAAAAATAAATCAAAGAGCAAGAGCTTCTCATAACACTGTATGAGAAGCTAGGTTTGAATTTATCCCTATTACACAACTTGCTTCGAAGAGTAAGGAAATTAACACAAATTTAATATTAACAAAAAATAACTTCTCATTCCCAGAAAAGAAAAAAAAAACCATCTCAAATAGTCAAGCTCAACAAAAATAAAACTATACATGGAGTCTTCGAATCTAACAAAAAAAAAACTATGATCAGATTTAAAGTGGGTTTGAAGTTTAGACCACTTTTATAAATACTGTTTTTTTATAAAATCGGACAATGCACAGTATATTATATGAACCAAAACGCCATTACCGTAGCAGAGATGTGGTCAAATCTGAAGGGTAACTAAACAAAACAAAGAAAATGCATGAGATTAAGCTTCAAGTCGACGTTTAAGAAGAATACTGACCGAAGATTAGCTTGTCGTCGACGGCAAGAGAATGTGAAATTCAGATCCCGTCAACAGTACTCGATGGATTCAAGCGACGATGCTATTTGTTGAACGTGTGCAACTATATCCCAGAAGAAACGACGACCTTCTCCTCAAGAAGAGCAACACATTTTGTTCAGCGTGTTCAACTACTCAACTTTAGGGCACGATGCAACAAAAGGGTAAAATAGTCCCAAAAAATCAGAAAAATTTATCCTAGAAACCGGATTGTGGAAATATCACCTATTTTGTGGTATTTTGACCACAAATTTACACTACAGTCAAAATGATGGGCGTTTGGGAATCATGGAGAAATTTTTGGATCTCCTCTACCAAACATAGATATATTACAATCCCAAGTGAGGTTTTCCAGGATTCTAAAAAAAGCACCTCTACCAAACAGGCCCTTAGCGAAAAATAAATCACGTGTTATTCACTACCTTTCATGTCCATAATAATACTTTATACATTTCGACACAAGAAAAGAGTTTTCACTTCAATTGGGAGTTGTGAGTCGTACCCAGCTCCCATGAGAGACTAAAGCAGAGAAATACTATGCAGCCAGAAATGGATCAATCAAATCCAGAATCCAATGATTTCTGAAGCGGATTAAATCACAAATGCATCTTATAAATCAAAAGAATATAACCCAAGTCAATAAAAATTAGAAAGTATAGCAAAAGGGTTTTTAACTTGCATAGCTACTACTTTTTACAAAGGCTACACATTTTCAAAGGTTACAAAATATGCAAAGAAATAATAATACTTATGAATACATCCAAGGATAATACTCTAGACCCCTTTTGTAACTTTACGAAAGGTCTTAGATTATACACGTATCTAATGTATATAGTGAAAGTAAATAGTTAGTACCTCGAGATTTTTGCAAGCTAAAATAGTTTACAATGTAGTAATGTCACTTGCATGTCCTTACCGGCAATCTTAATTCAATAAATCCCTCCCTTTAATTTGAGTAACTTTTGTGCAAGTCTGACTCCTCCCCTGCGTGCATAAATGGCTAAGCAACCTCCGGGATTTTGAGGCTGCGATTAGTACCAGTATAAAAGAGCTTTGTGAGTGTCTGGGGAAGGGAATACTCTAGGCAGCCTTCCCCCTGCTTTCTGCAGAGAGGCTGATTCGAACCCGCGACCTGACACACCACGGCAAGCAAGCTTACCGCTGAGCCAAGCCGGCCCTTCACCCATTCTCAGACCAAAACGAAAAATGTAAGAGTTAGAAGAGGTTTGTGCCAATATATAAATATATAAGCGATAGAGAATGACAACACACATCTAACTTCATTGAATCCAAACAAAGTAACAAACATTTCATTTACCACATTCCCATTTTCACTCCTAGCAAGCACAACCTTATAGTTGAAACAAGACAACACTTGCTACAGGATAAGAATATTAAACTACAATACAAATAGGGAAAGGGCTTCTCTACTATCCCTGGAATTTAAATTTAAAAAGGAAATCAACTACAAACCTGAAAGAATTTGTGATCAGTAGGAAACTACTAAAAAATAAAAACCTACAAAGTCATAGCTAAGAACGATTGACTTTCCAACCAAAGAAAACAGAATTCCTTTGTCATGGACTAAAAACCCAATTATTTGAGCTATACATATGTACGTGAACATATGTACACATAGACATTTATATACCTACTACTGTTGCAGAATACAACTCTATTTATAAAAGGGAACTAACGATATCATCAAGACACTGGTCCATGATTTGGGAAACAGCATCCAGCAACGTAGCTTCACTTGTGCCAGGAAGAACAGAATCCAGCGCTGCTTGTAATATTTCCTCAATCACAGATTCCTTGTTCAAGGATTCCCTGCACATCAGGCTTCCAATGGCAAAGGGGGTCAATCCCCTCTCCACCCCTTTCTTCAAAAGCATGGTTGAGATTCTAAGAGTACGGGCACATTCAACTGGCAGATCCCATCCATGAAACTTCAAAAGGGCAACATCTTCTTCCGCATCCAGGGACTTTATGTAGTCGATAGTCTCTGGGGAGTATGGCTGGCGAGCTTGGGGCCAGTAAAGCCATTCAAAGGTACAATCTTCAAACTGTTGGAATGTAAAAAATGTCAAATGATTGGCTAAAGCAAGATTCAAGGAAAATCTATTTGCAGTTACTTGTCAAGCGGACTTCAAACTCCATTACTTGCAGACACACAAATCTAACTGGAATCCCAGCCAGTTCACCTTTTAAGCATAAATATAATTCGACTTAATATATTGTACAGGTTGGAACTACAGAATTCTGCATTCTATACATATACTAGCATCCATTATCAAACATGAGAAAACAAAAGTTTAACACTTCAAATCAAGGAATTAATAAAAATTCAAAATAGAAAAAAGAGAGCGCTAAAGAAAGGGGGAAAATAGAATATATAAGCATAATCACATGCATTAAAACACAAAAAAGAGAGCATAAAATAAGGTGCTTACGCTTGTGGGCAAGCAGTATCCATGATCAATTGGAATCAGAACAGACTGGTCATTGTCCTCCTCTGTGCTGAGCAAAATATTCCCAGTATGCCTATCTGCATTTGCCAGTCTTATGTCCAATACAGTGATTTTATGTACTTCCTTTACTGGGAAAGCCCCAGGTCCCATATCTTCACAACTTCCATTATTTTCCACAAACATTTGCATGGAGCCAATCTTAGCAGTCAAGCCTCCTGGTTGGTTAAATCCTTTATGCAAGCACTTAACCATCAATGTCGGGGGAACACCAGCAAAGCCCTTCTCATCACCAAATAACAAGCGGCGACCACTCATTGGATGGTCCAAAATATAAGCCGCAACTTCCCTGAATGCTCCTTGACCAACCCTTGTACCCTTTTTTAATCCTTCACCATCTAATGAAAAAGGAAGACCCCGAGGGTTATTCACAGCCATTGGCTCTTCATCAATTGGCTTAAAAACTGACACATACTTTTGCCCTGTTGAATCAAGCATAAAGTAAGCTCCCCCTGTACCCTCTGCAGATCTGATTGGATAGTTTCCACTATCTAATCCATCATATGTAGAGTTTACCATATTCCAAATCACCGAAGCTAATTCAATTTTAGGGTTAACAATAATTGGCTCCAAAACAAAATCTCTGTCAGGAGGCTTTCTTGGCACAACTCTTTGAATGGCATCATACCTCTTGATAGTATCTTCTTTATCAACATCATATTTTCTCCTGTAAGTATTTCCATCACTGTAATCCTTTTTCTTATCAGCCAAATCTGTTGCTACAACGGACAACTCAAGGGGTCTTCTCTGAACTTTAGCATGCTTTTTTCTAACAAACAGATGTACCACTGCATCATTATGTTTGCAGCAGATATCATCAATAAGCTTCTGGTCCTCAAGCTGCTCCCCATTACACACAAGTTCCTGCTGCTCAGGATCATCAAATTGTTTCTCCCTTTTGGCGATCCGATGCTTTAGGTACCCAACATCCCTACCGCGTTCCACATGAAACGTAAATTCCTTCCCACTAGAAGTTTTCACATTGATGACCTGAAGATCTGACAGTTTGATTATCAAATGCAAAACATTTCCATCTGTTACTCCATAGTCCTTGAGTAGAGAATCACTTCGTGCCAATTCTCGGCCCGCAAAGACCAACTTTTGTTTGTTTGTTAAGAAAGGAAGGCTCTCACACCTTTGGATTTTGAATTTTACAGACTCAATGGTATCCCATTCCATAACTCTTATTGGAGTCAATGAGCCAGAAAAGGAGAGATATATGAAAATGGATTTATCTTCCAAAGACAAGTGTGAAGGGAAATGGAATGCCTTCGGAGACAACAATGGTTCAACAGGAACAGGACTAAGAGTACTTAAACCCGCAGATGACATTTTCACTATTGATGTTGATCAAGAAAAATGAATACAAAACAAATGAAATGAAGCTTGACACTAAGAATTAATCCCCTGAAACCCTACAAATTTCACAAAACAGCAATATCCCATACATTTGTACAATTAGGTTACATCGGGTGATGATCACACCCCTCCCAAGGGTCACCTAATAAGCATAGAAAACAAATTCGAAGAAAAAGGTACAATCTTTTGAAGGAAAAGATGAAAAAGATTCAGACTTCAAGGCACTAAATCCTCATCTCCCCCTCCCACCCATCAGAACCCAAAGAATTCGGATCAAAACACAAATGGGTCTGAATGAATAGCGAAAAACCCAAAAGAGAGAGAGAAAGAGAGCGGATTATTACTTACACCCAAGAAGCAGAGGAAAACGAAACAACGCCGGAGATCGCAAGTTTGCAACTTTTTCAGGCTAAGACAATAAGAATTGGGTTATTGAATTGAAGAAGGGAAGAATAGAAAAGTATGGTTATTGGTTTCTGTTGACTCTGACAAAAAGGGAAAGAAAAAGAAAGAGAAAGAGAAAGAGAGAGAGAGAGAGAGAGGAAAAAAATTAAAAAAAAATAAAAGAGAAAAGAAAATGTCGTATAAACGCGTGTAGCTGCCAGGCGTTGTATACGTAGCGAGACCAGTACAAAGCTTTTGACCAAACGAAAAGTCCATCTGCACCGTACATATACACATAAACATACGCATACATACACCTATACGTAGCTAAGCTACAGAGTGAACGGTCCTTTTTGGCCTTTTCTTAGAGAAGAAGAAAATGAACAAGGAAGGTTCCTCTATTACTATGACATTCACTATGACTATGTACAGTCGCAGCAGATGTGGCTTTACCAATCAACAATTGACACGTAACTAAAAGTGTTGGCATAATGTCATTCATGTTGCGACGTTGATATGACGTGGCGGATGTCTCCTACATTGCCATTCACCTTACCAAACCCTCAATTTCTTTCTCCGCCACAATTTTTTATTTATTTATTTTTGGATGCGTACTGCTTCATGAATTTATACGAGGGAAACATGATAAATGTTGCATGGCACATCTTGTGCCATGTCATATATATAAAAAGGTATGAATTTTTATACCAAAAAAAAAAAAGGGTATGAATTTGTTTATAAAAAAAAGGTATGAATTTTATTGAAAAAAATTAAATAAATAAAAGTGTAAATTTTATCTTTTTGTGTTTATGGCATGATATATTTTGTGTTAAGGAACATGAACTCACATTTTTCCTTTATACAAAATAATTTTACGTTGAATTTATACAATACCAAATTCTAATAGTGCTTTATTTGTCTTATGTAGCAAAATTTTTATCTTAAGCAATAGAAACAATCAATGTAGGGTTCATCATTTTGAAAAGAAAAAAAAAAGAAAAAAAAAATGAGACGCAGATATCGGTAAGTCAGTTGCAAAATCAAAATTTGTGTGGCAACAAAAGACAAATAAAACCCTTTCTAATATTAAAATTAAGAGATTAACATTTTTTATAGGAGATGATTTTATCTCCTACACACTTATAAAAGTGTCTGAACCTCATATGGAGTCATGTGAAGATAAGGAAGAGAAAAAGAAAAATATAGAGTCCACACATTTTTATGTGGTTGTATAAGATAAAATTATCTTCCAAGTAACACCAGTCCTAAAATTAATGGTGAAAACAAGAAAGATAGTGAGATTTAACCATTGAAAGATTTGAATCGATCCCATTCTTGAATTTGTAATGAAATGAAGAAGAATGGGACACAGAATAAGACCACACCTTGATCAGAAAAATATTCACATAACTGTTATAACATAAAGTAGAATGCAACATTGAAAGGGTTAATAGACAATAGTAAAAGATGGGAAATAGATCCTCTCATACAAAAAAATATATATATAACATGATCATGTGAAAATATCATAATTATACAAAGATGAAAGGGTTAATAGACAATAGTAAAAATATAGGAAATAGATAATTTTATGTGGAAAAAAAAAACATAATTATATGAAAAGATCACAATTATATAAAGATGAAAAATGTTAACAGACAACAGTAAAAAAATGGAAAATGAATCCTTTTATATGAAAAAAAATGATCATATGAGAAAATCACATAACTATATCATATTTTTTTCACACATAAGAGAATGCAGATAAAAAAAATATGGTTCGTAAGTTAAAGTAAACAAAACATTAATTGAGCAGTGGGATGTTAGGTGCTCCTTTCGTGTCCTCCCCTTTCCGTTTTCTAGGTTTCTTCTCAGCCTGGATGGACCCTTGACACATGGAAAAAAACGATGACTTATAGAGAAGGGGTAAAGTGTGTGTCATTTTAAAGGGTGTAAAGTTGTGTCATTTTAAGAGAGAGAAAGATATAGATAAAGGAGAAAAGAGAGTTGACAAAAAAATAAAGGTTTGGGTCCTACATCTTTGTGAGAGTGAAAGGATATAAGTTATGTCATTTAAAAAGATAAATACTTTTCCCGAAAAGATTAATGGATGAAATGAAATTTGTTAAATTTATGTATCATAAAGAATAGGGATTTGCTATAAAACACTCGGGCTTAAGAACGCTTTAGGGTTCTAGCCTTCAATCCTTCATATTGATACATTTGTATTAGATTTGGGTCAATTTAGTTGACAAATGATTAAAAATAAATAAGAATTCGCATAACACCTGGCAATTCAACCCTAAATATTAAATGTGTGTAACTAAATAATCCTTCACTTTAACATGCTTATGTCATTGCTTACCCGGCAATAAATTGTGGGTTGTGTCCAATTTGAGAATAAATCTTTTATACAAGTACTAAGATTCAGTGCAATTGACTAATATACACATGTCAACCGACACACATCATAGAAGAGAATATTGAATGATATATAATGCGATAGATTATACTGAATATCGACTGATGTATAATGCTCTTATTGATAGATTACACTGAATCTTCAGAACAATTATTATACCAAAGATTTATTCCCAATTTGAATACTTACGTTTGGACCATATTTTGTTTGAGTTTGAAGGTGCCGCGATAGTGCTATCCAAGGAAGCACGGACACTTCAAATAATAGGGAGAGTCGTGTCCAACACGCTCCGACACGACGACACGTTCCGACACGGTGTTGGACACGCCGTCAATTTTTTCCGACACGTTAACCATTCCGACACGTGAATTTGACCGAGTCCGACACGGTCAAATGACATTTTCGTAAATTTTTTAATTTTTTTTCTAAATTTTTTTAAAAATTTTTTTTTTAAAAAAAAGTTATTTTTTAAAAAATTAAAATATATTAGTAAAGCTTCTGCATAATCATATCAATTTTCTCCCTTTTTTTTCCTTTAAGTAAATAATAGATCATCTCAGCATCATCGTTATATTCCTGTTACGCTTTTACCATGTCTCCTCCTCCCTAATCTCTCTCTAATTTGATCTGGTCTATCTCTCTTTCATCTCAATTCTTGTTTTTTTTATTAAAGCTTACATCTTTTATAATGTTTGATTGTGTTCTTGATGTTCTTATTTTACAGTGTATTCTTTTAGTTTATGTTTTTGCCTTTTGTGAAGAACGCTGCTACAATTTTTGGTATTGGGTGTCGGTGAATTTTCTTGCTGCTGTTGCCATTGTTACATCAGATTTTTATTTTTATTTTTATTTTTTTTTCCTTTATGTAACACCTTGGATTCCGACTTTGAATCAATTTTTCTTATGTGGTTTTGGATTGGAAAGGAAAGTTGAAAGATAATATTTTGATGGGTATTATTAATTTTTTATTTTTTGTTAAATTAGTGAATATTAAATGAAATATACATTATATAATTTAAAAATATTATTTAATATTAAAACGTGTCCCAACGTGTCAAAATCCATTATTTTTTAAGATTGACGTGTCGGAATGTCGTGTCGTATCGTATCACGTGTCGCGTGTCGGTGCTACCAAACCACAACTTTAAAATGTTGCTTTTAAGCATTTTTTTAGGTCTGCTACCATCTCCAAACACTTTTTTTTAATTATTAGACAGTATAAATATAAAACGGAAATAATAATAATAAATGACATAAAATTTTTAAAACGGTAAACAAATTTAAGAACTTCTGTTTTGCTCAAATATTAGGGTCAAAATGGTTCTCAAGATCTATGTTTTAAAATTCAACTCAATCATCGACTTAGTTAAATATATGATTGTAGCTTAATTAAATATATATTAAATTATATAATAAATATGCATTTTGACTAACAATCGAGGATAACCTAGTAATAAATAATAACACTACTCATTCTTAAGTTCTGATTCCGACCATTGTTTTAAAACACTGCTCTAGATCTCTCTAATCATAGTCAATGTAAGTGTAAATCCTAGTTGAGATGTGTATATATTGATTCATCTATTTAATAAATTTTGTTTCACTCTAGTTAAATGTCATTTTTTTATTTTTTATTTTTTATTTTTGCGGGGGAGGGGGAGGGGTGTTTGAAATTAGCGTTCGTGATACAAATCTATTTCAATTATATTTTCAGGTCTGATTTATTTCAAAAAATTTATGCTAACTTCAAAGTCTCTTGTCCTTATGATGCTAAGTAGTTCCAACCTTGTAGGCTATTCAGTTGAATTGGTAAGTTCCAACTTTTTTTTTCAGGAAAAATATGTGCTTAAAGCTCAGCAAGAGGGAACACTGTTTGAATTCCCTATTTTAGCAAATCTAACATTGCAAATTAAATTCCTAAGAGTTATTCAGATTCACTATCATACATGTTTCATTTATTTCCCTTTTCTAATTTTATGAAATAAACTTTAAACAGCAAGTCCATATAACAAACAAGCACACAGCAAGCTAAGTTCTGCATAATACCTTAACAACAAAGACATGTAACCCAGCTTTATGCAGTAAAGTGGAGGGTGCACATTCAAGGAGGAGGAAGGGAAGTATTTCAGGCAAGGTCTCAAGACATTTTATTATTCCAAATGGCAATTTAATAATCAGCCTTCCAGTGTAAGACACTGGAGAAAAAAAGAATCTCATGTACATTCTACTCATGCTGATGTATTTGTCCTTGAATACAGTATTGTTATCAATACAGTTTGGCCAGAAGGCTGCATTAGAGCAAATAGTATGCTATCAATACAGTTTGACCAAAACTGCTGGCAACACAATCAATCACCTAAGCCCTACAACGCAAGCTTGACAACAGAAACAGGCTACTAAAAAGCCAAGCAGAGCACCAGCAAAAACTTGAGATGGAGTGTGACCTAGAAATTCCTTGAGCTTTCTTTCACTAACTGGATGCCCTTGGAACAGGTCTGCTACAATCATATTAAGCACCTGCGTCGAGCCACACACAATTTTCTGGTCAACGATTTTCTTCTAAACAAAAGGTAAGCACAGTCAAATTACCACATAGAGACCAGACTAATGGCAACAGATTTCTCCTAACCCCTAAGGAACAATAGTAATAAAAAAATGAAGTAAGCTGAGTCAAAAGAGTACAAAAGATAGTTTCTATATCTTTGACATTTTCGACAAAACCTCAAGGAGGAATGCTTAAAAATTCAAAACTTGATTGTCAAAGAACAAATATGAAATGCAGATGATGGAAGTTGCATATATGATGATTTACAAGCTAACAAAAGGTCAAAATTTTCACACCTAACTGAAAATTAGGAGCATCAGCGGACATTTGGACACAAATATCAATATGATACCATAATTTTTTATTAACTCAAAGAACGAAGGCAAATTATACGTTATTGTTTTTGAAGATTCCACTAAGCATATATAAACAGTCGGACATAATTTCTAGTTGTTTCTAATTCAAGTAAAAATAATACCTCCCCACTATAACATTATACTGTCAAAACCAATGTAGCATACTTTAAAAGTCAAAATAAGTAAATAACACTTACAAGAGCAACCTATAAAGGGAGAAACACGGCTACTTTTGGTGGTATAACAAAACCAAGCTAGTTCAAGGGGGATAGTTTCAAGCAGTCTCAGTTTAGGGCTTTCAACATCCTGTAAAACCTTAAATTAACAGCCACCAAGACAGCAGAAACCCAAATATTCACCTATCAATAGATGTTTCTTTCAGCACTTAAACTAGTATGCAAGTTAAAGGTTCAGCATCCACCGAAAATAAAGGTACATTCAAGGAGAATGTCTCCAAGGTGAACATAATATACATTTCCATCCACTAAGTGCCTGATTGAATAGGTACATTCAAGGACCGACCATGCGTTGAGGAATGTGCCAAAATGTTTAGCTTCCTCTTGGCACAATCACGCTCGAGAGAATCCAACGTATTCTGGCCCTCAATGATTATATGAACGCTTTGCATTTATTTACAAACAAGGACCAATTACTGTCAGCACTTCAATCATTCCATAACACATGCTAAGGTTCACTATATATTATCTCAAAAAGCATATACTCTCATGGTATGAAACGGAAAGCTAAAATTATAGTAATATCAACATTATTTTTATCCCAAATCAAAACTTATATAAAAGTAAGTATAAATTAAAGAAAATAAATAATAAATACGAAAAAATAATACATATTAATCAACAACACCTTTATCTCAAACAACAGCAAATTAAATTGAAAAATAAATAAATAATACATGTATATTAAAAAAAAATATATAATAAAATAAAAACGTAGAAAAATTCTACGATCTCCCGATGTTAATAGCATTCCTTCACTACGTCTAAGACAAATTCACGGCAATTTATTTCTCACTCCATAAAGTCTTATTTTACTATTTTCCCCCAAATAAATTTTGGTTGACCTCTTCCTTTCTTTTTGTCATACTCTTGGTAACTAATTTCTTTTCTTGCCGGAGCATCTAAAGGTCTTGCAAAAACATGTCCAAATCATCTCAATCTATGTTCTTCATCTTTTTATCCACCAGTACTACTGCAACTTTTTGTCAAATATGTTCATTTCTTATCTTATTCCACCTTAACATCCCTATTTCCGTTACTCCCATTTTATGCTTATGTTGCCTTTTGTGTTGGCCAACATTTAGCTTTGTATAGCATTGTAGGTCTTATTGCTATCTATAAAGCCTAAGAGGAATTTTAGGATCACACAATCAATATCTTGGTGCATTGTGTCATTTCATTCAACCTTCCATAATTCTATGGCTAACAGTCTCATCAATCAATCTTTATTTTTTCCTCATGTCATGACAAATTCACACTCCATGTATTCAATCTTACTCCAACTTAACATAAATCTTTTAAACTCCATCGTGTTTCTCCATATTCTATCTTAGTATTATTAGCACCAACACTTGTCTCATCAATAAACACAATATTGTCGGCATATAGCATGCGTCATGACACCTCATCTTGGATATCTTTTGTTAGCTCATCCATTACGAGGGAAAAAAGATAAAAACCCAATGCATAACATTGGTGTAAACCAATTGTAATAGGAAACTAACTTGATGTACCATTACAAGGCTTCACACATGTAGTAACACCATCATACATATCCTTAATTGTCACTACATACTTTATAGGCACTTTTTTCTGCTCAAGAACCTATCACATAACCTTTCTTGGAACCCTATCATACACCTTCTCAAGACCAATAAACACTATATGTATGTCCTTCTTTTCTCGATATCTCTCCATCAATTGTCGTACCCAGAAGATAGCTTTTATGGTAGATCTTCCTAACTCAAACTCATATTAATTTACAGCAACCTTGGTCTCTATGCTCAAACAATGCTCAATAAATCTCTCCCACAAATTCATTGTTTGACTCATAAGCTCTATAAAACTCTCCCACAACTTCATTGTATGACTCGTAAGCTCTATAGTTGGAACAATTGTCAATATCTTCCTTGTTCTTGTAGATAGGTACAAACATACTCTTCCTCCATTCATCAATCATCTTATCATTTGGAGTCTTGGAGAATCTTAAAAAGATTACTTAACCAAACTTACTAACACATCTCCTAAGCATCTCCACATTTCAATATTGGGAGCAGTAGGTCTTTCTTTAATGCATCATTAATTTCAACTTCACATACTTTAATTCTAGGCTCAAACCTTATGTTAAAATCATCAAAAGAATCTTCCAAATCAACCTCACTTCTGTCACTTTCCCCTTTAAAAAAATTGTGAAAATAGCTCATCCAACTTTCTGTAATTTCTGCATTTTTTACTTTGTTACTTTTTTTTTTTTTTTTTTAATTTTCATCCTTGATGCATCTAACATTGGTCATGCACTTACTTTTGTTTTCTTATATTCACATGCCAATAGATTACTTTTTTATCCTTCTCTGCTTCCAAGTTTTTTGTGCATACTAGTGAAAACTTTGTCTTCAGCCTCTCGCATTGCTTTCTTGACATTTTTCTAATCAATCTGAACTTGCGTAAATTCTCTTCATTGAGGCATTTATCCAAATATCTAAAACACTCCTCCTCCTTCTTTCGTTTAATTGACTCGTTCATCTCTTCGTTAAATTGCAGTACTATACGGTGTCATTTTGCCCCTTTTCCCCCTTGGGCTTATTCGTAATAGTTCAATAAAGGAGATATGTTCCTAAAATCGAAAAAACAGAACATGGGTGGTAATATATAGAACTATTTTAGTTACTAAGCGATATAAGTTTTTCACTTTTGATTGTATCATATAAAAACCAAATATATATAAAAAAAAATCAACCAACCCAATCCACTATCATAAATTTCCCATTGAATGAATATAACATACGTGCTTGACAAGTGACAACCCCATATCATATGGTACCCAAAAACATTCAATTAAAGGATAAGTAGCAAGAGAGAATAAGAAACGGAATAAATCTTCGTTACGTACTAAAGATTCAGTACATCCCACCAATAAAAATATGATATGTCAGTCAAAATTTTCCTGCCAATATTTTTTTTTCTCTCCTCTGATGTGTAATGCTTTCATTGATGAGATGTATTGAATCTAGGTGCTTTTGTTCTAAGAAAGGGAATAAGTGGTTGTTAGTTAGTTGTTACCTCAGCTTGCATGCCAGCATGGCGCCTAACACCAATTGCATCATACATGACAATTAGGCTAAAGCCCAAACACACGGGGAAGAGTGAATCGGCGACGCCGTGGCAGAGAGCGACGGAGGTTGTAAGAGCGGTGCAGAGTGCGGAGTGAGAAGAAGGCATCCCTCCAGATGCAAACAACAGCCTCAAATCCCATTTCCTATCGACGAAGAAATTCAAGAAAACCTTAATGGATTGTGCTATGAACCACGCAAGCAACCCCGAAACGAAGGTTGGGTTACCCGCCAATGTAGCCACAAATGGACTAATCCGAAGCTTAGCGTTCACCGTCACGCTCAACAAAGCCGTACCCCAACCTCCGTTCTGCAAGTAACACGCGCCTCCATCGGAAACCCATTTCTTGCTTCGCAAAGCAGCCACCTTTTTTATTGGGTTTCTTTCGGAATCTTTAAGGTTGGATTTTGAAGAAGGACGAGGAGGAGGAGTTTTATAAGAACGACATGTTCTGCGACTGAGGGACGAGTTAGTGGAAGGTGAAAGAGGTTGACAATTGAATGATCGGAGTTTGGGTGTTAGAGAAAGGAGAGAATCCATGAGAGAGAGAAGAGGGGTGTTGTGTGTTTTATTGGTTCAGTCAGCATTTCAAAAAGAGGGAAAGAACAAGAAGAAGCATCGAGCGAGAGACATGAATCTTAATGAAACACACTGCGCAGGTTTTAAGTTTCAAGTGTCTCTATATTGTAGGGATAAGATTGTACTTGTAGGGCACGCTCGCTACTTTGTCTCGTACTGACGACAGCAGCACATTTTATAGGCATATTCGCTTTAATGGAACTGGGAAAGTTAGTTGGCCATTATTTTATTTATTTTTAATTTTATTTTATTTACTCATCCATATGCATTATTACCAACAATGTTGCTCGGACACCGATACACAGAATACGATACGACACGATATTCCAACACATTAATTCTAAAAAATATTAAATCTTGATACGTTATGACACATTTTGATATTATATAATATTTTTAATTTATGTAGTGTATATTATATTTAGTTTCAATAATTAAACAAAAAAATAAAGCTAGACTTATAATACCCATCTATTTTACAAAGAAATATAAGATATCTTAAATGTTTATATTAAACTCAATAAAATCGTACTAATCTAACGAATCTAATAGTTGGAAGTCAAAATGTAACGCAACGTAACATTTGAATCTTTTTTTGAGTCTTTTCAATGAGTACTAGAGTGTCGGGAAGTGTCGGAGTGTCGTTGAATATTGGAAAATGTCGGACACGATACGTCAGGATTTTTGAAGTGTCAGTGCTTCATAGATTACCAACATGTAATTCTAGTTTTATTCTTTGCTTCTTGTTTACGCACCCATTTGTTTTGTTATATCTTAAAATAATCAGCAGACAAATTAAGTGCTTTTTATGACGATTGGATTACTAATTTTGGCTGATGATACTTTGTTTCAAAAAATTGTTTTCTTTCTATGGTTAATGTTTATGGATTTTATAATTCTCATTTAACATGAGATTTAAAAATTTTCTATACACCATTCGTTTTCCGTGCTGACATGGCTCCTACATATAATTTTTTATAACATGGTCCCACATGCTTTTTATCTCTACAACATGAGATTTCAATTCTCCATCAACATGAAAATTATAAAACCCAATCTTTATACCTTGTAATTATCAATTTTTCAGGGGGAAAGACAGTTGGGATTTGACAAAGATTTATCATGTGGACAAAAAAGGTTTGCAAAGTATTATTTTCCTTATGTTGTAAAATTATTATCTTGCACTTATTTTAGTGACTTTGTTATCTTTTGGCTCCATGTATGTCTTTACATAAGTTTAGGATCGCCTTATTTATTTATTTATTATTGTGTAATAATTGCTAAAATCCAAGTTATCAAATTCAAAAAGTGGCTTCTTCTTATTGTTTCTTCCCCAGCGCCTTTTCTAGGGGAAAATTAAAAAAGCGGGCATGAGTCTTTTGCTAATACCCGGAATATAGACATATTGCTAATTTATGGGTGGGAAAATTTATTATGTTGTAGGCTAAATCTTATTCTATTTCTATTCATTTATTTTTTATTTTTTTCCTTTTAATACCTTTTTCTTTTTCTATTTTGGGAAGGAAGTTATAAGTGATGGAGACCAAGCATTTATTGTGGTTTGTGAGAATAAAGAACCAATAACATGCTTGAGTCTTGACAAATAACAACTATTCAGGTATCTAACTGGCTTAGGCCTCCGTACCCCTTACGTGATGCGGGAAATCCACGTGTACATGTAAAGATATTGAATATAAAAAGAAACTCAATTAATGGAGGTGCGGGGAATCGAACCCCGTGCCTCTCGCATGCAAAGCGAGCGCTCTACCATATGAGCTACACCCCCAACGATGCCTCAGCATATTAATAATCTATATAAAATTCTTTTACAATTGTTTAATGTTTCCATGATCTTTCCATTCTTTCTTTGTCTTTTTTTCTCACATTTTAATTAGTGAATTTCTTCTAAATAATTATATTTATGTTTTCATAAAAGCTGTACATTATTGAGTTGTGCTAGAGAATAATTGGGAATAGTGATCTAAATGTCACATTTTCTCAAAAAATAAAATAATAATAATAATTCAAATGATACGCGAATAATACTTTTTTTATCAGACTACCACGCGTCCAAGTTTGTTACCAGTCATAGCGAACTTGGTTAGGCCACATGACACGCGTTTTCATTAGAGTATCAAATTCTCTACTAGTAGTAACAAACTTTGTCACTTATGATTTTGTGAAATGTGCACATTTTACAAGAAAAAAACTGAACTAAGTTCATTATGACTAATAACGAAGGGTAAAATGTGTGTCATTTTAAAGGATGTAAAGTTATGTCATTTTAAGAGAGAGAAAGAGATAAATAAAGAAGGAGAGAGAGTTGACAAAAAAAAATAAAGGTGTGTCATGAGAGTGAACTATAATTCATTATAACTGATAGAAAACTTGATATACTGATGGAAACTTGTCATGACCTAACTAAATTCATTATAACTGATAGCAAACTTGAACATTGCACTCCGATAAAAAGTAATGTTAGAGTGCATTTATGCAATTTTTTTTAAAAAAACATGGCAATTTGGTCGCTCACTGTTCCTAATAATTGTTGGTAACCGTAAGTAAAAAGTATAATTTTCCCTGCTAGTAGTAGTAACTAGGGTCTAACTATTTCTTACAAGTAGAAGCTAAGAATAGACAGTTAGTACGTTAGAAAAATGAATGAACGAACGAATATAAAATTTAATTTAGGAAACCTTTTATTTAAATTAAAAAAACATTTTATTATTTTCAGAGTCTAACTGTTTCTTCGTCTTATATATAATTTTTTTAACACAGTGTATTTACTGCTATAAATTATAACACCGTTTATTTATTTATTATTTTCAGTATTTATTTATTATTTTCAGAGTCTAACTGTTTCTGCGTCTTATTTATTTTCAGTGTATTTACTGCTATAAGTTATAAGTTAATTGATAAGAGCATTGTTTACCAAAAATAAAATAAAAACAGATAAGGGCATTTAGAATTTAGAGGCTGAAGCACCATACCATAACATAACATAACTAGTCAAAAGTCAATCGTGCTGACATAAACAGTGTAATTTAATTTGGAATAACCACAAATTTAGCATTAGAATTGAACAGAAATCCTCCATGTTCGGCCACTCCGCTGTTTTGACTACGGTTTATGCGTAACCCCTTTTTAGCAAACACACATGTACTTTTTTTCCTTTGCCTTCTCTTCTTATGACACAGACATCAACATTGAACATTCAATTAAGTGTAACAAGACAATAACAGAACCTAAAGCAAAAAACATTTTTCGTTCACTTTCTTTGTGTCCTTAATTAATACTTCAAACCTTGGAGTTCTGGGATAAATTTCTTTGTATATATTTTCTGGGGTATTGATCAACTTGGTTAGTTTTCGTTATGGAATGGTCCGCAACATGTGCTACAAGGGCTTACCTTGATACCCTTCAACTGGTATTCACCTTTCTAGCATTTCCCTTTCCTTTTTTATATCTTATTTATATATCTGGGCATTCAATGGTTTCTTAATTTTGGTTGGTATTCCACAGCTTTTACTTTTTTACAAGCACGTTTTTTCATTTTCTTCTTCCCTTTTCTCGGACAGGAGAAGACATGAATCAATGATCAATTGGGGGTATCATCTTATTTTCTTAAAAAATTCCATAGTTTAATATGAGTGTTGTTTTTCTTTTTTTCCTTTCAAATCTGTTATTTGCTTCTTCTTTGTGATTTTCAATAAAGGAATTAAAAGCTTACCCTTTTAATTCGTTTACCAAAAGCTACCTATGATATCTTATTATATTGTTATTTTAAGACTTTTGGGGTTTTGCATGAACACTAAACAAAATGCTACTATTCACCATTTTTTGGATAACAAGTATCAAATTTTAAAAAATAAAAAATAAAAAAATGAAGGTTGTTAGTTAAAAACAGAATTTGCCTGTGTCAGAAGCGAACTCTACCCAGTATTCCTGACACATCATCGCATAGTTTGCTGACGTGTCACATTTTTAGTGGATAACAAGTATCAAATTAAAAAAAAATAAAAAAATGAAGTTCACCTACTTGGTTAAAATCAAGTTGTTGTCCACTAAAAAGGCACCTATGATATCTTAGTATATTGTTATTTTAAGACTTTTGGGGTTTTACAGGATTTGCAGTTTTTTTTTTCCTTCCTATGTTTTACAGAAAGTGCTGGGAAATAACACTATTCGCGTGACATTTAGGTAAAAAAGTTGGTGAACAGTGACATTTTGGTTACAGTTCCGGTTTTGCAGGATTTGCAGTTTTTTTTTTTTTTTTCCTTCCTATGTCTAAAGTGCTTCAACTTGAAATCTCATATTAAGAATTCGATGCTGACATAAAAGATAGCTAACTAACACTCATCTATTTATTGCCTTGCTCTTAACAGTGTAACAATCATAAGAGAGAATATGGCTCTTGGAGAATGCAAGAGCCTGGAAGCAATGAATTTGTATCAGCATTAGCAGCAGGGATGAAAGCAAAACTAATAGTGGAAGTGACATCTCGTGCATCCCCATCAACAGTAGCCCTTGCAGCTGCTGCACGACAAACTGGAGGCAGGCTAGTGTGTATTCTCCCGGAGCCAGTCCTTGATGAGTCCAAAGATGTTATTAGGAACTCAGGGCTTGAAGACCAAGTAGAATTTAGAACTGAAGAACCATCCAAGCTATTGCCCTACTATGAAAACATTGATTTCTCCCTAGTTGATTGCACATATGAAAACTATGCAAGGTTGCTCAACTTGCTAGATGTTAATCCTACAAGATCTGTGGTGGTGGCAAATAATCTGTTTGGTGATGAAAAAGGGTTGGGAGGCTATGTAAGAAGAAAGGATGAGAAAGTAGCAGTAAGATCTCTAAAGCATCCTATAGGGAAAGGTATAGAAGTTACTATGTTTAGCAAGAATGATGAAGCTGAAATGAGACTATTTGGAGTCAGCGGACATCATAGCAGAAAAAGGAACAAGAGCAAGTGGGTTGCCAAGTTTGATGAAGAGAGTGGTGAGGAACATATATTCAGGGTGCCGCAGGTTGACTTGTTCTGGAATTAACATCGCAGTTTCCAAATACTGCCATAAAATAGTTATGCCTTTGGTGTCAAAGTGCTTAACATGCTGTTGGGAAATACAGTGCATGTTTGGTTTTGATTAATTTTTAGGAGCAATTGATCTTTTTCCCTCAATAGCTCTCTTATTAATATTTCAATTATAAGTTGTGCAAAATAAGCTATAATCCACGCTCATAAGGCTCGATCAGCATGAATAGTATATGAATTTGTCTATTGGAGCAGAGCTCCTGTTTTACTTCTGTAGTAATCTTTTGCCTCTATATTTAGCCATACTTAGGAATCAGTGTAATAAGAATGTATCAAAGCGAGCCTAAGAATTGCAGGGTTAGTACTTGAGTGTTAATCAAATGCTCCTGCACGTAATGCTACATGAAGTTGATGAATAAAAGGAAATTGAGTTACCATAAATTTGTCATAACTAACTAACTAACTAATCTACCATAATCTTTTGCATTCTAAGATAATCCATTTACCTTCCAACTGTTTCCCGACATACTTATTCACGTGCATTCAAATCCACATGCAAATTTCTATCTTCAACTCTACACAATTTGGCTCCATGGCCCATGCATTAGATAAACTCACTCTACCAATATTCTTTTCTGGCTTTCACTAAATCAGCAGCAAATGCATTATTATATTCCTTTGTCCCTGCCTCTCAACAAAAAGGAACGTAATTAGTATCTTGTAAGAGGAATTTTTTTTGATGCTCCAGGCCGATGTGGTCCTTCCATTTAAGAGGTGACACTTGGACAAAAAGTTATTTTTTATTTCTTCTCTCTCCTCATTAGTTGTATGATTTTGATTGATCCAGACCACTGAGTAAATGGTGCTCGGGGACCACTTAAATTCTTCTCCTTGTTCGATTGTTGTCTTTTGCAAGGCATTTGCCAACAGCACATTCCTTAGTTAAAAAAGCCAAAAGGAGAAAGAAGATTTGAAGAATGTTGACAAATAACATAATAGAGTATCACACTATATGGACCACAAACCTTGTCCAAATGTAAATAAATCATCACATACCCCATATCGTAGTAAGGGTCAATCCCTATTTTAAAACCGAGCCTAAAGTCAAGGACTTTACCTGTCCACATCAAATTTGTACTAGGTAGCACAATGTTTAACTAGGTAAATTTCTTCAGCCTATTAGTTCCAGTTACATCTTATTTAGCTAAACAATGTTTTAACTTGTACTTTCTCTATTTTATCTTGTTACTGAAGCAACACCTTTCCCCCTTCTTCCCCAGAAAATATAACTAGACAAAAGTTAATTATTACTGACACCAAGATGTCTATGAGCTTCTTACATTTTATTTTTATTTTTGTAATTGAAATTTGAATTTTTTAACATTTGAATATATTAATTGGAGTAAGAATGAATGATGATCATAGAAATGTCAGGAAAAATCTCCAAATGAGAGAAATGCAGTTGGATGTAGAGTTCTCAAGAATAGAAGGGGATGATGATTAACTCCCTCCACCAACCACTATCTCCACCAACAAGGCAACAACCACCAAATTCCAAACTTGAAACGCAAGAGACTAATACCTCTCAACTGCCTTGTTAGGCCTTCGTATTCACATTTCCTCTCTTATTCTTTGAGTTTTGTATCCACCATTGTTCCTAGCCTTGGAATTCACCGGATCGAGTCTATGAATGGCAAAGCTAAGATCTTGGACTCAGATATGGCCATCTTCTGTCAGTGTGTGTATTCTGAATCTTGTCCTGAACTTCAACATCATAGCATTAGCTGATGATAATGGAAGTGGTGGTTTTGCATCAGAAAGTACGTGCAAGAACACTAATTATCAAATTTTCCTCCCTCCACCATATAAGAATATATCCTCCATGATATGCAAACCTGTTTGGCATACATATGAATTGAGGGTAAGTTCAAGTTGTATTGAATTATAATGTTTGGTCGTATGTAGGTTCTACTCTTTTATATATTCTTAATCTTTTAAGAAGTTTTACTGTTGAAACTTGTTTATTAATTATTATGATCTGTTCTTTGGTTCAGGGGCCTCATTTTTTTTACATGATTTTAAAATTTTTTATGTTTTATAATCTCAATCTCAGTCTCAGACAACTGCCCCAATTGTAAAATCTAGCAAGAAATAATTGATTTGTTATTATCTGAATGTCAAGGTTGTCCCTTTGCAGATAATGTTAGAAATATATAAAACCATTAATGTAGTCTCACGTAACGGTTGAAGTTTTTGAGTTTAAGTTTAAGATTTTGTTGCAGTACACCAAGAACGATGATATTACAACTATCATATTATCTGCTCCCTACACTATTGGGTGGGTGGGAATTGGATTTTCTAAAGATGGTAAGATGGTTGGTTCGAGTGCAATGGTAGGATGGATCAATAAACATGGTCATGCAAAAATCAAGCAGTTTTATCTAAAGGGTAAGAAGGCATCAGAAGTCGTTGTAGACAAAGGTGAACTGCCTCTAAATACTGTGCCTGCAGCTGTGGCAACAAATGGGGCTGAAATTTATTTGGCATTTCAGCTGCAAACCACAACTCCATATGGGAGACAGCCAATTTTATTGGCTTTTGGTACTAAACATCCACAGAACCACCATCTGTCAAAGCATGATGACAAAACATCAATTGTATTTGATTTTTCTTCAGCTGAAAAATCAGGTGTGCCACTTTATAATTATGCTATGTTGTTGCCCAAAGTGACAGCTGTTTCCAAATTTGTCGGCAAAGTTTTACAAGGAAAATTTCACTTTAATTTCTTTTAACAAAGAATAATTTCACTTCAGTGAAGCACATTTTAGTATTTTACTATAAAATAAATGAAGGTGAACAACCACATTTTTATCTCAAAATTACTACTTTCAGGTACAGAAGTGGAAAACTAATTATTTGAAGGAGGTAGAATAATCAAAACTTGTAAAAAATTTACTCTTATTTTATTCATTTTTTTATTAATTTAACTGTGATTGAGTGAAAGTAGTTGAGATTATGAGATTTTATCAATCTAATCTATATAGAAAGCCATGGTTTTTTATTTTGATCCAAAAGCAATTTTATGCGACATTATTTAGTAAATAATTTATATAAATGTGTTTTTATCGTGATAAATTTGTGTAATTCTTACAGTAAGATTTTTCCAGAGAAGAAACTTGACAAATAATCTTCTGGCAGGTTCTAAGGATTCAGCAACCAATGAATTGATTAAGATGAGGAAGAATCATGGAATAGTGGGTATAATGGGGTGGGGTCTAATCCTGCCTGTTGGGGCAATTATTGCTAGATACTTCAGGCATAAGGATCCACTATGGTTCTATCTCCATTCAGTCATTCAATTTGTGGGATTCGCATTTGGGCTTGGCACTGTCCTTCTTGGATTACAACTCTATGGCGAAATGCATGTCCACATACCAGCTCACAGAGGCATAGGCATCTTTGTCTTTGTGCTAAGTATTCTTCAGGTCTGTCACTGACCCTTGAATAATATTCAATGTTCAGTCCTCTACTTATCACTCTCCTTAAGTAAAAATTTGAACTGACTAATAAAAGCTTGATAACTTCATATATATGCATTCTATCTAATTAAGTACAATTTGAAACTGACTTTAAAAGCTATGTGAGTTCAGATATTGGCATTCTTCTTGAGGCCAAATAAGGATTCCAAGTTTCGCAAAATTTGGAATTTGTATCACAGTTGGTTTGGAAGACTGGCAGTATTCTTTGCAGCCTTGAACATAGTGTTGGGGATGCAAGCTGCGGGGGCAGGAAATGATTGGAAGATAGGATACGGTTTCATTGTTGGTATCATAATTGTTGCAGTAATTGTTCTGGAAGTATTGGCATATTTGAAAAGGTCAGAGAAGCGCTCTCTTCCTCCGAGTTTCCAAATGGACTCAGTAGGAGGAGAAGCCACCTTTCCAAGTAATCTAGCTAAAGGTACTTTCTTCCCTTGTTTTATATAACTTCATCTATTTACTGAAATTTCAGCTGAAGAACGAACATTTTAGTTATATGTATCTTATGCCACTTGATGAAGCAGGGTGAATGTGTTCGCTCTTAGTTTTGCACTTGCACAAGCAGGGTCAAATTGTCCCCTTCAACCAGTCCAGACAAAATCTCATTCTATGGCATATGAACTGAATTGTCGAGCTTTCTTGATGTAGATATATAGCCAGGTAGAAGTTTGCCAAGATGGACAATCCCAACTTTTGGCTTCCTCACCTGAACTTGAGATTGAACTTTTTTGGTTTCTTCATTCCGTTTCTGCTGCTGCTTGCTTGGTCAGGAATGTAATGCCTCCGTTTACATCTAAATTTTGTTTTCTGTAAAAATGTGTTGAAACTTAAAATCAGATTGGTGAGTGATCATATTTTGATCAAATGAGTCATATTCATGGTTCCTTTGCACCGATATAGCTTTTGCTAGAAACAGGAAACCCTTCTTCGAGGCATTGAACTTCCAAGAAAAAGGGTTTATGATAGCCCTTTGCTGCATCACCAGCCGTACACCTCAAAATCTAAAGGGATACGATCTGCTAGAGTCTAGAGATTGAGAATGTGATTTCGTGAAACCTTTGCAATGAATAACTCATTATAAACTGGCACTTAAACAAGTAAATGCCACTTCTCAGGCATACAAAAATAATCCCTACTGAGCGTAAGTCACCAACCTTTTTGATTCGGGAAATAAAAGTGCAAGTTTTCATCCCCTTCTAAGTTAAAAATAAATTAATAGATAATAAAAATAAAATAAATTTTCCTATTGAAGCTTGCTTATAACATTAAATATAATCTTAATATACCCTGTTTTCTTGTTATACTTGAACTAAGTTGTAATGTATCTTTATTTTTTTTATTTTTTATTTTTGAAGACATTGAGAATCGAACACAACACCTGGTACACATCTAAGTGTATGTAGATAGATGAAGCCAGCAAACACACACTCACATTACCTTCAGATATTGACGGAGCCCGGTGGCATACTAAATTCAATGGTCGAATTTAAACTTTTGTCTTATTGAATTCAAAAACTACAATCCCCATCGATATGGTCCATCACACGACTTCAATTGTAAAAATTAAGCATCAAGTCAACCAACAAAAAAGAACCACTAATACCCAGCAAAATATTAAAAAATATATATATACAAATAAGCCAAATTAATTAACAAAGCCATTGACAATGATGTAACAATTGAAAAATTAGAAACGGTCTTTAATCCTGTAATTCAGTAAATCAAATGGCCTACAAAAAAAATTCACCTTGAAGGTGCCTACCAAATCCTAAAACTGACTGCGATGAACCTGCACGCCGAACAAGATGATTAGCATTTGTTCTACAGCGACTCCAATGTAACTTTAATTCGCACGAACATTTCCACATGCCAACTAATCATCAACCAGTGTGCCTAAAGTGCATTCTAGTCAATATTACACTATGACTAGCTGGGACAACGGAATCCATAAAATAGATCTAGTTTTTATACGGAGGACTCACCTTAAAATTGAAGAAAAGCCTTATGCAATCCATCTTAAAGAAGAAAACCTGCAAGTTTTTATTAATCAAAATGATTCGGTCAAAGTCAAATCTGATTTCTACGATAATAAGACTTCATTGATGCAAAAAAAGTTTCTTGATACAATAAACAGTACATTTTTCTGTGTGATCGTGAACACGGGATAGGGGCCACAAATAATCAAGTATACAAGTTATCTTCACTTTCCAAAAATATAACTTCTGCAAAAGTAAAGATTAGGAGGTGAAAGACCTACCAGACACTTATAGCTGCAGGGAAATTGTAACTGAGTTCCAAGAATGATTGAAATACTATATCTCCTTTTGTATGTGAAATTATGAGGTATCTCTCTTCTTTGATCGGCAGTAATTCTGGTACATTTCATTAGTAACAACAAAGAACTGTGTGTTAAACAGTAGCTGTACAATCTTTACAAGAAGACAAGTTGATGGACCTGGGAGCATCACATCCTCGAACTACACGGTTATAAATAACCTTAAATGACTGCGAGCTGTTGGGTCTAGTTAGCAAACTTATTGGCATTCTCAGAGTATGCTTCCGTTTTCTTCTTCCCCTCATCAAAATGCTGATGGTTTTCTCACCATCCACGTTCCTTTCACTTCTGCTAGTGTTGTCATTCGACATGAAGTTGTGATTTGGTTTGTTCCCAGCATTTTCAGACCCACAGAAATTAGGATTACCATTTTCCTTCACACTTTCTGAATGAACTCTACCCCCTTCATCTTCACTAGTCTCTGATTCTAGAACTTTCGCCTCTTCCTTAATTTCATTGACATTATTAATGACCTCAGGCAGAACAAAAGCTGAACTTGGACTTTCAGAAACATGACACTGATTTTGCGTATCCAAAATGGAATCAGGGATGGGTTCGATGACAGGTGCTGGAAGAGGAAATTCCACAGGATGACAACCATGCCAGACAGCATTAGGACCAAATTTGGATACAGTTGGGTTCAAATTACATTGCCATGTGAAATGATTGACATGAAATGCACTCCTGGTAACTGGAATGTTGTTGGCTGGTATTGATTGAGGTTGAGTATAAGGAGGATACATATATGGTAATGGTTGTATCATGTTTGGTGTTGGTGGAGGTGATGGGTATGGATGGTGAGGAGAGGAACACATTGGGTTAACTGCAGGTAACACAGTAGCAGGTCCATGGTGAATATTAATATTTACTGGCCAGGGGCCAATGGGTGGACCAGAAGGAAGAGTTGTATTCATGGCAACTGGTGCAGCACGTGCAATGCCTAGTGATGGGTTGAATGGAGCCGCAGACGCAGACAACTTCTTGTATGGGATGCCCTGGGCATCACCCTGACTTGATGGAGATACAGAGACCCTTAAATCTTCACTCTCTTGTGAGATAGCATTTGTATTATTAGGAAATTCAGAACGGCCAGAGTAATTTATGTCAAGTTCCAGGTTGTGAGAACCTGCAGGATCCTCCACTGCATCAATCATTATGTAGTTATCAACTGCTTCATGAACCTCAAAATCCCCAGATTCAACCCCCTTAGCACTCTCAAAATTATCTTGCACAGCATCAGTAAACAGTGTTTCTTCTTTCTTCTCGGAAACTTCAGTATCTTGTGAATCATCTACAGACAAAGAATCTTTGACATTCTCCTTTAATGTATCGTTTACCTCTTCCAAGGTTGGTATACCATTTGCATGTGCTTCAATATCTTCCTCTTCATGTTTGCCAACACCAAGGTCATGGCTAACAGGAATCTCACTTTGAGGATTATAGACCTGCAACTTGGACATTGTCCCGGGGGCAGCCAATGCTACTTCTTTGTATGAAGGAGATTTCCCAAGGCTAACTATAGAAGTCTTTAATGGATTAACATCAGTTGGTGATGAACTTGAACTAAGTTCTGAATGAGAACCGTATAGTTTGTCACCAATTTCTGATGGATCCTTCGCAGTAGTCTTATTAGCTGCAGACAAGGACTTGACCCTGTATGTAACAGCTTTGACCACTTTCCTTCCAAATTTAGTACCTTGGGCTATGTTTACAGTATGATTATCTGTATAACCTCCGTGGGATATTATTCGCTTCTTCAGAGAGTAATACCTACTGTTCTGATTAGTACTCTGTTCACACGGATAGTCTGCGTCAGACTCCACATTCTTCTTCTGATAATAAACTTTGCCAATTGTTGCTCGTTTCTGCTTCAGTCGCTGGCCATATGAACTGGATGATCTTGGCCGTTGAACTGGTTGCCATCCATCCTCTCCATCAGCATATGCTTCAGACAAGATTTCACCCGAGTTTTGTGGTTTTTCATATGAGGTCTTTTCTAAAATGGGCTCCTCTGAATCAGGCACAGAGTTGGTCTCTTGCTCAGCATCTGCACTACCACCTGGTCCAGGTACAAGTATTTCTTCATCTGAAGTGTCTTTTGGAGTTTCTTTCAAAGACTCATCAGAACTTGCTGAGCCAATGTTCTGGCAGGATTCCATTCTTGCCTGCTAAATAATTGAAATTTGTATCATATAGGATGAGAATACATGCAAGAGGCAGCACTACATGTCTGCTTCCTCTACTGCAGTTTCTCATTCTAATTATAGACTGAATTAGTACTGAAGCTCATTTCATGTTGCTTGGTTTTTACATCTTAAAACAATGTAAAGAAAATACCCTAGCCAAACACTAGCAAAGTAAGAAATTGTATATAAGTAGACAGCTGGCGGCAGAAATCAGACAACTCTTCTATAATTGTTCTTTTGCCAAGATCTCAAACTAATGAGTTAAATTTATTTAGGACCAGTAAATCAGCTCCATACCTTTGTTATTTGGCTTCTTCTCTTTATTGCCACATCTCTTCCTTTGGCATCATGGTTAGGATTAATGTAGTCAAGCAAATCTGAAACGCTGACAAATTCCACGGGAATATAAAAAATCAGCATAAATTTTATGTGAGAATGTATGATAGATATATATGTTAGAATGTTTATAAATAGGTTTTGTGTTATTGGTCCCACATCATGTTAATAGGGCTCAAACCCATGTAATTATTGATATAAATATAATCCCGACTGAATAATCAACATTACTGTAACTAGAGTTGTTACCATCATTCCAACTATAAACGCTTTTATCCGTATCCGTAAAATTTGGGTGTTCACTTAGACTGGTATTTTCAATAGGACCAAAACTATCCGCCAATTCACTTAACCCGCACTTGGGCTACGTTTGATTCAATTCCTAAATCAGAAACTAGTCAATAGGAGTCTAGTACATAGATTTGTTACTGCATATACTTAATGATATAGTTATGTTATTTGAATTTATCTAGTGAATAAAATAGTATAGTCCAAAAAAGGTGGTGGTCACAATACATGCACAGTTTCTCAATTTCAACTATGTAAGTACAGTCATTCTAAACTTTGACAAGTCTGACAGGAAGTTATGACACTCTATGAAGCACAGATTGTCTAAACTTTCACAATACTTGACATTTCAAGAAAGGAGTCATATTTGTGGCATACACATATCGGAAGCTGAAAGACATGACATGACACTTCAAAAAACAAATTAACACTTTAAATTCTGCTGTGTGCAGTGTCCACTAGGGGTGCTAAACGAACTAGGGCCTTTGGCTCGGCTCGTGAAGGCCTGAGCTTACATGTCTAAAATTGATTGTTGGCACCAGGCTTGAACTTGTATAAAAGCTCGTTTAATAAAAAAGCCTCAGGCTCCAATTCAAAAGTTCGGCCTTAGAGCCTCACAGGCTATTCTAGTATATTATTATTATTATTATTATTATTATTATTATTATTTTATATTTTTTATACTACCTGTGATAGCCTTCTCTTTATCCTCAATCTATTACACCTCATTTTATTAGTTAAACAGACTTTTTGAATGATTTTATTCTATATTATACTGTTTGGATATACATTTTTTTTTTTGTGAAAGTTTGGATATACATTTAATATATGAATATTTATGGAATTACTAATGTTGTTGATTGTATATTCTGATTAGATAATTTTTTGTTGTCTTATTTTTTTTAAACAGGCTAAACCAGGCTTTTATTTTTTGTAAATAAATCAGGCCACAGGCCGATAAACCAGGCTTGGTCATGCTGATACATTTAAACACAGGCTTAGCCTTTTAAGACCAAAACTCGGCTCAGCTTGGCCCGTTAACACCCCTAGTGTCCACGTCCATTTCATGTCCTATGTCCACGTTAGTTTATATGCTTCTTAAAATAGGCACCATTCAAAATTATCATTGTCAATGATTTCAAGCATTGTAAAGAAGACAGTTTATTATCAGTTAACAAAATTGAGCTGTTCCCACAGGTTATAAGAACACCAAGAGAACAATTAAATGTTGTATTGATAGTCATTGACAAGAAACACCAAACAAGGTATCAGCTGCAAACATTACCAATAAAAGTACATACTTCAATTTCCAAATAAAAACTTTAACAGAATTTCTCCTATGAGATCCATTAAAACACACCTAGTAATGAGTAATAGCTAATAAAGAACCAGATCCAGATGGCCAAGGACAATTCTACCATACCTTAGGTGGCCTTTGCTAGCAATTGATGCATCAGGCTTTCGAGTACCATTTCGTGCAGCTTCTTGCTGTTCAAAAGCCTTGGACTCAAAATACTCCAGCCAAGCAGCCGCATCCTGTAGCATTATCACAAAATTTTAGGTTATGCAAAACATAATTCTTTATGATACCATTAATGGGGGAGTAGAACTCTAACTCAACCAAAAACTATTTTGCCACATCATTTAAGACTCTAACCTACCAACTATATCAATGACAAATATGTGCTGTATTTTTCTGTTATTTCCTCATCTTCTGAATGACTGGATGTTCACAACACGACAAATATGCTTAAATGTGACAATATACCTGTGTACGCAAGTCATCTGGGCCAAGTTTTGCCTGCAGTATTTGTAAAGTTGTTTGCTCATGCTGCACACTCAAAGGATATGCTTCCATCAAAGAGAGTGCTATTGCTATTGCATGATAACTTGCAGCCGTCTGCAGAGATTCAAAATCAAGAAATTTGCAGACATGAAAATGAAGAGATGAGAAGTGTTGCTAGATAAATAACACCAGCCTCTAGTGCGTATCTTTATATAAGCTGTTCTTTTAAGGGTAGAATATTATTTTGGTATTTTAGATGAATTCAAATGATTACAATAAGTACTAAAACTCATCTATGTACAGAATATTTAAACGATTTCCATTGGTTTCACACTCATTAATTTAGAGCCCACCTTTTACCACTTGCATTTTATGCAACATTCAGCATACAATTGAAGTAAAACATTGTAGATGAAGGATCGCCCAAAATTAAACAAACTTAATACTTTGGAAAAATCAAGAAATAAAATAAAACCTGAATATGATCCGGACCAAGCAATCTTTGGTTGCACTTTAAAGCTCTGTGAAGATATCTGAGAGCAATACATTTCCCAACCTTCCTCCATCATCGCCACATTAATGTATGTTGCCGCAGTATTTGGATGAGATGGGCCACAAGTTAAATGCAAAAGGTATAAAGCACGCTTTACATACCTGATTAAATAAAGTTGCAGAGCCAGGTAGTAAACAAATGAAATAAATCATCACAAAAATTGAAAACATTTATATCCCTATTTACTATTTTTATTATGATTATCATTAATATCGTTATGTTAAGAAAAAACAAACTACACAATCCTGTTAGGTAGACCACAAGAAGGATATCAGATCCTCCTCTTTCTTTGTAATCCTCTTTTCTCTCCTAATAAATTACTATTCTCAAATAAAAAATGGAGAGTTTTTCATATCAAGTCAAAAACCAAACTGAGTTCTAATTATGAAAAATCCATGAACACTTATGCATCATCATTAGATTGCACAAGAACAAAACATACTTCAGAGCCAACTCTGTGTGTTGAAGTCTGTAATAGAAAACCGCAAGATCTCCATAACTCTTCATAGTATCCGGATGATCCAGACCTAACTCTCTCTCATTGATATCCAGAGCTTTTTGTTGATAAATTGTAGCCTGTGATTGGTGTAAACAACTTAATGAATTGAAATCAAATTTGAAAACTTAGACTAAAACAAAGGGAGTAGATTCGATATTACATAAGTGTGTAGACGGTAGAACTATAGCTCGTACAAGCAAAAAAAATTATAGATGAATTTAATTTTTTGTATCTCCCACAAAATTACAATTCATCAGAATACTATTTGCCCGTCTGTATATCTTGATTGTATCTGTATATGCTATGGATGTGATAAAGGCTAATCCAGTTTCTTATGCAATAATGTCCTCCCAATACGAAAACATAAATGACTACAAAGTAGACCTGATTGAAGTCTCCAGTATGATATAGAACAACAGCAAGTAAGCTGTATGCTCCCGCCGTCATCCGATGATAGGGGCCACAAACCGCTACCAGCTTGGCAAGAGCCTGTCACCAACAAATTATTTCGGTCATCATACAACAATACGAAAAAGCATTTGCTGTTGAGGCAAATTGCCAGAAGTTCACAGATTTTCCAGCAAAGGGCTCTGGAGATAGATACCTTTGTCCCGTAGGTAACTGCATCTTCCAGCTTGCCCTTGTCTAAAGCTGTTTTTGATGACTCTAGGAGCTGCCTTCCATCTGCAGATGAGCATGCTGCTTGCTGCAAAGGATTAGAATGTGCATTAGATACAAATTTTGGATTTATTAATAAATTTCAAGACATTATTCGAGAGAACATATAACTTTATTGTCTTGTATTGTTTATTACCTTGTGAACTGGGACCAAGCTGACAATATCAGATTTGTGGAAAGGAATTGGAGAATCCATGTCAAAATCCCTGGGAACAAGTTCAATGCCAACCTAATATAGAAGGTGGTAGTGAGAAACAATTGCCAATGAACAACAGCTCGATGGCATTGTCAATTGATAATGTAGTAATATAAGACTGAAATATACTTTTTCATATTGATTGACACCCAAAGGGTTCATTATATACAGATTACAAAGTAGTTAAGGAGATGAGGTAATAAATAAAATACACAGTAACCAAAGAGACATCACACTAATCAAAGAGACATCACACTAATCAAAGAGACATCACACTACTCAAAGAGACAAGTAGTTAGAAATAATTAAGAGACTCTAGAATATTCTACACTCCCCCTCAAGTTGGGAGATATATATTGATCATCCCCAACTTGCTAATTAAATCCTCAAAGATGGGTTTGTGTAATCCTTTGGTGAGAATGTCGGCTGTTTGCTCCTTGGTAGGTATATATGACAAACATACACTACCCTCCTCCAATTTTTCTTTGATAAAATGACGATCAACCTCCACATGTTTGGTTCTGTCATGATGAACAGGATTTTGAGCAATACTGACAGCAGCCTTATTATCACAATAGAGTCTCACAGGTAGAGAATAAGATATCTTTAATTCTTCAAGAAGTCTTCTTAACCAGATTCCTTCACAAATACCATGAGCTAACGCTCGAAATTCTGCTTCTGCACTGCTTCTGGCAACAACAGTTTGTTTTTTACTTCTCCAGGTCACAAGATTTCCCCAGACATAGGTACAATATCCTGAAGTGGATCTTCGGTCCAATGCAGAGCCAGCCCAATCAGCATCTGTGTAGATTTCTATCATCCTCTTGTGTCCTCTTTTAAAGAGCATTCCTCGACCAGGTGTGTTTTTGAGGTACTTGAGAATTCTATAAACCGCACTAAGGTGCTTTTCCTTAGGAGAATGCATGAATTGGCTAACCATGCTAACGGCAAATGCAATATCAGGTCGAGTGTGAGATAAATAGATCAGCTTCCCTACCAACCTTTGGTACTGCTCCCTGTCAACATCCTTTCCATCTTCAATTCCCAATTTAATATTGGGTTCAACTGGAGTTTCTGCAGGCTTGCACCCAAGCATACCTGTTTCTTGTAGCAGGTCTAGGATATATTTCTTTTGAGATAAGGAAATTCCCGCTTTGCTACGAGCAATTTCCATTCCAAGGAAATATTTGAGTGATCCAAGATCCTTTAGTTCAAACAGATTAGCTAAACCCCCCTTTAAAGATTTTATTTCCTCCCAGTCATCACCTGTGACAATTATGTCATCAACATAAACAATGAGGATAGCAATTTTGCCACTATCGGAGTGTTTAAAAAATAAAGTGTGATCAGTCTGAGCTTGGATAAATCCCCTTTCTTTAACAGCACGAGTAAATTTTTCAAACCACTCTCTAGGGGATTGTTTAAGTCCATAAAGAGACTTCTTCAACATGCATACAGAACCATCTCCTTCTTCAAAACCAGGTGGTGGATCCATGTAAACTTCCTCATGTAAATCCCCATTTAAGAAAGCATTCTTTACGTCCAATTGATGCAAGGGCCAATCAAGGTTGGCAGCAAGTGATAGTAGGACTCGGATAGAATTAAGTTTGGCAACAGGAGCAAACGTCTCCTGATAGTCTATCCCATAAGTCTGGGTAAATCCTTTGGCAACCAATCTGGCCTTATATTTGTTGATGCTGTTATCTGCATTAAATTTTATTGTGAACACCCACTTGCAACCTACAGTTTTCTTTCCTCTGGGAAGTACCACGGACTCCCAAGTTCCATTTTTTTTAAGTGCATCCATTTCTTCAAAGACAGCATCCCTCCATTTAGGGTCATTAAGTGCCTCTTGGATATTTTTTGGTATTTTTGTACCGTCTAATATAGTGTTGAAAGCACGAAAACCTGGAGACAACTTTTCATATGAAATGTGATGAGAAATAGGATGAGCAGTGCAAGATCCAGTACCTTTTCGAAGGGCAATAGGCATATCTAGGTCAGCTGTACCAGTGTTCTCAAGTGGATTGCTGGAACTAGGACACGGGTCAGAATCCTGGCAGTCTAGAGGATCTTGAGGAGATTTACGTCTGCTGTAGAATTTTCCCCATTTACCGGGAGGATCTCCAGTCTCTGGTACAGTTCCTGTCCTTGTCTCCTGTACATTAGCTCCCCCTGTCTCCAAAGGTAAAGGAACAACAGATGTTTCCAAAGGTAAAGGTAAGACAGAAGAATTATTTGGAATCCAAGACTTGTCTTCTTTTACACCGATAGACTCCCCCTGAAGAGAAGTCGAGGGAAAAAATGATTGTGTTTCATAAAAGGTAACATCCATAGAAACAAAGACCTTTCGAAGAGAAGGTGAGTAGCACTTGTAACCTTTTTGATTAGGAGGGTACCCTATGAAAACACATCTAATAGACTTTGGATCAAGTTTGGACCTTTGATGTTGAGGAATATGAACAAAAACTACACAGCCAAACAACTTTGGAGGAATATAAGAGAGAGCCCGAAAGGAGGGAAAAGAGCGGGTAAGGCAAAAAATGGGAGAATGAAAATTTAGGACACGAGAGGGCATCCGATTGATGAGATATGAGGCAGTCAAGACGGCCTCCCCCCCACAGGTATTTAGGGACATGCATTGAAAACAAGAGGGCTCTAGCAACTTCAATGAGATGTCTATTTTTTCTTTCAGCCACCCCATTTTGTTGAGGGGTGTTAGGACAAGAACTTTGATGGATAATGCCTTGCTTGGTTAGGTAATCACCAAGAACAGAATTAAAATATTCAGTACCGTTGTCAGTTCGCAGGATTTGGATAGAGGTCTGGAATTGAGTTTGTACCATAGCATGGAATTTTTTAAAAGTGGCTGCCGCTTCAGACTTATCCTTTAGAAGATATACCCAGCATACTCTAGAATGATCATCAATGAAGGTAATAAACCAACGAGTTCCAGATATATTTTTTTCACGAGCTGGCCCCCAAATATCACTATGAATCAATGTAAATGGAGACGAAACATGATAATCTCTGGGAGAATAAGAAACACGAGAGTGTTTGGCAAACTGACAATCCTCACAAAAAAAGGAACATGGTTTTTTATTGATAAATAAGTTTGGAAACAACTTTTGAAGATAAAAGAAATTTGGGTGTCCTAAACGACGATGCCACAACAAGACATCATTACAATCGTCTGATAAACATAAAGAGTGGTTTGCAAAAAATCTCTTTTCATGAGAATCTTCTTCAAAATAGTAAAGCCCTTCTTCCTCTCTAGCACTGCCAATCATCATCCCCGAATCCTGTTCCTGAAAAACACAGGTTTTGGTAGAGAATTTAGCAACACAATGCAATTCAGAGGAAAGTTTACTAATAGAGATCAGGTTACAAGTAAGAGAAGGGACATGAAGGACAGAATTCAGAGTAATATGTTCAGAGAGCTTAATGGATCCCTTTCCCGCAATAGTAGAGAAACTACCATCAGCAGTCCTTATTCGTGACTGGTGATAATAAGGGATATAAGAACAAAACAAGGATGCATTACCTGTCATATGATCAGAAGCTCCTGAATCAAGAATCCAACGACTACTATGATCAACATGGAGTGCCATACCTTGTTGAGCAACATGACTAGTTGCCTCAGCAGATTTAGACATCACTTTCTGAAAGTGCTCATACTGAGCTTTAGGAATGAATACACCATCGGAATTTGGAGAGGCACGAGACTCTTCACCCTTATCATCAGAAGAGATTTGATAAGCACGACTCTTATTTGGCCCATTTGCTTTCCAGTTTGGTGGTTTTCCATGAATTTCCCAACATTTTTCGCGAGTGTGACCACTCTTATTGCAGTGAGAACACCATCAGTCAGAACGTTTTGCATCACTAGGGGAACGAGGAGTATGTTTTGCTACTAAAGCAGATACATCGGAGGATTTAGAGTTCTTGTCCCCCAACATTACCTTTCGGCGAATTTCTTCCCGTCGTACCATAGAAAAAGCAGCTGCAATGGAAGGTAATGGGTTCTGCCCCAATATCCTTCCACGAACATCATCAAGATCACGATTAAGGCCAGCAAGAAAATCATAGAGACGTCTTTTCTCTAAGTAACTTTTAAACCTTGCATTGGCTTCTAAACCTTGAAGATCTTCTGCATCATAAAGGTCCAACTCCTGCCACAGAGTTTTTAAAGCAAGAAAGTATTCAGTAACAGACATCCCCTCTTGATGTAACTCTCTTACCTTGGTGTTGAGTTCAAAAGCCTGAGAAGCATTGCCCAGGTCAGAATAATATTCTTTAACGGCATCCCAAATTTCCTGAGCCGTATCAAGAAACAAATAAGTTTGACTGATATCAGGATCCATAGAGTTAGTCAACCAGGTCATGACCAAGGCATTTTCAGTCATCCATTTATCATAATCAGGTTCATCAGCTCCAGGTTTTTCCTTTTTTTCATCAAGATACCCCATTTTCCCTTTTGCTTGGATAAACAGCTTGACAGATTGATGCCATTGCACATAATTTTTACCGTTTAAACGGTGGTTAGTGATCTGTATAGCTGGGTTGTCTCCGAAAGATGAAGAAACACCGGAAATATTACCGGATAATTTTTCAGAATGCTTATTCTCAACCTCAATATTTTCAACTTCCATTGTTAAAAAAAAAGGAACTCAGAACAGGGACAGAATCAAAGAACCGAAGAGGAACCAACTGGACCCAGCAAGAAAAGTGCTCCAATCGAGATTTAAAACCTCAGAACAGGAAGAGGGAGGCCAGGCGAATCGTTCTGTGAAAGCCGCGTGGCAAACGGAGTCCGGCAAGGCGGCGCGTGGCTTACACGCGCCGGGAAGGCAGTTCTGCTGTGGCGGCGCGTGGGAGACTTTCCGGCGACGGGCTAACGTGTGTCGACTCGGAAATGGCTGCTGAGTCCAATGGTGGCCTTGGTTTCGTGATTGAAGGGGTCCAGATATGATTTCTGAGTTATAGTAGGGAACGGTGAAAAAAAAAAAAATTAAAAGAAAAGGAGAGATGAACGTGGAGGTTTACAAAATAATCACAGGATAACCTGCTTTGATACCATGTAGTAATATAAGACTGAAATATACTTTTTCATATTGATTGACACCCAAAGGGTTCATTATATACAGATTACAAAGTAGTTAAGGAGATGAGGTAATAAATAAAATACACAGTAACCAAAGAGACATCACACTAACCAAAGAGACATCACACTAATCAAAGAGACATCACACTAATCAAAGAGACATCACACTACTCAAAGAGACAAGTAGTTAGAAATAATTAAGAGACTCTAGAATATTCTACAGATAACCATAAGAACTACAATTTATTGACTAATTTAAGTCAGTACATGTGTTTATACTGTACCTATACACACACATATATGTGGGGAAATTATTAAGTACATCTTTTACAAGCATAACAACAAAACAATGAAAACAACCACCACCAAACCTTATTCTCTCTAGATTTCATAGATTCATCAAGCCCCATGTATCCTAAATCCTTCTTAATAGTCTTTCCCATCATGTCTTTTTGGGAAAAATTTAATATGCTCCAGGACCACTGAATCTTTTGGTGCTCCCTCTCACAATATTAATTTTCTCTTTCCTTTTTTATCCCTATTATTTTCCCACTTTTCTCATTTTACCCTCCTATTTATACTAAGGGACCACCTAAAAATGGTGGTCCCGGATCACTTTAAATAACCTCGTCTTTTTGGTCCCCCTCAACCTCCCCTTAGAAGGGCATCATCTTTTCTTATTTCACCAATTCACAAGCACATGCAGATAATTTATAATAATGTTAAAACAAAGATACAGTTAAAAATCATAAATTTCTATATGGGAGTTACTTCAGTTGAAGGGAAAGAAGAGTAAAGGAGGAAAGTAGGTTTGCTGAATTCATGACAATGGTCAGGTTATGTGTTCAATAAGCAACACTTTCTTATGAGATGACAAATTGAATTACATCGACAAGACCATCAAAGACCATTATGATAATGCAAACCAACTTTATCTAGAGGGAAAATAACTATTTGAGGCCATTTTAACATCAGAATAGAGACCACAATATTCAAGTGGGAAATCCAGCTAACTTATGCAACTATTTCATGCTCATGTGCATAAATTGAACAGATAATCAACATGTAATTACCGCAATTAAAAATTAAATTTAGCCAAGTGTACTCTTAGGAAACAGAAATATGAAAAAGATACACGTGTGACTCCACTGCTATGCAATCCACAATGCAAGACCCAACACAAACTGCAGATTTCATATCCTACTTCCAGTACCTTGTGACATAAGCCACGTAAAATTGCAAACTTCCTCATGTCGTTGTAATTCAAACTGCTAAGATCCCAATCAAATCGCTTCTTCAGAAACACCTTTAGCCATTTCCACACAAGGGGGTGGATTTTGCATGATTTATCTAATTCTCTACTTTCAGGAACACCAAGCAGCAAATTCAATGCACCAGCTATTGATGCAGCTACTTTCTCCTTGTCAACAACAGCAATCACAGCCTGCAGGATGTGCTTGAAGGCACGAACTATCATCTCATGAATACAAAGTGATTGTACATGAGATAGTTTTTCTGAAAGCTTGACCTGCATAGAAAACAAAAGACAAATATCACACAACATGGAAAAGCCTACACAAGTTTAAAACCTAATACAAAATATCCTCCTTCCTTTTAGCCCTTGTCAGACAGTATAAGAGTAAGCAAATAAACTTTGATGTCAATCGAATGATAAAGTGATATAATTTGTGAAGAAATCCGATCGGAAAGCATAATTTGTTTTTCAGTCATATTTTCAGAGCTAGTAATTGTATTATGTGAGATGTTAATCAAATACTTACAACCTCCATGCCATGAATTGGAACTGCAGAAGTTTGGAAATGCACAACACATTCAACAGTAAAAAGGACACATAAAGAGTTTCTCATAGATATCATTACTCGTCACAAATACAAAAAGTGAGGAAGACAAGTTTAGAACACTAACAACATGTCCAAGAGAACGCATCCGTAGGCCCCTAGTATGCATAAAATCAGTTAAGGTGCGGCCATCAACGGGAGAGAGTTCCAACGATCCAAAATCTGCTACCTATATTGAATATAATTAATAGCAGAATGAGAATAATCATAATCTTATCAACTGGAACACATTTCAGACAACGAGGCACGTAAAACCCTATCATTACCAGCTTGGGGAGAGCAATGTCCATGTAATATTTCTGGGACAAGTCAATCAGATCTTGCATTGACTGATAATAACATGAAGTAGTTTAGTCAGTCACTGGATGAAATAGTTTGATTCAAATACTGGAAAATTTGGAGATACTTTGTAAGACCTTGAAGAAATTACCTTGCTGTGAAGTCCCGTTCCTGATTCTTTCAATCGAGTAAAAGCTGCTTCGGACAGCATTGCCTTCAGCACAAGCTCATTTTCTGCTGCTGAATTTTCATGCTGGGATACTACTGAGGGAAATAGAGAACTTTCAGGCTCCACATTAACATAAGATCTGGAGTTGTCAGATGCCAATTTAGGGTTACTTGGATCGGATTTATTTTTCTTACTCTTGAGGGCTTTAAGGGGTTTCCCTAGCCCCTCGACCTTCATTTCATTCTTAGCTTTATCCAAAGATTGTTTCTTATCTTTTTCTGTATTGTTTTGGTCTTGCAAATGTAGTATCCAGCAGGCTCCAAGTTCCCATCTTACGAAATTGTCCAAACCAGGTTGCTCTTCCTCAAGCTTAGAAATGCTTTCTTTGATCAGCCTCTCCACAAAAACACGGGAAACTCCAAGCTCTTCACTCTCAGGCATTTGCATCTGAGTCACTGGTCTGTACTTTTCAGACTGTGTTGAGTTGAGAAGTAATCTCAAACTGCAAAGAACAATAAATAATTACAGGGCCAATTTTCTTGCGATGCATGAGAATTAGGGATCAACCATTGAAAGCTGCAACAGAAGCTATAAAATACGAACAGACCAGCTAGAAATTAAGCTGAAAACTGAAAAATAGCTCCCAGGAGCAGAAAAAAAAAAGCTAGCAGCAACAAAAAATAAGTCCTCCAAATACGAAAGAAAAAAATATATAACTATCTATATCGAACCTGAATAAGTTCAAAACTTCATCAAAAGAAACAAAGAAGCACCCAAATTAAAGGAGCATTACGTAAACTATAACATTGAATGGTTCAGGACTACCTGTTAATGTTGAGTGCATTGGCACCACCCTCTGGCTGATCAAGCAATTCAATACTTTGATAAGAAGGAGAATTGACATTTTCATTTTCTCCATTCTCAACTTTCACAACAACCACATAACCACAATACCTTACATTAATAACACCTAAAGTGGTAATATCCTGCACGAAGAATGTGGAACATTTTATCAGTTATATGAGGGAAAAGAAACAGCTCTAAAGCACCACTTTAACCAATATTTTTCTGTATAAAATGTATAGTACATGGGCTGCAGTATTCTCATCAGCAGTAATTCCTTTGAGTAGATTTCGCTCTACTAGATCCTTTTGATTTACCCCAGTAGCTTTAACTCCATCAATTTTGGTATCAACCTTAGAGCTGGCAACAGAAGCATCTTTCGAGACTCTGATACTCAAGTCACCTACTCTTTCAGTGTATAAAGTATCATTTTCTGCAGTTGAGCATCTTAAAACGGGCTCTCCCATTACATGTTTAACAGCCCTAATGGCTCTGAAAATGGCAACATCAACAAATAGGGAGTGGAGAAGGAATGCTTTCCTATCACGAACTTGCCTTTCTTCTGCTGTCTTGCAAGGCATAGATGCAATAAATGAAAACTCATTGGCCCAAGGAATCAAGTCAAACTTTCTGTCTCTCCCTAGACCACCACCATTTCCACCCCAATTTTCATCCTCCACGGGAAGAGGAGGGAAAACTGAAGGTGATTGTGCCACAATAGGAGGAACAAGCCATGTGTTGGCTCTGAAGCCATAAGGTAGATTCCCAAACTGAAGAGACAAAAGAAAAGATTAGCGCCAACAAAAGCCATCAACGTATTGTTTGGTTCTTTCATTAGTTATATAGCAAGTTACTCATCATGAATAAGAAAAGTAAAGTAGTCAAAAAACCGATCATACCTTGTTACGTTCTGAGAATGCCTTCAGGAGATCATCATAAGCCTGAAAAATTAATAAACATAATATGTAAAATTAACCAAATTTACAACTAGCCTAAACCGTAAACCAAATTAAACATTTAAGTAGAGGCAGGAACACTAACAGTATCAAAAGCTCTACTAAGCCGTCTTAACAAATCAACAAGGTTATGACTTAAAATCCGCTGCTTCCCAACACTGTAAAATCCCTTTCTGCAAGCTTCAACGTGCACAACTTTACCATTACATAGCTTCACCTGAGCATAAACGAAGATTCAATTTTCAAATCTTCTGCCGTTTTCTTGCTCCAAAACGAAAAACAATGCCAATGCGAAATTAAAAAAAAAAAAAAATTACATCAAGGGAGAAGAGATGATCCGCCTCTGTTATTTCCTGAACTTGCCGTTTCACAGCGTGCTTGATATCTATTCAAATTCATCAGCATCAGAAGAGAACGCAGAGGAGAAATTCAAAGCAAGTGGAAGAAGACAAAGATTGTAAATTACATTGGAGAGGGGGAGTAAGATGTGAAAGAGAGAAGAACTCGTAGAAGCTCCCAAGCCTGGGGCACGACTGGTTGATCTCGCAGTCTCCGTCAACCACCTCAGCCGGCGGCGCGTGAGAGTTTCCATTCTTCGCCGCCGACGGACCGAATATTGTGGTGCAGGCCACGATGTCCAGCAGCCGTCTGACGTGGGCAACCGCTCCATCTTCGTCGTAATCCTCTGCCAAGTGGCAACATGAGCTAGACGACGTCGTATACTTAATTCTTTTTATTTTTTTTAATTGATTAATATAATAATTGAAAAATACCTTCCACCAAAGTGAGGACGCATGGCTTCAGTGCGAACACGTCCACAGTCTCCTTTAGTCGTGGCCCTCTCACCTGTGACAAGATCTTGCTTACCAAAACGAAAGTATAATAACAAAATTCATACTTTAACTAAACTTACCCTAATGTTTTTTTTTTTTTTTTTTTTTCGAAATGAACGTACGTACCTTAATCTTAATTCTCTTCTTTCATACAGAATTGTTACCAGCATATATATACACAAAGAACAAAATAATCATAATTTAACTATAGTTGCGATTACTCTTCTTCCGGTGATAATCAAAATATAAACTGTAATTAAACTTCCCCTTTTGGATAATCATGCTAGAGAGAAAAAGAGATAATCTTTTCGTTGTAAGCAAACGGAAAAATAAAATTAAGTGTTTTAATAACTGTCTAATACTAATCAGCTAGGACTTTTTATCAATGTGGTATATTTTTTATATTTTAAATTGAAAATAGGGTTTTTATTATTATTATTTTTACTATCCTTGTGATAATTTGTAAATTTTAATTTTTTTAAGAAATTAATTCATTACTACTAAAAGACATTGAAAAATAAGCATAACGTGTAGAAAACTAAATTGGCTCAATAAATTCAAAAACTTTTTTTTTTTTCTCTCTCTTCGTGATAGCTTCATTCAAATTTAGTTGGCCGCAGCGTAACGCATTTGTTCGTGTTTCCTATTTTATTTTATTTTTGCTACAATTCGTGTTTCCTATTTACAATTAAATATAGCTGAAATTATCTATAATAAATTGCAGCTCCATATTACCCCCCAAAAAAATGAAATAAAATAAAACAAAAAAAAATGTCAAGATCCAAAATGTTTGTTGGAGCCTTACGATGTCCAACATAGTACATATATCATATATGTCCTTATGAGGCCTGCATCCATATTGAACTCTTCGTATTTATGTCCCAATACTGTGTACATTTTTCTTTTCTGGAGATGATGTGTGCATTTATTGGGCTTATATCTTGTTTCTATTTTTATTTTATTTTAGTCTAATATATCAGCAAGTCTTGTTATTATGTCTCTATTTCCTTTGGTTTAGGATTCAGACAGTTTCAAGCTGTAATAAAGAAAGGCTTCATAACAATAAATCGTTAAAATTATAATAGCCAAAACTGTGCTACAAAATTTACCTCATGTGATAGGGAAAAATTGGTGATATAAAAAGTCTCCGTATTCACCGATAAAAGCCGACGAATATCTATTATTCTGTCCGTTGATATCCCCTGCTTCACAAAATTTTTAAATCATTTACAACTAGTACTCTGCATCATCTTACAAAGAGAGACGATAACAATAATAAAATGGGGAAAGCTTACATCAGAGATCCTAGATTCATATCAAGTACTTCTACGCTAAAGACGGAAAGACTTTGAAGTATAAAAAATCAAGCTCCGTTTTAGATTCCTTGAAATCGATTGTCTCATACATTGTCAATAGGTTCAAGTTGTCATCCTCAAAGTAACATTTTACAACCACACACTTCTTTTTAGGCTACGCTAACATGTGCACGGCAACTATGATATACAAATAATAAGCCAAAAAAAAGTAGGTTATGGATTGAATAATTGGTTCAGAATTTTGGATTCTTGCTATGCATCACAATAGAGTACGTGAGTTCTGGTTGACACAAAAAAAACTAATAAGAAAGTTCAAATGAGTAAGTGAGCTAATAGTTGACACTCATTTGAGTTTATAACAAGATAAGGATATTCTTACCACCAAAAATTTTTACTACCAACTCAACATTTTCTTTATTGGTACTACAAGAAAATCTCAATTCTCCTTCAACATCACAATTATAGAATCCAATAATAATCTGCTAGGCATAAAGTTCAGCACTAAGGGGAACAATCTTGCAAAAGATACCTATCACTATCATAACAAGAAGAGACAGAAGGTGGTTACCAATAATTTGCCAATACAGCAATAAACAACCAGACATGAAAAATATAGCAAAGTAAATCAAACTTCAATCAATTTTAATCTGTTCTCAAATAAAATAAACAAACCTTGAGAATAACATGAGTTTCATCAGGGAGGTTCACCGTGATATCCATGACAACCGGAAGAACTGCAGAGTTACAATAAGAAATTGCAAAGTCAGGCCAATCCAGTTTGAACAAGATATAATCATTCGGAGGATTCATTTACAAACTTTTTTGAATTTTGTTACAAATTATACTATGTTCTTCCGGGAGAACACGAAACTAGTGTTCTCCTGGTAAACATAGTATAGTTTGTAAGGGTTTGTAAATAACTTGACCCTAATCATTAAGATGAAATTTTTCTTACCCTTCTCTTCCTTCTTCTTCTTCTCTCCTTTGGCCTTTCCACGATTGTTTCTTGGTGCCATTTTCGACTTCTTTGAAATCTGAAAAAACTAAAATAAATAAAATACTGAACTTAAAGTTTTCAGGCACTCTATATATAGAGAAGAACGAGTTAAGAGTGTATTAAATTGGTATTTAATTCATATGAACAGTTTCTTATCAGCATAATTAGTATTAATAGCAAATTTAGATTTTGAAAATCTTGAGAAAATTGAAGCTTATTATTCACTAAAAGAGTTCAAATTTCAAATGAGGAAAAAAAAAAAGTGTAGAGAAAAATTGTGTTGGGTAAATAAGCAAAGAATGTAAAATGAAAACGGAAGAGCTATAAAAGAGTTACCAAAGAGCACGAAGTGGATGATGGTCTTTAATGCAATGCTCTCTATGTAGTAATGAGAAGCGCACAAATGGAACTGAAGGAGTTATTGTGATAATAAAACAGATAGGTAGAAGCTAGAAATGAGTGTGAAATGGCGATTCAGAAGGACATAAAAAGGACGAGGCAAGCAAAGATATAGAGAGGTAAGGGGAAGAGGAGAAAAAGGGTAGTGTGATAAGGAAGGAAGGGCTGAGATTAAATGGTCAGAAACCTGATTTGATAAAACGCCATTGGATGTCAACTTCTGGATTTTACAGCCTAATTATCAACTTGCTCAATATTTTATCTGTTTTTATTTTAATTCGGTTGATTTATCATTTTTTTTGTCGATTTTATTTTTTTATTTTCGCTTCCCCTGATGCTGCACTTTGGTTTTGTGACTTTTATCTTGTTCAAAATTCAAGAGATCTTTTCACCAAAAAAAAAATTCGAGAGATCTCATAAAGATTTTTAACCTTTTAAAGTTGTAAAAAATATCAAAATTCGCCATTGTAAGTTTGTAACCCGATATATAATTGATTAGCACATAAATTATTTAGGAATATATTTTTATCACGTGAGACAATTTTTATCTCATACACACATGAAAAAAATTCGTGAAACCCAAAAGAGAGAAAAGAAAAAATAAGTGGTCCCATTATTTTTTGTGTGTACTGAGACAAAATTATATCATAAACGAAAAATTATATTCCCAAATTATTTTTCCAAATAATAGATTTATGTAACAGCATTTTGTGTTCAATATTTATATTGAAACTATTATTTAATGAAAAAAATATGTGTCATTTTAAATGACATAAATTATGTCATTTCATAAATAAAAAAGTGAGACTCACACCAATTTTTTTTTGTCTTTATTTTTTCAATGAGACTCATTTCTCTTTTTTGGACACATACTCATCTATTTGTATCTATGAAATGATACAATTTATGTCATTTAAAATAACACATGTTTTTTCTTATTTAATATCAAAATCAAAAGAACTAATTTATGCACATGAGTTAAAAATCGGTGGAAAAATATATATAGATAATGCGGTGTAAAAATATATATTTTATTTCTTCATTTGAAATAGTATAAGTATTTGATGGATTACCTCGAGGGAAAATTTGACATTTTACTTTTTTATCATGGGCTTTATTTCTCTCATGTAATAGGAAAGTAGTTATTTTATGTTGTGAGATAATTAAAATGGGGTCCATTAATTTTTTTAAAAGAGATAAAAAAGAGACATATTTTTTTATGTGAGTATAACATTAGATTTAAATCTCACGCAACATGATAGTATAATTTTCCCTTTATTATTCACCAAATCAGATAACAATATTTAGAAAGAATAATAATCATCATCATTCCTTCATTTTTTTTTATTATTCAGCACTGTGATTATTAGACATATGAATTTAAATATTGTAATCATCAAACAACTAACAAATAAATGAGTTATCGTATATTTACCCAAAAAAAAAAAATTGAGTTATCGTATAATTTAATTACTTGTATTGTACTATTTTATTTGTGTTTTGATTCAATAGATATCAAAGTCACTCAACATATATAATAGAAATGACACATTGACACTTATATAAACTGCCTAAAAGAACTTCCCATAGATGCGCTCTAGAGCTTATCATTGTGAATTTGTGACAATGTTTACAAATTAAATATCCCCCACTAAATTAAAAAATGTGAAAGTCAACAAAAGTTGATGTTAAAATTTTTTGCAACTATTATTAATTGAATGCAGATAAACCAATGTCCAAAACAACTTGAACATAATATCACGGATTATATGGATTAGGTGGTATGAAGTTGTTTCTATTTAATTTGTGATTTTGTGTTTGAGTCGATGAACGTGCAATTGTATTAAAACTCCAACCGAATTAATCGAGTAATTGATGAATTAATAAATAAATTTAAAAAGTAAATATAATATTAGTATCTACTTAAAAAATATCATAAACGATGAAATTAAATACACACTCCTTCTCGTGATAATATTTCTTTCCAATTTTTCGGAGTATAAAAGAATGTATTGACAAACTGTAGGAATAAACGCTTGACGCGAACGAGCCAATGCATTTTGGACAAGCATGATATTGTAATTAATTACCACTTTTTATATTAGGAAAAATAATGTAGGGTGGCAAATTGTATAAGTGGATTACGTTTGTATAGGGTCATTGATGTAAAATAACAAATATTTCACCAAAAAAAATATTAACAAATAAATATTCGTGTTAAAACTTTTGACACATATACGATCTGGTATCGCTAAGATAGAGTTTGAGAAAAACAAAAAATTCAAGACAAATTAATCACAACAATTGGCTGCGTAAGTGTAAACGGGAGTCTTTTCATATAATTATAATGGTAACTAATTTAATAATTTAATTATTAAATTTAAAGCTATGTCTTTTAACTATTTTTATAGACACCATAATTATTATTTTGTTGATTCCATTGGTGTTAACAAATATGTCAATTAAAGTGACATATAATATTTAGGTGGAAAATCCAATTCAAAAAAATTACAAGTAAAATCAATCAAGATTTTCATTATATGGAAGAAATTTCAACTTCTCCAAATATAATGAGAGAATAATATCACTATGTCTTATATTGAGATAATGCACCTTAAATGTCTTATTTATTATGTAAATTGACATGATACAGATGATCAACCACATGTGTACTAAATGTTGCTTTCACCAATATTATATTGACATGACATAAATGATAAAATGATATGAATAACCTCTAAGAATATTAATACAGGTCAATACCATGTTTGCGAATTGACATATAACAAGCAAAAAATTTTGTGCCATTTTTTTTATAGATACGAGCTAAGAAACATGGACACCTCATTTTCTATGAAAAAATGTATGTCAGACACTGACATGTTCCAATACACAGTTACCATTCACGCAGATCCAAATTTTATTCTATTTTATCCTTTTAACTAAATATAAAAAATTATTTTATAAATTAAATATTTTTTGTCATAAAATTTGACATGAAAAGTTAACAAAGCATGAAAAAATATTTTTGCTTTATATTTATGTTATGGAATTTGAATATTTGTTTAGAAGGAATGATATTGTAACAATTAATTAGTGTTACTACCGATCAATTTTACTATTATATCGATTATGTTAATCCAACGGTTATATTTATTTCCCTATTTGTGTGGTTATGATTCTTCATATTTAATGGGAAAACATTAAATATGGGGAATCATAACTAGGGTTGTAAATGAGTCTGTTCGACATACATAACATCCCTTAGTGTTAACTTATTCAAGGAATATTACATGATTTCTTTTATGGGAAAAATGTTTATCCTTTTAAATGACACAACTTATATCCTTTCATTCTCACAAAGAGGTGGGACCCACATCTTTATTTTTTTGGTCAACTCTCTCTCCTCCTTTATCTATCTTTTTCTCTCTCTCTTAAAATGACACAACTTTATATCCTTTAAAATGATACACAGTTTACCCTTCTTTTATTTACGTTTATGTTTATGTTTACGTTTTTTTGTATAATCAGTGAGAAATAAGATAGAAAGGAGTTAATGTTATTAATTAATACATATTGATGATAAGAACAATAAAGAAAATTATATAAACATTTACCAACATTACTTTATAGATAATGTTGAGTAAGGTACAAAAGGAAGTTATTTTACATAAGTCCTACAATCTATTAAATATTACATCACATAATTATACAATACAAGAGTCTTATCCTAATCTAGCCTATAGGTGTAGTCTCCACACTATCAGCATAGAATATGGAAGCAACTCCTTGATTTCCTACTACAGTATAAAACTCCATGCGGTCCTCGTAAAAGTAAACATTGATACTCCATCCTTCATCTGATAAGCTTAGACTAGACATTATGATTTTATGGAAAGGTTAGCACAAAAAAAAACACGTGAGAAAAATCACCGTAACTATAATCATTTCCGGCCGTAATAACGAAAAATGCCATTCTCTTAGATAATTTACTAAGATGAAATAAAATAATAAATAATACATTTAGTAATATTTAACTGAAGCTAAATAATTTTTCAACTTCGTGGTTCTCTGCATATGAAAGATTTATTGCGGAGGAGCTCAAACCACGATAAGGGGTCTCTTACCCTATAATCATCTGATCCCAAACTCTGTGGTTCAATTCATAGCACTCTTCATGAGTTAATTTTACACATTCTTTTCGTAATTATTTGGTACCAATTAATTACTGCAGTAGATAATCAGTATGTGAAAGAAAATAAAATTTAAAAGAAACTAGGGATACTGTAAGAAATAAAATTACTGAATAAATCAAACTACTGTAATGAAATAAACTTCTAGTAAAGAATAAATAAAAAGAATAATTTAGCAGAACAACATTGGCTTGTAAATAAATATTTGTTTTGAAAAAAAAAAAGTGAGAGAACTTTTGTCATAACCCAATATTACCTTATTTTGATTATGTTTTTCCTTTCTCCTCTCAAATCCTCTTGTTTTCTCTCTTAAAATTTTCTTCTGTTCTTTCTTATTCTTCGTCTTTGATTTTCTTTCTTTCGTTTCATGCAAGGATGTATTTATATGGAGAAGAATGTATTATGTTTATAGGTTACGTAACTCATATTACGTAATCTTGTGCTCTTTCTAAAAAAATCCACATCATGTAATGATTGTTAGTTAAATGAATCTTCTACTTGCATTGTGCTGGAGATTTAGGGTGCTACCACGGAGTGTCTTTATTTTCAATTTATTATTATTATTTTTTATATAAGTAAACATATATATATATATATATATATATATATATATATATAGAGTTTTATGTTTATCATTTAACATAATATAATTTCACTTTCCTACACACACATTAAAGAGGTGGGTCCACATCTTTTTCATTCTCTTTCATCATTCTATTTTCTCTCTCCTTTTTGATGTGAGAGTTGGAAACAACACTTATATTATGTTACATAACATTAATAAAACTCATATATATATATATATATATATATATACACACACGTCCACACTTTTTGCGCGAAAGTTGGCGCAAGCGGCGTCTGATACATATCCACACGCAAAGCGTGAGAATTTGCACAAATGGCGCCATTCTTGGCACTCTTGGTGCCATTCTTGGCGCTACTGGCGCCATTGTTGGCGCTAATGCCGTCCAATGTTTTTAAAACGTAGAGTCTACGTAGAAATGGTAAGGGTGAATAGAAACATAAAATCAAAAAACGTAAACGAAACGTAAGAGTTTAATATGTATCAAAAAAAAAGTATCCAACATATATAAAACCAAAACATACCAATACATAAGTCATAATAAATTTAGATTAATTTTAGGATATAGATTTTTTTTTTTTTTGCGTTGATTAGTCTCTTTATATATTTCATATTTTTTTACATCATCATATTATCTTGTAGGATATTTAGCACACCTTGACTTTATATATAAGTCGATGAATTTTTATTTTTTTTGAAACAGTTTTTATTTTATATATAACAAATTTCATCTAAATTTTAAATATATCCTCCGGTGTATTATAATTTTACCACAAGATGCAGTGCATACGATAATGGCAATCTATTTGAGCCTATACTTGTATTATTGTGAAAAAAAAATTGTTTGTTTTTTAAAAAATATTGGCAATAATGTGTTGAAAGATGACTTTGTGGATAGATAGTGCGTTTCAGACTGCTAGGTGGCTGGACAGGTGTATGATGGGAATTTAGCCATGCCATTTTATATAAAAAGTGTTGTCATCTTCATTTGGCTTTAAGCTTCTTATCCATAAAGGAATTCTTGTGCACCTCCACTGCAGTTTTCTCGGTCAACTACTTCCTTTAATCTCGTTCATGTCTTCCTTCACCGCAGAGCCATTGATCCCATGATATATGATGTATCCTTGAGTTTCGGAAGAGAAAGAGATCCTTCATCATTCCCTTCAGGTGCGATTTCATTCACTTCAAGTCTCTATACCTCTTCAAAATGCTGGAATTGCTGCTTTCATGGATGATGGTCAGCTTCAAATGGGAGATCAAGATAAGAGGGACGAACCAACTAACGGATGCTTGCATGCGAGCAATTGCATGCACAACGCACCAACAAACAGAGTTTTTTTTTGTCAACACTGAGTTAACTCGGTACACTCGCTGAGTCAACCGAGTTAACTCGGCGTTTCAACCGTTTCAACCATAGTTCACGTTTAGACAAACCAAATGTAAAAACATGTTTTTAGACAAGAAAATGTAAACGACGTTTTAACAACCATGATGGCGTCACAATATATATATAAAGTGATAGAAATCAAAGCTACAGTAAAGTACAAAACAGTATTTGATAAATTAATATTAATTAATTGACCGTCAAACCTGGGAAAGAAATTCAGGTGCTTTCGTTTTACCTTAATGTATCATTATCTAGATGAATAACATGTAAAAGGATTGTGTATTTTATTTATCAAAAAAAAAAAAATGTGAATTTACTTACACGGACTGTAATAATAATAGTAAAAAAAAAAAGAACAATAATACTAACCACTGATGATACCAAGTGAAAAGCTCATTATAATATAATACTCATTTACAATCTAAAAAGAAAATTGTTTTATCTTAATGTATCATTATAATATAATACACATTTACAATCTAAAAAGAAAATTGTTTTATCTTAATGTATCATTATCTAGATAAAAAAAAAAAAAGATTGTGAATTTACTATAAGACGGACTGTAATAAGAATAGGAAAAAAAAATAAGAACAATAATACTAACCACGCAGCCACTGATGATACCAAGTGAAAAGCTCATTATAATATAATACTCATTTACAATCTAAAAAGAAAATTGAAATTGTTCATAATGCATCACACTTGGGTTATGATCGGCTTCCTCTGCTGTTTTTACAGGTATCATAACATCAAATACAGCCCGCAATCAGCAATAAAACGCAAAAAAAGCAAATTCTTCCCCAGGTCAAGAAACAATTGACTGCTAAACAAAAACGTAGAAATAGTTATAAAATCATTTCTTGGCTAGCAGCTTCTTTGGAAGTTTATCCAGAGGAGTCGATTTTAAAAGAAAAAGCCTGGCAGCACGCTCCTGCAAACTACCTCCACATTTTAACCCACGTGACTGCAGTTCGGATTTCAACTTTTCCAAGCCAAGAACCTGATAATGTCAAAGAAATGGGAAATACATAAAAATCCAGAGGCTAATTAAATGGTTACTTGATTGGTGGATTCAGTTTATATGAAGTTAATTGTATTTTCACGTATGTCCAAGTTTTACACATAACATTAAATTCAGTAAGTTTGAAAAAAAGTTACTTCCAAACACCAAAATATCAGTAGGACTTCTGAAAGACATAGGGGTCGCTTAAAAGTTACTCTGCTTATATCTCTATTTTGAAAGATTAGATTCATCAAATCAAATTCAATACATAAATATAGCAGCATATAAACATAGCAAAGGGCAGTGCAGGACAGAAGTATTGGATATGTTCTGAAAATATACCTCAAGTTCTGCAGCTGAATTAAAAACAACAAAATTCAGAGGCTCCTCAAATGCTGGAACACTAGTGCTTGGCGAGCTTTCTTCATGGACTGCTACTTTTTGCTCCATAGATCCATCAATTTCATTATCATTAGATTGGCTTGCACCAGCCACAGTTTCAGAGCTCATAACATTTGAGGCTTGACTAACACTGCCATCAAACTTGTCATATACAGCTCCGTTGCAATCCATGAATCCAGAAACTAGAGACTCAGAACAAGGCATAGCAGCAGCCTCAATCATCTCACAATTTATCACAGGTTCAGCAGCAACACTCAATCCAGGATTGTTTATAATACTTGGATATTGAGATTTCGCATTTTCCTCCTCCACATCGGAATCATCACTATCACTTCCATTCAATTTTCTCTTCCCCATCCTAGAAAATCAAACCAGCATAAAATATCAATACATAAAATCCTTTTAGTAGTGCATGTGTGGGAGAATGAAGTATAAACAATCCTCAACAATCCATAAAATAATTTCATGTTCAACAAACAAGTAAATTTAGGTTATCACTTACCATAACTTAATCTTCTTGGCATCTTTGGTAGGGGCAACTTCCGAGCGTTTCCGCTTAGAATTGAGAGCCTCATTTGACGGAGGAGGCATTTTCCTCCTCCACATCGTTCTTTTAAGGGTGAATTCAAATGATTACAATAATCACTATCACTTCCATTCAATTTTCTCTTCCCCATCCTAGAAAATCAAACCAGCATAAAATATCAATACATAAAATCCTTTTAGTAGTGCATGTGTGGGAGAATGAAGTATAAACAATCCTCAACAATCCATAAAATAATTTCATGTTCAACAAACAAGTAAATTTAGGTTATCACTTACCATATCTTAATCTTCTTGGCATCTTTGGTAGGGGCAACTTCTGAGCGTTTCCGCTTAGAATTGAGAGCCTCCTTGACGGAGGAGGCAACCTCTGCAACGCAGCGTTCAGAGTCCTCCCTATATTTAGCAACGTATTTGTGGCTCTCAACATCGTTCAAAACCTTCTTACCCTTCTTTATAATTTGCTTCTTCAGAAATTCCTCTGCTACTTTCTCCAACTTCCTCTCATCTTCCCCAGCCTTCCACTCCTCCAACCTCTTCTCAGCGTTCACGTGTCTCAGCCTTCGCCCACTCATATCCCTGCAAGCATCGAAATTGTTCGTCTTCTTCTGCCCAGCCTTCGTCGCCGCCCCACGCAGAAGCGATCCGAACCCTCCCTTCCCTCCTTTCAGCCGCAGCAGTAGCCGCACCGACGGGAACATGTTCCCGCCTTCCGGCGAGCACCATAACGCCGATTTCTCGTCGTTCAGGTTCCGACACCCCGTCACCAGAAGCTGTTGTTGCGTCGGTATTCCGGTGACTTCGAATAGGCGATCCTTTATGGAATTCGCGTATGCGATCGGAGATGGGAATACTAGGGTTAGGGTTTTCCCATCCAAGTGCTTCACGAACAGGTTGTACATCTTCTTGTTGTCGTTGTTGTACTCCATTGTAGAATCGGGGATTCGGAGAACAAAGGCTACAATATAAGAGAATTTGGGGAAATTTCGGAAATTAGGGTTTTGAAGAAATTGAGGTTCGAGAGAGATGTATATATAGAGTGAGAGATGTATTATAGAATGTAACGTAATCAAATGAAATCAAATCCAAATTAAGTTTGACAGACTGTATTTCACGCACATCTTATCTTAACACTCGGAGAATACGTAAGCAGAGTGTGTATAATTGAATAAATATATTTTAAGTGAATTAAGTATTTATATCGTTAAGTGAATTACAAAATACTTATAATTATTTATTTAATATTTTATAATATTTTATATTAATATACTTTTAAGATTATTGTAGGTTTTATTTTTATTTTCAAAATAAAGTTGTCTTTTTAATTAAAAACATATGAAAAAGGTATTTTATTTTTGTATTTATTTTTTCAGTTTATTATGTTTATTTATTTTATTTAATTATATAATAAATCATATCAGTGTTATTTTCTCATTTTGTTTTTTTTTTTTTTTGATAAACACATTTTGTTTCTTTTTAGTCATTATCTAATTACTTTAAACAAATGATATTTTTAATAAATATGACAAAAATATTCCATTAAATATACATATACAAGGATATATGAGCAAAAAAAAAAAGACAAATATTTCCTCTATGGTATAAGAACAAGTGTAAGTTAATCCAACAAACATTATATATATATATATATATATATATATATATATATATATATATATATGGTATAGAGACTAGTGTCAAATTTCAAATTTGACACCTCATATATATGAGAGTCGTCAGAAAAAATATCAACGGTGTCACATGTTTACAAATCAGAGCCGTTATATATTTATATATATATATATATATATATATATATTTGAAATTTGACAATCATCTGAGAGCCGTTAGATAAAAAAAGATGTGTCACATGCTTACAAATCAGAGCCATTGATCTTTTTTAATCTAACGACTCTAATGAGGTGTCAAATTTTAAATTTAATCCTGGTGTCAAACGTATATATATATATATATATATATATATATATATATATATATATATATATAGGAAAAACATCTATCCTTTTAAAGGATATAAGCTTATATTCTTTTAGATCCTAACCATTGATTTCCGTCCATCAAATGTTATAATCTATTGGATCAAATTTAATGGGCCAAATTATTAATTAATTAATAATTTTGACCCAATAAATTATAACCGTTGATGGACAGAAATCAACGGTTATGATCTAAAATCATATAATAAGCTTATATCCTTTAAAATGACATATGTTATTTCCTATATATATATATATATATGGGTTTATCATCTATCATTTAACATGACCACAAATTTTTTTCTACACTCACAACATTTTGTGGGGCCCGCAGCAAAAAAAAAAACTTTCAGCACGCAAAACGAATCTCTATAACATAACACAATCACTTTTCCTACAACATAACTATTATAAAACCATATATATATATATATATATATATATATATATATATATATATATATATATATATATATATATGTGGAAGCCATTGAACTTTGTGCTTTCTATTTTTTTTTTGAAATTTGTGGGTCCTGTTTATATGTCTGGGCATAAAAAATCAACATTGTGCTATATATATATATATATATATATATATATATATATATATATATATATGGCAATAGAACTCTTATGTTGCCTGATGTGCATTCTTTTTCTGGGCAGAAAAAATTACATTTAGGTCCCACATAAGTTTATTTAGGTCCCTATATATAAAATTAAGGAAAACAAAAAAAAAACGTGAGGAGCTACTTTCGAAGGGAGAGCCGGAGAAAAAAGTTATATATATATGGCAATGAATTAATGAAGGGTTTTATCAGTAAAATATATATAGGATATAAAAATAAATAAAATTACAATAACACCCTTCCATATATATATATATATATATATATATATATATATATATATATATATATAGGGAAAGCATTTTCTTATGTTGTATGAGAAATAATTTTTTTATTTTACATAAGAAAATTTTCTCATGCTACACTTAAAATACATGAGAGGGTCTCATCTTGCTTTTTTTTGTCTTCTCTCCTTTTTGTGGACCACACTCATATATTATGTGTGTAATATGAGAAAATTAAGTCCCTATATATATATATATATATATATATCTCAAAGATTTTTCCAAAATATAAAAAAGTGCCGTCAATATAAATAAGATCTTTTCCAAAATATAAAAAAGTGAGATGTACTTGATTTTTAAAAAATTTACAGCAACAACAGAGCTATATTGCTTATATATATATATATATATATATATATATATATATATATATATATATTGAGGTGTACAGCAGTAAAATGTATAGATATAAAAATTTTATATATATATATATATATATATATATATATAAATATAATTTTATATATATAATTTACCAGTAATAACTATAATTTTCGATATATATATATATATATATATATATATATATATATATATATATATATATATATATATATATATATATATACTTTTGCCTATTACTCTCTCAAAAAATGCAGAATATCTGGATATTTGTCTAGGACATATCCGGATATTTCGCGATAGAAATGCAAAAATGTATTTAGAAGAAATCCAACAAGGGTCCATTTTTATCAAACACAGAGGTCCAAATGCGTGTTTTTATGTGTGTTCATGCTAGTACACGATTGGGTTATCGCTTTTACTCATTAAACATATTCAAAACTCAATCTTTTTCATTAAAACTCAAGAAACAAAGGTAGGTTGTTCACCAAAAAAAAAAAGGTAGGAACATATACCCAAGCTTCCAAACAGCAAAAAGAAAGAGCTTTGAAGGTCTTGCTGCAGTCTCAAGCTTTTATCCAAGAGGGTGCACGAATTTAGGCTTCGAAGCTTTGTTCTTTCTCTTAAAAGATGACATCTTGGTGCTCCAAGTGGAGTGGAAATGGCTCTAGCTACTCCAACCAATGAGGACAACACATAAACCTCATAAAAAATGGCTAAAATCCTCCAAGAAGAGGTCTTTTTCCCTCATAAGACTTGCTCTCAAGTGTTTAAGGTGATTCAAAGGGAGGAAATGTGAGACCTTTGGTAGTTTTCCATGGAAGAAGACTTAGCTTTCTTGGAGAGGAAGAAGAGAAAATGGCCTAGTGTGTAAATGTTCTACGTAGAAGAATTGAAAGAAATGAAGAGTTAAGTGTGTCTTGGTCATTTAAAACACTAACCACTTAATTATCCAGTATTAGTTCAAACACTTATATTAATTATTTAACCTTCAAACTATATATTACTGACGTAGTATATTTTTTAGGAATATTTTTTATTTTATTTTTTATTTCCTTTTTTCGATTCACTTCACTGATATGATACACATTTATAATACGAAATATATAGTGTTAGCACTTTTCTCATGAAAAGTAACTTAATATTAATTATTATAATTCTTTTATAATTATCCTATGTAAATTATGGAATTATTTCTCCAAATTATAATTAATTAATATTCTTAATTTAGCGATGTGAGTTTTTACATAGTCAAAATATTGTCTGAGTTAGACTAGTTGACGAGTTTGTTAGAAATAAAGTGTAAATAGTGTTGAAGTTCTACAACAATTGAAAATATTTCAAGTGAGTACAACTTGAGTTTTATGTTTTGGGTTGAGGTGTGTTGTCCATCCAATTATTTGATTTCTCATTTGCCAATTGCTGAAAGTATCTATTTCAAATAGTTTTGGGTTCCCTCATACGAGTATTGTCCTAGAACGACGAGTATTTCGTGATTCAGAAGATGTGGAGGATGAATGAAGATTTGAGCTGCGGTTCAGTAATACAATATTGCACGTTTAATAAACCCCATTCGGTAAGTTATTTCTGATGAATCTTGTCTTTGGTTTTACGCTGAGCTAGTTGGTTTCATTGTACTTTAGTTTCCCTGTGACCCCAAAAAAACCTAAAGAAGAAAAGAATGTGAGATGTTAAATTAGAAAATGAATATTCTATTACTGAAAAAATTTATGAATCAATCTGATCTGTTGTAGTGGACGCCAAATTGCTTTACTATAACAGGGACTATAATAATAATAATAGAAAAAAATAAGAATAATACTAACCCCGTAGCCATTGATGATATCGAGTGAAAAGCTCATATTTTGATATTAAACAGAAAATTGTAATTGTTCATAATGCATCAGAGTTGGGATATGATCGGATCCTTTGTTGTTTGTAATGGTATTGTTACATCAAATACAGCCCACAACCAGCAATAAAATGCAGAAAAAGCAAACATTAACATGTTCCCTAGACCCCAGGCCAAGATATAACAATTGACTGCTAAACACTTGTCTTTGGTTTTATACTGAAGCTAGTTGGTTTCCTTGTACTATATAGTTCCCCAGTTGTTGAATCAGACTATGAATATTGTACTACTGAAAATATTTATGAATCAATCCAATATGTTGCGGTGCACGCCAAACTGCTTTTGCAAGGATTATGTGTTTGGGTGATCAGGAGAGCCGGATTGTTTTTATTGCTAAGACCTGTTGGTGTAGAAATAACGTGCGGTTTGTTGTGTTGTGCTTGTATATCTTATTATGTGTGTGTGCTTGTAAGCAATCATGCATATTGGATTGTGTCTTATAGCATATCTAAAGTATGAAGTTTTGATTAGTGTGAGAAATAACCTTCTTTTAATCTATTAATGTTGCAAAAGGTACGACTTTTGTTCGATCCAGATGAACGGGATGAACTCGAGGTTCCCTGCCTCTGTAAAGCCCCCAATTGTAGAGAATTTATGAACTAGGTTTCACATTTTGTGCTCCTGGAGCAATTGAAGATGTCAAAACTTTAAATTTTTATTTTTATTTTTAAAAACAAATTCTTTTTTCAATTAATTTGTATATCTTTTTGTTATATAGTAAAAGGGAGATGTATTTCTTCTATAGAAAATACATCTCCTAGCACACAGACCCACCAAAAAATATACTTTATTATTATATGTTTTTTCCTTAGTAACCCCACCATCATTTATTGTCAAATGAATCACAAGCGCATTTCCCATAATAAAAAAAAATCTGCCAGCCATAAGCTGATAGCATTTGTTGTAATATGTCACATGTTCCGGTATATTCTTCAATTTTACGACGCTTGATTCAATTTTCTTTTTAAGAATTTTAATTGCAGGGCCATGCCCAAGAAAACTGCACGATCCTATTACTACTAAGTGGTTTCACTATGTGATAGAAATCAAAGGTACAGTAAAGTACAAAACAGGATTTGATGAATTAATATTAATTAATCGACAGTCAAACATGAGAAAGAAATTCCGCTGCTTTCGTTTTATCTTAATGTATCATTATCTAGATGACTAACATGTAAAATGATTGTTTATTTTATTTATGAAAAAAAAAAGATTGTGAATGTACTATAACACGGACGGTAAAAATAACAGGAAAAAAATAAATAAGAACAGTAGTACTAACCACGCAGCCATTGATGATACCAAGTAAAAGCTCATTAGAATATAATACTCATTTACAATCTAAAAAGAAAATTGGAATTGTTCATAATGCATCAGACTTGGGTTATGATCGGCTTCCTTTGCTGTTGTTAATGGTATTATTACATCAAAAACAGCCCGCAATCAGCAATAAAACGCAAACACTAGTCTCCTCCCCAGGTCAAGATACAATTGACAGCTAAACAAAAACGTAGAAATAGTTATAAAATCATTTCTTGGCTAGCAGCTTCTTTGGAAGTTTATCCAGAGGAGTCGATTTTAAAAGAAAAGGCCTGGCAGCATGCTCCTGCAAAGTACCTCCACATTTTAACCCACGTGACTGCAGTTCGGATTTCAACTTTTCCCAGCCAAGAACCTGATAATGTCAAAGAAATGGGAAATACATAAAGATCCAGAGGCTAATTAAATGGTTACTTGATTGGTGGATTCAGTTTATATGAAGTTAATTGTATTTGCACGTATGTCTAAGACTATAAGTTTTCCACATAGCATTAAATTCAATAAGTTTGAAAAAAAATTACTTCCAAACACCAAAATATCAGTAGGACTTCTGAAAGATATAGGTCGCTTAAAAGTTACTGTTTATATCTATTTTGAAAGATTAGATTCATCAAAACAAATTCAATACATAAATAAAGCAGCATATAAACATAGCAAAGGGCAGTGCACGACAGAAGTATTGGATATGTTCTGAAAATATACCTCAAGTTCTACAGCTGAATTAGAAACATCAAAATTCAGAGGCTCCTCAAATGCTGGAAGACTAGTGCTTGGCGAGCTTTCTTCATGGACTGCTACTTTTTGCTCCATAGATCCATCAATCTCCATATAATTAGATTGGCTTGCACCAGCCACAGTTTCAGAGCTCATAACATTTGAGGCTTGACTAACACTGCCATCAAACTTGTCATATACAGCTCCGTTGCAATCCATGAATCCAGAAACTAAGAGACTCAGAACAAGACATAGCAGCAGCCCCAATCATCTCACAGGTTCAGCAGCAACACTCAGTATGGCCTGAATAGTTTCATTACCCAGAGGTTAGAGGAGTGGAAGGCTGGGGAAGAGGAGAGGAAGTTGGAGAAAGTGACAGAGGAGTTTCTGAAGAAGCAAATGAAAAAGAAGGGTAAGAAGGGTGTGAATGATGTTGAGAGCCACAAGTACGCTGGTTACTGAGGTTGCCTTGTCCGTCAAGAAGGCTCTCAATTGTAAGCGGAAACTCTCAGAAGCTGCCCCTCCCCAAGATGCCAAGAGGATTAAGATATGGTAAGTGATAACCTAAGTTTACTTGTTTGTTGAAAATTGTTTGTTGAACATGAAATGATTTTATGGATTGTTGAGGATTGTTTATACTTCATTCTCACACAAATGAATCATCACTATAAACAATTGCCTCTTCCAAATCATCACTATCACTTCCATTCAATTTTCTTTTCCCCATCCTAGGAAATCAAACCAGCAAAATCATTTCATGTTCAACAAAGAACTAAACTTAGGTTATCAATTACCATATCTTAATCCTCTTGGCATCTTGGGGAGGGGCAGCTTCTGAGAGTTTCGGCTTACAATTGAGAGCCTTCTTCATGGACAAGGCAACCTCATCAACCAGCGTACTTGTGGGTCTCAACATCATTCACACCCTTCTTACCCTTCTTTTTCATTTTCTTCTTCAGAAACTCCTCTGTCACTTCTCCAACTTCCTCTCCTCTTCCTCAGCCTTCCACTCCTCGAACCTCTTCTCAGCGTTCACGTGTCTCAGCCTTCGTCGCCGCCCCACGCAGAAGGGATCCGAACCCTCCCTTCCCTCCTTTCAGCCGCAGCAGTAGCCGCACCGACGGGAACATGTTCCTGCCTTCCTGTGCCGACACCATAACGCCGATTTCTCAGCAGAGCACCATATCGCCTATTTCTCGTCGCCGACACCCTGTCACCAGACGCTGGTGTTGCGTCGGGATTTCCGTGAGTTCGAATAGGCGATCCTTTATGGAATTCGCGTATGCGATCGGAGATGGGAATAATAGGGTTAGGGTTTTCCCCTCCAAGTGCTTCACGAACATGTTGTACATCTTCTTCTTGTTGTTGCACTCCATAGTAGAATCGGGGATTCGGAGAACAAAGGCTACGGTATACGAGGATTTGGGGCAACTTTCGGAAGTTAGGGTTTGAGAGAAATTGAGGTTCGAAAGAGATATATATAGAGATGTATTATAGAATGGATCATAATCAAATCAAATCAAATCCAAATCCAAATTACGTTTGTGAGACTTAATTTCACGCGGATCCAAATCCAAGTTACGTTTCTGAGACTTAATTTCACGCGGATCTTAACACCTGGAGAATACGTAAGCAGAGTGCGTATAATTCAATAAATATATTTTAACCATAAATTATACTCAATTTCATTTTATTTAATTAAGTATTAAATTAATATCGTTAAGTGAATTAAAAAATACTTATAATTATTTTTTTAATATTTTATATTAATATATTTTTAAGATTATTGTAGGTTTTATTTTTATTTTCAAAATAAAGTTGTCTTTTTAATTAAAACATATGAAAAAGGTCATACTGATTAATACATAGGAAAAGATATACTTACCACCAAAAATATTTATCACCTTTGCAATCAACCTAATCATTGTTGATTTTCGTCAATCTAGAGGTTGTAATTTATTGAAGATTATTGGGTAGTATTTATTAATTAATTATTATTTTTTAATAAAATTAATAAATTATGACCGTTAGATTGACGAAAATCAACGGTGATTAGATTGATTGTAAGGCGGTAAATATTTTTTGTGATAAATATGTCATATCGGTTTTTTGACCCTTTTGCCCTTCATTAATTAATTATAACCCTTTTGCGATTTGTATTTAATAGGAACGGATTGCGTCTTATTAAATACAAAACGCAATCAACTTATATTAAATACAAAACGCAATCAGCTACTATTAAATACAAATCGCAATCAACTCCTATTACATTAAATTCAAAATTCAAATAACCCCGAATACACGGAAAACCGATTGAAGATTCTGCTAAGTATTTTTATGATGAATATGCAAGACGAGAATGGTTCGTTGTTCGCCTTGATCGCTGTCATCGTTCCGAGGTTGATAATAGGATCACTTCACGTCGTTTTTTATGTGATAAGTAAGGTTTTCATGTCGGATGTAGAAATGGAGCCAGGCCTGTTCATGTAAATCAAATCAGTTTCCAAGAATCATTTTTCTTTTGTTGGTTTCTTTATTTGTTTGGTTGTCTATGCTTGTTGATTTGCTTCATGTCATGGAATTTGGAATTTGCTTTTGTTTATAGAGAAAATTTGACATTTGTCACCTGTTGGGAGATTTAATCGATTAACTTGAAGATTTAATCGATTAAATCTTCAAGTCAACCATTTTTGCCAGTTTTGACCATTTAATCGATTAAATCTTCAAGTTAATCGATTAAAGAGGGGTAGATTGGTAGATAGTTTTGAATAAGGGGAAATGGTTATTTATTAATTAATGAAGTCCCTATATACATTTTATTTTTGTATTTATTTTTTCAGTTTATTATGTTTATTTATTTATTTAATAAATCATATCAGTATTATTTTCTCATTTTTTTTTTTTTTTGAGTCATTCTATTCCCTTCCATTGTTTCTGAAAATAAACAATTCTTTTCTAGTTCTGTGTCTGAGAACAATTTCTAAGAAAATGAAATAATTAAATAAATATTCCAAATCTCTAAGGAAGAAGATTTAATTTATTATTAATAAGGAAAACAAAATAAAGATTTGAATTGTGATTTAAACTCAAAAATTAATTTGGAAAATATGTATTAATAAAGAAAATAATTAAATAAATATTCTAAATCTCTAAGAAATAAGGATTTAATTTTTGAAAAACATTCATAAGCTATCAGCTTCTGGGTTATTATTCGTGGTCTGGCTTATGAATGTTTTTAATTTAAATCACAAACCAATTTATTTTTTTTTATAAATTTTTTTTTTATTTTTTTTAATTTAAATCACAAATCAAATCTTTATTAATTTTTTTTATTAAATCACAAACACAAAACTCAGAGGCTTCTAGTTTTAACTGCTTTTATAATACCATTCTTGAAAATTTAAATTGTGTTTGTGAAAAATAAAATATGTCAAATGAGATGTCACTGCGTAGATATCAGAAAGTTATGTGAAATCAAAAAAAGAATTACCTGATTTGGATACCCAAGTCAAAAGTTATGACTTTCAGAAATTTTACGATTAAATTGTTAATTTTCTTTGGATAAAAAATGTGACACTAAGAGACGCCTAAATTAGGCGTGACGACTCTTTAGTGACGCCTAAATTAGGCATGATTGATGATGCCCAAAATGAGCGTAATATTGTGCAATAAATGTGTAATTATTTTCAAAACAACTATAAATTCATAATTTTTTATTTAAAAAATAATAAATTAAATTTTTTGCCGCTCGAAATTTGACGTGTTACTTTCAAATGATTGTTGAAAACTTCCCGTTCTGCAAAAAACCGTTTGTACGTAGTGAGTGGGGTATGGTCGACTGATGTGTCAATTCTTGAATAAACTATTCTGGATTAATTCTCTCCACACTCAATTGGTGGAAAAATTTAACATGCTTCAGTCCCACCATTTATTCAGTAGTCCCTTTTTTATAAATGAAAATTTTTCTTCCATTTCTACCCTTTACTTTTTTATTTTTCTCCTTCCATCCCTCTCTTTTTTTTTCTATTTTTGGGAGCGACCACCATGGTCCCGCCCCACAAAAAATGTTCTCTAATGGTGATGTTAATCGACTTCTTAATTAATATTTAATTATCTGTATAAACTATAAAGTACAGGATAGTAATAATGTGGGTAGGGGTGATAATAAGGTCAGGGGCTATTAGGGGTCTTAGGCCTGGTCCGTTTCGGCCCGGCTCGACCCGTCTTTTTTAATTATTAGACCCAGACCTATATTCGTGCAAAAGCCTTTTTATTTAAAAGGCCTCAGGCTTCCATAGCCAAGCCCGGCCTTGAAGCCTTGGAGGCTGACCCGTATACAATAAATTTATTTATTTTTTTATATTTTCATATTAATCATTTGAGACAGCGAGTGCCACTTTTCATAATTACTAACAATATTTCATAATTACTAACAACGATTGGTAAAGAGATAAGAGATATGAAGATGAAGATATAAGATTTAGAAAAAGAAAGATTAAAAATGACAAAAAGAAATGATGAAGGTAATTCTGTTGCTGATGTTTTGGTAACCGAAGGGAGACTATTAGACACCTGTGATCTACAGCTTTTTCTTGAAGTCCCTATGGATTGTAGATAGCTATTTGCTAGAGATTTGATAGCACTACTTGCCCCAGACTCTGTTTTGTTTCTAGTTCTGTCGTTTTCCCCTTTGTTCAAAAAAATAAATTAAGGAAAAACAACGTAAAGTAAAGTAAATGTGTCGTTGTTATTTTGACTTTTTAATATTAATATGTTTTTTTATTATAAAAGAAACAACTATTATTTTCTTACAAAAAATACATATGAGTGCATGATTAATGGGTTAAATATTGCTACAAATTGAAAGGTAAAGTTTTTATTTTTATAAATAAACAGGCCACAGGCTTAAGACATGCTTTTATTTTTTATAAATGAACCAGGCCACAGGCTAATATTATATTCATAACAAGTAACAGACTAACGCTAGTCTGACACGTTTAAATACAGGCTTGGCCTGTTAAGATCAAAGCTCGGCTCGGCTCGACCCGTTAACACCCCTAAATGTAGGCATCAATAAATAAGAATATAATATCCTAATACCGCTTAATTCTTGTGTTGTGAATACACGGAGTCGGTGCTTTAAAATTTGACCCGACTGTTAATTCGGTTAAACAATCAATTTAATTGAATTTATATAATAAATATAAAAAAAATTATTACTATCAATTAGTGTTATTGTATTCTTTTGAGATACTATATTATGTATTTATTTTGAGGTCAGGATGTATGACCGTTTCATCGGATATAGCCTACATATATTTTGAGAGATTGTTCTGTCATTACTTATGTATATTCAAGTTCAGTACGTACATATTTAGTTAGATGTATGTGTACGTTTTATGTAAGTGATTAGATATGTAGTGGCATAGAGTCAATTATGAATGTGTCTGTGGATGGTCTTAGGTTTGAAGGATAATTTATATTTATATATGTATACCGGATTGTTCTGTATATCAGGAATTGATTAACAAGAGAGACTCAGTCCCGGGGTTTGTCCAATTTACAGCTGTTATGCTGTCTGTTTTACTCCGCGAGAGATGACGGTATAATAAAATTAATTCAGAAAAGATTATACTATACAAAACATCGCGAAAAGGAAAAAGGAAAAAGTTAACTCATAGAATTATGCAGTTTAAAAGTAAAATTTGAATTAAATCTTCCGCTTGTGCATGTTTAACTATGTTTCACTTTAGTACCATATATATGTATGTTAATAAACCGACTCAAAACGGGGATGTTACATTAAGCATGTGAAGAATGTAGAAGTCCAAGTAAAAACAGCTAAAACTTCAAATATGCCATAATAAAAAAGGGTTTGTTTTTTTTATGGTGATTGTAGATAACTTATCTATATTGAGCCTAAAATGACGTCGTTTTGAGGCGGAAATTAAGGTATTTTTGTAATTATAATTTATTTCAGGATTAAAATAGTCTTTTTCATTATAATTTTTTATTTTTTCAACCCAAAATAATGTCATTTTAGGAGTGAATAAGATAATTTATCTACCGTCACTGTAGAAACATTCAAGCAAATAAAAAATTATGATTATCAGTAAAAATATCGTGTAAGTAATAACAAATTAAAAATTATGAGGAAAATTGAGTGGGACATAAAAAATACAATGTTATTCCGAGGCTTTCCCCAATAAAATCCTTGGAGGAAAAATGGGAAAACGTTGTAAGCGGCAAAGATATAAATCATTAATTAGTGCATCCATATCCATTCCATAACCATAGTCATGCGACTATATCCACATACATCAACCCGCAAGGGAAAGAAAAAAAAAAAAAAATTCATCGAGAAGATGATTAAAGAATGATGCTAACTTGAGCAAATTCAATAAGAATTAAAATAGAATGAGTATGAAAAGAAGGAAACTCGGCACATTTAGACCAATACCGTATATAGAGCTTTAGACCAATACCTTATATAGAGCTAGATAACTTTATGCTGCATATTGCAAAAGTAGATGAGAAAAGTGAAAGAGAATAGTTAGAAAGTTCTTTCTAAAGCAAGAAATTGAGGGTATGATTGATTGTATTTGGTTTTTTTTTCTTAAGACTGTTTTGTAGAATAATTATGAAAACAGTTGTTTTTTGTGTTTTTTTATTTTGAAAGTTAAAAACCAAAATAGGAAACAAAAACAACTCAGACATGTTCTCTAAATTTGATTCTAAAAACAAAAAAATAGTTACAGTTTTTAAATTTTTTTTTTGTACAAAACAAATTTATCAAACGAGTTTTTTTTTTTTTTTTTCTGAAAACTAGAAAACTGTTTTTAAATACAGGAATCAAACAGAGCCTGAATCTCTGACCATCAAGTAGCGACAAAGAAGATAGAACCTTGTTTTATATGCATTCCTACAAGAAGAGCTACGTTAATATCTACAAAGGAATAGAAATGTCAATAGCACAATGGTCACATGTAAGACATAGGTAAAGACAATGCTTCCCAAATAAGTCAAAGGCAATGCCAACAACTAAAAGACGAGGGTGGGATCATCCAGTATATGATTCTAACTCTGTGATCCTGCATGCAGCAATAAGGAAACAACTTCGATACTTGTAACCAAACGAGGAAAGGGCCGACCCAGTTCAAATACCCACTTCGTGAGTGTCTGGGGAAGAGAATACTCTAAGCAGTCTTTCCCCTGCTTTTTGCAAAGAGACTGATTCGAACCCGCGACCTGACACACCACGGCAAGCAAGCTTACCGCTGAGCCAAGCCGGCCCTTCTTGTAACCAAATGAGGAAAGAGATAATAAAAAAGAAAATGAGAGAATTGCCTTAAAATGGACAATAACATGTCCGTAGTGTGAGCCAATCAAGCAGGTAACAATACTATAAAACACAGAGATTCTGCTGTGAGTGACTCATTAGATAGCATGGCTCGTGGTTAATCATGCCTTTGGAATGACATTGATCACAAAACCAACCTAGGAAGGCACCTTAGTTGCCAATACTATAGGGCTCTCATTAGTTGGAAGTCATGAAGATTGCATGCATGCAAAGCAAGTAGACCGAGCCAACCAAACTATTGCACAAAACCTCTATATATTAATTATATTTGGTCCTCAATCAATAGCAGTCAAGTAACTAATCATAGTTCTTAAGCGGGTTGGTTACTTCAATATTAACAATGAAAATGCCAAGAGCTGCAACCATTCATCGCCTAGCTTGGCTTCTATCCATTGTTATTCTCCTTTTAAGCTCTGAAGCTACTGATGTTTCAATCTCATGCCCCACAGTTTTTGGGGAGCTCGCACCTTGCACTACTTTTCTGCAGCAAAACAGCTCTAAGATGCCTTCTCAGGCTTGTTGCAGTGGCGTCAAGAAACTGAGTGGCGAGGCTACAACTAAAAAAGATCTAACAGCTGTATGCCAGTGCCTCAAGCAAGGATTGGCCACCATTGGAAAGTATGATCCTAAACGTATACCTCAACTTACCAAAGATTGTGGCATTTCTATTACATTTCCTCCTATTGACCAGAACACTGATTGCACCAAGAGTAAGACTACTATTCTTAGTTCTCTTTAAATTCAATTTGAATTCTAACTGCAACTTAGAAATTGGATAATGATGAATATTATTTCTTTTTTCTCATCATGCAGTAACCTCTATGATTTAGGACTGTTAATCCTGCTTGGAATGTTCACTTGTCGGGTGCTGCAAGCCTGCAACTAGAAGCGTGACAAGGAATTAGAAAAATAAATTGCCAACTAGGGTTGTACTAGTCAGCCATGAATAAATAAAATATCTTATATATATGAAAAGTATATTTCTCTTTCATTTTCTTCTCCAAATTTCAATTCCTTCTTTCTTTTAAGTTTCTTCTCTCTTTTTTTCTTTGTTTTGGTAACATGCCATAAAGTAGATATAAATAAAAACTAACCAACAGGAATCTGCTAATTAAAGTGGATATGATTAAACACAAATACCGATAATTGTCTAATTAATAAGGATAAAAATTTGTGCTATAAATAAGAGTACTCTACAGGAAATTCATTCTTCAGCTGCTCCCTCTTCAGCATGAATATACTTGTCTTATAGAACCAGCATAGTGTACACGTTCAAAATTAGTAAATTTTCATAGTGAACTCTTGCCAGTACATATCCACAAATGGTTATTGAAGGAATTCTTAAGCAACACTCTCAAGTTACATGTGCACACACAACTGTCATGGAGTATGGGTATGTTAACCATGCTCCTATTTGCGAGTTTAGTTTCTATCTAAAATTAAACTTGCATTAAATTGCTTAAAACGACCACACCACTAGTGTTTCTGAGCAGTGAAGTCTGGCTCAGCTGGCTTTGGTGGTAACAGAGGTAGGAGTCTCGGTGACATTCTGTTGCGTGTGCTATTTTCTCTCAAGGTTCGTAATGCATTGGCAGCAAACCTTGATGCATATATGGTTGCACCAAGGCTTAGAGAGGATCCATCCTCATTTGCAAAAGCACCTTGTAGCTTGTCTTCTGCTTCACGTAATGACCTCTCAATCTTCTTTTTCCAGTATCGACGCCAAGCTGCTTGTATGAAACATGCAGCCCATGTCTTCCATTGGGAGGAATAGAACCTGAATAAACAAATTGCTGAATCAGTTTATGAAACTTTTATTTTTCCTTCCAATTTTAAGAGACAATTGATTCTAAGATCTTTACCATAACCCCATATATATGTCCCCATGCATTTGTGATACGCTCTAGTGCTTTTATGAAGAATGACTACTTCTATAAGATTGGTTCTCATATAGTTTTTATAACGCTTTAATTTGATGGGACTATATAAGCAAATTACTTTCAGAAGTAAGAACCAAAACAAAATTTATAGTGTTGGAATTATATCTGCACCTTGTTTCCTGTTTGCACAAAATGTAATGATGCATCATTAAAGATTAAAAAAAAGAAGAAGAAGAGATTAACAATGATATCAAGCCTTACCTGAAAGTGTGCTGGAGCTGTTTGCTGTGAAGACGTCGAAATTGGGAAGCAACAAACTTCAAGTCATCAGCCATGAGAGCAAAGGCTTCAACTTCTGATATAGTTTCTACTGTTCTAGTTGAAGTGGGTAGATTTGAGGAGGAGTTGGGATCCAAAGCCCATGTTAGAAGCTCCTCTCCACAGAAGTCACCAGCCTCGAGAAATAAGGAGTTGAAGAAACCAGTTCTTCCACCATTTGTTGTCATAGTAGAAACTTTTCCACGCATAATGAAAAGCATCTCATCAACTGGATCTCCTTCACGAACAATGCAGCTCTTCTCCGTATAAAGTACTGGCTTCAATCTATCACACAATGCATCCAACAACTGCTCATCCATTTTCTCAAACAATGGCACCTAGAGCAACAATAAGAACATAAAATGTTCATATTAAACATGTAACATGCACATTATAGGTAGATAAAAAATAATTAGATGATTATGGATGTTACACACTTTTTTAAGTAAAGCTAAGCAAAGATGACGCTTTATGTCCCTTCTGAGATCTTTAGGGAGGTTACGAATCAATGTATCCTCCTCAACACCCCTATTTTCTTGCCATTTGTATTGTTCATACCGTCTGATTCTTTCCTTCAAGTTCTCTGGTAGCATACGGTGGGACATCCATCGTTCTGCATCCCTCCTCTTCACTCTCATCTCTTCAACTCTAACTGTTGTAGATTGCAGATATTTCTGCAACAATTAATATTCAACACAACCCATATGGGTATCAACACACAAATATATGCTAAACACCAATTATGTATATGATCTAATATAGTCCTGACCAAGATTACTTACCTGCATATTTCCAATAAGTAATGCGAACAAAACCAGTCCAAAGATGGCAATGAAGATTGCAAAGACTATCTCCGCGACATAAGTACTTGTCTTGAGGTTTTGTCCAACAGAACTACAAAAGATGACAAAATTTATTACTTTTGGCATGCTTTTAGCCCCCATCTTCTAATAAATTAGACTAACTTTTCCTTGACAAGATGTTACAAACACTAATAAATCCATACAAAAATTGGGTCCAAATTAAGATAAGGATATAAAAGTTGAATAGTTCATGCATGTTGCATATGAAGAAAAGGACACAGAAGAGATTATTCACCAACCTTAAATTACGCAAGCCCCACCAAAAGCAGTAGAAGAACTTCTGAGGAAAATCTGTTGTTGATTCTACCACACGTGAGTCTAGAGCATCGAAATATATTCCAAAATTGAAGACGTTTGGGTCTTGGATTTGATCAGGGTCAATGAAAGAGCAACTACTATTGAGAAGTGATATGACAGCTTGATTGCCGTGTTCACAGCCCAAGTATGACTCATGAAAGAGGGAAGCATTCTTCAACTCTCGGCTCCAGCACCTCACCTCTGATTCTACTGAAAGAAGATACCAGCTGGATCCAACAATCTGATAAATATAATGATCATAAAACTTAGCATGAAAACTATGAACATAGATAAGTGTATCTGAATAAGTAATAAAATCAGCTTACATGACTTGCTAGCATATAGAGAAAAAGATTATAAGCAGCTCCAGCCCATGCTGTCTCAGTCAATATGCCAGAAGTTCTAGTTACTTCTTTGAATAGTGGATAGATCCGCACAAGTCTTGGCACATACTGGATTAATATTATATACTTCAACAAATCCTTTGCTACGAATGGAAGTGAGGCTTTCAGGCTTGGAACAATAGCTAAAACAACCACCTGAAGTGTTAAAAACAACATCAAACTATGTCTTTCACATCAAACTGAACTGAAAATCAATTGACTGCTATATATCTATCCATTAACACTAGCCATTTGACTGCTAATGATGTATAAAAGTTTTTTTTTAAAAAAAGAGTTAAGAATGATTTGAAGAGGGAGATACCTGTGGAAGTGGAATAATTGATAGAATGTCTATGATGAAGTACGAACATAAGTATCTTTTCATTATAGCCACAGGATCATCAATAAGCTCACCCCTTCCAAAAACACGAGAAGAAGGAGGGACAAAACCTGTTCGAAACTGAAAGATTATGTGAAGAATATAGAAAAGATCAAAGAACGTGCGAAGAACACTAGCTGTAATCTGCAATGTTCCATCCAGATCAAGACACTTGAGATTTTCATTGATCACTGGAGTGTAGAAGAACAGCGGGTCCACAGAGACTGCCATCACACATGTGATTACAAAGATTTTGTTCCATTTCTGAAGGACTGGCCCTTGTGGATCAAGAATTTTGGACTTAGAAGCAAGCTTTTTGGTTTGTCCATCGCTTACGGGATGAACAGCTGAAGGTCTTCTCAAGTTCTTAATCTTCTCTGAACCACTATCGATTCTTCTTCTTATACTCTTTAAAACAGAACTTACACTTGCTCTATCTTTTCTTTTCTGATATCCATTGTTAACCGAACCTTCCTGCTCTATACTAAAAGATGCCTCTGATCTCCAGTCCTGAAACCTGGATGGAGAGAAATATAAACTTAGCATCTATCAGATATATGTGAGCATCAAGGGGACACCTCAATGGTTGATCACTACATACTCCAAAATAAAATGCTATCATGATCAAAGCTCATTACTAGAAGAAGCTAGAGTTAGTATGGTGTTTTTGGGAAAGTTGTTTGGCTTAAATTTACCAAAATCTGTTAATGGAGTGAGAAGGGCCGGCTTGGCTCAACGGTAAGCTTGCTTGCCGTGGTGTGTCAGGTCGCGGGTTCGAATCAGCCTCTCTGCAAAAAGCAGAGGAAAGACCGCCTAAAGTATTCCCTTCCCCATACACTCACGAAGTGGGTATTTGAACTGGGTTGGCCCTTGTTAATGGATGAGAACTTGAAAAAATATGGAGAACACTAAACACATAGAGCAGCTGGTAATCTTGTCATTAATTTAAAATTCGTGATTACCCAACTTGGAAAACTAAGCATGGTATTTACTGTCTGAGTATTACCACCTCAACCATAGTTGCAGTATGGTAATTTGGATAATTAACTTCACAATTTGATGTCAATCTGTCATACTTTACAAAAGTGGAGCTTTTCACTTGTTTAAATTTCATTATTTTTTGATACAAGTCAATAAAACCCTTTTTGAATGCAGGAAGCAAATAACTGTGGCAGCATATGTGGTTCTAAATGTGTGCATAAAGAATACTATAAGTAAGACAATAGAAATATGTAGCAACGCCAGGATTGAGCAAACAAACCTCACAAATTTAGGTCCCTTTGCACTCATGATTCAACAGAAGACTCAGGCCTGCAAAATCCAACGTCAAATTAAAACTTTATTTTCCTCTCAAAGTTAACGTAGTGCGAACATAACCAGAAAATGAAAGGGTAGGAGATTTATTCAACTACAATATAAGTTAGGATAACAAAAATATAGCCATCAACAACTTGGATATTTAAATTCAAGTCAAGTCAATCTCCAACCAAAGTCAAGTACGCACCACACCAACCCACCTCAACCAGGGACAGAAATGAATTTGTAAATAACCATGAGACACATCAATTTTTGAAGAAGAAGAAGGGACATGAACCATATACGAAACAACTTGCAACAAGTAGAAAGGTCGTGAAGAAGAAATTGCAAAGAGTTAAAGGAAAAGGAAACACCAACCTTAAATATGCAAAGACTGTTACATAAGTGTTTGCCAAGCCAAGTCTTGAAGTTTCCCTTCTCTATTACATGCAGTCTTTGTAGCCCAGTTTGTTCCTGAAGCTTCGAGGTAGATTTTGCAGGCTTAACAGTTCACAGAGAGAGAGAGAGAGAGATTGATGGCTATTTAGTTATTGCAACAATGACAGAAACAGAGAAATAACAAGGAAATAGACTGAGTCTACGCTATAAGAAGAGTCAAGTCAGCACAACAGATCATGCAGTACGAAGCCAACAAAGTTTCTAATGTCACTATCAAAATTTTCCTATATCAATTTATTACCTATCTAATCACCATTGGATCATCATTTTCTCTCTCTCTTCAAAAACTTTTTAACATTCTCTTTGATTCAACAATGACTAGATCGGTAATAAATTAGTACTGGAAAATTTTAGTAGTAAAAATATTCTCCTCGTATTATATTATATATATATATTACCATTATCTCTGAATGTACGAACCTTGGAAAATTCAGATACGGAAATACTAGACTTTAATAATGAACATTCGTCAAAAGAATAACGATTTCAAAAAGCTCTATTATTTTATTTTTGGTCACGTGTAATTAACCATTTTTAAACATCGTTTGCTTATTATTTTAATAATTGCTTTTGTTTGAAATTTTGCTCGCTACAGTGTCTGCGACTTATGACTATATATATATATTTTTTTTCATTTAGGTTCAATTGAAAGTAACATTTCAAATACCGAAATAGCTAGGTTAGCCATGGCTTTTTAAATTTAGTATTTCTTACAATGAATTTTAATATTTAATAGCAAAATATTTAAATTAATCATTTAAAAAACTTGTAATTAAGATTTTTAAACAATAATATTTATTCAAATTTTATTTTAAATTAAATTAATTTAAATACATCTGTAATTTATAAAATAAAAAAAAGAAGTAAATTTTAAATCTAATAATTACATAACTTACATTTATTTTATTTTATTGTAATAAAATTTTTAACTTAAATATATAATTTTTTTAAAAAAATTATTTTATTTTAATTTTTCATTTTAAAAAACTAAAAAGGATTAATAATTTCAACAATGCTATTGATATGAAATTTTTACAAGAAAAATGTTTTTACAATTAATACATATAAGATCTGCATTTTATTCCCAAAATGACGTCATTTTGATCTTGAAATCTTAAAAAATTATAAATATAAAGACTATTATAACCCTGAAATAAATTAAAATTGTAAAAACACCATAATTTCCGTCCCAAAACGACGTCGTATTGGGTTTACTACAGATAATTTATCTGCAGTAATGGCAGAAAAAATGAACCCAATTTTTATATACAAAAGTTATCACGAATGACTAATAAACATGTTTGATTAGAAAAAAGGATAAGATCCGTTTACAAACTTTTTTTACAAATTGCACTAAATACGACTGGTCATACACTGAATGATTGAAATATGATACACTGAATGATTGAAATATGATACACTGAATGATTGAAGTATAACCGATCGTACATAGTGTAATTTGTAAATATAACTATCCCTAGAAAAAAAGGTTAAAAAAAACAAAACAAACCAAATTCAACAAATATTTATTGTTTTAAAATTTTAGTATCTCTAATGGGGCAATACAACTCTAGAGATGTTATGTTCAGCGAGCAACGAGGTAGAGATATACACGTCTGCTAAAAGTCCATAATAATCATGAACTGGGGAACAAAAAATTACGCTCCACCAATGTTTGCCACAAGCACAAACATGGGAGATATTCCTTCATAATTTTCCACCCCTATATATAGCGCTAGTGACAGAGAAACGAGTTTATGATATAAAAACCTCCTGTATCTTACTAAAGACAAGAAATTGCAGTTACACTTCATCTCCAACAATGTAAAAGTATTCTGCATCGTCGTCACTAACTGTAATGTGAAACACTCTAGTAGAATCACATCAACCTTCACGTTGACAAGGATCCAACCAATCAATACATATCCAAATGCATCAATTTCATCCTAAACGGTCCCCAACTTTCCCAAATAGCAGTTTTCTCAAAAGATTACAACTACAGTTAGCAAATGACATTTTCTATCTTCATGCTGATGATATATTATACATCAGGTTGCCTACACTTAACAGTAACCTTGTATGCTGAGCATTTATTAATCCTAATTTTACCTAACCTAACAATTTTAAGGTGAAACATAACATGCCTCAACTTCATTTAAGATCTCTCTCCTCGTCTGACTGAGACACTGGGGGCTCTGTATTAACAAAGAAGTCATCCACTGAAATAAAAAACAAAGGTATCTTTGTTACTATCAAACTTGAACCTTTAACTAGAGAAACTAAGAAGTAATAACAGAAACCAGGTACTACCAGAATTGCCAACTTAAATAACAACAATCCATCAAGATTTGCAAGTTGAAATGCAGTCAGTTCAATATCTTACCATTTGTATGCGGTAAGATTTAGTTTTACAAATTGAATTTTATGCCACATGTCTAAATTGATGAGAATGAGTATGACTTTTATGCCACCCGAGGATGCTTTACCTTGAACATTGAACCTTTCGTTAGCTCATTTATTGGTGCAAAAAATAATTACAAGCATGCAATCAGTCAGCACCGAGGCACTTACACTGCTTCTCCCCAAGGACCACGCATGGGAGGAGACATTTTGAACAAAAGAAGATAACTACTACCTAAAGTTTTTACATCATTAATTAAATGTAATCTAGCTCTGATATTTTCATTTCTATCTTACTTATCTTAATAGTTTAAATTTCTGTCTCTCCTAAGTTTTCCAATTCTCCATGGTTTTGCATACTCACCTATTTTAACCTAAATCTTCAGACTTTGATTTATTTGTAATGTATTTCACATTCAAGTTTTGTAGTTTGATTATTTATATGTTCGCCTCTTTTAACCAGGTTTTATAGAAGTTTACAGTCTACATCTGGGTTATAGGTATAGATTCTGCAGTCTTTCATGACTGTAAACCAGGCGGGTTTGAAGTCCCTGAAAATTGATTTTTAATGCAAGCTTGACATTACGCTTTGCCCCGGAGTACCTTGGCACCTTCTACACTCAGCGTAGGTTCAGAATTTAGTTGATCCTATTGATTGACATCTAAATCTATTGTGGCCAATATTATTCACCAGACTTATTGAAATTTAAGATTAAAAACAAATACAAAAGGAAAAATACATATAAGCACTCACCATTACCTATGTCCTTTTGATCTGAAGATTCAAGCAAAATATCTGAATCCGACTGCATAAATGGTGAACCAGGATAGTTCCCCAGAGCTCCGAGATCTGCAGAGAAAGATAATTCATAAACAAAGCATGAAGATGTCCACAAAGGGTATATATTTACACACAAAAAATTAAAGCAGAACCCAAAGGTCCCAGACTCTTCGTAAGTTTTAAATCTAAAACAATTTTACTCCCACATGTCCTTTGACTAGCTTAAACTATATATCCAAAACCGGATCTCAGAGTAAAAGAAAGAAATTACCTGCCAAGTTTGACAAATCCGCTGTTAGATCAGATAGACTAAAATTCCACTGAATTTGATCCAGTGATCTAGAAATGCCAGTGCCATTATCTGGTGCAAGTTGCAGTCCTACAGAGTTTGCCACATCAGATGTAAATGCCGTATCAAGAACAGATGTATCTGTGCCCATTCCTGATATTTCAGATGTACTGAAGGGGAAATGGCCACTGGATGCTACTGATGCCGGACTCACTGGCATTTCTGATAAGGATGACATTGCACTATTTGGTGGAATAATAGGAGCAATACCGGGAGCACTGTGGTCCATCACCATACTTCAACAAGGATAAAAGCAGCTGCCATTATTCTATCAAGCAAATTACATAAAAAGAGGAAGGGCAGGAAGTTGCTCTACATGACACCAATTTAAATATCATTCAAGTACGCCACAACAATCCAAGCATAATGTGCGTAATGCAGAAACACCCAAAAGGGACACAATTGAGTGTTTGAGCCATTATAATTTTATCAATGGCCAACTCTCCTAAAAGCTTTAAGCTTTTATATCTCGATTCTCGAACACGTACCCTATTACAAGAGCGCTTTAGACTTGAAGTGTGGACAATATGCTGAAATTCAACTTTAATTAGAACTGTTATACCATGTCAATTATCAAGTCTCTTTAAAAGCTTAAGTTGTTAGGTGAAAGTATATGATTGTTTTTATATCTTCAATAAATTTAGATGGAGAATATCTTTTGCTGGATATTGTGTGGTAACCACTACATATAAATCAAATGCCTGCCAAGACAATGGTCATTTTAGCAAACACAGAGAAAAACATTATCCATCAAGCCACGTAACAGTTCATTGACGAAACCAGTTGTAACTTATGAACACAACAGCCACTAAATATTTCACTATTTTAGACAAACTGAAATACAAATGCCGGCAATGGGTAAGGCCATTGGGAAAACCCGTGGATAAAGGAGAAGACCTTACTTATACTCTTGTCCAACGAATGATAAAAATGAAAGAAGCATGTGGAATTGGATAAGTTCTCACCCATTCCCAGAATTCGTCCGAATGGGATGAAAGTTGCTTGGTGCTGGGACTCCATTAACCACATGACAACTTGACATGCCACCGCCCATGGCTGCTGGAATGGAAGGCTGCTGTAGCACTGGGTATCCCATTGGTAGGTTGTTGACTGCACTGCAACCAAATGGTGTTGAAGAATTACAGGACAAAAGAGAAAAAGATAAGAAAATAACTGAACTTGTGCAGTTATGAATAAGATAAATGGTGAAGCTCATCTAATGCTAAAAGCAAAAACAAATTGGCAAATAAAAAAAAAAAAAAACACAAGTATCTATGAGGTTAATGAACCAATGTTCTAGCGCTTAACTATTCTTAAAGGGGAGGGAGGTGCAATTAGTGATTCGCCCAATATATTAGACATTTAGCTTATGACCTTAATACATGCATGAGGTCGCTCAATATGTCAAGACCTACATATATTAGTGATTTTTCATGAGAGACATGGTCTGACCCTTGTTGACTAGGAATTTAACAGTGCAGTCAGAATAATTATTGCATAACACAATAAAGGAAATGTAAGTGGCATCCCTCAAAACTAACAGTTTACTAATAGTCATACAGTATAAGGCAAGAACTTACCAGGCATTGGATGGATTCCATTCTGTATAGGAGCCAATGGAACCTTTGCAGGCAAGGGACACTTCATCAGATGATACTGATGCTCAAGCAAATGATTGAACAAAAGTATTTGCTTTTTCAATTTTAGCCTGATATAGTAGGCCCTAAAGAAATCGGCATTCTCTTCTTCCAACTTCTGCCATACTGAATTGGAAAAAAACAAAAATCAAACAGAAGGCAATGGGATCTGGGAGCAATCTACCTTTAAAGGAAAATATATAAAAAAGCAGCCAAGGCCATTTAAAGCAATATGTCTCAACAATCAAATTATGTTTATTTGCACATCATTAACTCATGGAACAGATAACCACTTTATGTAAACAAAAATTTGAACAACTGATACAATAGATTGTTTTTATAATTATTAGAATAAATATAAAAATGGCATGACGGAGACTTCAAGAAGGCTACCCAGAGTGGTAAATCCAGGATCTATCTTTGCCCGAGTCAAGAGTGTTTTGACCACTTCATCTTTATTCATATATAATTGTAGGCACCTTTCTATTAGATTTTGGACCTACAAAATTTGTTTGAATATTTATTCAAAAAGAAAGAAAGAAAAAAACATATTAGTCCAAATTAGCTTCTGTTAACTATCCAGTAAAGTATGAAAGATAGAAAGCAGGTGGAAAAACAGAAAGTTCAGGAAATTTTTTAACAAATAATGGATTGTCTTACAAGCTCAATATCCTGCCGTGAAACTTTTTTGCTTTCATTGCTTGAAGCAGATGGTGAACCAGAGTCTTTGACGGGAACATCAGTTGTGTGATTGTTTGGTTGTTCACTCTGGGACTCATGAGAAGCTTGAGCTGAAGACTGTAATTCTTGTGTGCTCTGCCAATCCATAAAAGGTTTAACTAAAATATAATAACAAACCCCAATAATGTTTCATATCTGACATTATATGTTTAACTAATCTGGGGATAACATGCATCTGATTGATTGAATTAAATGGTTTCCTTATGACAAAGTTGTCCTTTCACCTGCAAACACCACAGCATGTATACACAAGAATTGTTGCGTATAATCACATTTTAAAAGGAACAATATCAGGCATTCACATCTTGATTTTAACTGCCAATATGGTCGGATGCATTATACCCATAAAATTAATGAGATAGGGCCATCTTTGCGGATATTGCAAACTAAGTAACAACATAAAAGGAATGTAACATGAGAGAACCTGCAAGTTCTTCATTTCTGCTGAAAATAGGCTGACCGCATGTCTTTGGGAAATTTAGGAAATGACCAACTGCCACACTTTGAATTCAAGATATTTTGCATATATGTCTGTAACAGCCTCAAGTTGAACTAGTTTTCATCTGAAACAAGAACAGTAATGATATTGTAAAGCATATCACTTTAACAACTATATTAATCTTGAAATCAACGAAACCATCTACAAAGAAATCCAAATCCATCTAAAAAGCACTTGTGTATGGATGGAGCATTTTAAAAAATTTATGGAATTTAAATTAAAAGGAAATTCAGTTGCTGTAATTGAATTCCATTATTTACAAAATTCCTTGGTTGGATCATTAACTTTGACAAAAATAAAAAATTAATTTGGAAATTAACAAACTCGATGAATAACATTACGGTAATACCTAAGGCCTTGAGAAATTTTCTTTTCAAACGAAGAAAGGGATATAGAGCTTCGTTTGTTTCTTCAGTTTTTCAGAGAAAGTGGAAACAGTAATTGCAATTGGGAAGAGAGAAGACAGAGCAAAAGCCGAAAGCATGATTAGATCCTCATCTACATTGTTGCAAACTCCACTGCTCTTTCTTTAATAGAACAACGAAGAAATAAAAACCATAATTGGTTCTGGTTCTACATAAAGCTAGGCATTAATTACCATATCAATTTTAGCAAGCAATGGAAAGAAAGATGAAATCAGACAGAAAAAACAACAATAGGAGAAACAAAGCACTTCACCGACAAATACTGAGTATCTCCATTCTCCAACGATTCAAATAAATAGAACAACGAACAAACTATCAATTTGAATCTCAATGAGAAACGGGAAGCAGTAACAGACATATAAATTTGAAATGAATCAGATCTTAATTGTTAATGAAGCCCAAAGCTTACAACTACCTTTCTTGTAGTTGATCAAGAAAAGGAACAAACTTTTTTAGCTACGAGACAATAAATAAAAAGGATCTAGCAAATATAAACTCGAACAAACAATTCCGCTGTTTGTCTCAACGAATTGAGAAAACCTCAGTACCTATTTGTTAAGTTGAGAATCCTCCGTGTAATGGAAATGAAGCATTAAGGAGGTTTAAGAGATATTTCAGGAAGAGTAGTAGAAAATGATATTTATTACGTCAGAGAATCAGAGATAGATAGAAATAGAAATGATAGTGGTATTGCTAAAATTACAGAGGGCGAAGGATCTTCATTCTTCAAAGCAAAGGTTAAACAAGTTACATTGAGTCGACAGAAAAAGAGAGAGAGAGAGAGAGACGTTAAATGGAAGTTACATTGACTCACGGCTCCAACGACTCCGTCCTCGGCTTCGGTCGTAACGGCGCTATCTTATTGTTATGGGAAAAATTATTCTCATTTTATCTGAGATAAGTCTTCTCTCCTACACACCCTTCGATGCCATTTTTTTTCAGGTGGTGGAGCCCATAAATTCATCTATATGATATGAGATAACTATCTCCTTTAACATGAGATTAATAAAACCCTATTGTTTATTTGTTATGTACAACAAACAATCACGAGGTCCGTGCGAGATACTCATTGCCTTTATTCACATTCTATTAATGAAATAGTATAAGTTTTGTTTAAAAGAGTCTTATTTATTTTTATTTTTTATGTACCAACAAAAAAAGGATCTTATTTTAAGGTTTTGTTTTGAGCATGAGTTCAGGAGCAAGATTTAGCAAAGCAGAAATTTTTTGCTACACAAAACCCCTACAAAAATTCGGGATGAAAAAGAAAGAAAAAAAAGCGTAAGGAGGAGCATAGGTAACATTGATTGCCATAAATAGAGGATCTAAAGAAATTGACAAAACTCGGGTAATACAATCCCAAGTTGTTAATTGTTGATCTCAATCAGTCTCATCAGTGTAGAGTATGCTATGCCATAATGCCACACTCCATCCATCATTCGCGTGGTCCACCCCTGCACATTCTTCAATCTTATTGCATTCCCAAACCGATACTTTGCTGTCACCACGGTTATGATTTTTTATTGGCGTTTATAATTTTTTTTCATTAATTTTTCTTTGTCACTTACCATCTAGAAGACTATGTTACACCGACATTGACACGAAATACGATACAACACAACATTTCGACACGTAAAAAATATTAAATTTTGATACGTTAGGACATGTTTTGATATTATATAATATTTTTAATTTATGCAATGTATATTATATTTAATATTCAATAATTTAACAAAAAATAAAGTTAAATTTATAATACCATAATTTTGTAAAGAAACATAAAATATCTCAAATGTTTATATTAAACTCAATAAAATAATAATTGTAATCCAACGAATCTAATAGTTAAAACTCAAAATGCAATGCAGCGTAACCTTTGAATCTTTTTTGAGTTTTTGCAACGGGTATTGGAGTGTCAGGAATTGTCGAAAAGTGTCGAACGCGACATGTCGGAAATTTTGAAGTATCAGTGCTTCATATGTGTAGACAATCAGCATCCATGCATTTTATGAATCATGGAGCTAAAAAATTGTTAGATAACTTTTTTTTTAATACTCATATACTCAACCATGTAAATTGTCAAGCTATATTGTTTTTAATTATTAAATTTATATAAACGTAAATGTAAATATAAGTTTATCAATGTGAGAATCTTGTCCGCTTAAATAAAAATCAAATTCTCTTGTAAAATAAGTCATACTTATTTTGTAACGAATGTATAAAAATAAAAAAAAGTCATATTTATTTGTTAGGGAAAAACATCTATCCTTCTAAAGGATATAAATTTATATCCTTTTAGATCTTAACCGTTGATTTCCGTCCATCAACGGTTATAACCTATTGGGTCAAACTTAATGGGTCAAAATTATTATTAATTAATTAATAATTTTGATCCAATAAATTATAACCGTTGATGGACGGAAATCAACGGTTAGATCTAAAATGATATAAGCTTATATCCTTTAAAATAACAAATGTTATTCCCTGTTTGTTATGACTAAATTAAATAAATTATTTTGTAACATAAATAATAAAAGTAACTGTTTTAATTGTTAACATATATACTTATTATACATATTAAAAAATAAAATATGTATTCCTCTTCTTACTGAAATTTGAGGTTCTTTCCTAATCTAAATGTATCATTCCTAATTTAAACTTTTCCATGTATTAAAAAAATTAAAATATTATTTATTAAAGAGATTAATATTTCTGAGAATATAATTTTATTTTTTATACTATATAAAATTATGTGGGGTCTATTTTTTCTTTTTTTATTCTTCTATTTGCATGATATACACCTTATATATTTGTATGTATGCATAAGAGATAAAATTATCTCCTTTCACATAAAAAAAATATTAAACCATTTGTTAAATTACCTTATCAAAATTCAAATTATGTGTTTCAGCTTTTTAGCCATTCGCCTTATCGACAAGGGTGGGGGTGCTCCTGCTTTTACCTTTTGGCCAGGGATTACTCCTTTCATTTTTCTTGTTGTTAATTGTCTTTTAAGATGACTAGTGAAAAATTTACAAAGAATAATTAAGTAATTTGATTATTAGTGAAAATAAGTTTATTAGACAAAATTAATGAAATTTGGTTATAAAATAAATAATAATTCAAAATATCTTAATCAATTTAATAAAAAGGTTTGACATGTATAATATTTAGAAATTTCCCATAAAGGATGGCATAGCTTCATGGAAAAGAAATTCGGCAATTGATTTGTATAATGGGACAGATTATATTTACAAACTTTTTTATTTATAAATTACACTATGTTCTCCCGGGAGAACACTAATTTCATTATATTCTCTCAGAAGAATATAGTATAATTTGTAACAAAAATTGAAAAAAAATTGTAAAGAGATCATCACCTTATACAATACCTTGACATAAGGTTGCTGATTTCGAGAAATTTTTGCGTTGTTACGGAACCTTTATGCACCCTTCCTAATTTAATACCTCAGTACGAAAAAAAAATTAATACTACTTAACAGAAAAATTTATTACAACGATATAATATGTTAGGGGATGTTTGGTAGGGGAAATTTTTTAGAATGTTAGGAAAGTGATAGATGTCTAGATGGGATTTACAAATTATCATGTTTGGTATACAGTAGGGAAAATTTGTTCAGTAAAAAAATTTGATAGGAAAATTTTTGTAGTAGAAAAATGCTTACTTAAGAATACCACCTTGGTATTTTGATTTCTCCACTAAACTCAAACTTATAGCAATTTTATACCACAATTTTCCATCAATATTGTCTATTAAATAGTTTTTTTTATCTTTCCAAAAAAAAAATCACTTTCTCACTCTTTCCATCATTTTCCCAATAATTATATTTTTTTGATAATTTTTTTTTCTCCCTTACCAAAAGTCTAATTTATAAATAAAGAATGTTTATTTCTACAAAATCTAAAATTCAGTATTGCTACATTTTTTATTTTTCAGATTGAAAACGGATAGAGTAGGCTGCATCATGGCTCGTGACTCTGAGCCGCTCACGAGCTGCGCGTGCGGTGACACGTGAATGAATTTAAAACATTCTTCGTCAGCATTGCATCATTGCTCAATACTCAGTTATTGTGGTCACTGAATTAACTCTATACTTAAATTAAATTAATCAAACAATTCCGTGATTATGAGCGCCAAAAATACAAATTAAATAGCCGGAGTATCGCCGCAGTTAATATCAACACGTGTAACATATTTTGTTTCCTTGTGCACACCAACCAATGAGATTTGGAGCCAAGGTTACTCTATATCCGTTTTTAATTAATTCATTTACATAATGTGATTCCTTTATATTAAATTAAAATTTATTTTTCTAAAAGTGATTAATTTTTTTCTATGTTAATCTTTAAAAACAACACATTTTATTCTTGGCATTTTTAATTATATTTTTATTTTAAACTAGGGAAAACATTTTTTTTCCTTTTATAAGAAATTTTTTCTCCTGTTTTACATTTTTAAACTTATGCTATGAGTATTTGGTAGGAGAAAATGTTTCCCCTTTAAACTAAGTATCCATATGTTTTACATTTTTAAACATGGAGAGGTTATACGTAGTACCTATTTTTCTTACTACTTGCTATATTAAATCTTAACCGTTGATTTCCGTCAATCTAACAGTTGTAATTTATTGCAAATTAATAATTAATTAGTAAATATGATCTCATAAATTACAACCGTTAGATTAACAGAAATCAACGCTCAAGATTTGGTAGTATCAAGTAATAAGAAAATTAGATAGTAAGTATAACTTTTCCCTTTTAAATATATAAATTTAGATTAATTATGGGAAAAATATTTATCTTTTTAAATGACATAACTTATATCCTTTCACTCACACAAAGAGGTGGGACCCACACCTTTATTTTATTTTTTTGTCAACTCTCTCTCTCCTCCTTTTTTCTATCTCTTTCTTTCTCTTAGAATGACACAACTTTATATCCTTTAAAATGACAAATAATTTTCCCATTAATTATACATATCTTTACGGGTAAAATGTGTGTCATTTTAAATGATATAAAGTTATGTCATTTTAAGATAGAGAAAGAGATAGATAAAGGAGGAGAGAGTTGACAAAAAAATAAAGATGTGGGTCTCACCTTTTGTGAGATTGAAATTATATAAATTGTGTCATTTAAAATGATAAACACATTTTCCTATATTTATAACTTAAAATTCTAAAATTTATATTTAAATAAATAATTATTAATTTGAATAAAATTGTTTGGAATGACACGTGGCATGAAGTTAACGGTTGATCGTGGCGAACGCTTGACCGTTTTCATTGGAATCTGAAATCAAAAACAATGATTATATCGTCTGAAAGGAACGACTTTCAAAATTCCCGCTAACTTTGTTTTATTAATTTCCCTTCTCGTCGTTTGGCGCCTTTCGTTTCACCGTAAATATTGCCCGCCCAATCTAATCTTTAATTTTATTTTTTTTGGTAAGCAATCTAATTTTTTAATTATTAGTATTTCTCGTTGTTATAAAAATTAATTTTATCTCATATATATATATATATAAATAAATGTGTTGACTCATTTTTTTTTCTTTTTTCTTTTCACATGACTCCATATAAATCTCATATATAATTACGTATGTGTGTATCAGATAAAATTATTTTCTTATTTTTTAAACATTTAATTTATATGAAATTTGATTCTCTTGTGTTAAAAATTAACATGATTTTATATTTGACGCTTTAAATGAAGGAATGTATTCTAAAAAGATTGTACTGTGTAAAAATAAGTGCAGTCGAATTTATTTGGAAAATCTTATTTTTTGTGAGATATAAATATATATGATAAGGCGTATATTAACGAGTCTTTCTTTTTTTTTGGTAAAATTAATGAGTCTTTCAATTATGGAGATAGGATATTCTACTTATTATTTTTTATGTCTACTTTTATTTACCACTCTCAAACATCGTTAGATCAGAATCTTAAGAAGAGAGAGGTTGATAAATGTTAGCTAAGATTCTGATCTAATGATATTTTAAAGTGGTAGACATAGATAGACAGAAAAAATTATAGGTAAAATAACATATCCCTCAAATAATTAAGAGAGAAAAAATAAAATAGGAGTCGTTGAACATACAATAATATGGGGTTTGATTTTCTCATGTTGCATGAGAATTCAATTCTCATGTTGTGACATTTATTAAAAAATAAAAAAATAAAAGAAAAGCTTTGCACGCAAATCGAAGAGTCACAAGAGAAAATGTTTTCCTCAATAATATATGCTTTAATTTTTAAGTTAAATGGATATATTTACCATCTCATTCTCTTAATAATTAAAATAAAGAGAATATAAGTAGGCAAGAAAAAAAAAAATAGATAAAATAACTTAGGGTAAAGTGTGTGTCATTTAAAATGATATAAGGTTGTGTCATTTTAAAAGAGAGAATGAGATAGATAAAGGAGGAGAGAGAGTTGACAAAAAAAATAAAAGTGGGGTCCCACCTCTTTATGAGAGTGAAAGGATATAAGTTGTGTCATTTAAAATGATAAACACTTTTCCTAATAACTTATCCCTAAAACTATTTTTGTTTTTTTTTTAAGTTCAGAATTTTCTTGCTGTGCTGCTCAGTATTAATATTGGGTTTTTTTATTTTGTTTTGATTTATGATGCTACATTCTTATGTTACTTATATTATGTCGGTGAATGGTTAGTGTCTAACTAATACATTTCGCGGTTATTGCATGTTGTGTGTATTTTATTTTATTTCATATTTTTGTATTCATGAACATATTTCCTTTTATGTTTGGTTATGGGTTGTGTTATACGTTTCTGTATTTTTAATGTTATGTAATTTGCTTAGGTTTCGGAGGAGGGTTTTAGGCCTAATTCAAGGCTCATTCATTCTGCTTTCATCATAATATTATAGTCTTTATCACGTTTTATATATTCATTCCCTCACCCCATACACACCTCATCTCATCAATGGGAAATGAACTTGTTATACACATGCGGATGAAGCTACTAGGTAATGAAGTGTTACATCATTACATGCTTCATCAGAGCTGCCAACCTTTCTCATCAAATCCTTATTTGACCAACTCAGCAATACACACACTTTCCTCTAGTCTAGGAGTGTAAATGGCTCGAATCGAGTTAAGCTTTGGTCTTAAAAGGTTAAGCCTATATTTACATGTGTCAGCATGACTAAGCTTGTTATCTATTATGGATGTAATTATCGGCCTGTGACACGGCTTATTTACAAAAAGTAAAAATTTGATTTAGTATGTTTAAAAAAACAAGACAATAAAAATTTATCCAAATAGAATATACAATCAACAGTACTAGTAATTCCATAAATATTCATAAATTCAATGTATATCCAAACATTATAATATAGAACAAAATCATTCAAAAAGTATATTTAACCATTTTACCAAAAAAAAAGTCTATTTAACCAATAAAATATGGTGAAATTGATTGAGGAGAGAGAAAGAGCTATTACAAGTAGTATAAAAAATATAAAATAAAAATAAAAATTAATATACTAGGTCAGCCTCAGAGGCTCTAAGGCCGAGCTTTTGAATTAGAGTGAGACCTTTTTATTAAACGAGTTTTTATACAAGTCCAAGCCTAATTCCAACAACCAATTTTAAACATGTAAGCTCAGAACTTAACAAGCCAAGCCAAAGGCCTGTGGTTCGTTTATCACCCCTAGTCTAGTATGAATAGATTATTCATTATACTAGTATCTCTAGCTCCCATATATTGTTATACTGGTTGACATTCCAACCTCATTTGCAGTTTCTTTTTTTTGGAAACTGATCCTAATTATCACCATTATCACCACGAGTTCGACTCTTTGAGCCGCCTATGAGACTAATCCAGAGTTCGAGTGCGAGTCCAAGGATTACGGTACTTATGCCCCTCCCCAGATGGTGTTGGTGGGATTCGAACCGAGGTCCTCTCCCACCACTCAGTCCGCATGCTACCCACTGAGCCACCACATTTGGTTCCTCATTTGCAGTTTCTTGCTATTATATTCATCATCCCAATAGGAAAAATAAAAAATAAAGTACCTTTTGGGTGTTAAACAAAATTATGGGGCCCAAATTAATCTTTTAGAAAAAAGTCAACTTGTGGTCTCTCTAAAATTCAGAATAGGCCCAAATAGATCCAGTTAATCGAAATCGTGGTCCCTATGAAATTTAAGGAAGACCCACATTAGTCCCTCAAAAGGACTACCCTGGGTCTGTTTTAGAATCAGATGCTAGAAAAAAAACCAGATCTAAGAAGGGGAAATGAACCAGATCTGTGAGACCTAGAGCAAGAAGACCCTGATCTAGGGACGCCGAGAAGGTAGAAAGAAAAAGAACGAACCAAAAAAAGAATTGAATCAGAGAGAAGAAAAAATGGCGCAACGAAAAATCCCTCATGGAGGGTGGTATCGCTCTAATACATGTTAGAAGGTAAAAGAGAGAAAATGAAAAATATTGATTTCATTGATTAGGTAATTAATTTATACAATGAGACTCTTATATAAAAGAGTGATAGAAGTTTTCACCAAAAAAAAGAAAAGAGGTAAGAGAAGTTTCTAGAGTATCATTAAAATACTAAACTACCCTTATACGTAATATCTAATAGAGTGCAATAAACCCGTTTTTAGTTTCAAAACAACTATATTTTTAAAATAGTAATATTTAAAAAAATTTGCCCTCATTTGTTAGCATAAGAAAAAGTAACCACGTATCTGATCATTATCACATAAAATGATGATCCTAGTTTCAAACATAACACTATATAGCCATTATTATTGGTACTCACCGCACACTCTATTCCCTCTATTCTTACATGGCTACACCACTATATAAGGCAATCTTATTAAACTTGACCCGGTCGAGGTACTGAGTCATTAGGTCATTGATTTAATCAGTGGATCACTGATTCAACCGCATGATGCGGTAAGTACATGTAAATCTATAATTTATATTAAAAATAAATTATACTCAAATAACTATAAATAAATTATACAAATTCCAAATATTTTAATATGAAAAACAATAAATTATACATCATTATCCAACAAAAAATAAATTAAACATATAATACTTGTAATACTGGTGTTTCACGTTCAGTAGATGACGTCTCTAACTACAAATCAAATCAAAATTTTCTGCATATTGCATAACCAATAAATATTAGTGTTATAGGCAGTGGCGGAGCCAGGATTAGAGGAGAGGGGGGCGAAAATTAATTTTTTGTTTTGCATAATATTAGTATTTTTATTACCTTTTGATCTCGTAGGAACTCATTTGGTTAATTTCTTACCAAAATATTAACATTTAACAACATTTGAAAGATTGAAAAAATGTACTATTGCTCGGTCCAACAGACATAAAAAGTAGTTTAAAATAATAATTAAAAAAAAAATGCCTTAACTTAAACAATGATTTTAACTACATATTTTTTGAAAAATAAAATAAAAAACTTCAACCAAGTTGTCCCAAAAAGTGAATCTTTTAAGTTAGAGTAAATTTATCTTCTTTATACGAAACCACTACATAAAGAGAAACACAATTATGCAAATGAAAAGAGAGCAAAAAGGTGGTAAGCTAATTAAGATCACTTCATTTGACTCTTACTCTACGTGTTTAATGATTTAATGTTTCATTGAGGATTACTTTTCAAATTGAAAGAATAAATTGTGTTGGACAAATAAATAAATAAAAAATCAAAACACGTATGAACCAATAAATTAAAAAAGATTCGTATAGATGAGTTTATTTATCTAACCATTAATACACCGAAGGTCGGTATAAAAAAAATGTTAATCCATGGAAGATAATGAGTCGAAACAAAACATTCAAAACATGGGGATGATATGAACGGATTTTGAAACAAAACAATCAAATAATAGTAGCATTGTTAATTTCATAAAAAAAAATAGAGATAATGAGAGACCTGAGCTGAGAAGATTTATTAAAATTGAGAGAATTTTTTTCATTGGGATACAAATGAGGCCATGAGAGTTTGTTAAAATTGATAGAGGAATAGCAATAGAAATAAAAAAGATTTGTTAAAATTGATAGAGGAATAGCCATAGGAATAAAAAAAGATTGAGTATAGTGTGATATCTAATGATGTCATGACAAGTAATTTTATACTATACAATTTTTAAAACAAATAATTTAATAATATTAACAAAATTTTATTTTATATATATATTAAAAAAAAATTCTTAAAATTTGGGGGGGCGGTGGCCCCCCTAGCCCCTCCCTAACTCCGCCCTTGGTTATAGGTACATAACCTCCGTAAATCAATAAGCAACAGATCACTTAAATATTTTAAAAGAAAACAAACCATTTGTGTGTGAGAGTGAAAAAAAGGCACCAATTGATAAGAATAAACAATTTTTTTTCATCTTTGTATAGTTATGATTCCTCATATTTAATACTTTATATTTATTTCCAACTTAGTATGGTTATTTTTTTCCATATTCAATGCTTTCACATTAAATAAGAATCATAACCATACAAAGATGAAAATAAATATAATCGGATTCACATAATCGATTTAACGGTGAAATTGATTGATAGTAATTAACATTGGTAGTAACCCTAATTGGTCATTACAATATCCTACCATTTATTAAATATATTAAATGATATTTCTAATAAAAATGGACTATTAGTATAATTTGTGTAAATAATTAGCCCCTTCCTAAAAAACATTTGCAATAGTTTATTTCTCCCATTAATTGTAATAATACTTGTAATTTTAATGTTTTATTTTTGCCCCCATTATAAATTTTTTAAATATTTCTCCCATTAATTGTAATAATACTTGTAATTTTAATGTTTTATTTTTGCCCCCATTATAATTTTTTTAAATATTTCTCCCATCTATGGTTAGGCTTATTAAATATTTGGTAATAAATTTTCCACTTCATCAAATATGAAAAAATGAATAAATTCTAAAATGTGCATGCAACATTGTCAATATGGTTAATACTTTTCATATATCACTACCGCCTACTGGTGCATCAACCCTTTCCTTTAACAAATAAAGAAAGAAAAGGAAATTAAAAAAAAAAATCTTTACAATGATTACGGTCAAGGACAAATAAGAACAAGGAATAGTCGAAAGCTCAGTTGCTATGCAGGGAAGATTCATAATTGGTTTTATAATTTAAGAAGAAAAAGGACCAATAATAATATCATATCTTTTACTACATAGTTAAGAATTAGCGCTCTTAACTAAATGTCCTTTTAATTTCTATTTTCTATCTCTTGTTATGTTTTTTTTTACTCAACAACCTTGTTCCCTCCAATTTCTTCTAATTATATAAGTTTCATGACATGATATTAAAGCTTCTTTGTGACATGTAAATTTAAAAATTTGTATACCAAAATTGCTGCAATATAAAAATAGAAAGGGCCAAAGTTTGAAAGATGAATTAGTCAAGGGTCGTGTTCACAAAAATTCGCTGTGATTTAGATGATAGCAGTCAGCAGACAGTGTAGTGCTGTTATATGGCCACTAGCAACAGAGAAGACATATATATTATATCATAGCCTTGCCTTAAAAGGACAACCAATTTGATAGATGCCACGAGATAGTTTTGTTGCATATGGCTCAGACAACTTAGAAAACCATGAGTTCACACAAGATCCAATTCTCAGAAAATAGATGCCAAAAGTTGAATGGATGGCACATCAATCGTGGTGCCCATTTGTATTTTGACGACTAACGGAGGGAACCCAACTTTAGCTAAACTTATTAGACAAATTATTGGGAGGACCACAACATGTCAACTTCTATCTCCTTTCTTCACAGTGTCTGTGTTTTTTGTAGGAGAAACCTTTACTAGCGACTTCAACCCATAGATACCTAAATTATGAGTTTCTCATTATTTGATTTTTGCATAAATTAAAGACATCACCTCAATCAATTAGATGGCTAATAAGGAAAGATATTAATGAAGAAATAGCACACATGATATTGACTAATATCCACAGTAAGGGCGGTGCTATTAGCCTAAAGGCAGGGGATGAACGATATTTCTGTGATCCAAGAGCAAAAATGATTTGGTGGGATGGACGTGAAAGAAAGAGAAAAAAAGTTGAGGAGAGAGATGAGAGATGTGAGAAGAGGAATTTTTTTTTATTCAGGTATCAATTTTTAAATGGAAGAACTATAATGATCCTGAAGCATATTAAAAAATTTCGCGAGACACATAAATGTGGGGCAGACCCCACATGCAGGTGGGACCTACCTTGCATTTATAACCTAGTCCAAGAACAAACAATGAAGATTACAATGAATACGAGTGGCCAGTTTTTACGAGAAATTTGTGTTGCTTAAGATTATGTTTACACTATTCATAGTTTGACATATCAACCTATTGGGACACTCAACTGTTACATAGTAAAACTGATTTCCATTATCCGGCTCGAGTCATGGCCAGTATTTAGTATTGTTTTGAATTCAGTCACGGGTTTCTTTAGAAAGACGGGTTTCTTTAGTATTAATTTTTTTTTCTTTTTTCTCTCTCCTCTCTCCTCAACTTTTTCTCTCTTTCTCTTACCTAAACCCCACCTAATTTTTTGTAATCAGGGAGCATAATAACTTCACTCGCATATTGGGAGGAAGCCACATGCAAATGACATCTAATATTATTTTTCTGACAATGTTATTGTTACACTGTTAACATTTTTCAAGAGTTCAACATAGATCTACTGCATCTTTTGTAAAACAGAAGCCCTGCGCTACGGCATTGTGTAAGAGAGAAGTTGACAAAAATGTAACATGGTTAAATTTCTGAACCTAAGCCAGTGTCGTAATTTGATTGGGTTACAATTGTGTCCAAACCTCAAATGAAAAACTAATCACCGAATACTGCATCCTCTTAGCCACTACGGTTCTTCATCATCCTTGAACAGGGTCTTGGATGGGAAAATGTAAACAAAGTGGGTTAATCACCTGTAAGTGTACATGCAAGAGGCAGGGAACAAACGAGGGGTCTTCACAAGAAAGATGAATCAGTGATAGAGCTAAGTTTTTTCTTTTCAAGATTGGGGTGAGAACAAGAATGTCTTGTAAAGGGCGGGTTTCACATCATAGTTTTCCCCGCTTACATTCTCCCCTGCCTGGTCTTGATAAGCAAGAGGACAATCCTCCTCTTTCAATTGATAATTTCCCCTGGCCACTGATATGCCAATAAAATTAAAGCCCCCTGTTAAAAAGTCATAAAATTCAGTTAAGACATCATAAAGCAGTCCAATTAAATCATCATAAATTCCAAAAAAATTAAAATTAACAAGACACTTCTTCAGCAAAGGAGTTTGACCTATATAGTGAAAACATCTTTTGGGTAAAATGATAGGACTCTAAAAGATTGAGGGGATGACAAGCAGCAAATTTAGAAAGATTAGATATTGACACTAACCATCCTAAACATAATAGGACTAAATCAATGTGCAAGCTGCTACACTCATTTAGTTATTCTCCTAAGCAAGAGTGGTATGTTGGAGACTGAAAAAGTCAACTACCTTGGGACCTGGGGTGAAGAGTGTTGATCTGGTGAGGATTGTTGAGCAGTGCCAGCATGAAACCTTTGCTCCTCAAATGCTCCGCCAGATTGACTTCCCTCATTCAGCTGTGATAGTTCATTGACACCTGAGATACCCATAGGTCCCACAGATCCAAACTCAAGCTGTTCAGCCGGCGAGCTGTAGCCAGCATTATGATCATAAGGATAAAACATTACAACAGATGGAACTGTTGGTCCATTTGATGAGACCCCACTGGAGCTCATGCCTTGGAGAGGGTACATTCCGTAAGCCACATTTGCAGGATTGTTATGAGAGGAATTTAAGCGGACAGGACCATTGTGATTCTGGTGAGAAATATAGGAGTCATGTCTGTGTGAACCCCATGGTCTTTCGGCGTGGCTTTCACTTGTTGCCAACCTTTCTGGCTTTGAGTTAGACTTCTCAGTTTGGCTGCGATTATGGCCACGCCCAGTTGTTCGCAATTTTGAGTTCATATTCCAATTTCCTTCTCTGTCACCATGGTGGTCACTTCTATCGTAGTTGTAATTACCCCTTCTCGTACTTGTAGAATTTCGATCCCGAACAGAAACTTTCTGAAATAAATTTGGAATGTAAGGTAAAATACTATAAAATCAAACAGCAGTACTGAAAGCAGACTGACCATAGGTTAAGAAATGGGACCACTACTTTAGTTTAGTACACACAAACATGCATACACACTAATATTGCAGGAAGAAAAAACAAATTACTGTACAAAGTACTAACTTTCTCAGAAAATAATCTTACAGGATTTGGCAGGTAAGTTCCAGTCCCACTTCGATACCGTGGCATCTCATCTACCAACCGTTGGTAAATATTGGCCGGTCTATTAGAAACTGAATGGAGAGGAGCAACAGGTACTAGATGCGGCCCATAGCTTGTAAGCTGAGTGAAAAGATTCATATTAGCTGAGAGTGACGGTCTTCCAGGACCATCCCAAGGAAAACGGCCCTGCAAATAAACAGGAGGTGCCATAACAGGCGAAGGATAGATAACTGAATGAGGATGGCGAGAATTTTGACAAAATCGCCCGTACTGCAAATTTTGCCAATGGCTAACAAAGTCACTGTTAAGAATGTCAGGATTGGGCTCTGATGAGACAACAGCAACTCTTCTCATAGAATTGGAAGGGCTCAACACCTCAGGTTGGTCATATACTTCAGATGGATCAATATTCTGACCAGAATCACTGTTATCCACCCTTTCTTCCACATTGAAACTGCTTGCTGATGTATCAGGAGATTCAGTAGGAAAATTATATAATGGAAGCATCGTAACAAATGGTACTGGTGGCCCTGTAGGATAGAATGCAAATGGAACAGCCCCAGAATTATCAATTGCTCTTTGGCGAGAGCCATGACCTAGAAGCATTGGAGCTATGGGTAACAGAGACTCTGATCCACTTGCCTGAGCTGCTTCAAAACCAGATAATTGCTGCCTTGGAACATGCATGGGAGTAACAGCCAGTGACCCAGTGCTTCTTTCTGACATATCGGATGCCACAGTTGACAAAGAAGCCCACTGTCTATTTTCATCATCCTCTAGTTTAGATGAAATATCTGAGGCATTCTTGCCCATCCCGTAAACAGTAGACGACACTGAGGGAGTATTTTTCTTCCCTCTTTTATCCCTGGTTGGTTTTGACGATTTTGCTGATGATCCTTCCCAAGAGCTTCCAGAAGATGTCTTACTCCTGAAGGAGCTTGAAGGTGGTGCACCGTACAACCTAGAATTTGCTATTCTATCATCAAAATAAACATCATTTCCTCTGCCATCTTGATATTGAGAAGTATCTTTGTGCTCTTCTCTTATTGAACCTCTGTTTTCTCTAGTAAACTTTGGCTGAAGTCTAGCAGAATTACTAGAGCTGCCAACATGAGATGATGGGACAAAGTTATAACCACCTGAAGTTGACTGTTGCTTATCATCTGGAAGCATTTCAAAATTTCTATCATCAACTTCAATCTCACTAGTAGAAGCCCTTTCTTGATCATGCCAGAAATCATTGTCAGCTTCTGCTGGGATCGTTTCAACAGAACTGAAATTCTCATTACCAGTTTCAGTTAAATCTTCAGGATTTGAGGTCAATCCTATGCCAGGCAAATATGGAGTCAATGGTGAAGGGACTAAACCTTGGGGAAATTGCATATTAGTACCCCAAGAAGCCTGGATCAAGGGAATGTTACCCATGTTTCTCTGAGCATATCCCATTGACGCAAGAATGGAAGGTGAAAATGGAAGTGGTAGGTGACCTGGAGCTAAATTCACCGGAATGTGAGCCTGACCAGTGAAACCTTGAGCTGTGGTAGATGTCATCATGTTCAAAAGATCCTGCTCCTCCTGATGCATCATGTGTGTTCCACCTCCTGCTGCACCAGATGCATACTCTTCACCCATGACACCAGAGCCTGATTCATCATCATAACTACTTGACCCATTGTTTGAATCAGCAGCACTATCAAGAACTTGATGAGACAATATGTTCCTAGCAGATGAATTGTCAATTCTAACACCATAACTTACAGCCGTGTCAGAATCAAGATGCTTCCTATGAATATTCTCTAACTTTGTGGAGGAATTTAGGCCTTTCCCACTTTCTGGGGCTCTTGTACGCCTTCCTTGTGAAGAAACATCACCATATGAGTCAGTCAGCTCAGGACTAGAACGAGTTCTTGCAAATAAAAACCTTCCCGGAACATCACTCAGGGGTTTATCAGGTTTAACATTTCTTCTACCTTTCTCAACATGAGCACCTTGATTGCAATTAGCATCCCTTCGGACCTGATCTAAGGTCCTTGCATTATTGTGGTTGGCATAAGAATGTGGTATTGTAGGAACATCACTACTCTTAGATGAGCTTTCAGAGGACAAATTATGGTGGTGAGATAGACCAATTTGTGAAGCATGTGCCCCTTTGATTTGAAATTCACAATTAGAAGCACTGTCAATTTTTTGGCTATTTTTCCAGAGATTCTCAGACCCCTGTAATTGGTCCTGACTAGATAACCTCAAATTCCATAAGTCATTGTTCGGAGCATCAGGCCGCTGCCCACTTCCATGTCTGTCCCAAGTGTTCATAAAGAACTGATTAACTTCTAAAAACAATTCCTCCTTTGGGCAATCAAGCAATCTAGCCAGCTTTTTGGCCCCAAAAGAAAAAGCACTGCGTATTCTAAAGAAGTTTCCTGGTTCATGCATATCATAAATGAAGTTATTAGCCATAACCAATGCAGACAGATAGTTCAGGGAAACTAATAACCTACTAATATCAGTACAAGAATAATTCCGGCCATAAAGAGCTAATATTCCTCAGCATGCATAAATTTCCCATAATTTTTACGATTCATCATAATAAGAAAAATATATTTAAGGTTCAATTTTTTTTAATTTTTCAAATCCCAAATGGGTACCAAAATAAAGTAAAAAAGATGCATGCTGGTTCAAAGATGGTAACAATATCTCATATTAAAAGCTAGTAACAGAATCAGATCCGCACATAAACCAACTCGGTCCAAATTATAATCTGAGAAAAAGTAATACAAATGCATGAAATCAGCCAAATCCAAATTTCAAGCCTAACACACCTTTGCTGACACTTCGCCCAAGGTTATTGTTGACACGCAGAGGATCAATAACATTGAAATATTTGGAAACAAAGGGTTGCCCCTGAATTTCTTGGCCACTAGGGCAAACAGCATAAACCGAGTTACAGGCATCAAGAAATAACTTGCTGAGCAGTAAATCTCCACCATCTTTCCGAGGAGGTTCAGCTGTGGAATATGTTGACGGAGGGAAGGAGGAAAACAATGAGCAAGATGGAGCTATATAATTGTTTAAAAACGGATCTTCAATCATATTGTAATTACCTGTCACATCTGGGAGCGAACTAATGGGTACTGGACCCCATAGGCTTACGCAGAAATTATCCCAGTCAAACTTACTAAAAAACTCCAGAAACCGATACAATACCTACATAAGCAAACAAAACACTAAATCAATTGGATCACCTAAAAAACACAAATGAAAAGACATTTAATTATTTGCTACCTCAAGTGGTCCAGCAAAGGAATTGTTGAAAACATGAAATATGTAAAGAACCAAGGTTTCTAACGCATAAGTTGAGATGAGTCCATGGTGGGCACCAAGTATACGGCTCTCATAGTAACACCAAGCTTTTATAAGTATAATGCTACGCTTGAATAGATGGTTTTGGTTAATCAAACTATCAACCTACAGCAGAAAAAATAAAATTCTTGTCAATACTAGAAAAAGTAGCATCAAGTATCAAGGTCAAAATTCAAAGAGAAAGATGCAATGAGACTTCTGTGATTCCCCAAATTACCTCCTCAAGAAAACAAAGGGTACACAATCCTCCAAGCTGGTTAAACGAAATATCTACCACAATATTATCAACAAGACACTTTATAATCTTCACCTGTAAATATGAAGAAAAAAAAATGTAAAATACGAATTCTACAATACCAGTAGATGGCCAAAAAACAAAGGAAAAACTAACTGTCAAAGACAAGCTTAATTTAAGACAGGCAGCTAATAAGAATTATAAAACAATTAGCTTATACCTCAATATTTTGACTTTTAAAAAATTCTGAATACATGTTAAACACACTTTGACCAAAACTCTGAAGTTTAAAATATTTAGTAATCAAGTTATGGGTTGTTCGAGCTAGCAATAGTTTACCTAGTAAAGTCATATTAGTTGGTATTGGTAAAGGTCAACATTTCATAATAAACCAGTGCTTTTTCATCTGAGTCATATAATACAACTTAAAATTTGTATTTCATGGTTATTATCCATTGACCTCATATCCATTATCAGGTTAATGACCTAGAGCTTCTATTTATATGACCACTTAAAGTCTTATCACTTCCAGAATAACACCTCAAAACATTTTTTTATACCCATGATTAATTAATTAATACTGCAAACAATTTTAAAGATGCTTTGTCATTATAGAACCTACTTCAGCCTGGATGTACTGAACTTCTTTGACTCGAAACTCTGCATTTTCATCCTTTTCCTCATTCATGAGCATGTCACGAACCTGATATGCGTCCTTCAGATTTGGATTCTTACTGAATGCTGTTAAGTCAATATCTCCATCAGGCAAATAAGTTTTGAGGGGTACTGATCCAAAGGTGAACACCTGTAATCATAAATAGTCATGTGTAATCCTAGCTATCTTCGTTACATAAAACATCATATGATAATGCAGCTAAATAGTGCATGATAACCTAAACTTCTTGACCGAACAATCATCCACAATTTCAGAACAGATATAGATTATATTTGTTTCTGCACATAAGACCCACCTGGCAAGGGAAGCACTTCATGATCAGCCGCTGCACATAATCCGCAACTGCATTCCGGCGCTCCTCAGAGGGTGGATTAGGCTGAATGCAGGCAATTAAATCTGCAATTCTTTCTTCAGCCTTTAACCACCGCTCCGTGTCAAGCACTCGCATCACCGATGCGGCTTCATTGGGCAACAGGCCATTTGGCAATATCCCACTTGGTGGCTCATGCTCGCCCATGCAAGCCTAAGCTTTCCGTTCGAATACTTCCTAGTAAACCAACCAACCCAAGCCAATACACCACCACACAACTAATGGAACTGACAAAAGCAACACATGACAACCTTTCTGGTTTCGTCCGAAGAGAAGAGAAATTTTCTAGTGCACAACAAACAACACAAAGTTAAGCATTTTTATTCCTTCTGAAGTAAAAACAAATGGCAAGAGCAATAAAGTACCACGTAACCAATGGTAGGTATTTTCCCAAATTAACACAAACACACAGAACCCTAAACAATTTCAGAGTGCACAAATAATAATAACAGAATCCAAAAAAAATCCGATTATTAAAAAATATGAACTAAAATACGAGAACAATAGTTAATGAATCCGGAAAGGGGGAACCTGAAAAACAATATGGAACTGAAAGAAATTAAGTTCTAAAATCAACATAATACTAGTTAAGATGATTAAAACCCTAATGGAAAGTGGTGAATCCCATTCCCAAAACAGTTGAAGTGTGGGGCATACCAACAGCGATGGAAGGAGCGTAGTGGGAAAATGTGGAAATGCTGGGAACAGATGCTGGGCATCAAATCCAATGGCTAAGGGGAGTTGGGCACCGATCAAAAACAGGCCTTGCCTTAGGTGAGAGAGAAAGAGAGGGGGGAGAGTGGTGCTGGGGATTGATGGAGGGTAGAAAATACAAATGAAAGGAAGAGAATGGGTGTTGAAGTTCAGAGTGTTGTGATGGTTTAAGGATTTTGAAATGCGAAATTTATTGGCAAACAGAGCGTGATATGATAGAATCTGGGAAGAGAGAGAGAGAAAGAACAAACAGAGAACGAGAAACAAGAAACAGGGAGGGCAAATCTTTTTTTTTTCTTAATGGGCCTTTTTTGTGAATGTTAATGGGCCTTGTCGAGAGAAATGATCCAGCACATTTTCATAAAATAATAGCTCATCTTTCATGAGGCAATGCTTCTCGCAAACATATCATGTTTATAAAGTTTTTAAATTTTAATGTATTCTTAGTAGTAGTAAATTTTGAAGATTAACATTAGAGAATGAACTCAGATAAAATGTGAGTTAAGAATAATTTTTCATATAAAAATGAAATAAAAATAATTTTTAATTTATATATTTTTTTATATATAGCAAATAAAAGGTGGAAAATAAGATGTAATAGTAAATCAACCCTAATCCTAAACCTCTTGCTCAATCCCAAAACCCTTATCGCTGATCAAGGAGGCTAATTCTAGATCCGGTTCTACCCGGTTCAGGTGCTCGTCCGGTCAGACCGGTTTCTTCACGAAACCGGGCCGGTTGATAAAGGAGAAGGCGAAGAGCGATGTGAAGAAGATCTTCTCGGGTTTCACCAAGACACGCACGCAACAACCTCGCCGTCATCGACGAACTCCTCCTCTACTGGAACCTCTCCGACACCGACCTTTATTCTTCTTCACGGTTCCTCTCTCTTACTTCACGCGATTCGAAAGCCTCAATTCTGCTCTCTGTACGGTTCATCCCCTTTCCTTTCTTTCTTGGAACTTTTATGGTCTGATTATTCGGAGAATCATCGTATTGATATGAAACTATTATTGTCGTTCATTATTGCTTTCATTGTTGATTATACTCATTGAGTTCACTATTATTATATACTTATACATTTATGATTGTATCTGTGTTTCGTGCATCTCTGTTATATGGTCACGATTTTAAGTAGCTCTACTAATATATGTCTCCTCTCTGAAATTTCATTCTTTCTCTCTCTCAACTTGCTGAGACTATAGTTCCTCTTTTCCTCCCCTAGTTTATACTTATACAGAATGTGATTTATTTAATGTGCCTTTCTGCAATTTATGAATTTTCTGATGTGTAGGTTTTCTCAGACTGTTAACGTTTGGTCAGCTTAGGATTTAGAAAATTTTCAATTCGTTACGATTGATTCATAAATCTGGTCTAGCCTTATTTCTAATTTTGATTCGGATGTTTAATTGTGACAGCTGTATAAATCAAATTCTAAGCATGGCAGATTCTGAGGAACTCGCCAAATCTGCTGAAACCCAGCAATCTGAACAAGGTATGTCTGCTTGTTTTATCTATAATTTGTTAATCTTTGCCTTTGCTCTCTGCTTTTGTGCTTGTTACTATCTTCAATTATTTTATTCTTTGCTATATTTTGTTTATTTTTAGTGTGTAGCTTCTTCAGAAAACCGGTTAATAAGAAGAATTTAAGGAAACGCGCTGTTGATAATGAAGATGACAAGGAGGATTCAAACAATGAAAGCTCTTTGCTGCATATTCAGAAAAAGACTTTGAAGCCTGACAATAAGTTGTACTTTTCCTCGGGCTCCTCAAAAAGCTTAGCATCTGCTGAACCAAGTGAAGAGTCTGGGAAACCAGTTTTTCATTTTGAGTCGTCCAAAGAGATTCAAGTTCAACATGATAACAAAGCAACAGCAACTCTGGAGACTGAAACTGAGTTTTCAAAAGATGCTCGTGCCATCCGTGAAAGAGCTCTTAAGCAAGCAGTGGAGAGCCTGAAGGGAAAAGGCACAAGTTCTGAAGATGGAAAATTATATAAGGGAATGAACAGTTACAAAGACCACAAGGCTGGCTTTCGTAGAGAGCAAACAATTGCTAGTGAAAAAGCTGGCGGAGCACATGGTCCTCTCAGGGCTTCAGCTCATATAAGAGTTTCAGCAAGATTTGATTATCAGCCTGACATATGTAAGGATTACAAGGAGACTGGTTACTGTGGGTATGGGGATGCATGCAAGTTTATGCATGATCGAGGGGATTACAAGTCTGGGTGGCAGATGGAGAAGGAATGGGAAGAAGCTGAGAAAGCAAGAAAGATGAGATTGGCTGCAGGCGAGGATGCGGATCCGGATGAGGAGGGTGCTAATTTGACTGATGAAGATGATGATTCATTACCATTTGCATGTTTCATTTGTAGACAGCCTTTTGTTGATCCTGTTGTAACCAAGTGCAAGCACTACTTCTGTGAGCATTGTGCATTGAAGGTATAGCCTTACAGTTGTTGCAAATAAGTTTCGAATGGTAACAGTTTAAAGCTATTTAGTGTTTTGATTATGTGACTCTATTTATAATTAAGATTTTATTTACTCATTCTAGTTTGTTTATATTTGGTTTCAGTTGTTATAAAATATATGGCTGATTAATTACTCTGGTTGATCAGATTATTCATCTCTGAAAGATTTGTAGATTTATCAGTCATAATTAATACTATGTGGTATTCTTTTATTTTTGTGTTTTGGGCATAAGCACAAGGATGTGTTGGTTTATGCTTGTGACATGTCTACTGTAGTAATACTTCATTTATTTCTATTTAATCATGTCTAACTTTCTGTTCTTTTTATTGACAGCATCATGCTAAGAATAAGAAGTGTTTTGTCTGCAACCAGCCAACGCTTGGCATTTTTAATGTTGCTCATGAGATACGCAGGAGGATGGCTGAGGGTAAATAATCTCACTCGATAGGATCCATGGATCTTTGCTTAGTAGAAGTTATCTTTTTTTTTCCCCCCATTTTATTTCCGTCTTTAAGAGTAACGCTGTGTAATGTGTTGATAACAGAAAGAGGTTTGCGTAGTGGGGTTAGGTCTGATTTATAGTGTTGTATTTCTTTGACTAATAAATACCGGAATGTCTGATTGTGAAAGACATTTATCTGTTTGTATTAAATAGCACGTTAGTAGTACATGATGTGGTTCTTTTTGCAGTGTAACTCACTTTGATACTTGACTAGTTTTGAATAGAACGACCCTCAATATCACAGTTCTTATTGTAGCACTTTTTGGTCTTCATAGTAGATTTGGCAAGACTTCAATCAAATATGTTGTCTTCGCAGTAGATATGTTGAGATAATCTGGTGAAAATTGAATAGATGCTTTTAATTTTAATACTTGCGATTGTCGATGAGAATAACAAGAGAGCACTGTATTGCTTCGTGGAATCTACATTACAGAAAAAGCTTATGAAGTCATTCACATTTATTGTGGTGTGTAAACCTGCCTCAGGTTAGGATATTTTCGTTGCTTCGGTGCAATTTAGGATTAGATCATTGCACCATGAGAAATCGCCGCTTTGTCGGCAACTTATTTAGAAGTGTGCCTCTATTATATATAATCACGTATGTATTTTTATTTCTGATAATTCATATAGATTATACTGTTTTCACGAAAAGATTATCTCATTCTTAGGTGAAGGTATTTTTTTGCCTTGAGTTTTTATTCACTGTACAGACTACATTACGCTAGGCTAGCAGATGGTTCGGATGGTTTCCATGCCATTCTGTGTTCTCTTGCTCGTAGGTGTCATGCAGGAAAAATCAGTAGAAAGTTTTTATTTTATTTTCTATTGGAATTATTTACATTTTATGCACAATGTGAATCAAATATGGAGTGATGGATACAAGACACTAGCTAGATGTTTAGAAATGTACTTAAAAACAAAATGATGTACATCGCTAACTCATTAATTTCATGATTTAATTTTATCAAGATCTGTAGGAACCTCGCAAGAAAGGCTTTTTAGACCCCCGTCATTATCTCCTTTGTCATCAAGCTGCATTTCTCCAAGTTCTGCTCATGGCTCCACGAGTGTGGAGATGGTGAAGTCAGCAGTGGCCACAATTCGTTAATCCTTTGCTTCCTTACTCTGCGAACAAGAATCTTTGAATGTTGTCTCAAGATTTCATTGACAGCTTTGAGGTAGTTGCTCGAGTCGTGGTCTCTTAGGATTGTGCCTTCTGAACCATATGCTGTTGGATCACTAAGTGTTTCAATGGGATGTGGTTGATTGAGGAAGCTTCTAAGAACACTTGGAGAGTATCCACATCTTGTATAGTCCAGGGCATAGAAGGCACTTCCCGAGGGGAGTAAAGGATGCGGAGGAGATGTCTTCTCATCGGGTTGGAGAATGAATATTTTACCCAATGGTGAGTACAATAGCTTCTGAAAAAATCCATAGAAAGTAAATGGTCAAAAAAATCTGACAGTAGTCCTTCATAATATATATTCAGTAAGTTCATTATGAGTTTATGATTTTTGTCCCACAAGCCCAAATTTCAAGTTTCGACCCCGGGCCATGCAGAAAACAATATGAACCTGCCATCCGAATTATGCATGAAACTAAATTTCTCATGAGTGTTATGGAAGAACCGATAGAAGGATGATGCTTACGTTTTTCATTAAACAAGGATGTGACCTAAATGTGCTGTTTAAGCGCTTAAGGACTACAGCTACATGGTCAGGGTAATTGCAGGAGAAAGCCCTGGGAACAATATCTCTATGCATCATCACACAGTGGATGTTGCTCTCATCCAGGCCTAGCTCATCGATTAATTTTCGGCCTCCACAGAATACGAATGGTGAGCCAAAAGTCACTACTGGTAATAGAGTTGATGGACTGACAACATTCCTAGTCAATAGCATCAAATGAACCAAGAGAGATAGACTACCCCCAAGGGAGTGCCCTGTGAATCGAAGCTTTGCACGATCCCCATGTCTTTTCAAATGGTCCATTATTTCCGGCATGAATTGCTCATATATTCCTTTTGCAGCTTCATAAATTCCCCTGTGAACAAGAACATCCGTGCCCTGTAAGAGAATAGATTATGAGTGCTTTGGTGGTTTTCTTACATCTGAAAATAGTAATTCAGAGCGAATGAATGTGTCTCCATAAAATAAGAATTATTCTTACCTCAAATTTGGTCGGCTCAAAGAAGAGGTTTGCTTGCCAAGATGCCAGGGAGTCTGACCCCTGCAACATGAAACAAATTGCAAATCAAATTTCAACAATATGCAGCCTCATGGTATAGCTCAAGTCAGGATAATGAAAGTAATAAGGAATTACCTGAATTACAAAGCATCTAGTATAATTGCTGGAATCATCACAAACAAACCATTCACAAGGTGAGGAATGAAGCGACTGGAGGTCCTCAGCTGCTTCCTGCTTTTCCCTCTCTCCTGCTGCAACCACAGCAGTCATTGTTGACGCCGCCACATAAGCTGCAACCTCTGATTTATAATCCCGTGAAGTTCCTTCTGCCTCCTCTCGTGGTGAGTCTCCTCTTCTGTTAGAATCCTTATTGTCACTCTGCTGCTGGGACTTAGCAGCAAGGGACAAGAGGTCCTTAGCTCGCAATTGGACATAAGATGCAGCTGAGGCAGCAATATCATAAGCAAGCCTGATTTGATGCTTCTGTTCATTATCTTTGCCTTTCTCTAAGCCATCTTGAGAGTCTACTGAGTCATATATAGGAACGCGAGTGGAGTCCTGATCAAGTTTGGCTTTTAACTTAGCCACTTCAGCTTTCTTCTCTAAAGAAGATGTTATGAATTGAAGGCTGTAGTATCTCCTTAAGTCCTTAGCCTGCAAATTGATTGGCAAGAGTTATTTGTTTGTGTTTCTCTTTTGATTCATACATGGAAAAGGGAAAAAGAAAAACATGCATGAAACCTCATTACTAAATATGAAGATCTTGAGAAGGAAGTTGGTGCTTCACCTTGATTTGTGGTATTACATAAGCCATGTTGCACAGGAAGGCTAGCTGAGAGTATAGTTTGGTATCAGACCATGGCACTTGAACCAGAAATTTCGAGAATGAGTCACGATCATATGTCACTTCTTGCTCATCTTCTTCTTCATAACCCACCACACAAACATTGTCATCATCACAATCACATTCATCATACATGTTGTTGGTGCATATCTCATCTGGATCCATGCTTTCTTTTGGTAGTCTGTTTCTCCAATGTTTCTTAATTTCCATAAGCCTCTGTACCCAGTTGGCTCTATTTACTCTCTCTTCTTCACTGCTTTCCACCGTGTTTTCTTTAATATCTACACCCTTCTCCTCCATATCCATGTCCTTGCTTGTTTCTGGGGAAAATAAGAAGGAACGCAGAGAATTTGGAAAAATGGAACTCGGAAATTGAAACGGAGAAATTCCCATTGATCGGTTGTTCTTAAGTTCTGGTTGCACTGATGTGGCTTGTATGCGATTGATGGAGCAACATAGATGATTGTCAGAATAAGACCGCCGGATAATAATAGAATGTGTGCATAGGTCTTTGCTGGAGTGCGAGCGGCGAAGACCATTCAGCTCTTTTGTTATGTCCATAGTTGCAGATGTAGCTGGAGAGGTAGGCATGCCAGCTGCAGCATAGGCCATGGCTTCTGATTTTTATGTAACTCAGCAAGATCCCTCAGCTGTATTTGGTTTCTGTAAATTACAAATCATCAGACCTCAAAAGCTTGATATGTTGAGATTTGCTTCTTGAAACTAGCCTGACATACGGATATGGATTTTATAAGAAAACTTGCAAGAACTATGTTTCTTGTTATCAACGAGAATCTTCTTAAAGATGTTAAAACTTGTAGACATCTCATAGTTAAATTAGTTTTCCCATCAATGAAATTAACTCCTATATCAAGGTATAGACAAAAACGTCGTTAAGTTGTGTGTGTTACTACCAAAGCCAAGACATAGTTAAGTTCGAGGCAGTGTGTTTATTGCAAAACTCTGACGATTTAAACCATAGTGTCGGATATTGACTTGGACTATAAGAACATTGAGCCATAAGGGAAAGACATGCCACGCTCGTTCAATTCTATAATTCTGAATAATGGCATGCACTATCTAGCTATTTGTCGTATGTATACATGGGGATAGTATATCAGAAAAAGTCACAGTAAACAATGATAAAGAAAAGGGAGAAAACAAATCTGAGTTTTTTTTTTTTTTTTTGGTGAATACAAATCTGATTTTTGGTTTGAAAACAAAACATCCTTCATTAATTTAGTTAGTAAAGGTTACATCTGAGATTGTAGGTTGATATTCTTGGAATTGTCACATATCATTTAAGAGATCAAGCTTTCACATATCATTTAAGAGATATCATTTAAGAGATCAAGCTTTCGACCGACATGGTAGGAAGGAAACTCGAAAAGAAAAAGACTTCCTCCAAGTTACCTAACCCTACAACAATAACAAGAAAAAAAACAAAATACAAAACCAAAGCACTATAAAGTAAGTACCTCGGAATTTTAACCATAATATTACTAACATATTCTTTCGTATTTTGCAAGAAAAAAATAGGCTAAGCGCTAGAGAGAGAGAGAGAGTAGAGCAACAATCATTGATAATTTACTTAAATTATTTTCACACCAACTTAATATTTGGACAAGCATTCATGATCCTTGCACATGCGTATAAATTCAGGTAAAGAATCAGGCAAGTTTGTATGGTTGTTAGTGCCTAAGTATACCGAACTAAATAGATTCAGGTGTAATGTAACCACGTCTTAGATCTTACATGCTTAGTTGCGAAGCGAATATTTCAAAAATCAATTCCGGAGTAAATAATTTAATTTAAAAAAGTATATAAATATAAAATAAACATAATTGTTATTTGTTTAAATAAAAAAGGGAAATTGCAAAATGAAAAGATAGTTTTACGAAAAAAAATTTACTACGAAAATTGACTGAAAAACAAAAACTGTACAATGACTAAAAATTGAACAAGCAAATTGAGGAATCGAAACCAGTGTGTTGATATACATAAGCAAGCATGACATGAGTAAAATGCACCCAATCAAAACCCCAATAAAATTTGAAAAAACGTCATTTCAATTCAAAACCTTTTTTTTAATTATAATTTTTTTAATGTTTGAAGTGTGTATATTACACAGATTCAATTTTTTGTTTAACTTGTATTTATTTAATTCTACTAAAAAATAGTGGTGATAAGTATTAAACTCTATGATTTTATGGTCAAAGAAGTTTTCATATAATGTAAAGAAATAATTCAACCAAAATTTTAAGATTTTAAGATGAAATGATTCTTTATAAGAAAAGAGAAATAGAGGGAGAGAAAGAAGAACATAGTTTATAAGTTGAAATAATTCTTTAGTAAATAAAGAGAATGAAGAACATACTTTATAAAATGATAACTTGAACCTTGAAATTACAACCTTCCTTCGTTTAAACTTTCTTCCAAAAACAGGTTCATAAAATAAGAAGGTATAGATTATATTTACAAATTTTTTTATTTATAAACTTTTACAAATTACACTATATTCTTCCAGAAGAATATAAATTTTTACGAACTACACTAGAATATAATGTAATTTTGTAAAAAAAATTGTAAACGGATACTGTCCCAAATAAGAAAGCTGAAAAGAATAAAAGGAGCAAAAAGTGTGTGTACTGTGGAGGTAATAAACCTGATCTGCAAACTTCAGCAACCTGATTTCAATGTTTGACACTTTTTGCATGGATAACAAATTCAATGAGATGAACCAAAATACACACACAGAAGGAGAAGAGCATAAAAAAAATAAAGAATATGGAAATGTATGTAGATACCGTGAGAGGCAGGCAAACAGTAAATGTAGAGAGGCACTATTCTGAAAAAGCTGAAGATCTAGGAAAGAAGCATGATCAAGGTTCAACAATGGTGGCTATAGCAGCGAGCGAGCTTGACAAGACATGTACTGCTTCCGCCAATGGTGTGAAAAATGGAGGAATCTTGCATTATTTTTTTTATATTAATCAGAGAGTCTTGCTTCTCTCTTTTTTATAGTGCAACAACAATTGGTTCCCTAAGATTCAGATGCAACACAATGAATAAAATAATCTAATTTTCTCTGTGTGTCTCTGTCTCTGATTCCTCTCTGTGATATTTGTAGAGTAGAGCTATAAATATAGAAAAACAGGGACGGCATTGAGAAGTGAAAGTACAAACAAACTACAAAGAAACGACCATGGGAGAATGTGCTCACATGTGGGGTTCCCAAACTTTAAACAAGAGGGTAACTTACATGGACGAAAATATCCTCTCGTTTATTTTATATGTTTTCTCAGGGATTTTTAGAAACTAAACAAATATATTAAAAACATTATGACTTAAAATTTCGATTTAAATCTATGATTTTATGATTTTTTTTCAATCTAAATGATTTCATCAAAATTCCAAACTTTTTTATGATTTTTTACGATTTTTTTTACATTAGAATTTTACGTTTTACGATTTTTTTACCCTTCTTCTGATTTTAGGTAAAAAATTTTCTACCATGCATTTGACACTTTTTTTTTTTTTTTTTTTTTTGGTTACAGCACCATACATTTGACACTTAAATAAGTCTTGGACATGATGTTGTACTTCTATTTTTTTATTTCTTGCAGCAAAATGTTCTAAGGTTAATTAGAGATAAAGTTAGTTATAATTTTTTTCATAAGGTATCCTCCAACCAATTGTCGAAGATTAATCCTTTCGATGCGGGAGATCATATTAACTGGGTAAATCTCTCCCAACAAAACATTCTCCATACATATGGTCAGGAATCGAATCCTGTGAACGTGCATGTCAATTATAATTTAGGTTATTTAAATATAATAAATTATTTATCACTGTTGAAGCCTTTTAGGAATTAATTTTTTCTCGTTATTAGGATTGGACTTATGATAAAAGATTTTAATAGTTTACATAAGGTCTTATGATGGGTGTGCTAAAGCTAATTTTAGCATTCAGTAATGCTGAAGTTAATTTTGAACACTCCATTAAACTTTAAAATTTTACAAATAAATTTTTGAATAACCTTATTATTAACTTTGAAAATTTAATTAGAATTTTCATTTTATTATATAAAGTCTCAAAATCGATAGTGGGGTTAAAAATTAATCACCAATAACGCTAACGATCCCAAAAATGGAGAAATATTTTCAAAAAACTTGTTCATCTTAAAATAAATTAAAGTGTATCACCGATTGATTAATTAAGGGAGGTAAGTGAAGTTTTAAAATAAAATAATAGAAAGAGCAACATAAGCTTTCTTAAAAGAAGAGAGAGTAATTTACCAAAAAAAAAAAAAGAGAGAGAGAGTAATTTACCTTGATAATTATAATAATGTCATTTCATTTTCATTATGTGTCCTATTTTTAAGATGTTGTGATGTAAATAATAAAAAACAAAAAAATTGTATACCATGTTTTTTTTTTTTTTCAATTGATGTATTTCTATTAGTAATTTAAAAATATTACCTTATTGTTGCTTACCAAAAAAAAATTACCTTATTGTTTATTTTGTTTTATGTTTTTAAACTTTTATGGAAGAAATGACAAAAACAATAAAAAATTTCAATTACATAATTTTTTTACAAAAATTTTAATGTTAAAAACAAACTAAAATATGTGACACTTTCATAATTATTAATAAAAGAATAAACTAAACACCTTTTATCATTTTTCGTAAAATCTTAAAAATAATAAATAGTTTACAAATAAAATAATTTATATAATTATTAAAATATAAATTAAAACAACATATAAAATAGGTCATGCTATGAAAAGCTCAAAGTAGATATGCACATTCTTCATTAAATTTCGCGATAGTTAGATAAGTTAAAAAAAGCTCAAAAAATAACACTACACGTTTGCTCAAAAATTATAAAAGGGTAATTTCCAAGTGACTTTCTCTCAAGAGTACTTTTCTCAAAGCATGTAAAAAACACGCAAAACAAATACGAAATTGACTTCTCAAAGTTTGTGGATAAAAACACAAAAAGCAAGAGAGAAAAATGTCAAGCTCGTTCATAAAATATCTATTCAATTTTCCAAGTGGGTCTACGCATGACATTAATGTCTCAAATTTTAGGAGAATGAGCAGGGACATTTTCGTCATATCGGAGGACTCAGGGTCCACAATATTCTCTGTTCATCACCACCTCGTCGCACGTGCACAAACCACCCAATAATTAATTAATGGGTTAATAATTACAACGTTTGCATTATTTGTTGTTGCGACAGCCAAATGTGCGGTTGCATGAAGCAGGGGACGCCACTGGCCGCCACATTTCTGCACCACACCGGTGGCGGCGGCCGTCACTTTCCGATCCGAGCCAATTATTGCCACGTGTCACTCAGGTAATGCCTTCCCCCCTGTTGCACCGATACATTGAACCGGTAGTATTTGGGTTTGACACGTGTCACCTCACGAGGAATTCTCGGACGATCTTTGGTGGCTGTAGTATCTAAGATTCAGTACAAAATTCTCTCTCCTCAACCAAATTTCCTCTCTGCTCCCATTTGTGAGATTCTTTTGATATATAATGCTTCCATTTGTGGGATGCACTGAATCTAAGTGCTACATGAAGATTTATTCCTCACGAGGAATCCTGGGACGATCCGATTGTGAACGTGGACCGGTTCGTAGCCTTTCTGCCAACTGAAAAGCATCATTTGTTAACTTGTGTTTCTCCTTTTCCTTGGAGGTTGGGCCTTTTTTAATAATCTAGAACAACATCGACCCTTTTAATGAGCAAATACGAATAGTGCCTTTATTGAGGCCCATTTTCTAGTCCATTATTTCGGTCTGGCCAAGTTTTGAAATTGACAAAAAAAAAGGTTTGGGCCTTAATACCCAAAATTATGGTTATTGAGGACATGGGCCTATGTTGCTACAAATGCTTATCACCCATTTTTTGATTTTATAAAAAGAAATAAAAGATAGGTAAAAATGTTAATTCAGATAAGTTATCTGCATTTGTTCCTAAAACGACGTCGTTTTAGTATTGAAATTTTAAAAAATTATAATTATAAAGACTATTATAACCTGAAATAAATTAAAATTACAAAATCACCATGATTTTTGCCTCAAAACGACGTCGTATTGGGCTTCCTACAGATAACTTATCTGCATTAACCGCAGAAAAGCGAACCCATAATTTTTTTGTCATGTTTATTCGATCTATTCATTTCCATTATTGTTATATTAAAATTTCAACTAATTTTTATAAAATTTTAATTTAACTGTGTTGAAAATAAGTAAACAGAGACATAATGACCTATCCCTTATAAGAAATTAACCCATGTTCATTAAATAAATAAACCACGGTTTTTTCAATCCTGCAAAGTAAATGTATCAAGTGGATAGGGGTTTGTTTTTGTTAATCGGAGATTTTGAATTCGAGTAATAAAGAAAATGCTATTTGAAGAGTCGCCCCCAATTATCCTAATTAAACCACTTTAAATAAATAAATAAAGCTTAGACATTGTCACTTACATCACATTTGGCATAAAAAGGAATCAGCACCATGTAAACAGAGAATTAATATGTAGCATTTTTTATAAGGGTTTTATAATTCTCATGTAACATGAGAATTGAAATCTCATGTTACAGTGATAAAAAGCATGTAGGACCCATATGTTAGAAAAATTATGTGTAGGACCCACATCAGCACGGAAATCGAAGGGTGTATAGGAAGATTACAATTCTTATGTTAAATGAGAATTATAAAACCCTTTTTATAAAGCTCAAACCCTTGTTAGTACAAATCACGTTAAAATATATGTTAATATTTCTGCTTTTGCTGCATAAAAAACTCTACCACACTCGCGTAAAAGTGGGTGGGTCCCATTGTAAAGAGAAGATAGAGAAAAGATTAGTGAGAATCACTCACTTTTATGTGAGTGTGACAGAGAAATTAATTCTGCAGCAAAGCAAAAATACATTTATCTTAAAATATATATCATTTCAAATTATCTTCATATTTATAACCATACATTTATTCTCATTATAAAGAATTACATGATCTAGAACATCATATGCACATTAATATGGGTGTTGACCTATTTGGGATTATATCGGCTGATCATAAGGTTGCTATTGAAAATCTTTTGAGGCTGGTTTGAAATTGCTCCTCTTTAGGCCTTTAATGGAATATAGTGGAGGGTATATTTGTAAGATACTCTGATACTCAAGTCAAATTTTGTGCAAATAAGTTTAGGAGAAGATCTAGCTTAGGGAATCCATAGTTCCCAACTAGTGGATGAGGCGGCAAAATCTTCTTATTGATTGTAGGTGTAGATGCCTTGAGATATAGTTGCTGGAAATATTTTTGGAGCTGTTGTTGATTGAGAATATTTTTCAATGTGTTTTCTTCATGGTGAAATATTTATATATGGGAATTGGATCTTTTGTGTGAAGGGCTTAACAAGATTAACCTTGAATAACCCAAGACATAAGGATTATAATTTATATCTAACAAAGCAAGGAATAGTTTAAATCAATAAGCATATTGCTAAACACGTCATAAACAAAATGTTATGATCTTAAGATTCTTAACACATATCAAATTTTAAGGGGCGATTATACTTACGATCATTTTAGCCTTATTATTATTTCTACTTGATTGGTTATTGTTGACTTGAAATTGATCCAACAATAAACAATAGATAATAAGAGTAGTACTGCTAAAGTAATAATAACTATAATCTTTGATCTATCATCAAAACTCATCTTTATCTTTTAATTAGGGGTGTTCATCAACTGATTCAAACTGCGATGACCGAACCGAAAAATCGATAACCGAATAAATTGAAAACCGAAAAATCAAAAATCGAAAAAATATCGCAAATTTTAATTGAACTGGATTGGATTTCAGATTTAAGTCCAAACCGATCCAATATATTAATTCCCCTCTACCTACTTGGATTTTTCCCCAATCATAGCCCACAAATTTATAAACACAAGACCCATTAACGGTTAACCCATCAACTAAATCCAACAAAAAAACCTAGTCACATCTCATCAACAAAATTTTATCTGTATAAAGCTTCATATCTCGCTGCAAAAGAAAAACAATATTATCATGTACTGATGCTTTTGTATTTCAAAAATAAATAAATTTACAAAGCCAATAGATACCAAAGATGTTATTTGCACAATAATTATGAAACAAAAATTAGGATTTTCAAAAACCAAAAATCAATCCAATCCAAACCGAAAAAAATTTGATTGAATTGGATTGGATCGGATTTAAAAAAAAAAATTCATATCGAAGAGATTTAATCGGATGATTTTTGCTTTCAAAATTGATCCAATTCAAACCGCGAACGCTCCTGCTTGTACCCCCAACATTATCAAAAGCATCAAACGCTATAATAGCTAAGTTTTGCGAGTATCATTACTTTGGCAATAGCAATCTCTACAAGGTTATTAGGAAACAAAGCGCTTATGTGAGTTACGAAAAGTTGATGCCTTCTTCAAACGGCAAACTATGCCCTCCACCATGAAGCATATCCCACCTAGTGGAAATCGTAAACCATTCGTGAAAGATTCTAGAAACCAGAGACAAATTACCGCGAGGAAACTATGTGTCATTCTACGTAATATAAGTTATGTCATTTTAAGAGAGATAGACATAAACAAATATTTTTTTATTTAAAATTTAAATTAAAAAAAAATCCACTCATTTCCTATTTTCATTTTTTATGTCTATCTCTTTTTCTAAAATGACATAAATTTATATTATTTAAAATGACAACGCCATGCTTTTGTAATTTACAAATCGAAGAAGTCTCTTCCACGAATCAAAACCAAAAAGGGTTAGCGCGGGGGTGGATGATGTTGCTTGAATAATTCACCCTTTTAAGTTGTTATGTTGTCTTTGATTTGATCCAAAAAAGAAAGGTCCAACGGCAATGAGAGAAAACAACAAAACCCACAGCACGCTAGGATTGTCCGGAAGAATAATTATCCTTGATAGCTAAATATGGACCCAAAATAGTCCAAAAGAAGAGCCAAATTTCCTATACCCTATCTTGAGGTCGATCATATAATTGACTGCAGATTTGCAAAATGATCCTATCCAAAACAGACACTTTTGGACTTATTCTTTTACATTATGTGACTATGCTTGCTGTTCCGTGTGTAATACGTTGGTTAATTTTGTTCAGGTAAAGGATTACGAGGTGACGTATCTTCTGTATATCTGTAATAGATACATCTATCGTTTATCAAGTGATATTTGGATAAAAAAATACTTTTCTCTCCTTTTGTTACAAGCATAACAGTTATTCATCATTTTTTATTGGATAGATATAATGAGTGAATAATACAGCAAATAATATATATACAGCATTAATAGAGACCGGAAATATATTTTAAATTTCGGATATTATCATAAATTAGATGTAAAAATTATATTTTTAAAAATTGAGATTTCCGGACAAATAAAAATTTCTCCTGTGAAAGTGGTCCAACAATTTGTAGGAATCAGGATAAGGATTTGATTTCTTACCCAAATACATTTTTTTTTCTGTAACAGGTTCTATTTAGCTCTTTGGAGAAAATTATTGGTCTGTTTACCTCTTTCTCCTCCTCATCTTTTTCCTTTAATAGGTGTATGACAAAAAGTAGCATTTATTAAATTGCATCATAAATTGAGCTTTATTTGCATACTATAAACCTTTGATGTTTATCCAAAAGATTTGTTGGAAATTTGACGTATTTGAAATTTTCCATACCCTCACGAATGACTTTGGTTCCTTGTTGAAGTCGTTATACTAAAATAAGATTTGCAATCTAAAGGTTTGGCCACATTTTTAACTGGGACCAGGATCTATGTCAATTCAAAAATAAACTGTAGCTCTCACAAGTGAAGATCTAACTGATTTGCAAATCAATAATTAATCTCTATAGTGGGAAGTTGTAGTTGTGGAAGGGTAATTTGTCTACGGTGGCAGTTGTTTCCTTTTGAGGATGAAAGTACATTCCGTATGAGGGGAAGAGATTTCTAATGTTGCATGAGAAGTCTCTTCTCCTATCACTCTCTCTTCGATATCCGTGCCAATCATTTTTCTATTTTTTAATATATTTTTTTTAAGGTGGGTCCCACCCCTTTCTCTTTATTTCTCATGAAATTGCAAGCCCATGGTCTATAAATGGAGAATACGTCCACAATCCATGAAACTAGCATAACTTCATCTTTCGTGAAAGAATGCAAAGGGAAAAAAAAAAATACTTGTCCTAATGAAGGGATGTGTTTTATTATTCTCTACATTTAGTTCAAGTTTCCGTAAACAATTTTGAATAAGATCTAAAATCTAAAATAGTAAATAAGTATTAAAACGAGACATGTTTTTTCATTTAATAACTACTCTTTCATTACTCACCTAACCTTTGATTAAACTTATTGTGACGTTGTATGAGTTGGAAGAAGGTGGAACAATGGAGATTAAGCTTCATGTTAAGTGCTTTAGAAAATTAGATGTTACTCATTTGGTAGTTTATTTGTTTGAGGAAAAGAATGAATTTATATAAATAAGAAAGTAATCATGAATTCAGAGAAAAAAAATTGAAGTAAAAATATATCCAAACATATGACTTGAATTTAACTTGAATTCCATAAAACATTCCAATTCAAATAAAAGGCAAAACTTTTTTTTTTTTAATATCACAGTGTGTTATAATACTTTCTATATCTACACAATCAATGTGGGACTCCTAACATTGTCACCCCTTTAAGACCGACGTCCACGGCGGCTTTCACTCTGACCCGGTGATAGTCCTTTCCCCCTTTGGGCGGCTTTCACCGAATTCCACAAAACATTCCAATTCAAATAAAAGGCAAAACGTTTTTTTATATCAGAGTGTGTTATAATACTTTATAGGGTTTTCGTCTTATCCTTTAACATGACATAATAAAATTTCTTACACACACAACGTTTTATGGGTCCACACTTTTCAGAAAAAATAAATAAATAAAAATTAAGGCACGCAAAACGAATCTCTATAACATTACACAATCAATTTTCCTACAACATAACTCTTATAAAACCCTACTTTATATATATGAAACGAAGACTCATTTGGCCAACTTGGCCCTCGCCACAAAATTCATAATTTGTTTAAGGGTTTATCATCTATAATTTAACATGATCAGAAAAAATTTCCTACACTCACAACATTTTACAGCAAAAAAATAAAAATAAATTCCGTCACGTAAAACAAATCTCTATAACATACCACAAATAATTTTCATACAACATAACTCTTATAAAACTCTTTGTTTAATTACTTTAACCTGATTGAATTACATTCCAGCTTAAAGTTAAATGAATCATATCAAATAAAGTATTTTTATAGGAGAAGCAAAATTTCCTTTATGCCTTCGATCTCAAACCACCATCCATTATAAAAAGAGTAAAAACGATGCAAATTCTTGATTGTCATTTTGGACCCACTATTTGTACCTTACTTTAGTGACCCCCTTAAAATATTATGTGAGTGGTATAAACTTTATCACTTTGACTTTATGGAAAAAGGCTTCTTAGGTCCTAGGAAATAGGATTGAATTTGGAGCAATGAACATGGCTCAAATTGGTTGTAAGTATCATACTCCACTTACTTCAACAAAGACAATAATGTCTTGAAACTCGGCAGCAGAGAGTTCCAATTGCTCTAAAAAAATGTAGGTGTTTAGGGGTGTAATTACTTCAGGGCAGGTTAGGCTTTAATTTTTATGTTCTAGGCTTATATAAAAAAATTCAATTTATCTAACTTACGAGCTTATTAAAGGTTTAGTTTAAAGGTCAAGCTTGTCTTATTATTTTAAAATAAAAAATCTCCATGGCCTACAAGACCTTTTAGGCCTATCATATTGTAAATTAAATAAAAATAAAATAAAATATCTCATTCATTAAATAATATTTTCAGCATGGGTCCAAATTATAAAAATTGTACAATAGATTTTTTAACAAAAATACACATTATAAAATTGTTATACAATTGTGTTGAACCAGGGACGGGGACATCAAACACCAAGTGTTTGTGAAGCTCGAATTAGTTGTTCTACCACATTTCATTATTATGCTTCGGTTACATTTCAAGTTCAATTACCTAGTTAGGTACGACTTAAGCATACATTGATATATATATATATATATATATATATATATAGGATATTCATACTACTAAATTTTTCTACTACCACTTCACTACCACTCTAATCACCATTGGATTCAAAGTTATTTTTCTTTTTTCTCTCTTCATTCAACTTTTCCTCTAATCCAATGGTAATTAGAGTGGTAGTAGAAAAATTTGGTAATATGAATATCCTACCTCATATATATATATATATATATATATATATATATATATATATATATATATATGAGGTAGGATCCTTTGACACCTAATCGGAGAACCATTAGATCAAAAAAGATCAACGACTCTGATTTGTAAGCATGTTACACCATTGATCTTTTTTTATCTAATGGCTTTCAGATGAGGTGTCAAACTTCAAATTTGACACCGGTGTCAAAAGATCATACCTATATATATATGTTGATGATAACGTGCTACGAGATTATATATATATGTTGATGATAACGTGCTACGAGATTATATATATATGTTCTCCAACGTGACTCTATTAGATTAACTAATTAATATTGATAACATACTTCATGTCATTTTTTATTTTTTAGAGTATAAATAACATTATATGATAAATATTTTTTTATTTAAAAACTTAAAAGGCCAGCCTACAGACCATGCTTTTATATTTTGCCTATGACCATGTTTTTGAGTAGGCTTACCGACAAGCCTTTACCTGTTCTAATTACTTTACAGGTCGGGCCGGGTCAGGCTTTTCATAGGTTAAGTCATAGGCCCCTGCAGGCCGGTCTGTCCCATCTACATCCCTAATGGTGCTCAATGAATTAATTAGAAGAGGTTGGTCTTTGTTCTTAAGAAAAATTTAAGTATTAAACGTTGGTAGCTCAGTTGATAGCAATAGAGTTGAGTAAGTGGAAAGAAAAGGATCTTGGTTCCATCTACTCATATTATTTTTGGGAGGGATTTAAATATTTTCAATCGTGAACTGCTCTGTATTTCGAATTAGTCTCATAACCGGCTTAAAAAATTGAAATTTGTGAGAATATTAAAGAAAGACAATTCACGCAAAGAAATAATTTAGATTGGATTAACTCAAAGAATAAAAATAAAATAAAAAATAAGACAACTGTTTCAGCATGAGACACTCGGAGAGCATCTCAAGAATAGAGGGAAGTTTGGAATTGTAAATAGATACAGAAAGATGAAGATGATACACATACATTTTCAAACCTTCACTGTAGCGGGTGATAAGATCTTTTGTTACTTTGGCTCTAGATTTGGAATCAGATCTAAACAGATTTGTAGTAGTAAATTTGATATATACCAAATTAAGAGTTATAATTTTGTATAATATTAATCTAATTACTAATATCATATATTTACAGCAAAATTGTCATAAATATGTTCTGTCATTTTTTTGGGTGAAAATATGGTCTGTCCTTTGTCACCGACTCAGCCGACCGAGTGGATGAATAGAAAGCAAGCGGGTCGGTCGATAAAAAAAACAACAATTTTGGAATGTGGTCGTGGATTCTCGATATTAAATAAATGAATGGATTTAAATATTGATTGAGCGGATAAATTAAAATTCATTTGTGCTTACCTTGTCCCGTTACATTCCACATTCAATGGTGTTTTTTCATCATTATGTATTTGAACTTACGAAATTTAAGTGTGGAAATATTTTTAATCAATTAATTTTTATTTGAAATTTAAGAAAACGATTTTTTTAATTAAATCATTTTTTCAAACGTACTATTTATCGGAACGTAACATTTCATGGAGGGCTTTCCGTCCTTTTGGAACAAAATAATAGAAGAACCTTTCAGAATATCATTACAGTTCTTTTTAATTCTTTTTTGATATCAAGTTGAACGAAAATGAATAATATTTACGGATGAGCATCATTTAATATGGAATTAAGCATATAATAACAACTAGCACCGTCTCGGAATAAAGTGGGTTTAGCGACTGAATTTGATTGATTTTGAAAGAAAAAATTAACTAAATTAATATAATCGGTTTTAATAACATTTAATTGTATTTTAATTGTAAATCTAATTTAATACGATACAATTTAATTTAGTTTGCATTTGACTGATCTTTTAATTTTTGCTTAGAGTATTTTAATGAATAAACTCATCAAAATATAGAAAAACATAATTTTATCAAAATTATATAAAAATTACAAAATACGCTAAATACAAGTTTTTTTTTTGTTGTTGATAAACACGCTAAATACAAGTTTAACTTGTAAATGAGGGTGTGGATTTTCAAGGATTAGGAGATGATATGGTGCAGCCATGGCCACGGAGTTGAAATTGGGACTTGTAGTTGTAGGCGGAACTAGGAGAAAATATTTGTAAAGGACTCACAAGAGATTTTGGTTTCACTCGACTCACTTATTAACATGACTTACTTTTTATGTATATAAAATAAAAAATATACACAAAAAATTGATTATAATAAAACCCTAAAACTAATCAGTATTTACATTTCATTAATTTGTTTTTATATTTTATTCACAATATAATATTTTCATATTATGAACATAAAAACATTGAAATTCCCTGCAAAACTATAAAAATGTGGCGGGTAGCAATACCTTGAGGTATACAAACTTTGACCGTACTATCACATCTAGGGCAAAAATACCAGAACGCTACTAGGGCAAAAATTTTGCTAAAATCTTACGGCAGCAAACGTTGTCAATTTCAAATGTCACATGACCCGAAACCTTAAGCTATCAAACTCGTTGCAAGTAACGTTGGAAATCCACAATCGCACAACACACACAAATTGAAAATGAAAAAAAAAGATAATTTCTTTGTAAAATTGATGAATATTATAAGTTGTTAAATTATTGAATATTAAATATAATATACACTACATAAATTAAAAATTATTTAACGTGTCGAAATTCATCCAATGTCGCACAACACACACAAAGATTATGTCTAGTTTGTCTGTATTATATTTATCTCACCATCACTTGTTATAAGTTATTCAGTTTACAAAGGAATATAAATATGATTTAAAAAAAACCATAACAACAGCAAGCCCAAATTACTAAAAAAAATGAAAATTACAATAAGTCAAATGCTCACAACAGTATCGAGCTTGAGCGGGACCCGAGTTGGCTTTTTGTTGACCCCACCAACAAAGGCCCTCATCAGTATGTGAAATATGAGTCATACCCAAAAACTGACAGCAAGTTTAATTTATTGGTCAAACGAGTCAGATTGTTGTCAGGTAGTTGAAACTCGTTGACAGTGGTAGCGAGTTTAAGGGTCTAGACTTGCACAGAAATGATAGGTGGCACAAAATTTTAGAAATTTTATCAAAAAATTTCTGAAAGTCATGACTTTTGGTTCTGGTGTCCGAATAAGTGAATTTTTTTTTATTCAGTGTAACTTTTCGAGATTTACGCGCTCACTAATTCCCAGAGGGGATTTGGTTAAAAAAATTCCCAAAAATACTTCCTTGTGCCGTTTGCCACGTTTTATCTTTGTTAGTAATGTTATTTAATTTCTATTCTTATATTTACTTTCCAACACTAACAAATAATCCTTCGTGAATTTGTGAGCGTATAGATCTCGAACGAAAAGTTACATGAAATTAAAAATAAAAACTGATTTGGAATCTCAAGGCAAAAATTATGGCTTTATGAAATTTTAAGGTAAAACTAAAAAAAAAAATTGTGCCACGTGTTAGCACCATGTAATTCTATATAGTCGTTGTTATCAACAACAAAAAAAATTCTATATAGTCGTTGCCACGTGTTAGCACCATGTAATTCTATAAAAAATCATATTAATTGGTACACAAAAAAATTCCTATTAATTAATTACATTACAAATGATAACCGTTGATTTATGTCCACCAACGGCTAATATGAGGAGTAAAACTTAAAACTTTTATTCTTGAGTCAAAAGAACCCTCCCCATATATATTATCGTTTCTCAAGTTGCTTGAGATAACTTTATCTCCGGCTACTAAATCATAACCGTATAAAGATAAATCAATGGTGATAAAAGGAAGATAAAAAAAAAAGAATCATAACCATTCAAAGGTGAATCAATTATATAAAAAATAAATAAACAAAACGACGTAGTTTTGAATAGCTGAAGATAAATATATTTCAAGCTATTTGAGAAAAATCTTTCTTTCTCACTCTCTCTATATACATATTCATAAGGTAGAATCATTTGACACCAGTGTCAAATTTGAAATTTGACACCTCATCTGAAAACCATTAAATCAAAAAAGATCAACGACTCTGATTTGTAAGCATGTGACACAATTGATCTTTTTTGATCTGACGGCTCTTAGATGAGTGTCAAACATCAAATTTGACACTGGTGTCAAAGGATCCTACCTCTTTATATTTATAGGGATTATCATTTCTCGAATTACTTGATATAACTTTATTTCCGGCTATTAAATCATAATCGTATACAAAGATGGATCGATCAATGGGGACAAAGAAAGAGAGAGAAAAAGGAAATCGTAACAATTCAAAAATGAATCAATAAATATAAGAAAATAAATAAATAAAACAATGTAATTTTTAGGTGAACGGAGATAAATATATCTCAAGTTGCTTGAAAAATATTGTTTTCATGTCTGTCAAATCAGTGTGCATAAACTAAAGTGTGAAATTATAAACTTTTTTTTTTGGTAAGCTGATTTTTTTATTTAAATTAAATAAAATACTTCCAGACATATAAAATATTACAATTAATGAATATTTTTTTATAGTACAAAAATTATATAATTTGTTTTATATTTGTATACATGACTCTCTCACATGCACTAAAATAATATATTTTAACATATTATGTTACTTTAAGTAAAACAAGAAATAAAATTGTTGTAATGAAATTCAAAAAAAAATTAAAATATATTAATTGGTGTAATGAAATTAAAAGTTGAGTTTACTTTATATATACTCTCTCACAGAGAAATTTATTAATTCTGTAACACATTATTGTATTACTATTTAAATATAAATAATAATATATTAAAACATCCGTGCATATTCATTATATTCTTAATAGTTTAGCAATTAAGACAAAAACAATTTTTGTTGGAAAAGATAAATCAGAACTCCATCCTCACGAATTTTATTAAATATGGAAACTGATCCTAATATTAAATTTCTTCGATTAACTCCATAAATTTCATTACTGATTGATTCTAAAATTAAAATATCAGTTTCCTACACTAGTTAATTATGCCTTTCTGGATACCAAAAAAATATATAAAAATTTATGCCTTTCTCATATCAGATCAGGAGTTGGAGCCACTAAAGAATTAAATAAGAAAAGAAAAAAGAAAAGGCCAATAATGGGGGCAAAAAGAAGACTGGGAATGGAGCCCCAAGAAGCACAACATGCCAACAACAACATATTCTATATATATAGACATAATAAAAATAAAAGGTTGTAGGTGGGTGGATTCAACATCATGTGTTTATGATACTATACAATATTTAATATTATACCACCGCCTCTGTTTCTCTGGAAGGATCTTATCACCTTGTGTGGTTGTCACTGCCACATACATCTCGTAGTTGTAAGCAGAGAAGAGAAGAGAAGAGAGATGAACGGTGTTATTGATTTAGATATGGAAAGTGAGTACGTAAGGAGGCATCACAGACATGAACCCAGGGACAACCAGTGCACTTCCGTCCTCGTCAAGCACATAAGAGCCCCTGTCCCCCTCGTATGTCGTTACTTTCACTTTCTAGATCTCTTCTATTTTTTTCTTCCTTTTTTCACAATCTAATTCACTCTGTTAATTTCATCCATCCATTCATCAGGTGTGGTCGCTGGTTAGAAGATTCGATGAGCCCCAGAAATATAAACCCTTTGTTAGCAGGTGCATCGTTCAAGGGGATCTTGGTATTGGTAGCGTTAGACAAGTTAATGTTAAATCTGGCCTTCCTGCCACAACCAGCACTGAGAGGTTGGAACAACTCGATGATGTCCAACACATTCTTCGTATCAAGATACTCGGTGGTGATCATAGGCTCAAGGTCTAGCGCTATTTCTATTACGTTCTCGTTCATTATTTAATAATCAATTAATACACGCAACTAATTGTTTGTTTTGTGTTATGTGGAATTGATTGGCAGAACTATTCTTCCATAATCACCGTGCATCCAGAGGTGATTGAGGGAAGACCTGGAACAATGGTGATTGAATCGTTTGTGGTGGATGTGCCTGATGGGAACACCAGGGATGAAACTTGTTACTTTGTGCAGGCTTTGATAAGGTGCAACCTAACCTCCTTGGCTAATGTCTCTGAGAGGATGGCTGTGCAGGGTTGATCTGATTTCATCAACCATTAGCTATGTTAAATGAAGGATGAAGTTTGGTTCATATACACAATTTATGATCCCTGTTCAGGTTTGGAGATTGGTTGATGTGTTCCTTTCATTCTCTGAATTTTTGGAGACCTTTCCCCTATCAACCGTTCTGCATTTGTAGCTGTGCGTTCCTCTTTAGAACATATAATTTTCTCTTCTTCAGTTTTTGTAAGATGAGATTCTAGGCGTCATGAGCACTTTGGATGGGGGATGCGAGAGTTGTTTTTCTCTGCTATATTCTTCCTGGGTTTTGTGTATGGTGGTGTGTTACTACGGTTTTTTTTCTTTGTAAAAATTATTGTTGGAGAAAGACAATTTCTGCAGCCTTTCCCGTTTCATTTTAGTAGCAAGATGCTGGCAGGAGAGGCCCCCAATAGTGGATACTGCCTTGACGTTTTTGTGTAAGTAGTGTGGTTTTTGTTAGTTATGTATTTCATATTTTCCTTGCTTAGGGTTTATGTTTAGAACACTCAATTAAAACTGGTCCCTCGGATATGTAATGCACCTTATTTTTAGGAACTTCGAAGATATGCTATTTCTACTTTTTACTTCCAAGTGAGGAGGCCTTGAGGGTGCCTTCAAACCTAATACTAGATAAGGGCAACTCCTAAAAAAACGGGGGTTTTAAATCCTTTCATAGGGGGTGTGGGTGTGTTTTCAGTGTTCCAGATTCAGTGATAGATGATGTAGCTGTTTAGTAACTTAGCACGGTATTTTTCTTCTCCGGTAGCTTTTGGAACGCTTAGTGGTGGCGCTGAGCAATATAGTGATTATGCTGCTTCCAATAATTTCTCTGGTCCAACATTTTTATAGCAGAAAACAAGATTGCAAACTGTGTTGATTTGCCTGCCAATAACCACTAGCTAGCAAACTGATCAGAGCATATGGAACTGAGAAGAAAATGCTGTAGGGTTTAACCTGTTTGTAGTATACTACCAACGATCGTTATTGGAGCGTTTTCATAATATGGTGGAAACGAAACGAGCATTATATCTGAGGAAAATCTCGCGACTTCGAGCAGAAGAAATGTATTTTGCTGCTGTATGACAGTCATTTCTCAACTTCCCTGTTAGGTGCTCCATTTTTTCTTTCTTTCATTGGTCTATATGTTATGGCCAGCTTCTCAGTATGACTGAGCAGAGTCATCTCCTTCTATGTTCTGATAGACCCTATTGATGTCAAATATATTACACAGCTTTCGTTTTTCGGAAGTTATTTGATATAACTCAAAATATATGTTCCCTTTATCTGCATGTGTAGTTTACCATCTATGGAGTGAGTGGTCTGCTTAACTCGTATCCATTCCAGACATGTGGGCTTTTTAGCCCCAAGACAATTATCGAGTTTTTTATGGCGCTCCACACCCTCCCACCCCTTTAAAGTTTTATATATACATCATCAACACATAATTAGCAGAATTATATGGGTTCAACTTTGAATTATAGAATTGGGTTTAACATTTTCTGCTTGCATTTGGCTGAAAAACTGAAGTTCTCGAACAGCCTGATATCATAACAATTCCATGAAACCACATTAGGAGTTAAACCTGAACTCTTGATCTGATAAATCTCAGCCATAGCTTTACTCACTTAGGCTACTCATTGAATAACCTGAAAGCAAGCCATTCCATGTCCCCAAATCAGGTTTTATGCTTTTCTCCTCCATCTTATTATGTTTCAGCATCATGAAATAGGCCCTTGAAGAAATACCCCGATATCAGTGAATTCCATGCACATATTTTTGTTCTTCGTATAATGAAACACCATTTGAGCACTTTCTAAGCAATTATTCTTGATGTACATATTCCAGAACTAAATCTACGTAAACAGTTATGCTGGTGTCTCCAATTCAATAACTTATGCTACGAAGGTCAGACCAGAGACGCGAAAACAAAGCACATTTCCAGATTCATGAGAAAATACATTGAGGCTCTCAGTCCAAAAAGATGAAGATAATAGCTAATTGCATACAAAATTTAATAGAACACGAGAATGTCATCTTTCAAATAATACATTTGAGACCGAGAGAAGGCATGAAAGGAGACTGATATGAACTTTTAACTATTGCGCAAAATGAATGTATGAATTCCTTGCAGCAAAGATGCCAGGCTAGGGAAAAGACCAAAACAAGGACCCAGTATCTCTCCAAAATGACACAGGAAAAGAGAAATATATGATTTGTCGTCTACAATGGGAGAATACTAATTCCGCTCAGCTTCTTCCATTTACGCTAAACTTTCTCAAACTCAGGCAGTTGAAAGAGAAATATCTAAAAGGAAAAAGTCGTTTTGTTTCAGATGCTACGAAAGTGGGGAGTAAACACTCCAACCAGAGACACCTTAAATCGAGAAGAAAAATGTACAAAATAAGATCATCTTGCACAAACAAACAAATTACTTTATATTTTCAATGTATCCAATATTTGTAATGCAATTAATTGTCAATCTGAAAAATGGGTTAATGGCTAATAGACTTCACCACTAAACATGCAGTCCTACTTAATTCACTAAACATGCAAATTCTTATAGCATGATGTTCACAATGTATATATTTTAACGATGAGAAATCAATAGAAAGAATTTATGCAGCAACGGATATCATTCTGTTGAAACTTTTCAGCCATTCATTCATTCCATTTAGTACTCCAAATAGAAGTTTTATAGATAATACTACTTACTTAAGAAGCATCAATCTATTATACAGTAAGCAGGATGCAGAAAGTTATCTACATGCGTTGGACATTGTGTTTTGGTTACAAAGCAAATTCAGGAACTGTGGATGCTAAATGAAGGATGCTCATTTTAGTAAGATAATGTATATTCTTCCAAGGTAGTGAAGTCAAAATCATTGCTTAAAGCACCCCTTACAAATCAGCCAGTCCAAAATCAAATTTGAAGCCAGATGCTCTCTTGCACGAAAAACTCAAAGCTTGAAAGCTCCTGTGAAGATTACCATCGTTCTCTGGGACGACCATCAGGGAATACAGGATGAAGAACCATCTCATCATTCTGTCTTGAATCTTCAACTTGTTTAATTGTCTTTCCTTGTTCAATCTCCAATATTTCAGCATCCTCATCAAAATCTGGTGGTGCATCATCATCATCATCTTCATCACTCCAGTCATCCTCATCATCGTCATCCTTGACATCAAATCCATGATCATTCATAAAATCATCAACATCTAACCATTTTTCTTCCTCTTCACCACTTTCATCTTCTCTGCTATCATTATTCTCTTCCATGCCACCAACTCTTCTGCGAGCCGCTCCCTTGGGAAACCGCGGAACATTAACCAGAGAACGAAGCTTTTCCTTTATAAGTAACAAACGGTCCTTGTCTACCAACTGAGAATCTCGATAAGCTTCCCTCAAAAACACAGAATCCCTCTCTCCTTTGAGAGAGACATAAAACATATCAGGATGCCTTATCAGCATCCCCCTCACCTGCTGAGAGAATCTGAACTCCTCTCGAAAATGAGTAAGGTGATCAATGAGAGTTCGCTTCTCAAGAGTGAGACTCAAAATCTCATGAACAACTCCACAAGCATGCTTCTCTTTCTCCCTCGTTCCTGACCTTAGCTCTGAGAAATCCGAATATGGCGATATGTAAGGCAAGTCTCGAAATTGACTTATCTTCCTCATCTCACCCTTAGAAAGATTAAGACCCTTTGGAAGCTTTACTCTTTTGAATTTGGGAGCCCTGTCTATGATTAAATTCTGTTCTTCAAGTTCTCTAATCCGATTATCCTCTGCAGATAGTTCTGCTGCAGATACAGCAAGTTCAGGATCCCAATGTGTTAACTCAATTGCAGGGCCTCGTTCAGTTGCAACAACCTTGAAGTATTGAGGGTACCTATGACAAACTGTGTCACGAAATTCATGTGGGAGTCCCAAATCATTCCTTAGATGTGCTATTTTTTCCAACAATACACGCTTTTCGAGTGACATCATCAACAATTTCCTAAGCTTGACAACAACCAAATCTTCCATTTCATTCCTAACCTTCAATTCCTCAAGATAAAGCCTTTCAGCTTCTGGGGTCATTTTGAATTTAAGAGAGTAAACCCCTTCTTCAACAATCTGAAAAACCGCAGGAAATTTCCTCAACAGAGCAATAAATCGCCTCCTTCTCTCCAGACCCAATTCTCTTCTAAACTTACCAAGATGCTTAAGCGACATAACTCGGTCTGGTTGACTCACTAGAATCTTCCTTACCTTGAGAACAAATTTGAGCTTCTTGTCCCTCTGTATCACATTATCAAATGAATGCTCTTTCCTTCTCTTCACCGCTGCTCTTATGGGCCAAAATCGAAATGGGGCACGAGCATCCACATTTCCCTTTGGCTGTGACACGACCAAACTCAAATTCCTCCCCAAAAATTGAGACTTTTGGAGGGAGCAGTGGGGTTTGACAGAAAGCTTTGGTTTTTCAAGGAAAGGAAGTTTATTTGAGATGAAGAATGGTAAAGGGGAAGATGAAGAAGAAGAAAGCAACATTTTAGGCTCCATTTATTAAGGTCCTTCAAATAGAAGACCCAATAGGATAAAAGTAAAACAGAGCAAAGAAGAGAAGAAACTCACCAATCAAACTAGTTGTGATGCTAAAGCTCTTGCCTTTGATATAATTTTGGTTTATCTGCAACTGCAACTCTGCAAACCCCAAAACCCTCACACAAGATATATTACTCTTCGCAAGTGTTGTTCGCATTTAAGGGGATAAGGCCTTCCACTACGACGTCGTGTCCAGAGTACCTTTTGGTCCTCGACAAGTAACAAATATAATGGCTGCATTTTATTTTATTTTATTATAGAATAAAGTTGATTTGTATTTATTCTAAAATTTAAAATAGATTAAATTAAAATTTTGGAAAATTCAAAAAAATCCATCACATTAGTTTCTCATAGGGGTGGTAAACGAGGCAGGGGCCTTTGTCTCGACTCGTAAAGGCCTGAACTCGTTTAATAAAAGCTCGCATTGGAACTAGACTTAGACTTGTATAAAAACTCGTTAAATAAAAAGGCCTCAGTCTCTAATTCAGAAACTCGGCCTTAGAGCCTCTTAGGCTAGCCTAGTATATAAATATTTATTTATATTTTTTATACTACTTGTAATAACTCTCTGTCTCATCAATTTATTTCACCCCATTTTATTGGTTTAACAGACTTTTTGAATGATTTTGTTCTATATTATGCTATTTAGATATATATTGAATTTATGTATATTTATGGAATTATTAGTGTTGATCTATATTATCCTTCATCCTCCTTCACAAAAACAAACCCACAAAAACTCATTCGTTCCACTATGCACTGCTCGTTTGTGTCAATTTTTTATTTTATTTTTGTTGACACTTTTTTTTTATAATGGGCTAAGATAATATAACCTGTTATCTACCTTCTCTCACTTTAATTTTATTTATTTATTGTAGATTTTGTAAATTATTGCTGCAAATTGGAAGCTAAGGTTTCTATCTGGAAATTGATTTTTTGTGGAATTCTATTATCTTATTTTTATTTTTTAACATGCTAACAGGTTAAGACAGGCTTCACACATGCTTTTATTTTTTTGTAAATAAATCAGGCCACAGGCCAATATTATATTCATAACAGTTAACAGGCTAAGGCCAGTCAGACACGTTTAAATACAGGCTTGTCCCGTTAAGATCAAAACTCGACTCGGCTCGTTAACACCTCTAGTTTCTCAAAAGTACTTACGATTAATCTATTTTGAATTTCAGAATATCATAAATTAACTTTAAACCCAATAATATTTGTTGCGGAATAAAAATTTATTTTACCTTTTTTTTTAGATAAAATGACGTATTGTTTTAAATGACATACCTTGCATTCTTTTACTTTCACAAAGAGACTGGACCCATATTTTTTTAAAAAAATTTCCCCCATCTATTTATTTCTCTCATATAAAATGATACAACTTTATATAATTTAAAAAGATAAAAATCTTTCCTCCTTAATTTTTTTTAACATGAGACCGAATCAATGTCAACATGGAACATAGAGCAGCGGAACTATGTGGTAGTAATGCTGTAGTATTCGCTCACTGCACAACAAAAATGAAGAAGGAATATCATGTTTGTATGGAAAAAATAGAAAAATATTTTTCTACATAGAGCAGCAGAAATATGTGGTATTACTGCTATATTATTCACTCAATGCATATATTCAATAAAATTGAAGAATGATTGTCTTATTTGTATGGAAAGAATAGAAAAATATTTTTCTTATTCAAGTGTCATTTGTTAAATAACAGAAGTATAAAAATGGTCTCTAGAGCAGCTTGTACACGTGGCATGAGCAACACGTGTACTCACGCCAGTGCCATCAAATATCTCGGGGAGCGTTACGCTGTCGTTTTAGCTATTGGGAACCCTAGTGATCGCTCCGTGGACATGGCGAAGAAGCGAGATCACCGACCCGGCCCGAGTTCCGGTCGCCGGGAAAACCGAGTCCAATTATCTTCTGGTCGACATGAACCGGCTGACTCAGCTTCGGTTCGCAGAAAACTCGTTCCCTTCTTCGTCGTGTCGTCCGTCATTGCCGTCGTGGCATACTGGTTGAGACAATCTTCTCCTCCGCAATATAAGGAATCGTATGTGTTTGTGTGTGTGTGTGTGTGTGTGTGTGTGTGTGTGTGTGTGTGTGTGTGTGTGTGTGTGTGTGTGTGTAAGTTTATAGTACCGTAGAGAGTATAAGTTTTGATTGTAGTATCTAATGTTGTAAGTTTATAATGAATCAGGAGAATTCAAGAGTATCAGAAAATACCTCTCAGCGCCATTATACTTATCCTGTGCTTGGCTACATTACTCCCTGGTATGCATTTTTTTTTAAATGTATATTGATATTAACATTTTCTTAGATGAATCACGAATATGGTGCTTGACATGCAACATTTGTGCATAATAATAGTATGTGTGTTATTTTTGTACTAGTGGCAACTGCAATGCAGGTGTACTCAGATTTGAAATTTTATTTTAACACATGATTGCATAATAATTTACTCCTAATTTTAAACTTGAGCATAAAATGACTCAAAAATCTTAATTTGTAAACAAAATAATTTTTAAGAAGTTCTTTAAGTAGAGAGTTAGTGAGGCAAATGAAGGGAGTCCAGACTTGAGTAGTTTTGGTTGCGGTGGTAAGTTAATGATTTTTTATTTTTTTAATTTTAATTTAAGTGAGAGATCATTAGGAGTATTAGCTTTATACATTAGCATAGATGATCCGGACATGTTTTCCTATGATATAGTTCATTAGTCTGTGTGATTCTTAAAATCGTAACTCTTTATTTGATTTTAGCTGGTAGAAACAAAGAAGTATGGTATGTAATTGTTACACCCTACCCTTAACACTTTTTAGATCTTGTTGAAATATTTCTTGTAACAATTTGAAAATTATGGCTTTGATAGTTACAGTATCATGATTTTTCTTCCTTTCTCTTTGTTCTTTTTTTTTTTTCGGGATACAAAGCACAAACCGCTTCATTTCATCTACTATCTGTTCTGGGTGCTAACTTGGAACATCTTCAGAGTTGTATTGCTTTATGTTTATAATGAAAATTCAATTTTCTTATCTGTCGGGGTGAGATCTATTCCTTTATGTGTTATTATTCCTGTTGAAGACATCTTTGTGTTTACAATTTATATACATCTTCAAAGATGTTAATTATTGCAGGAACTCTCGGGGTTATGAAATGGCAAAAAGGTTCAACTCAAAGTTTACGCATTTATCACCTGTCTGGTATGATTTAAAGAGGTATGTACCTCCGTCCTAAGTGACTTAATGAAGAAATAGAGTACAATGGATCCTCTCATGTTAAAATTTTGAGTGAGATTGTCAAGTGAAATTTTCTTGTCTTTTGCTCTGTTCATAAATGTTAAATAGGTGGAACTCTGGTTACCAAAAAAAAAAAGGTGGAACTCTATCAAAATTTGTAAATGTTAATGAAGAGATAGATAGATAGATAGATAGATAGATACAAATTTTCATGACAAGTTCACGTGAAATTTTAACATGAGCGGATCTATTCCTGAAATAAAGGGGTGGGGTTGTTAAGAACTATCCCATTCCTAACCCTCCATGTGCCTGTTCGTCAGAGCTTTCAAATGTATTTTGCAAGCATCCAAAAATTTCTATTAGCTTTAGATTGTGATTCCTGAAGTTTTCCTTGTTACGTAGCCTTCTTTTTCATGACACATTATGATCTGGGATGCCTCTCTTTGAGAAATAGGATATCCAGGGTTGATTTGAACTAACATCACAGCCTTAAGGGTCATCAAAATACTTTTTGTCCTCGTGTATGTTTATAATTTATGCACTGCACTGAATTTCTAGTGAATACTCAATCATAAATCGTAGGGGTTGTTACTTATTAGTTTTTATTATAGTGCTTTATGGTTTTGCTTCATCAGTTGTTATTACCAGTCAACAGACTAGCTTAGTTCTAGAGGGGAGACATAATGCTGACAAAGGATGGATCTCAGAGCTTAAAAAGACAGGAGAAGCTTTGGTACAATGAATAAGTTACCTACTTTTAAACTTATTTTCATCTCATCAATGACAAGTTAAATGCTGCTTTTATCCAAAAAGTTTTTGTGCATATCTTATTTTCATTTCGAAAGCTATATACTTGATGACATTCTTAATTTTGGATTTGTAAACTAGAAAATAGAGCTAAATTGGGGAGTTCTGTATGGGCTTTCTAATGGGAGTGACACTGGGTTGCTTTCAGGTTGTTGCCTATTTTACCCCTCATACCAATTACCAAGTAGAAGCCTCCAGACCAGTCTGTTTTGGGCCTTGGACTGGCTACAAATGTTACCTTCCAATTTCCCAATGGCTAATCTTATTTTGTGATATCATTAACTTGTGGGACCTACACTTGATTAATTGTCCTGTTATTATTGTTGTTCTTTTCTTTGTATCTGGCCTTATTGATCCATCTATTTTTTTTCCATTGCATGTAGATCTTGCCTAGAGTTGTTCTGGAAGCATCACCAGCAGAGCTGCTGAGAACGAAGAAGCAAAGGAACAAAGCTGTTGACCTTATCGTAACAGAGTGCAAGTAAGCCTCTGGTTATTTTTCTCGATACATCTTTTAGGCAATGGCACTGTGGGAACAGATTTATTTCCTTTATGCTAGAAAGACATTTAGTTTTTGCTTATATAAGCTTCTCTTTGTCACTAATTTAGCTATTCAGTATTTGATTATCATCTGCTGCGGTAATTAATGATTGGATTTGTCTCTCGGTGCCTGCTGCAAATGACATACTACAATGTGCACATCATCATCTAATTCTGGTGGGGGAATTATTCATGTGAAAATCACTTAAAGGGAATTCTTGATTAAAAAACATTTCTAGTTTAGGAACAAGTCAACTAACCACTCGATTGGTTAATGATGTTCAACAAGTGGTTATTATGTAACCATTGAGTGATTAGTTGTTCTTAACGAGAAATAGTTTTCCCATAATTCCTTTTTTGTATTTTTCCCATTATTTAATTTATCTGAACATGGTTTATGTTATATTAATGCTTCCTTTACCCAGCAAAAGGCCTTGGGGTAGAGAAGTTCTTCCGCTATACCAAGCCCATTACCTACATACTGCATGGATATCAGAAGTTATTTATGGCAGCAAATTTTTGGATCTTCATGAAGCAATTTTTTTCTTGATGCATTCTCTCTGTTGTGCTATGATTTGCTATTCATGTGAATATTCTTCTTTTGTAGGGAAATGGGATATGATGGTATTGTCTTAGAATCTTGGTCAAGGTGGGCAGCTTACGGCATCTTGCATGATCTAAGCATGCGGAATTTGGTGAGCATCTGTTCCTTTTAGTCTTTTAAGATACCTTTTATACCGCAAAGCTATAATACCAAACTCTGCCTGGAATGCATGTACTAATCTGTTAAGTCTTCTTACAAGCTCTTATTTTTCAGTGTTTCCTTGGTCGGGGCAGTCATTGAATGGTTATATCACAATTGCTGATACTTTAAATTTAGTGATTTCTGAGTGATGTCTGAGGTTCCCTTCCAATGTGGAATATAGACCAAATAACTATGTTCTCTGCAATTTCACATGCACCGTTACAATTTTTCCACCTTCATCTATAAGACAGTTGTCTTATGTGATAACTCCATATAAACATTGCCATGGGAAAAAAGGAAAATTGTAAATTCATTCATCATTTTTCCTGTGAGACAAAGTATTTGTGCACTATATTGATTCCTATTCTCAAAAACAGTTTTTAAATTTTTAAAACTAAAAAATTAAAAAATCTGTTTGGAAAGGATAGTTTTGCAAAATGATTTTCAAAACAATGATTGCTTTTTAGTTTTAAAAACTAAAAAACGAAAACAACCCACGGATTTTCTCCTATGCAGTTTTCTGATTTTTTAGTTTTCACGGTGGCATGATCGTAATTATCAGCATTCATTAATGGCAATTCCATAAATTTGAAGATTCAAATCAATAACTATACGGTGGCATTTTTGTAATTTTGAAACTTCATTAATGGCATTTTTGTAAATAACTACAACTTTTTTATAACTTAAGTTTAACTACACAAACAAGTTTTTTTGTTCTTTTACTCTCAAAATCAATTTTTAAAATTCATATTCAAAACAGTTTTTGAAAACAAAAAAACAAAAACCCTTTCAAACATACCCATAGTAGTTGATGTGGTGCTTTCTTCTTTTGCAAGCGCAGGCACTGCAGTTTGTAAAACAGCTTGGAGATGCACTGCACTCTATAAGCTCAGCGAAAAATAGTGGGCAACAGCTGCAGTTGGTGTATGTTATAGGTCCACCATCTTCTGAGAAGCTGCAAGAGCATGACTTTGGTCCAAAAGATCTTGAGACTTTAAGTGAATCCGTGGATGGATTCTCATTAATGACATATGACTTCTCTAATCCTCATAACCCTGGTCCTAATGCACCTTTGAAATGGATTCAAATTATTCTACAGCTGCTTCTTGGTACCTCTGGCAATAGAGCCCAAAGTCTTGCCCCCAAGATACTTCTTGGGATCAACTTCTATGGAAACGACTTCTCTCTTTCAAAGGGTAATTCCTTTTGTTATCTTACTTTAATTTCACAATGGCATCATGTATATATATTGGTACTAGAACCTGCGTGGGCTAAGGAAGGCCCCAATACTAGAGTGGTGTCTAAGGAACTCCTACTGAAGGTCCTAGGAAGGGAGAAGGGGAACGGGAAAGGGATATTTCATTGGAGCGTTCCAGCTAGGCGTCAATTATAATATTTCTTACTTTATTGCTTGAGTGGAGCATGAGCACCTTGTTGAGCAATTTTGATATTTTGAGATCATATTTGAAGACTCTTTCTTTCCTTCTTGGTTTTGCTGGCGTATTGCCATGTAAAAGCATTTTTATTTTACATATTGAAATTTGAAAGTGCAGATTCAAGTGGCGGAGCTATTATTGGAAGGGATTACCTGGCACTTTTGGAGAAGCACGGGCCAGAACTGCAGTGGGATGAGAATAGTGGGGAGCATTTTTTCGTTTACACTAATGACAAGGAGATCAGGCATGCGGTATTCTATCCATCTTTAAAGTCAATTTCTTTGCGGTTAGAGGAAGCCCGTTCATGGGGATGTGGCATCTCGATCTGGGAAATTGGTCAAGGTTTGGATTATTTTTTTGACCTTCTATGAAAGCCAGTGTGTGTACTGCTTTTACACCCCCATGGCCCCATGTTCATGTTTATTCATGCCTTTACTCATCCTGTATTCAGTATAATTTAATGGACTTGGTTAACATGGGATTTTTTTTTGTTATGGTCTAGCTTAAGCAATGCTCAGTTAGTACAGTTACAAGTACTTACAGTGATATGATAACAGAACAAAAGGGGTAGGTGCTGTAAGGAGGTGGATAGAACGAAATGCAATTCCATGTCCTAAAGGAAAGACTCATCGAATCAACTTTGCTCATGACAATTATATTATTTGAGTTTGAATTTAGAGTTTTTCCGTTAACAGACGATTTTGTAATTCCGCTATAAATCTTTGTTAAAACATGATGCCTGTAAAGAACCTTGGGATACACCACCCCAAAAGCTAGCTCAAAGGGTGGGAGTGCCCAAGGTCTTATAAACTCCACATTAGTTGCACATACAATCAATGTGGGACTATATATCTCAACACGCCCCCTCACACAAGAGCCCATTGGGCTTGAAGAGTGGATGATGCAACAGGCCCAACCTACCTGTGCTAAGAGAGTCCACAAGAGAAAGTGGGGGACGGCGAGGCTCTGATACCATGTAAAGAACTTTGAGGTCACCACGCAAAAGTTAGCTCAAAGGAAGGGAGTGTTTATAAACTCCACATTAGTTGCACATACAATCAATGTGGGACTATATATCTCAACAATGCCCTACTTTTAAAATGGGAAAAGCTTGTCTAGTGTCGGGAAATCTTTTTAAAAATTATATAGTCATGTAGTCAAAAGATTCTTTTGGAGTGAAATTAATCTCATTCCCCACATTGGTCTCAGACTTCATTTGTAATTTTTTTTTAAAAAAAGGAATTTTTTTTTGTATTTAGCGGTGAAAAAAGGATATTTAAATCAACAAAAACATCATTAAAAAAAAGGATATTTGGATAATTATCAAATATGCAAAATTGTACAAGTCATTTATATATGTATTTTTTTAAGAAAAAAAGTGATGCTAAGTAAATGCAAACAAAATTGTGAGTAAATCTACAAGCTTATGCACGTAATCCTTAAAATATTTATGAATAAAATATTATAAAATCATTCTCTTTTTTTTTTTTTTTTGAGAAAATTAACAAGAATGACGGCTCACAGTACAAAATTGTAAGAATGAGCAATCATTCTGAATGGCCAGTTGACCATTTCAAATGGTCATTGCTATTACGTTACTACTTACTACTCACTGATTTTTCAATAAAAAAAGAATGAAGATTAGAGAGTAAAACGAGACACGATGTAGAAAACTTGTGCGCTGAGCATCCTATAGCTCGGAAAAATTGACACCAATATTATTCTTTTTTTTTTTTTTCTTCTCTCTCCTCTCATCTCAATTTTTTCTCTCAATTCAGTCCCCCGTACTACTGTAACTCCGCTCCTATAGCTCATCCTAAAACGACCATTTGTTAGGTATACTGTACTAGTTTAGAAATTGGCTATATTCCCATTTTTTTTAGTTGTCAACTATTTGGAATTGTACTGGACTCTTCCAAGTATCAGTTTTTTTTTTTTTTTTTTTGGTATAATTCCAAGTATTACTGGGCTAGACAGTTCAAAGGGTCTAATTACAAATGAAACTTAATCAGTTATAGTTTTTATCATAATTGAAATGATGACTATATCATTTTATAGAAAAAGTTTAACATGCTCCTATCTACCATTTATTCAGTGGTCCCTTTATTATGAAAAATAAATTTTCTTCCATTTCTATCTTTTCTTTTTGATTTTTCCTCTTCTGTTCCTCCTTTTTTTTTTTTGGAGGAACCCCATGGTCCCACCCCACAAAAAAAAAAATCTTCTCCATTTTATATTTGTCAAAATCAATGAAAACTCAATCAAAGAAATGGACTACGCTTGAACCATTTGAATTGTGGAACTTTACGTGCTTACAAGTTCTATTTACCAACTATTTATTGTTGGACTACGCTCTCCCATGTCGTACTTGGTTGGTTGCATACATCATAGTAGTTTTGTCAACATTTCTCAGACGTTTCTAGGCCACACAATAGTAGACGGGGAAGACAATGGCTAATTGCTTTACTACCTCCACTCAAAGGACACCCACTGAATCGTACCAACACACTCTTAGCCTTTTCTTCACTCTCCACATGGATACAAAACCAGCATCAACACTTTGATTCTCATGGTACTTCACACACTTCTTCTACCTCTTCCACTGATTAACTGAGTGCCACAGAGAGTCTGTGTGATATAGAATTATGCAATGAAGACCCTCAATGCAGCTGGCTTGACCCCATTATCAGTGCTTTCTGATAGAAGAACAGAACCTCGAAAATCCCTATCACTGCCTACAAATTCCACATGCAAAGTCTCAAATTTTTCTAGTCTTGGCAACAAGAAACCAGCTTTGCTTGAGTGTTTATCAAAAGGTTTACGTGGGGGTCTATTTCTTGCAGCTTCAGTTGTCAATAATGGACTTTCTAGAGCTCTAACGTATGAGGAGGCATTGGGGCAATCTATGAGTGCTCCTAGTTCTGGGGACTTTGATGCAAATGGGTTTATAGATAGTGTTATCAGTTTTGGAACAGAGAACCCAGCTATTATAGCAGGAGGAGCAGCTATTTTGGCTGTGCCACTGGTTTTGTCTCAGTTTCTGAAGAAGCCTAAGCCATGGGGAGTTGAGTCAGCCAAAAATGCATATGCAAAACTGGGTTCTGATAAGAATGCTCAGTTGCTTGATATAAGAGCACCTGTAGAATTTAGGAAATTGGGTACCCCTGATGTTGGAGGTTTGAGGAAGAAGCCAGTGTCAATCACTTACAAGGGTGATGATAAGCCAAGGTTCCTGCAGAGACTTTCTTTGAAGTTCAAGGAACCAGAGAATACCACATTGTTCATTCTGGACAAGTGAGTAGAGTTCATGGCGATTTTATTTGTTGTTTTTCTTTGTTTGTCATTAAGATCCATACCATATGGCATTCACTCATTTAATTTTGTCTATTAATGGTGAAAAAAAAAGGGTTTTATTAATGTTATGTTGAAATTTAAGTTTTGTGACACTTAGCATGCATTCAAATTACCAACGCCCTTGATAAATTAAGGGCTGGTTATAAGTCTTTCCACTAGGAAAATGTGTGTGTAGGAAGTGAAGTTATATTATGTTACATGATAAACATAAGACCCAATAAAAAAAAGGTTTTCAAGAATGCTTAATATGACACTTAGCATGCATTCAAATGACCAATGCCCCTGATAAATTAAGGGCTGGATATAAGTCTTTCCACTAGGAAAATTAGAAGAAGAAAAAAAGAAAGAAAGATGAACTTCAACCAAAATTTTGTGTGCTCTTCTTAATAAAATAAAAACTAAACATTTATCTCTATGGAAAAAAAAAAAAGTTACAGAATCTGTGTTGAATGTGACCTTTCATGTTACGGAGTCACCTCTATGAGAATATTAACATTCCAACACCAGCCTCCATCTGTAGTCTACATCGGCATTTTAGGAACTTTAGTTAATAATTTTGTTGTTTCTTCTTTTACTTCACAAAAAAAAGTACTTGAAGTTGAAGCTGATTGTTTAAACTTGTGATGGAAGCCAGATTTGATGAGAACTCCGAACTGGTTGCAGAGTTGGTCACCGTCAATGGATTTAAGGCTGCTTATGCAATTAAGGATGGTGCAGAAGGACCACGAGGATGGAAGGTATTTATTGTCCCTTCATGTTTATAATATTTTGATTTAAAATATTAATTTTATCTGTTTACCTATATTCTAACCCGGACTGGAATTCTGCAGAATAGTAGGCTTCCCTGGACACCACCAAGGAAAGCATTGGGTTTGGATTTTGGCAATTTGACAGATGCTATTTCTGGCACAATAGGAGTATGTATCTCAGATTTATCTAATAATAATTGTAATTTTGAGTGCTGATGCACACACATAACATTACTACTAGTTTTCAGATTAATAAGGCATGTGCTTTCTGTTAACTTAGACCACAATAGACACACTTAAATTGTTTAATAGAGAAACTAAAAGTTAGCTTAGTCAAATTGAGAATGTAAGCTAGCAAGAAAGGGAACAGACTAAAGAGAAACTATTATGCACTTGACAATATATGATGCTGTCTTAGATGGTACTCTTTATATTATATAAACCAAGAACTCCATTATGTACAAATTATCAAAATTCTTATGCATAATGCTCACAGATGTATAAATGTTATACTATATTATTCTGAATTCTGGATAAGGAAGTATTTGTTTCCTCAATATGAATATGGGTTGTAGCCTCCTGGTTGGGTTATTGAACTTTATTAACATATAAAAATATTACTTGGCTTATTGGATAAGGGGACAAAGATATCCTACGAAAATCTTTCTGATTCATGTTCTCTGATTATGTAATTGAAATTTTTGAAAAATTTAAGTAATTTATGAGATATTTTTTGGGTATGTAAAAGCAAAATGCATTTTCTTTAAAATGATAGCTATTGTTCATGTTCTTAATTTTTAACATTTCTGCTGTGAATTTCTAATTAATGGATGTGTCTTATAGGAGACCTCTGATGGCTTGGCTATTACTCTTGGGATTGCTGCGGCTATTGGACTCGGTGCAATAGCTATTTCTGAGGTTGATCCGATGAGTTATTTACTTGTTATTTTTCTTTCTTTTTCAACAAGCAAAAATACATTATGACCTGACTACACTGATAAAAAATTACTTTTTGATGGTGTTAATCTGTTAGATAGAAACAATTCTCCAACTTTTAGGATCAGTTGCAGTTATTCAGTTTGCTGGCCAGAAGCTTCTATTTGCTGAGGTGAGTATGTTTTCTTCCACATGGATGCATTTCCATTCACATTATTTAATTATCACTGATCTCATTTAATAATAAATCTTTTCTGGTGGCCACCATGTTGGCTTTATTTCTCTGTGTCACCCTTAGGATTCGTTGTGCATTAACATTCTGGCCCAAGGCGCCTGTAATGGATGCAGCCCCTTAACCTATATACTGTTAAGAAAAACTTAAAGAGGCAATAAAATTGCACCCCTTGTACTGTTGCATATTTGTGCATTGATTTTTTAAGTCCTCATACTGTTGGGTTTACTGAGATAAGTAAATATCATATATTACTATGCAAGAGAGAGAGAGAAGGAGAACAATGCATGTTTAATATTGTTAAACCATTCAGTCTCCCTCTATGTTGAGAAGAAGAATGTTTAGGGTCGTGGTAGTCCAGCAATTTTAACCTGTTGCCAGTCACAATATGATCCACAGCACAAGGTTGCTAAATAAAATTGTGTGATCGGCATAATCTAGATTTTTGGTCATGAAAAAGAGAGATCTGTTTGGATATTCAGGTGGTCCAACAGATGTTTGACAATAGGTAATCCTCATTATTGACTGTTGTGAACACATGGTATTTCCATAGATGATGTATTTTTTCTGTACTCTCATGTTCCATGTTTTTATTAAGTGCATATATCAATGATAGTTAAGCAGTAAAACTCATGCATTTTTGTAGCTTTTATTGATGATTGAGGGTGGCCATTTCATCATGATTAAGACAGTTCCATTAGTTATATGTTTTTCTTTCCTTTTTTTTTTTTAATCCGTTGTGGCAGGACCGAAAGCAAACACTACAGCAAGTTGATGAGTTCTTGAACACCAAGGTTGCCCCTAAAGATCTTGTTGATGAAATAAAGGTATTTATGATGAGATCATTCTGGCATTTATATTGAATCAACAACGCAATATAGCTATTTCATAATAAATTGCCTAAAGTGGTACTCCTTTTTCTCCCCTTCATATTCTGCTGTTCTTGCATGGCTGGGAACATTAGCAAATTGGAAAGGCTCTTCTACCAAGCTCCACAAATAATAAGGCTCTTCCCTCCCCAATAGATAAAAGCCCAGAGCCTGCTACAGCAGATTGGACTGTACAGAAAGCAGAAGCTACTCCTGATTCCATCTCCGAGTTCAAAGTAGATGCTGTAACAGGACCTGCTCCTGAAATAAATTCGGTACCAAAAACTGAAGTTATGGCAGAATCACTTCCGGGGTTATTAAAACCACTTTCACCATACCCATACGTAATGTCTCAACTTCCTTGCTCCATAAAATTTTCATTTCCTGAGCTGATTAGATGTGCTTATGTTGGCTAATTTTCTTTGCACTTATCTTTCCATATATATTTTTGTTCCATCCTAATTATGACTACATAAAATTGAATCTTGTTATTCGATCATATGACATTAATTGTATTTTAATTGTCAAATACCAACTTACTTTGTTAATTACACATAACCCTCTGCCCCAAGAAAAGGGTGGAATAATTAAGAAATTAGGGGATTTTTTCATTGATAAGTGATTTTATCAAGATCATTTTATGCTTTATATTGTACGCTCCTTAACATATGCTTATCATCCTTAATATCCATCTGTGTTTCCCTTTTTCTTCTTGCTTTGCAGTATTCAGATTTCAAGCCTCCTACATCTCCCACCCCTGCACAGCCCTAGAGTTTTGCTTGTGTTAAACCTTGAAGAGAATTCTCTAGTATGTAAATCTTTTCTGCATAATTTCCAGCAATCTGTACTATCTATGATCTTTTCACATGAAAGTCTTCAACTTATCTAACATCTTAGGTTGAAGACAAGATCTGTGTCACAAGCTGTATAATGTACAATCTGTTATGAATACCCTCCACTTTATGCTACTTGATACACTTTTGTAATTGATGGATATCTTGTTGGGTTGATTTGCATATTAGTTATGTTGGGATTTAGTATAATATCACATCTTTCAGTTTTGGAGTGAGTAAATAAGATTTTATATATGCAATTATGTGGTTTGACCTACCGCTTAAATTATTATCATTTTTCTCCCCTTTTCCCATATAACATAAATGCATAGAAAGGTTATTTAAGAATACATACTATGAAAATATTTGCCTGTTGTTCAGGAATCTATCTTGTTTCAGTCCTCAAAAACACATCGACTGCAATATTAGCATCATCGTCATATTAGCACATTATATCATGAGCACAAGCCCTAATATGTTCACGCCACCATATTAGCATTATATGGATGCATAACATCTATTAGCCAAGAGATTTGACCAAATCTGCAATTACTGCCAAAAGATTTAAACACTTACAATACTTTCAAAAAAATCATTTGGATACTACATGATAAATTATTTCATTTACAAACCAACAAAACAAAAAGACTACAGAAAGTAAAGGGAATAAAAATCGCTTGTTCATTGATAACTTTAAACTGGTTACCTTCAAAAGTTTTAAAACTTCCTTGGAGGCTACTTTTTGAGCTGTGAACTTATTAGAAGCTTTTGCAGTATGCTTGTAAATGATCCCGTTAGCTTCCACCTCTATTGTAACTGAAGTTACACCCATGTCAAGGGACTCCACATTTTCTTTCCTTTTATATTGTTCTCTTTTGCATAGTTCTTCTAACTCCCTCACAGGATGTTTCTTTAATGTTTCGGGTGTAACCAATGGTTCCAATAGAGGCCTTATGCTTTGGAAAACAACCTTCTTGTTCCCTGAATCAATAAAAATCGCTCCTGCTATAGATTCTATAACATCTGCAAGTACCTGTCAGAAATAGAATAACATCTAATAAAAAAACATTAAAAATTTAGTAAGTGTAGGTTCCTTCCATTGTAACCTCTAAAGACTACGTTTCCATCAAACTATAATAATGAAGAGATTCACAAATATGGCAGTGATATGTCTGGGACAAGTCATGCACTGAAATCTGAACAATAACAGCTTACCTCACAAAAATATGTTTCCAACTCCCATCCGAAAATAGATTTTAAAGATAACTTGTTAACACCCTTCAATGTGGCTGCAATCTGCTTTTCTACTCCTGAGTCACAGAGTATGTGTTCATGCAACTTGGCTTTAATGGTTGCTAGTGCGTAACACTCATTATTCACAGAAATAGACCTCGTGTCAGTCAAAAATTCTGATGACAACTTGTCATCAGGATATTCATTGTAAAAATGCATCGTGATGACATAGTCCAGCACTGCATCGCCAAGAAACTCTAGTCTCTGCAGGACAAGTAAGAGTTTTTCATTCCGAAATTGTAAATAACAAATACAAAAGTATAATTGAAAATTATAATTACTATAACCTACTTTTTATGTTAGATCATGTCTTTCAAAGTGATAGAATAGCAAAATTGTATGCTGGCATGGACTTCATTATTACTAAGTATATGTACCTGATAATTATAGCATGTTGGAATTTCTGGCCGCTTGTAAGAACCATGGGTGAGGGCTTCTACTAAAAGGGAAGGGTCTTGGAATGAGTAGTTTAATAAGGACTCTAGAAGGTTAACTTTTACAAGCTTCTCAGGGGCAAAGCTAAGGTGGCTCTTATATGGTATAATGTTAGTGTCAACCTTGATGCCAACCCAATTCATAAACGATATAGCAGCTTCTTCATCTCCGGTGCTAATGAAGGCACCAATTAGTGCCTCAACAACATTAGCAACAACCTTGGATATCATTTCTCTTGTTCCACAAACATATACTCTTGTTCTACTAGAAATCAACTCTTCTTTTAGCGAGAGACTTTTTGACTTTTCGCCAGGTATTATCCACTTTTGTGGATCAAAAACCCCATTTTGGATGAAACCCTACAACATGAAAAAGTTTCCATTTGAATAAAAATGTTAATTCACTATTTAAAGAATCAAGAAAGCTAGTAATTCAGATGATTTTAACAATATGTAATAGCCCTGAACTGTAGCTAAGCTAAGCAATTTGATCTTGTTCTCTTGCCATACACTTCAGAATTTGTAGAGTTTGGCATAGGGGAAAATCACTTAAGGCACATTTTCAAGGTTAATTTAGTTGATTTCTTTTCATATAGTCTAAAATAAATGAAAATACATGGATAAAGAAAGGCAGTATAATTTTTTGAACAAGAAAAAATATTAGTATTCAACACAAAGTACATAAAAGCAGGGTTGTACAAGACAATGAGGCAGAAATATTGCACTCAGTCAATTCCTAACAGAAGCAACTAAAATAAAATTATTTATTGCTTTTTGTTAGCAGATCAGAAAATATATCTTGTAAAGAATCTTGGGATACACCACCCCAAAAGCTAGCTATATGGGTGAGGTTACATTAATGGTTTTATATATCTCAATATATCTGATAATTATAACATGTAAGTGTTTGTCATTTCAAAATAAAATAGATTGGGAAGTGAACCATCCATGTTAAATACGCAGAACACAGATAAAATGTAATTAATAGCAAGCTCATAAAATCTAACAACAAATATTAAGAAAAAATAAAAAATAATACCGGAAGTCTGCGGCTGCAACCATACTCAAACAAGGCAACATTGGAAATCATCTTCTCCCTCTCTTTTGTAAGAGTACCCTCCCTATGATTTTGATTGGTCTTGAAAAGCTGTTGACTAGCTGCGTACTTTAGAAAAGAATCTCCAATTGTCTCTAAGGAATCATAATCGTAGGCTTCTTGACATTCCTTTGTAGTAATTGCTTGCATTACCTACAATGAACAATTCAGATACTTGCTACCCAAATAAAAAAATAGAAGTTGAAACAACAAAATGCGTTATAAAAATTCAAAAAAAAAATTCAAAGGTTGCGTTGTGTTGAGTTTTTAGTTCAAATTATCATTGGATTGCGATTACCATTTTATTGAATTTAATATAAATATTTGGGATATCTTATGTTTCTTTGCAAAATTTATGAATATTATAAGTTTAGATTTTTTTGTTAAATTACTGAATATTAAATATAATATACATTACATAAATTAAAAATATTATTTAATATCAAAACGTGTCTTAACGTGGCGAAATCCAACATTTTTTAGAATTAACATGTCGGAGTGTCGTGTCGTATCGTGTCACGTGTCCCGTGTCGGTGTGCTACATAGGATACTTGTATCCAAATAAAAAAATAGAAGTTGAAACAACAAAAATTAATAAAAAAAAATTTAAGTTCTATTATCAAGAGATAATGCATGAAAGAAGATTGCAGTAACAACTAAAGCAATTATTAGCAGTAAATAAAAGCATTTATTAGAGTATATTAAATGTACCTTATGATCTTTAATACACTCGAACTCGATAACAAAATCCATATAAATACTTATACATAAAAAAAAAGAACAACTCACTTGGTATTTAATATTATGTATTCCTTCAAATTTTATACGGAGCACAAGTCTTTTTTAAGATTAACAATAGTAATCAGTTCTTGTACCTTGTTTACCCAAAGTGCCCTGTTTCCGTATTAAGTTAATCATTTTTTCTTTTTGTAATTATACATCTTGAATTGTGGAGAAACATATTGGAATCCAAAGAATTCACATTAAGTCGAAGCAAGACTGAGTATGAGTTTTCTCTGGTACGAGATGAGGACCAAGAGCCCGTGCATTTAATTGGTCAAGAGGTACCAAAAAAGATGTTTTTAAATACTTGGGCTCCATTTTACAAAAAGGTGGAGAGATTGATGATGATGTAAATCATAGAATCAGAGCAGGTGGATGAAATAGCGCAGTGCATCTGGGTTTTTGTGTGACCGCAAAATCCCCCTTAAGTTAAAAGGAAAATTCTATAAAACGGCAGTAAGACCGGCAATGCTATATGGAGCAGAATGCTGGCCAGCACATAGGCAACATGAGCATAAGATGGGAGTAACAGAGATGAGGATGTTAAGGTGGATGTGTGGTTACACAAAGATGGATAAGATAAGAAATGAAGATATTCGACGAAAGGTCGGAGTAGTACCGGTTGCCGAGAAGATGAGAGAACATAGATTGAGGTGGTTTGAGCACGTGATGAGAAGGCCCCTGGATGCTCCTGTATGAACAGAAGTTTGTTACCAAGAACTTAACACAAAAAGAGGCAGAGGTCGGCCGAAACTTACTTGGGGAAGGTAGTAAAACAAGATTTAATGGAGTGGGATATAGATTGGTGGACGGTATGTTTTAGAACGGAATGGAGAAAAGCTATAAGTATGGTGGAGGGTTAGACCCGTGGTTATTCCTATGTTCCAGATGGTCCCTTTTTAGTCCTTTTCCCCTTCATTTCCCCCACTTCTTCTTGTCCCTTTCTTTTTCACTTTTATTTATTTATATTTACACACACACATATATATATTATTTTATTTTTTCAACAACTTTATATCTTTCACGTGGGTTCATCTACCACCGACCCCAATTAATTTGGGATAAAGGTGATGTTAATGTTAATGTTAATGTGTAATTATACATCTAGGAAAATAGATATCACAAAAAAAATGTTCGTTTTTTAGCTTTTTGGTTGGGGGAATTCAAAATTGAGAATAAATCTTTGGTACTACTGCTATACCAAGATTCAGTGCATCTCAGTAACGAGAGCAGTACACATTAGAGGAGAGAGAAAAAAATTGACAGAATAAAAATAAAATTAGCTGACATGTAATATTTTCGTTGGTGGGATGCACTGAATCTTTGGTAGAAGAGTAGTACGAAGATTTATTCTAAGACAATTATTTCCCACTTTAACATTGGACGACTATCAACCGAGACATGAAATTGTCTATTTTAGATGAACACGAAAATCAATATAAACTGTCAGTCAGCATTATCTAATGATAAGCTTTTCTCACATGAAGAAAAAGCATACCTTGCAGATTGGGATATCGTTTTGCGTGCAATGATCCAATAGCATCTTTTTTAAGTTGAAAGCAACAAGCAAGGATTGAAGCCTATGCATGATTGATGGAATAAATGAAAACGAGTATATGGTACTGACTGATATTGGTGACATTATTATCGAGCAAATTTCTGGGGGCAATTCAACAGAGGACTTGCTTGGTCCTAAAATTGCAACAACAACAACAACAGAAATCAATCAGGTTACATTATATTGATAATGAATTCAGTCAAATGGCACTAAAATAGCTTCAATATTAGTGTTGTGACAACTTAAGCTACTTAAAATGCAGAGGGCGTTTTGATTCAAATATTGAAAACCGTTCAAACAAAACAAGCATCCTTAAATGCAATAATAGGAAAACAAGATATGAGCAACCAAGGTATAAACTTAAACCTTTCTCCTTCTTTATTCTGTTCCCCAGAAGGTAATTGTTCACTTTGAAAACACTTCTTCCATGAAGTAGGGGTTGATCTTCAAATTGCAATTCAATCCCGTGTCTGAAATTTTGAAACAAGGCTCAAACGGGTGACATGTAAGATTAATACACACCAGTAGTAGTAGTATCTACAAAAATTTACTTACTTGTTTTTGAAGTACTCTTTGTAAGTAGTAGCTCTCTTACCTCTTAGGTAAGGGAAACGTGAGTTTCCATTCAATTCCATTTCACCAGTAATGATATAAATAAAATCATTATGAGGAGTGGAGACCACACAATTTTTAAGTTTGCAAGAGCAAACTAAACCATTTTTTGTCCACACATCATGAGCATGATCCTTACACTCACACTTGCTTTCAGATGAAAAAGGAAAAGAAAAAATAGCCTTCCAATCAACAAGTGAATTTGTAGTAGTGGCTGGGAGCAGAAGATAATCAATCTCAGGATTATCTCCCAAACTAAAATCATCTGAAACATTGGTTATTTTATTCTTGTCACAATCCAGAAGGATCCTAAAGAGGGTGGTCTGAAATCTTCTACATTTTTGAACCTGTAAAATAAAAGCATACAAATACATATAACATTACATTGAATCTTCTTTGACACCAGATACCATGAAAAAGTGATTGCAAGCATACCTCATCTGGGCTAAGATGAATAGTTTCCACATGTCTGAGGTTTACTGACATGTTCCCCCTGTCAACACGCATATCAAATGATGTGCTTGTGATTTCTGAGTCAAGTTCACTCCTCATTGCAAGCACAATGTCATTAACCGCTATGTCATAGTTGAAATCCAGACTCAACTCTATCAAATAGCAATAGTATGTTATATTGCAAGTATTTGATGAATAACTGACCAGTTGAGATGGTACATAACTGGGTTGCTCATTGCATGAATCATTTCCTGCACAAGGCAATTAGAGTTGTCAAAACAAAAATAAAAAAATATTGCATAAATAAATAAAAGAAGGCATGAGAATCAAATCAACTTTCAATCAAAATGGTTTCAGCAACCATAATTTAATTGCCGATGATCCTTAGAAAGCTAATAAATTACAGAAATGGAAAAGAAAGGTATATTAATGTTATGAAGTTACCAAAGTCTTCCATGTCCATTACAATATCAAGAAAAGGTTTTGCGGTTTTCTTTGATTATCTCTTAGTTTCCAATCTATAGCAACGGGAAGTTCCTATAGGAACCAATTTGTATTTACGAAATCCCAGAGAGAACTGAAAAGGCAGAGTAAAGAAGTGGAATGATTGGATAATATTGCCTCTTCTTTTTGGAGCCTTAAGCTACAAGTCGCTTAATTGCCAAGAACTTCAAATCCTATTTGTTGTACAACCCACAACTTTATTAAGCCATTAGATTCTCTTTGTTTCTTTATACTTTTTCTTTTTCTTTTTTGATACATTCTGTGTTTCTTTATTTACCTTGACCATTGCTGCTTGCCTTGTTTAAATGGTAGTACCTTGATTCAGTAAAATAATAATTTAGCCCCTATCAAAATAGATTTTTTTTTTATTTGATTAAATCCTTCATTGTTTAAAGGGAAATAATACTCTCATGCTACATGAGATCAAATTATTTTCCTACACAAATTCTTTTTCCGTGTCAATTAATTTTTCTTTTCTTTTTAAATATAAAATATGGGACCCATATTTAGCTTCTCTCTACTTTTTTTCTCTCCTACAACATAAAAAAACTTAAACCCTTGTTTAAAACATTAAAAATGCTAACTAATTAATTTTTTCGTCTATTTGGTGAATCAAAAGGTCTTTTTGATTGTGTTTTGGTTTTTTTATTCTAAAAATTATTTTGTAGAATAATTATGGAAATAATTATTTTCTGTATTTTTTTATTTTGAAAGTTAAAAACCAAAACAGAAAACAAAATGGGGGCTTCAGCGCCCGGCTAGCTCGCTTTAGCGTCGGATGCGCGCTTTAGCGCACTTAGCTGCTAAAAAATGAGTTTCTATGCCAGTGGGCGCTTTAGCGTGCACTACCTGTTTCCACATAAACATGTGTGGTTTTAAATGGTCATAACTTAAGCTACAGAGTTCCAAATGAGGCACGGTTTGAAACCATGCGTTGCTAAAATAGAGAGGAAGACATTTAACCACCTTTGGTTTAATGAAATGAGTGTATGATATTAAGCTTGAATTATTCTATTCTGCAATGTAATATGCTTATGGTCACTCAATTGGGTAATTTAAATTCAATTTGGTTTTAAAAGAAAAATTTAACCGAATTTTAATTAAACCAATGTGATTGTAACTGCACTTAATATTATAAGCTTATTAATAAATCGGTTATAGAACGGAGGGTTAGATACTCCTCTCGGATTTCAGCGTGGAACTGTATATTGGCACTTCAAATGATTATTGACACCAGCATTGCGAAATATTTTCGATTTCCTCAACATTCGTACAACTTTTACGTGTTGTTAGTAAGGCTTTTTATTTTTATTTTTTTTCTGTTTTAGAATGAACCAATCATCATGGAAGAATGATATAGTAATTTAAAGTTAGAGAAAAGTGTATGTTATTTTAAAAGATGTAAAGTTATGTTATTTTAAGCACGAGTAAGAGATAGATAAAAGGAAAGAGAGTTGACGCAAAAAATAAAGGTGTGGGTCCCATCTTTTAATGAGAGTTAAAAGATATAAGTTATGTCATTTAAAAGGACAAATACTTTTCCTTAACAAATAAGGATGTAACGTACTCTTGTATTTTTTTTATGTCAATATTAATTATCTTTTTAAAATAAATTGATTCGGTATTTTTATAAGTCTCGAGTTGATTATGAGATTAATTCTAAATTGAGACACTCTTTGTCCCTCTACAAGAAAAATACAATTGATAGGAATCTAATCCAAATTCTTTCCATACTCTCATCAGCATGTATTGTGTCAGCTGAGTGACATATTATTGGTGACTGTTGTCCTTTAGGATTCCCGTAACATATTATGAATTTCCCTATCATTTATTGTGAGACACATGGGTATGAAAAATTGAAAATTCAAACTTACAGGACAACGATAAAGACATGGCCAAAAATTTGATTCTTTCATGTCTAACTTATCACACTATTTTGAAATTTTCAACACATTGGAACTGGTTTGAGGTTTCTATTTTAACAGTTTTCAAAGTTTCCAGACTCCTACCAGTTCACTTTCTGAACCATTAACACTGCACTTAATTAACAAGGAAGAAAGAACGCTAAATGGAGGTTAAAAGTCAGATAAGAAGATAATAACGAAGAATCATGAAGCACGCGGACAAAAAATTTCAGAGAACTACTACCCCAACGCGTCTTTAGGTTTTATGATGAATTTATGAGGACAAGAATAGGCACTACTACCAGTGCCTAGTACCTAGACAGACCCGCCAACAAATTCCAGTGTTCCTCACCTCCATAATTTTCCACAAAATATCCTTGTCGTTTCATGGAAAATTTGTAGCCCTTGTTCATTGTTGTTAGTACACTATGTCAATAGGATTGGTTCACTGGTCCATATTTCACTCGTTAGAATCCATGACTTTAATTTCCGTGTGTGATGTGAAAGAATGTTTTGTGATTAGATCTAATATTTGTTTATGGGTTTATCATCTATCATTTCACATGACCACAGAAACTTTTCTACACACAATATTTTGTGGGACCCACAGCAAAAAAAGAAAAAAAACTTCGGCACGCAAAACGGATCTCTATAACATAACACAATCACTTTTCCTATAACATAACTGTTATAAAACCCTTTTTATTCTTATTTAGTTTTATGGGTAAAGATTTTCTTGTTTCCGGAGAATTCAAAATGACATCGTTTTAGAACGAAAATCAAGGTGTTTTTGAAAATTATAATATATTACGGGGTTATATTAGTTTTTATAATTACAATTTTTGAATCTTATAACCCAAAACAACGTCATTTTGAGTTCACTGAAGATAACTTTATTTTCAGTGACTCGAGAAATACTTTTCCTAGTTTTTTTTTTTGGTATAATACTTTTCCTAGTTTTATATGTTAAGAAATGTTATACTTACTACCTTTTATTACTAAATCTTACCGTTGATTTTCGCCAATCTGACAGTTATTTTTTATTGAAAATTAATAATTAATTAATAAGTATAATATCATAAATTATAATTATTAATTGACGAAATTCAACGATCAAAATTTAGTAACAAAAGATAGTAAAAAAAATAGATAGTAAATATAACATCTCATCTTTTAAAATCATTTTATATCTCTTTAAGTAATTTAATACATAAAAATATTTCTTTTATGTGATTTGCAAAAAATTCTTTTTTTTTTTATTTTGATAACACACAAAAAAAAATTCCTTTTCTTAAAATGATAATATGACTTAATATATTTAAACATAGAAGAGGTTATAGTTACTACATCTTTTTGTTACTACTAAATCATAACCGTTGATTTTCGTCAATCTAACGGTTATAATTTATTTATTGGGTCATACTTATTAATTAATTGTTAATTTTCAATAAATTATAACCGTTATATTGACGAAAATCAACTGTTACGATTTAGTAGTAACAAACGGAGATAGTAACCATAAGATTCCCCTTTAAACATAACTAACATGTATTACATGCAACTAAATGGTGGTAGCTCAGTTAGTGTATGAGAGCTGAGTAATGGATAAGAAAGGATTTTGGTTAGATCCTTGCATTGTAGGGGTGTTAACGAGCCACGTCGGGTCGGGCTTTGGTTTTAAAAGACTAAGACTGTGTTTAAATGTGTCAATCTGGCCTAATCTGTTATTAATATAATTATCAGCCTGTGGAATAACTTATTTACAAAAAAAATAAAAGCCCAGTTTAGCCTATTGAAAAAATAAGATAACAAAAATTTATCCAAACAGAATATATCATCAACAACGTTAATAATTTCACACAGATTCATAAATTCAATGTATATCCAAACAGCATTATATAGAGATAGATCGTTCAAAAAATATATTTAACTAATAAAATGGGGTGAAATAGGTTGAGGAGAGAGAGAGAGCGCTATTATGAGTAGTATAAAAAATATAAAATAAAAATAAAAGTTAGTATACTAGGTCAATCTGAGAGGCTCTAAGACAGATTTTTGAATTGGAGCCTGAGGCCATCTTATTAAACGAGTTTTTAACACGCTCAAGTTTGGTTCTAACTAGGAGTGTAAATGGACTAGACCGGCCTATAGGTACCTACTGTCTTGCCTATATTAGGTCAGACTTGGTCTATTATAAATAGTCAAATAAAATAGGCTTAGACTTGGTCTATTATTGAAAAAGCCCATATTTTTTTTTACATGTCGGGCCTATAAGCATACAGGGCGGCCTATATCATATTATTTATTTTAAATAAAATAAATAAAATTATTATTTTAATAATTTTTAATAATAAAATAATATCATTTTAGTTATTTTTTTAATTCTTGAATATTTAATAGGCTTAAACAAGCTCATATGCCTAGCCCAAAACTTTTTTTTAAATATAGGTTATGCTAGAATTGTAAGTTGGGACCTACACAGACTAACATGTCAGACCAGACGTAAGACCTTTACACAGGTCTGGCATATTCAAGTCAAAGTCTAGACTATTTACATCTCTAGTTCTAACAATTAATTTTAGACATGTAAGCTCAGGATTTCAATAACCAGGCCAAAGGCCTCTGGTTAATTTAGCACCCCTACCACATTTGTGATGAACTTAAAATCTTTATCCCTGACCTACCTCGCACTCTGAATTAGTATCATAATCAGTTCAAAAAATCGAAGTTTATGAGAATAATAAGATAAGCCTCCCTGCTTCAAAAAAATAATTAAAATATGTTTCGGGGAAAAAAAAAAAAAAACAAGTATTACGCCGAGATTGTCGGAAGGGGAAGACTTTATTATTTGATTTTCCCTTTCAATTGGCACCTCATTAATCTTAATTTTCATTTTAACGTCGTAAAATAAGATTTCGGCCTGCCTTTGCGACTTCCACTCTTTCATGTTTATCTTTTCAAGGAATAAATTTTTGGTAGGTACTTAATTGGATATATCTTTTTTTTCAAAAGAAGAAATTTTTTCAACATAATGGAAAAAAAATTTAAACGTGGTGAAAAAATTTCAAATGTAAAAGAGATGTACCGCTTTCTTTTTATTTTTTTGAGTAATCTCAAGGGTATCCTTCAACCGTAATCGAAGATTAATCCCCATGAGTTTTTTTGGGTGGCTCTTTCAAATCTTTTTTTTTTAATTCCTAGAACTCGAACTCAAAATATCTTATTAAGGGATGCAGACTCCTTACAACATGTGTTAATGGAGCTTTTTGTCGTAATCTCAGGAACTCTTCGTCATATCATAATACACAGAAGAATCCATATAATATTTATTAATTTAAAAAAAAAAAATTTAATAAAGAAAAATTTATTTCTCATATCGTTGGAAAATGCTCGCTTGGTGTTACTTTCATGTCGAAAAATGCATAATTATATTTATTGTTTTTTTTTTTTTTCAAAGATCGGTGGAATCTACTTGAGTTATCTATGCAAGAATCACTGCTCCGCTCCTGCTGAGTGAGAAATACAAAACGCTTTAAATATATATTTTCATATATAAATAACTATTAGGTCTGCTCGGATTGGTTTTTTTTTTTAATGGATGCTTATAAATATTTTCAAAGTATGCTGATATAAACTTAAAAAAACCAAAAATCTTAATTATTTAAAAGTTAATAATTTTGTATTTGGATTGAGTGGAAGAATTAATTTTTAAAAATATAGAAAACTTATATTTATATAAAATAACTTTTGCTTCGAAATAATTTCTAGAAAAGAACTTCAAAAAAAAATATTTAACAAATCCATCCAAATAAATAAAGTATCAAAATGAGTTGAGTTCGATAGACCAGACTAACAAAATTGATGCAAATGAGTGGGACAAATTACAAGTCCAAAATTATCATAATTAGTTATTATATTTAATAAGTTATATTTTTTGAAATTTACATAATTGTTATTTTAAAATATATATTTTCTTATTTTAAGATTAAAAATGTTAATACAACTTTATTTAAGTTTAATACAAGTTAATTGTATAAATTATTTAAAATTAATATTTTTAAAATCTAATTATATAAATAAATAAAGAAATACAGACCAAACCAACAATTTCCCAAAAAAAAAAATTGGTAAACTACAATTTACCAATTTAAATTAAATTTGACTCGTTAGGAGTAAGCTCAAATTTAATTTTACATGCAACCGATCAATTCAAATGAGTTGGTCAATCAGAGCTGACGCCTAAGATGGCCCAGCTATAATATAAGGCCATAAATTATTATTCAGTACAAATGTAAATCATCCCATCTTGCTTCGCTATCGGTATAGTTGTTGGAAAAATGTTTGTCTTTTTAAAAGATATAATTTGTGTCATTTTATTTTCACAAAAAGATGGGACCCACATATTTTTTTTTTGTCCACTCTCTTCCTCACTTTATCTGTTTCTTTCCCTCACTTAAAATGATATAACTTTACATCATTTAAAATGATAGATAATTTATCTATAATTATAACCATCAACGTCAACGTAAGAAATGTGATGCACGTTACGATAATAACACCCGTCCCCTTTCACCAAATAAAATTAACACCCGTCCCTTTCAGTCCTATTCAAAATCGAGAAATGTTCAATAGAACCTAAAGACACAGAACTCTAAGATATACTGTCAATCAATTTAATTAAAGAACAACCTATAATCTATAGATAATTACAAATCTCAAGTCTGAAATTATATATATATATATATATATATATATATATATATATATATATGGGTTTTCATTTACTCCTTTAACATAACATAATAAATTTTCTTACACACACAACATTTTGTGGGGCCACACATTTAAAAATAAAAATAAAAAATTGGCACGCAAAACGAATCTCTATAGCATTACACAATCACTTTTCCTACAACATAAAAACATAAAACCCTATATATATATATATATATATATATATATATATATATATATATATTATTTATTGATTATATAATAAAAGTATATTATTAAGTGAATATGTTCGATACATGATTAATCAACTATCTTCTATCACCTTAGTCTTAAGTTGTTAATCATAAGTAATAATGTGATTAAATAGATTTAATAGGAAGTTAATTATACATATGTTAAGATTATAAAAGATAGGATGTAACAAAGAATGTTCAATGATCCTTCCGCGTCGTTGCTGTCGCTGAGTCCATTCAATTGTTGGACAACAACAACGCGTGTCTCTCTTTCATTTTTCTTGTCCCAACCCAACCAAGGGGTTGGGGCGTTGGAAATGGTCAGAAAATGAATGAATCACAATCACTCTCACTCTTGAGTCTCAAATCTCAAATCTCATGATGGTCATGGTCATGGATCACAATTATGGCCCACATTGTAGAAAAAACTCACTCAGTTTGGCGAGTCAAATCTTCATATTCCCACCCTTATATATATGATATCCTTCTTCGTATCACTTTCCTCAAGCAAGGCCTCTTGTCTATTTCACACTTAAGTTTCACTCTCCCATTCGTGCATTACTTATAGAACATAAACTCAATTCAAGACCTCGTTTGCAACAAAAAAGTGGAAGAGTGATTCCATTCTTTGTTACTATTAGTTCATCTTCACAAAATGGAAGAGACTACCAAGAGGGAACAAATTAGTCTGATCAATGAACTAATCCAAGGAAAGGAGCTAGCTAAGAAGCTCTTTAACCATCTATTTTCTTCTTCTCCATCATCCCTTGAAACCAATGAATTCTTGATTGAGAAAATAATTTTGTCCTATGAGAATGCACTCACCATGCTGTACTCGGGGTCTAATATGGGAGAAACTAAGACAACCAATGGCAACATGATGGATTCCCATTGTTCTTTTACGAATGAGAGCCACAGAAGTGAGTTCATGGACCATGAATCTAAGCACAAAGCTGTCTACAAGAAAAGGTATTTTGAAAGTTACCATGTTTCTTTGTGACTCGTGTGAATTATTATGGTTCGTGAGCTGATTTCAATCTGGGACTCTTTGAATTTGTGGGATGCAGAAAGACCATGCCCGTATGGTCAGAGCAAGTGAAGATTGGCTCAAGATCAGGACTTGAGGGGTCTTTCGATGATGGATATAGCTGGAGAAAATATGGTCAAAAGGATATTCTTGGAGCAAAGTTTCCAAGGTTTGAAGCTTTTTTTCTTTCTCATTTAACTTCTTTATATGAATTTAACAAGTATAATTAGCATTTTTCTTTCATAGGAAAAGTTTGTATAATTGCCATTTCAATATGACAGAAAGGTTCTCCACTCTAGCTTATTTGACATAGGAGCATGAGATGGTTTTTTTTATATATATCAATCCTAATTATCTTTTTAAAGTGAATAGGTTTACTCAGTCATCTTCATAAATTTTGACTATTTGAGTCGACTATGGAACTAATCATGAAGGATTAATATTTTTTGTCTTTTCTCAAGATGGTATTGGTGAAAATCGAACTAAGATTCTTTTTCACCCACTCAGCTTCATTGCACCAAATGAGTTAGCATAGAGGCCTTAGGTACCCTCTTAACTGAAAATCATTGCTTAATTAGCACATGACCCCTAATGGGGGGAATAAAATATGCATGCCTGCTGAGTTTTTTTCCTTGTTTCAATCTTTCTATAGCCAGAGCGCTTTTAAAATGACTATTAAACTTATCCAATGGACCATGTCAGCTAGATTCAGTTTCAGGACAAATTACTGCTTTCTGATAAATGCACTGAGTCACATAAATCTGAGGTTATGTGAGTTGGCAAGAAGGGATGCATCCCTACAATATAGAGACCTGACAATCTTATCTAGTGGAAGAACTTGTTTTAAAGTGTCATTTTGGTCCTTTGAGTGTGGCAGCTCATGTACCCCTTTCAGCATTAAGTGCAATAGCATTCAGTCGAATTTATAATTACAGAATGAGTGATGAGATAAGAATAGGGCATTAATTGTTGGAAATAATCAAATGACAATAATGTTAAAAGTCACATCAATTATAAATATTACAAGTGAATATCACATAAGTATAAAAAAGACCTATATAATTTTAGTCTTAAATTTTGGGTTAAGATGCGGTGTCGATCCACTTATTATAATTTATCATTTGACCTATTAGTAAAAGATTTCTTGTAAGGGTTTCGGGCTTCCGAGTATCATTGATAGAGGAAGGATATTCTTACTACCAAAATTTTCTACTACTAACTTACTACCTATCTAATCACCATTGAATCAAAGAGAGAGAATGTTAAAAAGTTTTTGAAAAAAGAGAAAATATTAATCCAATGGTGATTAGATAGGTAGTGAGTTGGTAGTAAAAGATTTTGGTAGTAAGAATATCCTTCCTCTCATTGATATCCCTTATTCTTATTTATTTATTTATTTATTTTGGACATACACTATACTGTATAGCCTTTAAAAATGACAACAACTAAAACGATCACAAAAGAATGTAGGTTTCTTCTTCAACTTCCATATCACAGCATAAAACAAAAGGGGTTTCTATTAATATTTCAATTTGCTATTCACACTATATTAAGTTTGCCTATGTAATTTTATATTGAGAAAGAAAAAAGGCCGTTTTCTGGTTTTCTGAAAAAAAATTGATAACTAGTGGTTTGCATTGCAGAGGATATTACAGATGCACACGTAGAAATGCACAAGGGTGCCTAGCAACAAAGCAAGTTCAACGGTCAGATGAAGACCCAACAATAATTGAGGTGACCTACAGAGGAAGACATACATGCACACAAGCTAAGCATTTAAACAAGGCATCTCCATCAAAAATAAAGATGAGTTTGGAGGAGAATCAACTACAACAGCAGAAAATAGAGCAAACCCCAGAAGCAATTTTCAAGCATGAAGTTAAGACAGAACAAGACTTGGAAACCAAGGAGGATATGATCTTCCCATGGTTTTGTTTTCCTTCTCCATCAGAAAACGAGAACAACATATTATTCGAGACAATGATCGAAAAACATTTAATGGAAAGCTTTTATCCTTCATTCATATCACCACCAACTTCAGAATCAAACCTTGTATGCTTGTCAGCATACCACTTAGGGAGCACTGGACTTGACCAAAACGTACAAACCTCAGAATCTGATATCACTGAGATAGTTTCAGCCTCAACTTCAGTCACCAATTCTACAATCCTGGATTTGGATATCTTGTTTCATAAAGGGGATTTCGACAACGATTTCCCTATTAACACCCCTGAATATTTCTTATCATAAAATTTCCCACTGCCACCTAGATAGTTTAAGAGAGAGAGTGAGAACAGCATGTTCGGAGACCGGATTAACTGGTGAGTTGTAGATCCTGAAGGAAGGGTAATCAGATTCTTAAGTCATGTTCAAAAATCAAGATAACGAAACCTCCCTGTCAAGCTAGTTTGGAGAGTTTCCCAGTATGTAATGTATATGTAATGCATAAATCATTTCTAGTTGTAGTCTATGTCTGCATTTTCTCACTAGTAATTGATTCATGTCTAGTATTGGCTCAAGCAGGGATAGAATTTTGTGTAATGAATGAGTTTGATCAATTACTACGGTGCCCCTTTAGATCTAGTTCGTAGCAAAATATTTGTCTCTCCCACCATACACGTGAATCAACTCACGGATTGTACCAACTTAACCAGTAACTTTGAGTTCGAGTTGAGTTGTGTTAAAACTTAGTAAGAAATACTTCATCTCTTATATGCTCATACACGGCTCAAATCGCTCTTATTCAGTAATATATTAAATCGATAGATAATATAAAAAAATAAAAGTATCCGTCTCTTTCTATGGTCCAGAGGTAAAACAAGTTGTCCAAGTGATCCATCAGTTCATCATAGCCCAACCCCATCAAAATATCATAAGGAAGAGGGGGTGTTTGGTTTAAGTGAAAATTTTAGTTCACATGGGGAATGTAATTATTAATGAAAAATTGATTAAAATTTTTAAAACCTATATTTGGTTGAGAATAAAATATTAATGGATAAATGGTATAAAATTACAAATATAAACCCATAAAGAAAATGAAACCTTGGTGCTTTATGCAAAGAACCCTGTGATACACCACCCAAAAACTAGCTCAAAAGGCGGGGTGCCCAAGGCCTTATAAACTCCACATTAGTTGCACATACAACTAATGTGAGACTATATATCTCAACACGCCCCCTCACACGAGAGTCCATTGGGCTTAAAGAGTGGATGATGCAACAGGTCCAACCTACCTGTGCTAAGAGAGTCCACAAGAGAAAGTGAGGGACGACGAGACTCTGATACCATATAAAGAACATTGGGATACACCACCCCCAAAAGCTAGCTCAAAGGGTGGGAGTGCCCAATGCCTTATAAACTCCACAGTAGTTGTTCATCCAACCAATGTGAGACTACATATCTCAACACTTTAGATGAGGGTATTTAGTTCTGCTAGTGGATTGCTCTTTTACATTTAGCCGGCTAAATATAAAATACCACCTGCAAATTGTCTTTCTAAATAGTAACTTTTGTTTGCTTTCTACAAATAAACAAGGAATGTTATGCAAATACAGCACCTATAGGGAAATGTTGTAAAATTTTCTACCAAACATTGCTTTCTTACTTTGCCAATTTGATTTGCATAGGTAAATTTTAAGAAATTTTCAACCAAACGGCACCAAAATGAAATGAATTAGATGGGTGGTGTATATTATATTACAAGCATATACATAGTAAAGGTGTAGATGGGGACTAGAGATCACCCATCCTTCTTGCACATTTGATACAATCATCCAATATCATCTTGGCGTCGTATTTGTACACAAATCCTTTGTCACACAGCTTTGTTGAGGCCCACTTGATATCCTTCTTCGGCCCATCTAAGCATCTGAAACGTAATTTGAGATGAAAACTGTTAACAACTTTAAGGAAGAAAGATGTAAGCGATTTGATTTTCTCATATTGCATGAGAATTAAATTCTCATGTTGTGACTCAATTGATGGTAGACCCCGCATTTATTAAAAAAAAAAAAAATTGCACGTAAATCGAAGAGTTACAAACATGAGAACTCAATTCTCATGCAACATGAGAAAATATTTTTCCAAGATTTAATGTGTGATATGACATGAGACGGAAATATTTAATGTGCAACAGGGGCACAAAAAATTCAATGAGGCAAACCAATAGAATGCTTTCATTTTCTTAAAGTTTGTACGGAAGAGAAAGAAAATAAGACTTTTGATCCAAGTGTCATCAATTAAATGGGAGACCCGTGTGTTCCAGGTTCACCACATAAGACTATGTAATCATATTAAAAAAAGATTTCAATTGGAAGAAGTGCCTTGTTCTATAAGAATGCATGGGGTATATTTGAAATAGAGGAGGGATATTCTTACTATCAAAATCATCTACTACTAACTTAACATTTTCTTTTCTTTTTTTCAAAAACTTTTTAGCATTCTCTCTTTGATTTAATGGTGATTAGATAGGTAGTAAATTAGTAGTAAGAATATCCTTCCTCTTCGAAATAATACTTAATATATATTTTCATAAAAAAGTCTACCATTTAGTCCTTTGTGTTATTTCTCAGTCTTTAAGACGTCATCTAGATCAAACCTGAAACTTGGCTAATAAATCTTGCAAATAACAAAGAAGAGCCACTTACTCTTGCTTCACATTGAATTCTGGATGATGAAGAACATAATGATTAGCCATCTCTTCTAATGAAATATAAGAACTCGCGCACAAGAATCTTCCATTGATTGAGGTATTTTCCATGCAGAAAATATGAGCATCACAGACGTCGTCAACGTGTACAACAGGAATTTTCCCCAATAATTCCTGCATGAACTTCAGTGTTCTGTACGCCTTTGTATTTTCTGTGATCTGTGAGATACAAACAACCACGCTACCAGGTGTGAAAGATTGAAGGGTGTCCCCTCCCACAAGCCCACAAGGGAGGGTTACCACCTCCAATCCACCACCATTTTCTTTGTTTCCGTAGCTCAACAAATGTTTCTCTGACATCGTCTTTGAATAAGTATAATCCTTCAAAAATAAGACCCTTTCAATAAAATCAAACATTTGGACATTTCAATCTAAATTTAGATTGAAAATAGACTATGCTGTCAAAGTGGGGTGGCTTCTAAGGGACAATGACCATACTACCACCTTTTAGATAAAAAATTACCAGATTGCCACGTGAGGGGAAATTTTTTACCAAAATGCCACATCACAATCCTGCTGATCTAACAAGCGGGAATGAACTGGACACGTGTCAGCGTCTGAATGGTCAACCATTCTCGCTGGGCTGCCCGAATGACAGAATGCTGACACGTGACAAAAGTACATGCATTCTTTGGATGTATGTACTTTTGCCACGTGTCAGTATTCTGTCATTCTAGCTGGGCAGCCCAGCAAGAATGGTTGATCATTCAGGCGCTGACACGTGTTCAATCCATTCCTGCTTGTCAGATCAGCAGAATTGTAACGTGGCATTTTGGCAAAAGAAAATTCTGACGTGACAAACCGGTAAATTTTTATTAAAGGAGTGTCAGTTTGATCAATGTCTCGGCTTCTAACCCATCCCCAAAATAAAATTAACAATAATCATTCAAACTCTCTGTTATCTCATTTTTCATCAAACTTGTAAGGAGATTGTGAAGTTTTAGGCCTATTCAGTAAGGTTATAAGTGAAGTCTAATTGTTATATATCCACAGGCAACAAATTCAAAAATCAAAACTTGGGAACTAACCTTTAAAAAATCATCAGGATAAAAATATGCCATTGAATCGATAGGTGGGGTCCAACAAGTTTCGTCCATTACATCCTTGAAACCACTTCCATCATCTTTCAGTGGAGAAGCAGAAAAAACAGACGCCGTGTAGATAAGACGTTTTACTGTTCCTGCTCTTACACAAGACATGGCAATGCTTTTTGTCCCACCAAGTGCTGCTTCAGTTATATCCTTGTACTGCTAAGCATATGATATGATTCGTCACACATGTTAAAATTATAATTAACCTATGAATTACATTATGTGGACCAAGTTTTAAACAGATTGATATAATTAAGGGATAAATCAGAGTTATATTGTAAAAAAAATAATTTGGTTATGTTAAGATAAAACAAAATAAAATCATTGAACAAAGTGTCTTATTATATTTTTTTAGGAAAAATATTTTTTCATGTCCCATAGAAATTCAATTCTCATATTTGTGATAGTTTGATTTGCGTGCAAAGCTTTTTTTTTTTTTAATAAATATGTGACCCACCGCTAGTTGAGTCACAACATGAGAATTGAATTCTCATGTAACATCACAAAATCAAATCCCATTTTTTTATTATTATTATTTTTTATCTTTTAGTGTTGCATGACATCATGTAACATGATAAAATAAAGACAGTATAATTAATAGGTAAACCTGAGAACCGGTTTCATGGCTGAAGGGAGTAGCAACATGAAAGACAAACTCACAGCCCTCAATTGCAGGCTCAAAGTAAGATGGGTCATAAATATCTGCTTCAAACAACACTAATTTCCCTTCTGAATGTGGAAAGCTCTTCAAAAGGCCAACCTTGGACTCATTCTCTGTAATTGAAAACCATTAGTTCAAATTCACAAGACGATACATATTTGCAAAGAGAGAGAGAGTGTGAGAGAGAAAGAGTACTCAAGTCTCTGGGAGTTGCATGGACGGTGTAGCCCTTGGCCAAGAGCTTCTTGACAAGGTAGGAACCAATGAAACCAGTGGCTCCTGTGACGCATACCTTGCAGCCTGAGCCTCCTTCCATCACATCACCATTCTAATTTCTATTTCTCCTTCACATACCAAAGCTAAAGCAGCTACAACTACAAGTAGATTTTAAACACCGAGGGAGACAAACATGCTTCAATAGATCGCTAGCCGTATACGCATCTACTTTCCACTGTCAGAAGCCACAACCTCCAAATTTGTCGGAGGCTAATGTTGTTGGGACCGGTCAACTTAATATCATAAGATTTTGGGTTAATATAACGGGAAAAACTATTGTCGATGTTACGTGACGGGGAGTGGATCCAAAAAGGTGGTTATGTGATATGTTGTGATCAATTTTTAAATACATAATTATGTGATCCATAAAATATTTTTATGATCTTTATTTATCGTTTCTCTCCTTTTTCATATAAGAGACACACATTTTTTATACATAGTTATGATTAAATAATTTTTAACTACTTTTTTAGTTATAAATTTTTTTTTTCTTTTTATAACTGTATAATTTTTTATTTTTTTTGAGGTGATGGCCACTATTATATATTTATGATATGAAATTCTTCTTCTCATATTACATTACAATAGATAAGCCCTAAGATATATTCACTTATTATTAGTGGTCTTAAATTCACTAACGACGCGATGAAGATTGAACTCCCACACAGCTGCTTAACAAAAATACAATGCTGTCATGAGAAATTTGGTGTTGCTTTTAAGGTTATTTAAATGGGTTCGCTTTTTCTACTGTCCATGTCGATAACATATCTATAGTGAATCCAAAATGACGTCATTTTGAAACGGAAATCAAAATATTTTTGTAATTATAATTTATTTTAGGATTATAATAGTCTTTTTCATTATATATTTTTAATTTTTCAATTCAAAATGACGTCGTTTTGCGAGTGAATGTAAATAACTTATTTACATTAAATTTAGAAACATTAAAGCCTATTTTAATTGGGAAAAATATTTCTCATTTTAAAACACATAATTTTATATTATTTTTATAAGGGAAAAATGTTTATCCTTTTAAATGACACAACTTAAATCTTTTCACTCTTACAAAGATGTGGGACCCACACCTTTATTTTTTTTGTCAACTCTCTCTTCTTTTTTATCTATCTCTTTCTCTCTCTTAAAATAACATAATTTTACATCCTTTAAAATGACACACACTTTACCCTTATTTTAAATAAAATAACACTTTTTTGATATATTTTTGTAGATTTTTTATATTTTGCCTTCATCATAGAGTTAGGAGTAGAGAAGAAAAAAGAATACTTTGAAGAGGAGAGAATATAAAAAATCAATAAATATATCTCAAAACACATTGGTTTCAATAAAAATAATACAAGTTATGTACAAAATTATACCTTCTTATTTTTTATAAAAAGGACTTTATTATTTCTTGATATATATTTTAGGATGCCACATAGGTATGTTGCTCACTAAAAAAAGGGTGGGGACCCACTTTGTTCAAGAGAGAAAATAAAATTTGAAGTGAGCCTCAACATAGGGACACTGACCATTTTGTCACATTTGGACAAAAAAATTACCAAACTGTCACGCCAATAGTAAATTTTGTTAAAATATCACGCGGCATAATTTGCTACACAGTGTAGCGAATTATACCATTTTGACAAAATTTAACCTATTGACATAGCAATCTGATAATTTTCTTGTTGAAGCATGACACTTTGGTCAGAATCCCCTCCACACAATCTATGTTACATCCTACGACATTATGACATTATATTCATACTTCCCGTATATTTTTTTCCCTATACGAAACGATCAAATATTACTTGCTTTCTCGTCTTAGGATCCGTTCCACCTTTAAACTAAGGGCATGAGAATTTAATTCTCATGTTGTGACTCAATTAGTTGTACGTCCCACATTTATTAAAAAAAAGAAAAGAAAAGAAAAGCCTTATAGCAAATCGAATAGACACGATATGAAAATTGAATTTATTAAAAAAAGCCAAATAAACACAAAGACTTACGGCAAATCGAATGAACACAATATGAGAATTAAATTCTCATGCAACATGAGAAAATATTTTTCCATTAATATAACACAATTTATATTTCAGTACAGACTAGAGAATTAGAGATCGCCCATCCTTCTTGCGCATCTGATACAATCATCTAATATCATCCTGAGGTCATACTTGTAGACAAAGCCTTTATCTATAAGCTTTGTTGTGGCCCACTTGATTGCCCTTTCAGGCCCTTCCAGATACCTGTAAAGTAACCCAAATGCCAAATACTTGTCAGATTTATTTTAAACTTCTGCAATTGACTACAAAATTAACTTTTCAATTTAACAAATACAAAATATGTGTGGATAAATCGTTTATAAGCATGAAGCAAAAAAACTTTGGAATAAAAAATAATTAGACCTACAACATAACGTGCTACTTGTCTGTATGTGCATGATATAATTTATTTTCATGTGATTGTTACATGGTTAACTTTTCAGTTTAACAAATACAAAATATGGGTGGATAAATATTTAAAGGGTTTATCACCTATCATTTAACATAACCACAAAAAATTTCCTACACTCACAACATTTTGTGGAGCCCGCAGCAAAAATATAAAAAAAACTCTGACACGCAAAACGAATCTCTATAACATAACACAATCAATTTTGGAATAAAAAATAATTAGCATAACTCTGTATAAAACACATATAGAAATTAAGTAATAATAATAACTTACTTCTTCTTCAAATGGAATTCTGGATAGGTTTGGAAATAGTAATTTGCTATATCAGCAGATGATGCATATGAGCTTGCAACCAAGAATCTGCCTTTTATTGATGGATTCTCTGCGCAGAAGATATGGGCTTCACAGACATCATCAATGTGGACTATTGGAATTTTTCCATCCATTTCTTCTATGAACTTCAAAGACATGTACGTGGCTTCATTGTCTTTTACCTGAGAGATAAGCACTGTAACACTCAATGGAGTGTAACTGAGAAGAGTCTCCCCTCCCACGAGGCCACAAGCCAGACTTACCACCTCCAGTCCATCGCCATTTTTACCATTTCCATAACTCAATAGCTCTTTCTCAGCAAGTGTCTTCGAATCAGTGTAGCTCTGAAAAACACCCACCATTTCTTTATTTATTTGGACCCAGAGTTTCATTGGAAGCTACTCATCATTTAATATACATGGAAATCATTAAAGTATTTACCTTATGAGGGCCAAATGAAAGGTTGAGAGGCGTCCAACAAGTTTCATCAATGAAATCTTTAAAGCCAGTCCCATCATCTTTAAGCGGAGAAGAAGCAACCACGGAGGAAGTGTAAATCAGCCTTCTCACTGTTCCTGATTTAATACTATATGTTGCAATGCTTTTTACCCCAGCTATTGCTGCTTCACTCATGTTCTTAAACTGCTTCAAATAATACCTAAATCTCATCATTTCAACCTCTATTTAATATTTGATTTGAATTAATTTAGCTCAAAAATATCTACGTGTTTACATTAATATTTGACAAAAGTGCCACTTAGCCTAAATCGGGTGATTAGTACCCAGAATTAAAAAAAAAAGGAAAAAAAAAAGGAGAAACATGGGTGAAGTTAACCTGAGACTCGCTTTGATGTTCGTAAGGAGTAGCAACGTGAAATACAAACTCACAGCCTTGAATTGCAGGCTCATACTCATATGGCTTGTATATGTCTGCTTCATATAACACCAAACTAGCATTTTCTTGAGCAAAGCCTTTCAGAAGCCCTGTCTTGGACTCGTCCTCTGAAATGAATTTACTATTCAATAAAATATTTTAAGAATATCTATTATAAATTAAATTCTTTTTATTAATAGTTATGTGTCATCTAAAAGCCAACAAAATCACAAAATATAATTAAAGCATATTAATTAAATCACGAAAAAAAGCTACATGATCGGACAACAATGTGTTAGGGTGTATATGGGTCAGGTTGACCCGGCCCAGACTATATCCCGGCCTACATTGACCCTGGCCTAGACCGATTTTTCAGATAATGTAGAGTAGACTTAGCTCATACGAAAGTCTTTTTACAAATAAATCGTAGGCCAATTTTGTCAAGCCTAACCTAAAGCCTTGTAGCTTGCCTATTTAATTTATTAAAATAAGATAAAATAATAATTTATTTTATGTGGTCAAGTACCAATACCAACCCTAAATTTTATGTTCACCGTCACTTCTTACTCTCGGTTTCGTCTGGGGTATAATGTTGAATTTTTCTTGTTTGTCATTTTTTTCTTATGAGAAATACTAGTGCATGTATGAATGAAATTTTCTTTATCTACAGTGGGAGGCCTACAAGGCCTGTAAGTCATGTTAGACTTTCTTATTTTTTTTTAATAGACCGGACTAGGCCTACAAATAAAACCTTTAATAAGTCAGATGGGCTGAATTTTTTTACCTAGGCTTCGGACATGAAGACCAAAACTCAGCCTAACCCAACCCATTCACACCCCTAAAATATGTCATTACCTCATAAAAATGTTAGGCCAAATGTGAGGAAATAATTAGATTTAGATTATATTAAACATGGTAAATTATTCTAGAGACTTATCTATCTTATGTCGTAAATAAATTGACAAATATATCTTTTATTTATTTATTATTTTTTAGAATTCATTTAGTCTTATGTTACGTGAGAGATCTTCTCTCATATTGTAGAGATACATATGATAGGGTCCGTCATTAAAAAAAATGAGTGTCACAATTTTCGATAGGTGTGTAGGAGATAAAACTACTCTTATACTGCATAAGAGTAGTTTTTCCCTATCTTTTAACATATAATGAGACCCATCATGTGTTGGACACGTGACGAGAGGAATATCTCCTACAACATATGAGATTAGATGCTCCCATTAAATATTATATAAAAAAGGAAATGATATATCAACCTAGTTAAACAAGTAAAAATATGAAGAAAAAAAATCAATTTAAATTATATTAGACTTTAATATAATATTAATAGATGATTTCTTTTGAAAATAATATTACAGCGAACTTCTTCTAAAGAGTGCGACGTAGCTCCTAAAATTTCTTTTGATAATAACAATAATATTAGAGCAAGCCTTCTTAAAGTGCATATTAAATTGGGGGGAATGAAAGAATGGGAGATGGGAAGAATGAGAATACTCAAGTTTCTAAGCGTTGAATGGACAGTGTAGCCCTTTTCCAGAAGCTTCTTGACGAGGAAAGAGCCAATATAACTACCACCGCCGGTGACGCATACTTTGCACCTGCGCTCCATCTCCAATCTCCCCTCTTTTCTGTGTCTCTATGGGTGACTGTCATAAAAGCTCATCTTCTCTCAGCGTTATCTCTAGAAGTCCTTAAAACCTCATCTTTTATGTGCCTATCTATACCCTTGAATAGTGGCTGAGCTAAAAAATAAAATTATCTTCTAGATATATATAAATATATATATTTTTTGGGAAAAGTGTGTATCATTTAAAAGAGGTAAAGTTGTGTCATTTTAAAAGAGAGAAAGAGATAGAGAAAGAAGGAGAGAGTTGACAAAAAAAATAAAGGTGTGGATCTCACCTCTTTGTGAGAGTGAAAGGATATAAATTGTGTCATTTAAAAGGATAAACATTTTTCCCTTCTTATATTATAAAAAAGAATTCTATTTTCTATACATAAATAAAAGAGGTTTGATTTTCTCATTTTACATGAGAATTCAATTTTGATGTTGTGACTCAACTAGTGGTGGGCCTCACATTTATTAAAAAAAAAAAGTTTTACATACAAAATGGAATGATCACAACTCACGTAACATTAGTAAAATGTTTTCCCTAACTAAAATTATATGGAACTTATGGGAGGCTTTTGAGAAGTAAAAAAAAAAATATAAGTTATATAAATAATCATAATTAAATAACTTTTCATATTTTAGGTTAAATTCTCCTTAACGTTGCCTGGTTAAGAATTAAGATACTGGTTTTGCCAATGTATATATGTGCTAATTAACAAATGTGGTTTGATGTCGAAGGCGAGTGAGAAAACCGAGCAAGGGACTGGCGCGTGGGGACCTGAGAGGTACTTCGCTCACGATTACTTCCTTCTGCCACACACCGCTGTGTCTCGCACTTCCCCGATCTGCTTATGTTGCTTAGTGGTTTCTTTGCCCCACCAAGCTGCGACTTTGGCGTCCTCAGATCGATTTTTCGGTCGTTGTCTTTCATATAAACTTTCTCGAAATTTATAAGAATAAAAAACAATTTATTATTTTTTAATACAAATAATTTATTATTTTAAGGATGAGAAAGGTATAGAAGGATTTTATAAAATAAAAAAATCCATACTTTAAAACTCACATGGAAGAAAAATATATAAACAAAATTTTCCCTTCATCTATTTTCCTCTTAATATAAAGTTATTAACTCTTGTGCACACCCTCAGCCGTTAAGGTTTCTGATGTTGAATGGCGAGAAATAACAATCGAAATATATCAATCCTCATCGTTCGAAACAAACATTCATTTTAATAGATGTGTTCAGAACACATAAATGGAAACATCAGATATAATATTTAAAAAAAAAACACAGCCAAAATGCGGTTCAAGTTTCCACCTACAACAAAACTCAAATTAAAAAAATAAAAAATAATAAGTAAGTATCAGCAACATAAAACCATTCTTAATCCTTCTCTTGCTTGAGAAGCTTCTCGAACTTCGTAGAAGATATCCGAATACCACGTTTGTCAAGGCGGGTCACAACGTTAGGGAAGGATACCTCAACCGATGTCCATTTGTCCCTAAGGTCCCTCAACCATTTGTCCTCAAGATCCCTCACTTCATCTTGAAAAGCAGCATAGGATTTGAGACCCTCCACCAATTTCCGAAGCTCAGCCTCCAACTTTTCAGACACCATAGCTTTCTCTTTCAACTCCACCACCTGACTCGCAATGGACTCAGCCTTAGCTTCGGATGCCAGCTTGGCAGCCTCCAAAGCGTCGATACGGGACCTCTCTTCAGCCAAAGCACTCGCCATCTGTTCCTTTTCAAGACGAAGAGTAACAATCTCTGTCCTCTGAACACGGTAGAACCCAGCAAGAGATGCGCTCCTTAACGACCATTTCTCCACCTCGTCTAAATAATGAGTCCAGTCATGTTCCCCCAAAGCCCTTAGGTTCACTCTGTCATTTGGGGTTAAGATAGAGTTTCGCACCTCCATCGAAATCTCTCCCTCTTCCCAAATTGATGATGATGCGGTCTCAGACACCAACGCAACAGATGCGGTTTCTCCTTCCGCAAGAGCAGCTCTCTTGGGTTGCCTGGAACCCGAGCCGGAACACCACACTCGCTTCCGTGACTCAGAGCTATTGGGGTCCACACAGGGTCGTTGAACTTCAGGGGTGGAAGGAGAAAAAGTACCACCGGCCACTTCATCTCGAAGTGCCCTGAGCTCTGCTACAAGTTCCTTCACTTTTTTACCCGCGGACGCCATACTCTCTGCACAACCAAAACAAACGAAAATTAAACTAAGATCATGTAAAACTTTGGGATACACCATCCAAAACGAGCTGGAGAGTGGGAGTGACCAAGGCATTGAGATTATATATCTCAACACGTCACCTCACACAAGAGCCCGTTGTACTTGAAGAGTGGATAATGCAATGGGCGGCGAGGCTCTGATGACAGAACCCTTGGGATACATCATCCCAAAAGCTAACTCAAAATATGGGAGTGACTAAGACTTTATAAACTCCACGTTTGTTGCTCATACAACCAATGTGCGACTAAGAATATACATAGAACGCTTGAGTGACGTTATGGAAATTAGTACCAACGCATGCATGTACATAAGAGTAAAAGAAACACATCTTGAGTTACTCTTCTGTTCTGTTTGAAGTGTGTAAAATAATTTTTTTTGAATTACAACATGCTATCAAATGCAGAGAACTCTCGAGTGAAATTATGAAGTTAAAAATCAACAGAGGGCATGAGAAACTAGGAAAATTCCCTTCTAAGGTTTGAACAAAGTTTTAATTTTTTTAGCACCACCAATCCTCAGATTAAAGTGGGTATATTCAGCATGCCTCAAAGATAAAAAAGAATACTTTCACCTTTGACCAAGCCTTCCAAAATTTTGAGTGGAAATTAGAGGGCAATAACAGTGAAATTAACCATTCAAGAGAAAGAAGTATAAATGGATTTTTCATGCAAACGGAAATCCTTCAATATCTCCATTTATACACGAAAACAACGCTTAAATATAGCGTTAGAAACAATTGTGAAGGTAGAAGTTGAAGGACATTAACGAGCAGGTAGATGCATCATGCATGCATAGCATTTCCACTTCAATCATACACTCTCGGGTGATGCAGACACAAGACCATGGTTTAAACAACATTATCAGCAGAGAAAAGAGGGTAAAATTAAAATGATAAGATCAAATGGTATTATTTATGTGAGTAAAAAAAAAATAAGTAAAAGGACACTAAGAATTTGTGTCAGAACACCAGAAAATGTAATAAAGGAACACGGGGATGAAGGGATTTCCTGCCTCCCGAAGCCTTACCTTATTCCTCTCTGTAATCACTCTCCTAAAGTTCTTTCCTTCTTCTCTCGGGTCTTCACCGTGCAGCAGATAAAGGGATTGTTGTGGATATTAGATGCAAGTGCCAGGGTATAAAATGCGCATTCACGTTTTGCATTATCTAATTAATGTAATTGACAAGGAGTTTTCTTGGGACTAGAACTGCGGGCAGCTCAAGCATCTCCTTATTGGGTTAAAGATCGACGGAAGGGACGTCCAATGGACGGGCCATTCTTATCATTCCAAAATAATATCAATTTAATACAGGGATTAATATTTCTTATATCAAACATAATTTTATCTATTATACCCGTGTAAAAATATGGCTTTAATTTTTGTAAGGAGAATGTAGATAAATTATTTATATTCGTTTCTGAAACGACGTCATTTAGGTTAAAAAATAAAAAAATTATAAAGAAAAAGATTATTATAATCCTGAGATAAATTATAATTATAAAAATACATTGATTTCTTCCTCAAAATGACGTCGTTTTGGGCTCACTATAGATAAATTATTTATATTAGAAAAAATGAACCCTAAAACTATATGAGGCACATATAAAGAGAAAAAAAATATAAAAAAATAGGACACACATATTTTTACATGTGTGTAGAAAATAAAATTATTTTTTATAACATTATAACTTTTATCCTTTTAATATATTATGCCCCACCAAGATAGAACCATATTTTTCCCTTGCTCAGCAATTTTTACTATGCTCGTCTTAGTCCCTAATAAATAAAAATGTTATTCGTGGTTTCTAAGAAATTCAAAGTGAATCCATTATAGTCCTTTTGAGAGATCAGTGTGTGGTTTTTTTGAATTTGTGAGGGACCACAATTTCAACTAAATAGGTCCATTTTGAATTTCTCAAGAATCACGAATAACTTTTTTATTTGTTGGGGTCTAAATCAGAAATCGTGAAATTTGATGAGAAAGAAAAATGATATTTACTCTTTTTATATTTATCTTTTTTATTAGTGTTGATAAATTAAAATTAAATCTCGCCTATTTAATTATGTGAAGGGGAAAATAAACACACAAATTTTATATATCTGGGTAATATAATTTTTTAACATGAAAAAGCTCGCTTCCTATTTTTTTATTTTTATTTTTTGGTGAAAGCTCGCTTCCTATTTTTTTATTTTTATTTTTTGGTGAAAGCTCGCTTCCTATTTAAATAATGCATGTCTGCCTTTTTATTTTTTTTTTGGTCTCGCCTTTTACGCGTGAATGTATTGTTAATTGTGATTGTGAGAGTTACGAGATTTATTCACGTACCAGGATATATCCAAAAAAATTGTGTTGAATCTGACTATAGAATTCAACTTTGAAATAATGACCTGCGTGCTAGAAAGAATGGGCAACTTGACGTGCTTGGGCGTTTAACAAACAATTTTATTTTAAAAAATTATTTCTTCAATATTTTTTATTTACCATTTTGGTAAAACTGCCACGACATGAGTTACCTTGATTCCGAGAAAAAGTGAGATATATAAGAAAGTTTAAAAAATGTTATTTGGTTGAACAAAGTTTTACAGATAGAATTGAGTAAATTTCTAGATGTGTATTTGGTGGAAAATAAAATATTGATGGGTAAATTTAATAAAATTACAAAATAACCTTTTTAGAAATAACCCTTTATTTTTAAAACTGATTGAACGCTTATTCAAATTACATTAAATTGACCCAAGCTAGATGAGGGAGTACCGTTTTGGGCAAAAGTTGGTCACGTGTTATGGGTAAATTCGTCATTGAATTATATCACTTTTTGACTTCTACGGATTTCAGACAAAATATTAGGGTTGGCATAACGGGCCAACCCAACCCAATCCGTGTTCAATTCAAAAAAAATGAGCTGGATTAGAGTTGACTCGAAAAATAAATGAGCTAGAAAACTCAACTCAACCCAACCCGAGTCGGATTAGGATTGGCTTGAGGATCGGCTCGAAAAAATGAAAAAAATAAATAAATTTCATTCTAAATTTTTTTTTTTCTAAATTATTAATTCATTCAATACAAAGACATTATACAAATAAACCATAGAAAATTCCTTTTGATTTGGACTTATTGGCCATTGACATCACATTCACACTGTCACAAATACTATAAATAAGTTCATTAATGCACGATTTTGAACTTATTCAAGATATTTTCGTTTGGGTCTTTGGAATTGGAATTTTAAGTTTTAGCTTTCCACTTTACTTTCATTAATTTTTACACTTTAAAATTTAAAAAACAATAACCCGTGGTTTGGCTATATTTTTTTCAAACTGAAACGCATCGGGCTGACTCAAATTACTAGTTCATTTTTTCCTATCCCAACCCGACTCATTTTTAACCGAATTTGGCTCAATTTTGCCGAGCCTGCAAAATACGACCTTCCAAGAAACAATCTTCAACAGTACTTTTCAGAAAATTCACATGCAATTGTTGAAACATGGGGAGCAACGAAAAATGGGTAAATTTCATGAATCCAATACAATCCACAAATGAGTTATGACAATCCACAAATCACTACCGCAGGATACTTTATCAAACTCCCGAAACAAACGCCATTTTGCTGGATAGCGAAAATATTCATATTTGTAGCTTACTATGAATAATCTATCTTAAGTATCATTATTTTCTCTTAGAGTAAGCGTTGCTTACTTTAAATAAATATGTTGCAGTTTAATCTAAATATTTCTAACTTGAGTTGCTATATAAATATACACTTAAAAAGGCTATATCAAATATTTAATGTGAACTAGATGAAAAATTAACTCATGTTGATGTTTGAAATAACTGTGGAAATTATCGCTTTATAATAACTGATTTAATTTTATAAAACTCAACCAGGTAGCTATCAAATAAATCTTCATAGTCTCTGCATCAGTCAATAGCGTTTAAGTGTTCATCAATTTAAACATAGAGCGTTACTGAAGATGATAAATGAAGAGAAATTTTCATTTTCATTTTTATTTGTAAATATTTCAATCCTTCACGACTAATTTGATACGGAACAGCTCTGGAGATTAAATTTTAAACCTCGCGCAAAGAGAGTACTCAAAAAAATTGAACACATATTTTCACCTCTCAGCCCATCTTAGTTACTTCCTTGGCATGCTGAACCACCAAAAATCTAAGATGGACCAATCCAATTCAAAATGAGGTGACATTTACTAAATCTTTGGTGTAAGAGTAGTTCCAAAGATTTATTCCAACTTCATGGCTTTTTTACCCTTATAACCCTTTAATAATAATTAATTACCGATTTGACCTTGATTATAAACTATTTCAAAAATTTAATCTCCTCAAAAAACATAACACCAATCTGCCCCTGTTTGACCGTTGACCACCAAGTCTACCCGGGTACACCCCTCCCTACCCGGCTAGTTTTTGAAATTTTTGCCTACCCGGGTATATAGGGATGTACCGGATAGAATTCTTCAAATCTGAAAAAATGCTTACATTATTTACCCGGCTACGGAGTGGTGTACCGGGTAAGAGATTTTTTTTTTTTAATTCTGGTTTGTTTTAAAGATGTAGTCGTCTCTATCTTTACATCCCCTCTCTCCTGGTTTTATAAAATTTTTGTTTTAATGATTAAAATAATAGAACAAATTATTTCAAGGGTGCATGAAATTAAGTAGAGAGAGAACAACAATAAAACAAACACTTTGACCAGCAATTTGCAGAAAACAAACTGCATGGCCAAGCAGCTACTTTCATTCCATTTTTATTTAGCATATATATTAGCATACATGAAAACAAAGCCTAAGTGACTTGTCTCACATCATAGTTCATTCTTAGTGAGCTTCAGAGGAGTAACATGGTTCATAGCAGAAGTGGGTTTTATCAAGGCAACAACACTGGAGGAATCCAAAAATGTACACCTGCAAAGTTTACAAGCTGAGTGACAGGTTTCACCAATATCTGCACATTGGCATATAGGTCCATAGGAGGGATTGATTTTGTGCAAAAGCATTTATCACAGCATGCTTTGGTTGTTGATTTTACATAGTAACTGCCATCACCATTAGGGAGCACTTCATTGATGAAAGAGGCTGGATCAAAGCGAGCATCAACAGTTGCAGTGAAACCCAACAAAGCTACCTTCACCAATACTTTATTGTTCAACTCCATCTCTCTCAGTCTCTCTCTATGTAATATCTCTTTTTTCCTGAGTTGTTTGTGAAGAGTGCAAGCAATTACATAGGTCATTTATACATAGATTTGAACGTCGGGTTTACCAGGGTACACGCATCCGTACCCGGGTAAATAATGCAAGCATTTTTTCAGATGTGAAGAACTCTACCCGGGTACACTCCTATCTACTCGGGTAGGCAAAAAATTTCAAAAACTACCCGCGTAGGGAGGGATGTACCCGGGTAGGCTTGGTGGTCAACAGTCAAACATGGACAGATTGGTGTTATGTTTGTTGAGGAGGTTAAATTTTTGAATAGTTTATAATCAAGGTCAAATCGATAATTAATTATTAATAAAGTGTCATAAGGGTAAAAAAAGCCCAACTTCATAATAAAGTAAAAAATGTAATCAGACAAAAAAAACACGGCCTTTTGACCTTTGTAATGTTCCATTTATAATGTATGACCTGAATGATGTGTGGGTCAAAAGTTTTGCCAAAATAATGCATAACAACGCGGTTGGTAAGGGAACGCTTTAGGACGTGATAGGTAGCATACCGCGTTCTTCACAATCTTCTCCGTGCAACCAAGACGTGATATGTCAGCTACCACGTCCAGTACATATTTTTGCGCGCTCACCGGACGTGATCCTATACATGCCGCGTCCAGTACATATTTTTGCGCGCTCACCGGACGTGATCCTGTACATGCCGCGTCAGGAGGCGGCTGCACATCAGTCACGTTCGAAGCTGTCACTTCCCTGCTGAATGGTCACTTCAGCATGCATTAGACGCGGCATTCAATCAACCATGTTCCGGTTAGTCATTTCAAAACTAACGTGATTCTGGTTCAAACGCGTCCCACTAGCCAATCAGGATCATCCATGTATCGCGTTTTCAATTTCTCCCACCTGCGGCCAGGCCTATAAATTCTTATAGTCCGGTTCCCATATCATCAGTTTGTCTTTGCATTTCACTCAGTGTTAAGCTTTTGGTTTGTGTCTTTGTTCCATACTGCTGTTTGTTCTTTTATGGAAAAAAGAATTATTGTGGTGTTTGTTCTTTTATGGAAAAAAATTATTGTGGTGTTTGTTCTTTTATGGAAAAAAAAATATTATAGTGTGTGTTCTTGTGTGTTCTTTTAAGGAAAAAAAAAATATTATGGTGTGTGTTCTTTTATAGAAAAAAATTATTGTGGTGTTTGTTCTTTTATGGAAAAAAAATATTCTGGTGTGTGTTCTTTTATGGAAAAAAAAAATATTATGGTGTGTGTTCTTTTATGGAAAAAAAAATGTTGAGCTATTCGTTCTTTTTACGTTGTTTTTTTTTTTAAGATACATTACGTTGCTTAGTTGAGGTGTTTATTCTTATATGAAAAAAAATTGTTGAATGTCATATTATGTTCGTAGGTAGTTATTCTTCTTTTTCTACCTTATTTCATGAATGTTTTATGCTTTAGTATTTATTTTCAACTAAATTTTTTGTAATATTTCTTTTATCTTCGTAGTTTCTAATATTAAATTTTTTGTACCTTATTATGTTCGTAGTTTCTAATATTAAATTTTTTGTATTTATTTCTTTTATGGAAATTCTTGCAGGAACAATGAGTTCAAATTTACAAACAGTTCGTGCACTTATATATTATAATGGTAGAAAGGTTATGGGTCGTCGTGGTGTAACATTTGAAGGTGAAAAACGACCAATGCGCATTACACGCGGTACTACATTTACGCAGTTGAAAGCGAACATTCATCAGAAATTGGGATTACAAGGGAATCAACGTATTTCTGAAGTCACCGTAAATAAGGCTAATAAGGCTAATAACAATAACATATTAATAATAATAATAATATAATATTTTTAACAAATTTAACAATATAAATATAGCGTATTTAGAAACTTTTATGAAGAATTATTACAATAATAATAAAATTTTATGCAATTAAATATAAATCAGTAATACAAATTTCATAGTAAATTATTAAAACTAAATATACTAATCTAAGATTTTTAGCCAAAATGATGGGACCTTTAAAGAACATAAAAATACAATTATGCATACAATGATGCAGTGCTTAAACAACTAAAATATAAACACCTAAAATATAAACTACTACTCACTTGAACAAATAGAACAGCAAGCAGAAGCTTCTCCACGCCTGGAATGGAACCGCGACACTGAAGCTGCCGGAAATGGGGGAGATAAGTAGTGGTCCATGGTGGCTGGACGCGGCACCTGCAGGATCACTTTGAGGACGCGGTTGGTGCAGAATCACGTTCAGAACATGGCACCTGCAGGATCACGTTTGGTGCAGGAGATGGTGGTCCCCCATTGGCTGACGGAACGCGGCTGCACAGGGAACGCGTCAGAGGTCTCCTGACACGACTGGGACGCGATCTTCTACATATCACGTTCAGTTCAAATCACTTCCATCACATCCGCTTCAGTCCACACCAGTCATCAGCTTCGCGAGTTGCAAGGAACGCGTTACAAATGGTAACGCGTCTGGAAACGGTCACATGTCCACCGCGTCGTCTTGCATTATTCTGGCAATACATTCCATCGTGAGATCATTCAGGCCATACATTACATATAAAACACTATTATGGTCAAAAGGCCAAAAAACACGCTTCCATCTACCCAGCGTTGTATGTTCCTAACACTCTGGAAAAGATATCATGTATAAAAAGCAGAGCAGAAGCAAAAATTAATTAGGCATTCATATGGTTCGTGAGAACAGTTCAACATTCTTCCATTATCTATGTAAATTCTCTCCGTCTAAAGAACGCATAATTTTCATATAACATCATGAGTCATCACTAAATCCAGAAGACTAAACACATCAAAAAGTTAGGGAGGTCATAGGATCCACGAACCACACACACACACACACACATGCGAGAAAGCATCAAAGAGTGCAGTAAAGTACATGCATAAGATATGAAGTAGAACAAGGTGACCATCCTAAACAAAATGTTACATGATTGCGTCCTTAATAGTATTCAGGCTCGACTTTGACATCTACCTTATCCGATCGTGACATTTGCGACAAATCCAGAAGCTCGACCTCCAACTGCTCATTAAAGTCCTTCAGCTTATTTGCCATGGCCTCGGCCCTCTTCCCGACTTCTTGGACCTTAGCGTCTGAGTCCAACTTCGCTAATTTATTTTTTAGTTTTTAAAGAAGTACGACTTGAAGATATCAAAGGAAGCATCTCTGTATAGAAAATCATGGAGAATTCCCTAATCCAAATGCTCTGTGGAAGAATGAAGGCATATGACTTGGGCTTTTTTTTTTTTTTCTTCAAAATACTAACTACGAAGACATTTATATAAATTAATTTTTTAAAATATAATTGTTTTGTTTGGACTCTATATTTATTTTAAGAAAATTTGCACGTAAATCGAATCATCACAAACATAATAATTCAATTCTCATACAACATCCATTGTTTTATGTGCAAAATGTGTCATTTCACGATGCGATATTTACGTGAAATAATGCCCCCTAATATTGAAAAAAAAATAACGTCCCATTTCAAGTATTGGGACTGGAACTGCGGGAAGCTTAAGTATCTTCTTGATTTGTGTACCGGACAGAGGGAAAAGATAAAAGATCTTTTATCGCAACATTAATTTTTTTTTTTTATTCTTATTATTTTTCCATTTTTTTAATTTTACCCTCTATTTGTACGAAGAAACCAATTAAAAATGGTGATCCCCGTTCACTTTAAATCACCTCATCGAATGGACGGACCTTTATGACCATCCCCAAGATTCATAAGCAGTGGCACAAGATTGTCATCTCAAAGAAAAAGTCTGTCAGCAAAACACTTGAAACTTTTCTTACATGTAATGTGAGATTTGCTGGAGTATCTATGTTAGTAGGGCTTTATTAATCTGCTCTGACAGTAAACAGAAATTTCTCGAGCCGCAGAGACAAACCAACAATGAAATTCATCAAAAATAAAATAAAATTAAGAAGTATATCATATTGGAATTTTAATAAATTATTTTTTGACAAAAAAACTCAATGATATTTAATTGGGATTTTAAAAGATTGGAAAAAAAAAATCACGTGATTTAACTTAGAATTTTAAAAGATTATTTGAGAGTCTATTAAAATCCATTCATATTAAATCAGAATTAAATTTTTTATTGGTGTGGATTTTATAAAACTTTTAAATGAGAAATACAAATAGGATATCCCTCTTATAATCTCGCCCTAACCCCTAGGATTTGTTGAGATTTATGTATTTCAATGTCTTCTTCTTCCTTTAGTGGGTTGATCCGCTTGAAATCAGATTCCACCATAGCAGCTTCGTCAAAGCTAGAATTAACAAATTTTTAAGTAATTTTCATCACAAAACAACAAACCAACAAGATTCTATTATAATCTGTATCAAAAATAGCAAAATTTTGAGAAATTTTGGAAGTTTAAAAAATAATTTTTCAAGCTATGGGTTGCGATTTTTTTTTGCACAAAAGGTGTGATTTTTGTATTCAAAAAAATGGGTCAAGATATACTTACCACCAAAAAAGTTTACCACCTTTACACCCAATCTAATCACCGTTATATGACGGTTATAATTTTTTAGGAATTAATAATTATTAATAAATGCAATCCATTAATTTTCAATAAAACTATTGGAAAACAACATGGGAACTAAATCCCTTGAATAAATTTTTGTTTTACATCAATGAAACAATATCAATTTAAAGAAAGATTAAAACTTTCATAATATGAACCCTATATTTCGTAACAATACATTCATGAACGAAATTCCTTCGCTAGAGAAAACTATTTCAAATAATTTTTGTGTCAATAGATAACTAGAGATTTTTTTTTTTCAAAAGCCCCAAAGCAATTTGAGGTTTCAATGCGTTGATTGAAAATAATTTGATAGCTATTTTAAACTTTCATGTAATAGAAACCAATAATTGAGATTCAAAATTTTCTTAGAATACTGAATTAAAACATGCATATGATATATAGTTAGAAAACTCTTATAAGGTAGAACAAAAACCCTAAAAATTGTAAGATCTATTACAAAAAATTTCAAACGAAAATTTATATCATGAACTTTAGATTCTATATGTAAATTTAGAATTATTTTAATAAACAAAAAAACTTGGGTCTTATAATCATATATGCATAGCTCTGATACCAAATAAAAAATAATTTTTAACCTATTGGTCAAATCCAAGAGCAAAAATGAGAAAATGTTAAAGCATGAACGACAAGTATAACTTTAGATATGTGGAGTTGTTACTTAGTAATTTTGAATGTTTGTTAAAAATTATATTATGTTTTACTGATTGAAAAAATTATATTATGTTTTATATTTTTTATTAATATCATTGCATTTATTTGTTATTTTTTATTTTATTAACTCTTGTAATTTTGAATGTTTTTTAAAAAAATTATATGATTTTTTAAAGTCTTATACACCCATATTATCCTTTAAAATCTTATAAATTTTATTAAAATCCAATATTACGAAATCTTGATGGTAAACTGAGTCTTTTGAAAAAGTTTTCAAAATCCCTCCAATTTGATATAGTCTTTTAAACTATATAAGATTTTTTCTCACGATTTTTTTTTTTTCAAATTCTAATTCAATACACTCCTAAAATGGACCACACAAATTCTAATTCTAATTCACGATCTTTTAAACTATATTTATTTTATGGAATTTGAAAATTTGATTATTTATATGACTTATTACGAGCTGCTATATATATTATATATAAATTATATTATATATATTAAAAATTATTTTATATCAAAAACGTGTCATAACGTTTTGAAATATAACATTTTTTATAATTAACGTGTCGACATGTCATATCGTATTGTATCCCGTGACAGTGTCGATGCAACATAGACTAAAATATCCTCTTTTGTTAAAGCCCTAGTCTTAATACTCCGCTTCACAAAATCTTGGATTCCGCTCTTCCCTTTCATGACACCTTTATTGGGTTCATTTTGTGGCATATCAGAATTTAAAAAAAAAATTGTGGTATATAAAAAAATCAATGTCTAAGGTTAATTTTGTAAAACCAGTCCACATTCCCATAAATCATTGACAATTTACAAAACATAAAATCAGGAAACTTGAGATAATATTACTTAGACTATTTTGGCCTATCAAACAATTTTTTGATAATATTTCTGAAAAATTCAGTTTTGCAACATATTCTCAAAAATTGTCATTATCGCGAACAAAAAAAAAAATTATTATTTACCAAACACCTCCTTAATTTATCAGTTGTTAAAAATAGAAAATAATAATAACATATCTATTATGGACCATGCTATATATGGACCCATATCCAAGTAGCTAAAATGAGTTTTAACCATTTTAAGTCTCATTGATTATTTCCTTAAAATTCTAATCTCTCTAATTATCGTTGTAGGAAATGGATACTCTGATGTGAAAAAAATATGACATGGTCATGTGAGAAGATCACAATCATACAAAGTTAAATCAAAGGTTATAATTTTGTAACTACCTATTTTACTATTTTTTCTCTCTCCTCTTTTATTACCATTGATCTACATTTGTATAGTTATGATTTCTCACTTTACCATGTCATGTGATTTTTCACATCAGAGGATCCGGATCCGTCATTATATATATATGGGAGTAGATTCTGTCATGTTTAAATTTTATACAATGTTATGATGTGAAATGTTTGTGTCTATCTCTCTCTTCACATGCGTTAAAAAGAGTGGATCCAATTATCATTAATGAAAAGAGAGATAAACACAAAAATTTCATACCATCAAACATATAAAATTTGGGATGGGTTATTCTACTACCTTATTCTGCCTAACTTTGCTCCACTCCTTCTTTTCCCAGCACAATACATAATTATGTTCGATCTTCAAAAAAATAGGTGGCTACTCCTCATCCGTCACCAGTAAGAATAACATTAGGCATGATGATTTTCTGGAAATATTATCATAAGAATAAACACACGTGAGATAGATCTTAGTAATATTTAAATTTTCCAATTATAACAGTCAAGTCGTAATAACGAAAAATATCATTTCCTCAAACATGTTAAAAATAAGAAAATAATAACAGAAATACTAAAAATATAAATGAATGTGTAATACTTAACTAAAACTACTAAAGCCCATACTGTGCAGGTCTCTGAATGTGAAAGATTATAAGTGGCTGAGAACAAAGTTATTATCTAAACTCAAACCTTTGTGGGTCAGTTAATATCAGAATCATATAATTTAAAATTATATATTCTGCTAATATTTATTTGGTGCCAAAGATTACCATTGTTATAACAACATTCGTAGAACTAAAATTTGAAAACTAAATAAAAGATTAAAAAAATCTAAAGGTAGAAATAAAGGCAACTTGAAGAATAAATTCTTAAAAATAGTTTGTCAGAGAGTAACGGAACAATCAAAGCTTTAAAAAAATTAAATAAAATTTCAACTTTAAATATATAAAAAAATAAAATAAAGAAGGAAAATAAGGTGCTATCTCAATATTATGTTTTTGTTCTTCTCTTTCCTTTTATTTCTTTCTATTTCTGTCTCATTAATTATTTTAATATTTGTTTATTGGGATATGTTATTTTATCTATTTTTTCTGCCTATCTTTGCTCATCACTCTTCAATACCGTTACATTAAAATCTCAATAGGAGAGAAATAATAAATAAAGTTGATATTCTGATTTAATAGTATTGGAGAGTGATAGACAAAGATAAGCATAAAAAATATATATATTTATTTATTATTCTTTTTCATATTTATATATATATATATAGCTTGATTATTATTATTATTATTATATTATTATTATTATTATTATTACTATTATTACTATTATTATTTACATTTCATTTCTCCTCCCCTAAATAAAATTTTATCCCCAAAATGTAGACATATCCTATAGAAAAATTATAGATACCTTTGTTGTAAATCTTTTTTTTTTATGTAGCTTTGTGTGGTGAAAGTCCTTTCCAACATACTTTAATTAACAGAATCATCATATTTCTTAGTTGCTTCAAACTTTTATAAAGGATTTGAACTGGTCTTACTTTAATACTCATAGTCTCTTTAACTTATACTAAGTCTATATCAAGAATATGATAAGGATCTGCGACATATTTTTTAAGCTGCGAAACATAAAAAACACTGTGGAGATTGAAAAAAATAGGTGAACGAGCAAGTTGGTAAGCAATTGACCCTATTATTCGAAATATTTGAAATAAACCAATATACCTAGGATTTAATTTTCTAACTCCGAGTGTCCTCCATACACCTATGGTAGGAGAAAGTTTTAGAAAAAATATGTTCTCCTTCTTCAAAAACTAAATATTTTTGCCTGTTATTAGAATAATTTTTTTGTCTACTTTGAGCTTTTTCAAGATTTTTCTTAATCATTTGAATTTGTCTTGAGTTTTTTTTTTTTACTAAATCTTGTACCAACAATTTTTTTTTTCTCAATTTTCATACCAACATACTGGAAATTTCTACTTTTTTCCATAGAGTGCTTCATACGGAGTCATTCTAATACTAGAGTGAAAATTATTGTTATAGACAAACTCTATTGATGACAAGTAATCTCAACTACCTTTTTGTTCAATAATACAAACTATGAACATATCCTCTAAAGTTTGAATAATCCTCTCAGTTTGATGATAAGTTTGAGAGTGATAAACTGTACTAAGTCTCAGCTTATTTTCAAAGGTTTGCTGCAAAGATTCCAAAAATCTATAAGTAAATTCTAGGTCTCTATTTGGCACATTACTCAGAGATACACCGTGGAGTATGACAATTTCTTTTATATACAACTGAGCTAACCTCTGAATGGAATACTAAGCTCTGATTGGTAGGGAATAAACATATTTGGTTAATCGATCAATGATTACCAAATTGCATCATACCCATCATGAGTTCTTGTTAACCTATCACAAAAATATGTGGCTACACTTTTCCACTTTCATTTTTGAAGTGATCTTGAAGGCTTCTGATGTTTCATTTTTTACTTTTTGACAAATTAGACACTTTAAAACATACTCAAGAATGTTATAAAAAAAAAATACTCAAGAATATTTCCTTTCATTTATGACTATCAAAACATCTTTTTCAAATCCTGATATATTTCGGTGAAACCAGTGTGAATAGTGAATTTACTACTAAGTGCCTAATCTAAAACCACTTTCATCAACTCTTTCTTCCTAGGTATAAATATTATTCCTTGAAATTTTACTAATACATATTTCCCATTGGTAAATCCTTCCTGTTCTGAAATTTTTTCTAAACTCGAATCCTTTAGTTTAGCTTTTCTAATTTTATTTACCAACTCATTATCCACTCTTATTTTACTAATACCTAAACTTCAAGGTTACACACTCACAAATAATATCATATATCTAAAGTTTTCCAATAACTCAATTTATTTAATCATTATTTGTGACACGTGCTAAGATTTTCTGCTTAAAACATCAACTACCACATTTGTTTTTCCTGGATGATATTTCAGTTCAAAATCACAATATGTACCTATAATGTACCAAAAGGAGGATGTACCTAAAGCAGGATGTCATTTTAGTTAACTATGATGTACCTATAATTGACAAACTTTTTTTTACAAACTTCACTCAGAAATGTCTTACTGGTAAGACATAGTGTAATTTGTAAATAAAAAGTTTGTAAATATAATTTTTCCTTTTTCTTAACCATAAAAAAAGGCCTATTTCTTGGTTCTTGAGGATAGTTGTAGTGATTCTTCTTGTTCTTGAAACAAGAGTAGAGAGACATGTTTGTTACTGTTGTTGCAGAACAAGAAGAGATAGCAAAAAGCAAGTCCTCAGGAGAGTCTCTGACATGGGAAGACCTTGCCAAGATGAAGTATACATGGAGAGTAGCCTTTGGTTTCTTCAGAAAGGCTTCCACAGATATTGAATACGGTGGATACATTATTCCAAAAGGGTGGCAAGTAAGTACAATCCTCATGCCTATATCATCTTTCAACTTCTCCCCATGCAATCATGTCACTAACTATGAAACTTTTCTACTATTCCTGTATAGATCTTCAATGTTTTTTAGCTGGTATGTTACAATATCATGTTTACAGTTCGCTGTCATTGTAGGAGGCCATGAGAATCCTAAGGAACTTGGACGCTTTGCATCTGCTAAAATTAAACTTTACCTTGGTGAAAATGATAATTCCCTTTCTTGCTTTCTCACAACAGAAATGAAAGAAGATAACAAAAAAATCAACCGTAAGCTTTTTATAACCTGAATCGTATGATTTTAGTGTATTTAATATGAGAAGAGTGTTTCTTCTTTTAAATGACATAACTTATGTCATTTCACTCTCACAAAAAGATGGGATCCACACCTTTATATTTTTCTTGTCCACTCTCTCCTCTTTTATCTATCTCTCCCTCTCACTTAAAATGACACAACTTATTTATCAAAAAAAAATGACACAACTTTACATCTTTTAAAATCATACACATTTTTCCCATTTAATATTGGCAAAATCATTTCTAGTTACGGCAAAAGAAATTTTTTTGTAGCAGCCAATTACAATTATGTACTATGTGGTAATACAGTAATACTAAACATTTATTCATACTAGGAGTAATACATAGTTGTCAACTATATTGCAGAGAAAGAAAATAACTTTAATATTATAATTATCTACTATCCCTGATATATAGTTATAATTAATTATAAAAAAGAAAAAAAATTTGAAGCAACATGAGAAGTTGGGACCCTTTAATATTTCACAGCTAGTTATCTGCTGATGTTATTTGCTTGTTCTATAATTGGTGGCAGGAGTTACGAACCAAAATTGAATTTAGAAACAAACCAACTTTAAATATAATCGAATATCATCCAAAATTTCTCGTTGAATAATGTAATTAGTATTAGTAGTAAAAGGCAACAAAAATCGAAAAGGGAGGAGCAGAAAAAAACATGAACGGTTTTTTTTTCACGTGATAAATAATTTCAAAAATACTAATGGATCCTTAGCATATTATATTATATTTATTTTATACAAAATGTAATATGACTCTATCTCTACATTTGGCTGGCATTTAGCGATGTCATGAAAAGTTTGGTAAGTGGACACAAAAAGTATACTAGAAGACTATACACCCTTTCCGTTCCATTCGTTGCTTATGACTTATGAACCAACCACACCATCCAATCAAATAAAACATACTTTAGGACCACAAAAAATAGCAATTATTTTGGTCCAAGTAAGCAATTTCCATAGGAAACGTAGAAGCAAATTTCCAATAAAAAATGTGACACAAATTCAATGTAAATCCTCCAAAGTTCTCTTGAGATTTCCTTAGCGCCACGCATCCTCCTTACCCACCACACCATGCCATTCTCCTACTTCCACAAAACACTTCTTCCCAAAGCCACTATTGAATAGCTCCATTTTTTTTTTTTTTTTGCATATCTAGCTCTTTCTTATACAACCATTTGATTCCTCTTCAACATCTCCAATGTCTTCCTTAGCCCAAAACAAGTTTCTACCAAGCTTCCACCACCAAGTATACACGAACCGCTCACTCCAACACCTATCTCGCGTGTGTTGCACCACCACAATCACTACCACCACCACCTCTAAGTCTAGGCCCAATGCTAAGCAATTGGTTATTGAACCCGGGCTTCAGCCGCCACCGCCAACAGTGGTTAACACAACTAACCGGCCCATGGTCAATGATCCAGATTTGCAATCAACATGGTCTCACAGGGCATGGGTTGTAGCTGGGTGCACAACTTTGGCCATTTCCTTAGGTGAGTCCATAAAGGGTGCAATCGGTTTACACATGTGGGTTGAGCCAATTTTTGCAGGCTGGGTTGGTTATATTTTAGCTGATCTTGGATCTGGGGTTTACCATTGGGCCATTGATAATTATGGGGATGGTTCAACCCCAATTGTTGGATCCCAAATTGAGGCTTTCCAAGGACACCATAAGTGGCCATGGACCATAACTAGGCGCCAATTTGCAAACAACATGCATGCACTTGCACGTGCAGTGACCTTCACAGTGCTTCCTATAGACATTTTTTGCCATGACCCTATATTTCAAGGGTTTGTTGGGATGTTCTCTGGTTGCATTATGTTTAGCCAACAGTTTCATGCATGGGCACATGGTACAAAGAGCCGGCTTCCAGCACTTGTCGTGGCGTTGCAGGAAGCCGGGGTGTTGGTGTCACGGCCGCAGCACGGCGCGCATCACCGGCCACCGTATAACAATAATTACTGCATAGTGAGTGGAGTATGGAATGAGTTTTTGGACAAGTATAAAGTTTTTGAAACCATGGAGATGTTATTGTATTTTAAACTAGGGATAAGACCCAGGTCATGGAGTGAGCCTGCCTCTGAGTGGATGGAGGAGATTGAGATCCCTTCTCGAACCCAAGCCCAATGATCTTTATTTTCCATATTTTTTGTTGTCATGTGATAGGGAGGTCATAGTTCAATTCATGAAATTAATCTCTTGTAAATGTAAGACTCTGTCATTCCCTCATATTGGGAGCTTCATAACACTATGTTGCTCTTTTTTAAAGTGAGTTTATGGCTTTTATCTCTATGTTTTTATGTCATGAAAGTAAACATTCATTTTTCGGTTTAAAAAAAATCATTTGTTAGCTTCATATATAAGTGTATATTGGTATATATAATAAGTAGCTTTTAACCCATGTCACTTAAGCGGGATAAGTTAAATTATAATGTTTAAATAAGGTTCAAGAGGAAATCTTTAATGTTCTTTAATCTTAATGTTTAACATTCTTCATTTAAAGCGTCTCAAATGACATGAGAAAACTTCATTATATACAAATATAAGTCAATACATTAAAATTAAATTCTTATTAATTTGACTTTCATATATATTATCACTAGCAGTAACTTGAAACTTTGTTAGTTTTAATGCTACATCAAAGTGCACTTTAGTGCTACATATTATCACTAGCAGATAGAAATGTTTAATTCAGATTTTAGATCTTACACGAACAGCTGAAATTAAAATAAGTGCTCGTCAAAAGAATACATAACTCTGTTATGGTTTACATGGATGAATTTACGGGTCTTGGAAAAAAAATATTAAACAAATCCACGTCACTCTGATACTTTGGAATAGGGAAGAGGCTACTAAATCACACTTAGCAGGAGATTTATTTGCTGCAACTCCATTTTAAATTTGCTCATACTTTCTTCGCATCAAACATGATGTAAAATAATTGGTTAGGGGGAAAAAAATAAAAGGAAGAATTATTTCAAGTCCAGTTTGAGAACACTAGCTTGGCATCAATCTGCTGTGCCAACCAGACACCTTGTCAAAGCACCATTTACAGATGAAGTATATTTTTCACTTCCCTATCACCATACAATACAGTTGCATAAACTAGATAAATAGAAAATTAATCCACATTTCACGACAAGAAATCAAGAAAGCAAAAGGAATAACAAATAGCAAGTTTGCTACAATCTTAAACTTGAGAATAATGAATTATGTACATGATAAGAATATACTCATGAAGGTATATATAAGATGGATAATAGGGGATTATGTTCTACCAGTAAAGTAGCATAACTAACTTTAGAATATTCTAGGAGGTTAGGCTGGGTATAATGTGTGCGAGGATGGATATCTTGGAAAGTTGGGACTCTTGGGCTCTTAGAGAGAACCAAAACCTCTGGAATTGTTCTGGATATCAATGTTTGTATTTCACTTTCCATTTCTTGTAATTTTCCTTGAATTATTTTGATCTATAACTAGCTATTTTCATTTACAAGTATTTTAATTTTCCATATCAGTAATACAAGATTCCGTCACCATTCAGAAAATTCGTTGTTGTTAATTTTCTGGTTACAGATTTGAGGTCTCAATTAGTATATCAAGATTTTGTATTCAACAAGTACAAAAGGGTACAATATATAGAGAAAACACTTAGTATACGTCTTAAAAAATCTGACCTCAGTTTCCTTTATTACAAATTTATTAGGAATCAACTCCTATTGAAGATGAGATGGGAGATACACAGGGAAACCAATACCGCCGTTTACCATCTCTATGGCCATCATCAATCATTGCAAGTCCTTCCTGCATGAGCCAAGTAGTCAACATTGTTTCATTAACCAGATAACGAAAAAGAAACAGAACTTTCTGAGAAAAAAAAAAAAAACAAGTTTTAGTTATCTTACATCAAGTAACGTATCAAGGGCATCAATGGCACGGCCCGAAGTCCAAGATAGCCGCCTCTCTACTTCATCAACAGTCACAAATCCTTGAGCCTGTGGTAAAGAAGTGCCATGGAAATGTTAAAAGACTAATCTTTCTCAAATAGCAAACTGATTGCACAGCAACTTTTGCTACATTGGATAAGCGGAAATAGAATCTTTTCATGCTTCACAATAAGGAATCCAAGTTCTAACTAACTATCAATGAAATTAAACCACACAATGGATGAAGCTTCCTGTTCTCAAACATACATTTTCATTCCTCTGACACTCTGATGGGCCTCTTAAGCCTTATGCCCAAGTATATGCTAGGAAGGTCCATAAAAATAGAGGAAAAGACAAACCACAGTCAGTTGCTGAAGGGGACACATGGCAGGCTATGAATGGAGAGGAAGATATTGGAGGAGAAGGTAAAGACAAACCACAATCAGTTGCTGGAGGGGACACATGGCAGGCTATGATTGGAGAGGAAGATTCTGGAGGGGAAGGAAAGAGGAGGCAGGGAAAATAAGTTAGTTATAGAGAGAGAAGGTAGGATTATATAAAGGGGGGGGATGAGGTTTGTTAGGATATCCCTGAGTAATAGAATGGTGAGGTGTGGGTTGTAATCTCTTCAATCGGCCAGTCCATTGAAGAGAGGAGAGTCCAGCTGGGTAGTTTTCTGTTTTCCAACAAGAGTGTAATCACCTTGGTGTATGGCTCTGTTTTGTTTGTAATAAAGTTGCAGTAGTTTCCTTTAATCGGATACCCTTTTCTTGTTATTTCAAGCACCAAATCCAGGTACCAACAATTGGTATCAAAGCACTTTTCTGGGAAATTAATCCTTGAATGGTGTATACACGAAACATGGATCATCGAATAGAAACGCTGGAAGCCCGAGTAGGAGGAACAGAGGATGGGATTCGGCGGATTGAAACCAACTTGGCAGAAGTGATGCGAACGCTTCATGAAATGGCGCGAGCAGGAGGAAACGGAGGAGCCAATAGCGAAGGAACTGGAAGCCATGGAGGTAACCATGAGACCTGTCCTCGAACGGTGAGAGATGAGGAGAGGATGAAGAGGGTTGAGGTTCCATATTTTTCAGGAGAGGATCCGTATGGGTGGATCTTTAGAGCAGAGAGATACTTCAGGGTCAATCATATTCCGCCAGAGGAGCAGTTGGAGACGGCATCGATTTGCTTGGAGGGAGAGGCTCTGAGTTGGTTCCAATGGTGGGAACCTCGGAATCCGTTAGCGGAGTGGCTGATATTCCGGACGGCGGTCCTCCAACGCTTTCACGCATCTCCATCTGGCAACCCATATGAAGCGTTGATGGAGTTGAAGCAGCTGGGGACGGTGGCTGAATTCAGAAAGCAATTCGAGGTGTTGTCCGCTCCATTAGGGCAAGCTGATGAGGAATTGATGCAGGCGGCCTTCTTGACGGGGTTAAGGGCGGAGATCCGAGCTGAAATCCGCCTTCACTCTCCTAGGGATATTGGTGAGATGATGTTGCTCGCGCAGAGGGTAGAGGAACGAGAGGCGGTGTTGAAGGGAGGAGAAGGAGGAATGGGCCGTGCAGGGAATGGAATGCATGTGGGCCACACCCACAGTGGAAGGCCTGCGTTGGGTAATAGAGGGGGGAGTAAGTGGGGTTATAATGGGCCAGCCACTTCAGCCCAACATACCTCAGCCCAACATACTTCACCAACTCACTCACCTAACACGTCCGCGGCCAGCAACACAAATGGGAGCGTGCATTGAGTAGGGGGAACGACGATGGAAGGCGGTGGAGTCAACCCACCAACAGGAGCGGCGTCCAGTGCGTCGGACGGTCGTCGGAGGAACAACTTCCGACGGTTATCACCGGAGGAGGAAGCTGACCACCGGAAACGCAACCTATGCTTCCGTTGCGGTGGACCCTTCGGTCCTGGACATGTGTGCCCTAACCCACAGATGAGGGTGATGCTGGTGTACGATGATGGAGAAGGCGATGGAGAGGAGGAAGCGAAACCGGACGAAGGAGGAAACGAACCGCCTGAGATCCTCCAACTCAGCATCCAAAGCGTGGTGGGAATCACTTCTAATCGTTCCCTGAAATTATGGGGATCGATCCTTGGTCATCGGGTGATGGTGTTGGTTGATACAGGGGCTTCTCACAATTTTATTGGGGAACAGGTGGTGAAAGCTGTTGGCATACCTTCGGTTCAATCCAAAGCATTCCGCGTTGAGGTAGGAGACGGCCACCAAGTCCAAGGTATGGGTCTTTGTCAGGCTGTTACTTTGGTCCTGTCTAATGTGTCCATCATCCAAGACTTCTACATCTTTGGCCTAAAGGGAGTCGATATTGTGCTGGGATTTTCTTGGTTGGAAGGATTGGGAGATATTCAAGCCAATTTCCGTGATTTGTCGCTACGGATTCCATGGCAGGGGAGTATGGTCACCTTGCAAGGGGATCCTGAACTTTCATATAGTCAGGTCTCTTACCAAAGCCTGAATCGGTCATGGAGGAAAGGGACCGAGGGATATTATATTGAGTTGGGATACTCAACAATGAAGGCCACGGCTACAGCAGCAGAGAGCCCTCGAGTTGCAGAGCTATTGATGGAATATGGAGATGTATTCACAGTTCCTTCTGAATTACCTCCTTCAAGAGAATGTGACCACAAAATCCTGTTGAAGCAAGGAGCAGACATCCCAAACATCAGACCTTATCGCTACCCATACTACCAGAAGGAAGAAATTGAAAGGTTTGTCAGAGAGATGTTAGAAGTGGGGATGATCAGACCCAGTTGCAGTCCTTACTCAAGCCCATTGATCTTGGTGAGGAAAAAAGATGGAAGTTGGCGATTCTGTGTGGATTATAGAGCACTGAACAAGGTAACAATTCCTGATAAATTTCCTTTACCTGTTATTGACGAATTACTTGATGAATTGAACGGTGCAGAGATATTTTCCAAGCTGGATTTAAAATCTGGCTATAATCAAATTAGGATGAGGGTGGAGGATATTGAGAAAACCGCGTTTCGTACGCATGAGGGGCATTATGAGTACCTCGTTATGCCCTTTGGCTTGAGGAATGCTCCTTCCACGTTTCAGTCTTTGATGAATACGGTCTTCAAGCCATATTTACGCAAATTCGTTTTGGTGTTCTTTGATGACATTTTGGTTTATAGCACCAATATGAACCAACACTGTGAACACTTGCAAATGGTGTTGGATATCTTGAGACAGAATCACTTTTCTGCAAATAAAAAAAAATGCACGTTTGTGGAAAGAGAACTGGAGTACTTAGGTCACATCATCTCCAAGGATGGGGTGAAGACCGACCAGCAAAAAATAGCAGCTGTGCAACAGTGGCCGACCCCAATGAATGTGAAGGGCCTTCGGGGATTCTTAGGACTAACAGGGTATTACAGGAGATTCGTGAGGCAATATGGTCAAATTGCAAAACCATTGACACAATTGCTTAAGAAGGATAGTTTCCTGTGGACTAATGAGACCCAATTGTCCTTTGAAGCTCTCAAAGCAGAGATGTTGAAACTGCCCACACTAGCATTACCACAATTTGAGGAGACATTCTTTGTGGAGACAGATGCATCAGGAGCGGGTATGGGGGCAGTTCTGATGCAGGAGGGCCGACCCATTGCTTTTTTAAGTAAGGCTTTTTCAGAGAAAGACAAGTTGTTATCCGTTTATGAGCGGGAATTAAAAGCCATTGTTTTTGCCGTTTATAAATGGCGTCATTATTTGTTGGGCCGCCATTTTGTGATTACCACTGATCATAGGAGCCTCAAGTATTTAACCGAACAACGTTTAATGGTAGAGGGTCAACAAAAATGGGTGGCCAAACTGATGGGATTTGATTTTGAGATACGTTACAAACCTGGAAAGGAGAATACAGCAGCGGATGCTTTGTCTCGTGTCATGGACTGCAAGGAGTTAACCATGGTGACAAGTCCGGATTTACAGGGGCTGTCCGAAGAGATTCTTCTGGATCCCGTGACTAAAGGAATTTTTACTGATGTGTTACAAGATGCTAACTCTCATCCCGGCTATCAGGTGCTCAAAGGCAGTTTGTGGTATAAAAACAGGTTGGTTCTCCCTCGACACTCTCCACGGATTAATGCCATCCTCATAGAATTTCATTCTTCTCCTTGGGGAGGTCATTCTAGGGAATTACGAACACTGAAAAGAGTAGCTGGGGTCTTTTATTGGACGGGCATGCGCAAGGATGTAGCCAACTTTGTACGAGCTTGTGATGTTTGTCAGCAACAGAAGTATGATCATCTAAAGCCCGCGGGATTATTGCAGCCATTGCCCATTCCTCATCAGGTGTGGGAGGATGTGTCGCTTGATTTTATTGGGGGATTACCGGTCTCCAAGGGGGCAGATACAATCTTGGTAGTGGTGGATAGACTTACAAAATACGCCCACTTTATGACACTCAAACATCCTTTTGATGCTCACACTGTGGCAGGTGTCTTTATGAGAGAAGTTATTCGGCTTCATGGCATACCGAAGTCTATTGTGTCTGATCGTGACAGGGTCTTCATTAGTAAGTTTTGGGGCGAGCTCTTTAGATTAACAGGCACTAAATTGCGGTTTAGTTCAGCTTATCATCCCCAAACAGACGGCCAAACCGAGGTAGTCAACCGTACTTTGGAGACGTATCTGCGTTGCTTTGCTAGTGGTCATCCCAAGGGGTGGGTTAAATGGTTATCTTGGGCTGAGTTTTGGTTCAATACCACTTATAACCGGTCTATCCAAATGACACCGTTTAGAGCTGTTTATGGAAGGGACCCACCCACTATTATTTCATTCACACCTGGCAGTACCTCGGTGGCAGCTGTGGATACTTGGATGCTGGCCAGAGATGCCATTCTTGCAGAATTGAAAACAAACTTGTGTCAAGCCCAACACCGAATGAAGTCACAAGCTGATAAGGGTCGACAGGAGGCAGAGTATTTGGTAGGGGATCGGGTTTTTTTGAAGATCCAACCTTACAAATTAAAATCTTTAGCAGGACGAATCAATCAGAAGTTGAGCCCAAGGTTCTATGGACCCTTTGCAATTACTGAAAAAGTTGGTTCGGTGGCTTACAGGCTAGATCTCCCTTCATATTCAAAAATTCACACTGTTTTTCATGTCTCCCAATTAAAGAGGGCTGTTCATCCTTCCACCGTGGTGTTGCCCTTACCTCACTGCTTGACAGCAGAAATGGAGCTCCAAGTACAACCGGCTGCCATATTGAAGGCTCGCCGTTTGCTCAATGGGCAAGTAGAAGTACTAGTACAATGGGAGGAGTTGTCTTCTTGTGATTCCACATGGGAAAAGCTAGACGAGTTCATGACTGAGTTCCCTTCCTATCACCTTGAGGACAAGGTGAATTTTGAAGCAGGGGGTATTGATGGGCCTCTTAAGCCTTATGCCCAAGTATATGCTAGGAAGGTCCATAAAAATAGAGGAAAAGACAAACCACAGTCAGTTGCTGAAGGGGACACATGGCAGGCTATGAATGGAGAGGAAGATATTGGAGGAGAAGGTAAAGACAAACCACAATCAGTTGCTGGAGGGGACACATGGCAGGCTATGATTGGAGAGGAAGATTCTGGAGGGGAAGGAAAGAGGAGGCAGGGAAAATAAGTTAGTTATAGAGAGAGAAGGTAGGATTATATAAAGGGGGGGGGATGAGGTTTGTTAGGATATCCCTGAGTAATAGAATGGTGAGGTGTGGGTTGTAATCTCTTCAATCGGCCAGTCCATTGAAGAGAGGAGAGTCCAGCTGGGTAGTTTTCTGTTTTCCAACAAGAGTGTAATCACCTTGGTGTATGGCTCTGTTTTGTTTGTAATAAAGTTGCAATAGTTTCCTTTAATCGGATACCCTTTTCTTGTTATTTCAAGCACCAAATCCAGGTACCAACAACTGGCCGATTGAAGAGATTACAACCCACACCTCACCATTCTATTACTCAGGGATATCCTAACAAACCTCATCCCCCCCCCTTTATATAATCCTACCTTCTCTCTCTATAACTAACTTATTTTCCCTGCCTCCTCTTTCCTTCCCCTCCAGAATCTTCCTCTCCAATCATAGCCTGCCATGTGTCCCCTCCAGCAACTGATTGTGGTTTGTCTTTACCTTCTCCTCCAATATCTTCCTCTCCATTCATAGCCTGCCATGTGTCCCCTTCAGCAACTGACTGTGGTTTGTCTTTTCCTCTATTTTTATGGACCTTCCTAGCATATACTTGGGCATAAGGCTTAAGAGGCCCATCACACTCATTATTACCAAGAGGACGAGATCCAAAGCAATAGAATTTCAAATTGAAGATTGAATAAACATAAATAATAAAATAAAAAAAAACACAAATTTCCCCCAAATCCCAAGGAGTGTCTCTCCATACCTAACAGCAGATTCTGATTACTACCAGATTTCGTTAATGAGCTACTAGGAAGAAGTGTAAGAGATTCCAAATTATTTACGACCTTCAGTCACAAAGGAGCATGATTGCTCTCGAGGAAATGCAGTAGCAAATTTAAAATTAAATCACATCACCAATTAAAATATAGATTGAAGATTGAAATAATGGATCATATATAAATCATTAGGGACCCAACCGACATTTTCTGCATGAAAACTTTTCCGTCATTTGAAATATACATGAAGGTAAGCTACAACTATTCACATGTTACTGGATAGACCAAAGATGAAGTCACTAAGCAACTTCCACTTCTGTAATCCAAAAGAAAACATCAACCAACAGGCTAGAAAACATCAACCAACTGGGTCTGTATCATTCTTTACAATATATTTCTCAATGTCTCTCAAAATACTCAGATTTATCCTCATCAAGCAATTACTCAAGTTCATAAGCCCATGACTTTGGAAAACAGAAAAGTGGAAGGGGCAAGTAAACATTGGAGACACTTCAGTGCTAGGTTATACTCATTGAGATCCAATTGAAAAAACACATATATTAGCATATGGGAAAAAGAAGAAATATTGTTACCTGGGCAAGTTCTAGAATTTCATTGTGGTCTTTGTTCAACTCAGTTGGAACCGAGCGAACAAGTTTTCTCTTTCCAACAGAAATAACTTCAAAACCACTACCCAGCACCTGAAATTTTTGTGACACATCAGTATGAATCACCACAAGGTCAACAAGGATGCACATAACAAAACTCTCAACAAGTTGAGAAAAGAATATGTACGATCCAAAAAGAAAAACAAGAACAAGAAAAATGCACCACTCACACACCCCTGTGAACTCCACAAGCTCTTCCAAAATACACATGCAAGTTGGGTTCACTATACGTAATTTATCCAATCCAACCATAAATTAATCATTTTACTAAAACATGCAATGAAGATAAAGATTAGTTAATCATAACACCACCATGCGTTCCATTATTTAATACACAGTAATTTGTGTAAGACAGGGGCTAGCATCCTGTCAATAGTGTTTTTCTTTTGTAAAAGAAGTTTGGATATTATAAAAACTTAAAAACATAAAGATCTATAGACAATGGTTGTTCTATGTAAATTTCAGGTATTAATGAAGAGTTTTGTCCTCTCAAATTCCCCTGGTTTACTCTTGGAAAACTGAAGGTCATTTTCTACAACTCGAGGCCAGATTTCAGAGCAAGTTCAAAGTTGTCCAAAGAAGTGGTCTCCTTCCATATTTAACCCTTTCCTATCCCAATTTTCCCCCTTCATCTAATACCATTATCGAGTTTCTCGTTTAGGTGATAATCGGTCTGGCCATTACCATTCATGATCTTTGCTTATACCATTTCTGACTTTTAGTCCTAGAAAGCATCGACATTACTATCCCAAATCCCAAATGTATGTAAGGTGTACATCCATTAAAGGAAATCAAGAACTCCATATAGTTATGGTCGTTCATAGAACAGGATTGGTTAATAGGAAAAAGTCAAAGGCAAGCTGTTAAAGTTGTACAACATAGTACATAAAAAATGCACTAATGTGTAAACATAAGAGATAGCAGAAGCCTTAAACACAACTATTTGAGATTGTCTTTGGTCTTATTTAAGATTTCTTAGGTCAAGCATACCTTATTTACATCTCATTCATAAACAGTAAAAGACATAATCTAGTTTATGGGCAACCTAAAGCACAAGACCTTCAGCTTACTGATAGCGCGCAGGCAATCATCCTCAGAAACAACTCCACGATCATTTTTACGTCTCTGACGAAGGAGATGACAAAGTTCCTCTAGGTTGATCAGTCCTCCATTGTCGGGTCGAGTAGCCAAGCAAATATCAACTATTTGAACTCCTGTCTAGCCAAGTAGCTCTGTTTAGCATACATCCCAAGAAAATAGTGATATTAAACAGGTTGAATTTAATTAAAAAACAAATCAGGGATGATTATACTTTAGCATTTGTAACATACTGAAGTATAACGTAATGTTAATGAAACCACAAAGAGAACCACCACGTTCATATGGTCTTATCTTAGGGGATAAAAGCCAAGTTAAGAACAGAATACCAAGCTTTGACAAGTATTAATAGAATACCAGATTAGTTATTAAGGCTGTAGAAGTTCTTTTTTCATGATGCTAAGACTACTACTGTTAATCTTAATCCCAGTCTCTGCTTTTCTACAAACCACAGTTGTTTTACCTGTATCTGTTTCTGGAAACCTAACCTTAGTTACCATTACCTCAAGTATCTCCCCTGTCCCTTTGACAACCTACATAACTGCAACTCGCTGTTTTTTTATTAAAAAACAACAACAACAACAACAACAAAAACAAGGCTAAACGAGAAATTATCATCACATGTGTTATATTGATATATTAATACAGCTAAGGATGCCTAATGGACTAAATATTGAGACACGGTCAAAGGCTGAAATACTGCAAGAACAATAGCAAGTAAATCTATAATTTTTTAGGATGTTATTCATGATAAATTTAAAGTGGTGCAGTGTCTGCAGCAACCACAAAATTGAAGATTTGACAACTCAATAAAGGATACAAGAGCTGAACCAGTTACTGAAACTATGAAAGACAGTACTAGAATTTAATAACAAGTGGCTGTCACTTGTCAGTAACTTGTACTGGCACGACAAAGATTCTACTATTTTGGATCTATAATTACACATAGTCAGTACTTGGTGATAAAGGAATAAATGCTAAAGATTAATTAATTTAAGGGAGCCTGTTCTTGTACACAGCAATGCAATGTTAAAAGCAAGTAATTGGCGCTTTCTATCTAATGTTTACACATGTACATCATAAACAGATAAGCTAGTATGATATGTATGCCTATCAGCCAATGAATTTGAAAATTCTTAAAAAGCTTGCTGAAGTTAAGTTTTCTTCCTTAAAGTGAAACAAAGAAGCAGGATGTTAAAATTGTACTATTCCTCATCTCTGGATTAGAACTGTTATTCTTTTTTAGTCCAATAAAATTAGCAATATTAAATCCAAGCTATAGCTATAATAGTTCCTCTTATTCAAATTCAAAGTAAGACTCTGATATATAGTTCAGACACTACATATAATCATATTACTATATTAGCAAATGAATGTTATTGCATAAAACTGTTAAAAGAAATAATGCAAATATCTAAAAGTGACTCATTTGTTGAGAAAATGAACAAATGTTAAGAAAGATACTACCAACCAAGTTCATAATAGAAGTCACCAATTCCTAACAGCTCTGCCCAGAAACCCTTATTTGAGGCCAAGGGATCTACACCAACTTTAGCACACATCTCATGAAACTGTGATCTGAATGCAGGGTTCTTGCGGATATCATTCTGAACCAGTGATATTAACCATTAGCATGATTTAATTTAATTATTAACAGCATAAAATTTTATAATTAAAGTGGGATTGCTTTAGAAGGCCAAGAGCAGAATACATGAACAAGGTGTGTTGATTAGCCAATGACTCAACGATGCCCCTGAAGTTCAAAAGCTGAACAGAACTCTGCTGAGCATGCAAAGGCTGATAATAACCTCTAAAAAAGTTTAGCCCCTCCATTATTCAGAAAACAGCATGATAGCTAAAAATACATCAAATTCACCCTATTCCCATGCAATCCCATTGTTAAAAACCAGAAACAGCACTATTTACAACCACAGCTTCTGCAATTAAGCTAAAAACTAATGCCCAACCAAACCACACTGAAGTTTGTGAAGATCCCAGAACCAAACCCATCTCCTAAGCCACAAACTTTCATTAATTTTCACATAAAAACAGCCAAACCCAATTGCCAGAACTTATCAGAACAACTTATTTTGCATTAAGAGCGTCAATTTTTGAAAACCCAATTGAAATTTTCCAACACCCCAGAACTAAATCCCAACTGTTTATAGCAAGACAAACTTGAGTTTCCACCACAAAATCCAACAAGCACCAAAAAGGGGTTGAAGAAAAAACCACCAACCTTGTGCTTACGAGCAAAATCTTCAAGCTGAGATCGAAACGTGGCAAGCTGCTCCTTCATCAAATCGGTTCTGATCTTGGCTACATTTTCACCTAACAAACGATATTGATCCCTTGCAGCAGCAGCTGTTTGCAACCCTCCAATTCCAGGCCTTCTCCTCATTCTATCCCTCTTTGCCTTTACCAAAACTTTATTCCAATTATAATATTCTTTGCAAATTGGGTCTTCTGGGTAGTGCTTTTGTTGATGAAATATAATGATTTTAAGATAATAAAAAATGAAATAAAATGACTCATATTAAACAATTTTTTTTATTTTTTTTTTTAAATGATGAGTTTTCAGCTCCTGATTGGGAATTTCTAAAACCCCTCGTGTCTTTCCACCCAGATCGGTTCTAACAGTTCTTCATCGATCGTAACGATTTGGATAATTAGAAAATGAGAAGAAAGGAGATGAGAGTTGTATAAAAAGCGGGATTTGGTTTCGTCACGTAACAGGATCAAATTTATTTTCCAACAAAAAAATCACAAAATAAATAAGGAAAAACAGAATATATGTTATCTCACATACACAATGCACCATATCTTTTTGAGTGTGTACGAAAAATTTATTATCCGATGTGAGATGAGGTTAATATTTCTCCATAAATAATAATAAAAAAGTTGACGAGTTATTGTGTTCAATGACTTTACCTTATATGTACGGGTTGCACGATATCAATCTTCTACTTGTAACATAATTCTTAATTATCCTGCTAAAGATATAGTAAAAATATTTTTGCAGTTAGATGCATAAGTTTTTAGGGTTTTATAAGAGTTATGTCGTAGGAAAAGTGATTGTGTAATGTTATAGAGATTTATTTTGCGTACCTTAATTTTTTTATTTTATTTTTTTGCTTATAAAATAATGTGGGTCCCACAAAATGTTATATGTATAGGAAAATTTATTGTGTCATGTTAAATGACAAATGTAAACCCCAAGTCTGCAAAAAAATGTATTTTTCGAAGTACATACACATACACACAAAATTTTAAACAAATTTTATCGTACGAGACTCACTCCTTTTTTTATGGGATCCATTGTTTTATGGGTTTTATAACAGTTATGTTATAGGAAAATTGATTGTGTAATGTTATAGAGATTCGTTTTGCATGCCATAATTTTTATTTATTTATTTTTGTTTTAAAAAGTGTGGGTCCCACAAAATGTTGTGTGTGTATAAAACTTTGTTGTGTGATGTTAAATGACAAAACGAAAACCCTTATTTTATTAGTGAGAATGATCGATAAATTATTTTGCAGAAAAGTTAAACCAAAAAATATAAGAGAAAAAAATACATTATTATGTTAAATGGCTTATTTATGGGTTCGATTTTTTTGCCGTAGAGCAGAAATGAAATATTTGTCATATAGACAGAAAAAAGGACCAATTGATTTTAAAAAAAAAAAAAATTAGTAAGATTTGACGTCATATCCTAATAAATATATGTCTATGACAGACAAATTAGTTTTGCCGCAACTGCATATATAATTTGGAGACATGCCTTATAATGATCTAAAATGTATAAATAATATATCTAATTTCATTTCCTTTTGACTCGTCTCAGTTAATCCTTATTATCGAATAATTATATAACTTATTCCATCGAGACGTGCCTTCTACCATCCAGCACCAAATGGAGATTGAGAAGAAGTCTCGAAGCTTTCTTTAGGTCTCCATCCAAGAGAAAAGAAAAGTCTATATTATTACGAATGAAAGGAGAGTGAAGGAGACCTACTACGATTCGCTTGTGAAAATAGGTCATGGTCGTCTAACTCATTGCTCAAGAGATGAGATGGTGCACTCTATGAATAAAATGAGAAGTGAAAAGCTAGCTATTAAGATTGATCTAGAAAAAGCCCAGGACCGTATCTCTTGGAATTTTATTCATCAAGTGCTACTTGAAATAAATTTTCCTGCAAATTTGGTCAATATTATTATGCAGTGCATCTCCTACAGAACTGGAGATTCTATGGAATGGTTATAAGACTGACTTTCTTGTTCCTGCTAGGGGGCTGTGTCAAGGGTACCCTATCTCCCCTTATATTTTGTTTTATGCATAGAGAAACTCTCTCACATTATTGTTATTATTGCTGACGGTGGTGTTATTAAACCCGGACCGACCCAGCCGGGTCGATCCGGGAACCGGTAAACCGGTCATATATCCAGTCCGGTTTAAGCAACGGACTGGCCATGCATCAGAACCGGTGTGACCCGGTCCGACTCGGCCGATTTTCATAAAAACCAGTGACCCGGTCTGTTAACCGGTGACCCGGCCCGGTCCCAAGAAAAATTAAAAAAATTCAAATTTTTTTTTCTAAAAAAAAATCATAATGGACATATTTGAATATTTTTTTGTTTATTGACTTACATAAGTTGTGGACCTACAACACTAATATTATCTCAATTATGCACTATCCAAGATATTTTGATTTGATTTATAGTTAGAGATGTCATTTTCTGAACTTAAAGCCCCCTATCATGATCATTATATTTTTATTTGATCCTTTATTGGATAATAATATGTGATTTATTATTTTTTATATTAAAATATTTGAAATTTTTATCATTTTTTTAGATATTTGAGGATGTTTATAATTTTTTAATATAAATTTTAAAATTTCATATAATAACCAGGTCATGCGGTTGAACCAGTAACCCAGTGTGACCTAGTACCTCGATCGGGTCAATGACCGGGTCGGTTTTAATAACATTGGTTGACGCAATGGATATGAGGGATTGGAAACCAATGAGTAATAACAGCTGATAAATGGGGTCCAAAGATATCTCACCGTTTATGCTTTTTGCGTTCGAGTTTGGATGCCGAGCCTGATGCATTCATTAACTTGGAGAAACTGGAGCCCCACTAATTCTTTTGTCAAACTTGCTTATTTTAATCTTATGGGCTTTATGACCTTTCTGCCATAATTTTTGACTTGAATATTTAAATTAGATGATTTTTTTTAATTCACGTGACTTTTTGAGATCTATGCAATCACATCTCATTTGACATATTTTATCTCTTACAAATATAATTCGAATTTGTAACAATGTTACCACAATCACAAGAGTTTTTAAATCCAGAAGCATGTGTTAGGATAATAACATATGATGTTTGCCAAATTTTGGCAGGAAGAGATAGAAACTTGTGATTTGTTCATTTTCCTCAATTTTCAAATCATTTTTGTTGAGATTTTAATTAATTGAATTTCTATTTGATAGAATTGCAGCAGCATCTATGCGAGACTATTTATTTTAAATTTTGTTTTTGTGAAGAAAAGAAAACGGAAAAAGCGGGAACAAAAATGTAGAGCCCTAGCAATAGGAAAAAAGGAACAATGCAGGGATAGCTTTAGAGGCATCAAACATGGCCAGCATGTTATCATTAATCCCTACTCTAATTTTGTAAAGAAAAGAAAATGAAAAAAAAAAGTGAAAGCAAAAATGAAGAACCCTAACAGCAGGGAAAGAAGGAACATAACAGAGATGGATGATAGCTTCAGAGGCATCAAGCATAGCCAACATGTTATCATTTATCCCTGCTCTGTTTTTGTGAAGAAAAGCAAACAAAAAGAAAGTGGGAGCAAAAAATGGAGAACCCTAACAATAGGGAACGAAGGAACAGAGCATGGATAGACGATAGCTTCAGCAGCATCAAACACGGCCAGCATGTTATTGTAGTTTATTTCTTGCGATTGTGGTACTATTGTTATAAATTCAAACAATGTTTATGAGAGATAAAATATGAAAATTGAGGTGTCATTGCATAGATCTCGAAAAATTATGTGAAATTAAAAATAAAAAAATCACGTAATTTAGATATCCGAATTAAAAATTATGGCCTTCCAAAGTTTTATAATAACATGACTACCTATAGCACGAGATTGTCCCACCTGACACAATCGTATGATTGCCCCAAAGGGAGTCGCGACACTCACCCTAAAAAAACATATACGAGTGCCCGAAGGGAGAGTTGCGGCACTCAATATTATTGGGATTCCCCCACAACACTAAAGAACCTTCATTGATAAATATTGAAAATCAAATACAAAAAAATTAAAGGGGGGCAAACCGCCTTGGGTCAAAGAGCCTAACTCTTCCGGTATCTTTCTACATGACTCAACTTGAAAACATTTGATTACAGGAAAAATGTAAATGAGCTGGGTCAACTTTGACTTTAATCTAAATAATTAAGATCTTTGCAAAAGTTTTTGAATCCCACATAATCTATTTACTTGAAATAAATTAAATTTTAGATTTTTCTTAATTTATATTTAGAAATAAATATTAAATCTATGAGACTTTCAATACTTATGAGAAAATTCAAATAAAATAATATTATGTTATGTTTTTAATTAAATTATTTAAATAATTATTATATTTATTTTAATTAAAAAATTATATAATATAAGTCAATTTGTAGACTCGTAAATTAAGTCGTGTAAAAATATTACCTCTTTTCTAAAAAATTGAATTAGAATAATTTTTTTTTTGTAATCTTCTATAATTCAATTTATTCTATCATTCGAGACTCGTCTCACTAATTTATACATTTAGGGGTGTTCATCAACAGATCCAAACCGATTCAAACCGCGGTGAACGAACCGAAAAATCGATAATCGAATAAATCGAAAATCGAAAAATCAAAAACCGAAAAAAAAACCCGCAAATTTTAATTGGATTGGATCGGTTTTCGGATTGGTAGATGAAAACCGATCCAATATGTTTATTTCTCTCTACGTAGAATTTTCCAATCATAGCCCAAAAATTTCTAAACCCAAGACCCATTACCCATTAACCCATCAACTAAACCCAAAAAAAATATAGTCACATCTCATCAACAAAATTTCATCTATGTAGAGCTTCATATCTCATTGTCCAAAAGAAAAAATATTATTATCAGTTACTGATGCTTTTGTATTAAAAAAAATTAAAATTACAAAGCCAATATATACAAAAGATGTTATTTGCACAATAATCATGAAACAAATTTTAGAATTTTAAAAAAACCGAAAACCGATCCAGTCTAAACCGAAAAAAAATTGGATTGGATCGGATTTGAAAAAAAAATCCCAACCAAATGGATGATTACATGATAAAACGTAGGGATTGGATCAGATGATTTTTGCTTCCAAAACCGATCCAATCCAGACCACGAACACCCCTATACACACCTACTTAATGTTAAAATCAATGGGAGAACCAAACTCCTTTGGCACAGGTGGTAAGGAGCATGGGCCCCTTCACCAGAGGTCTCGAGTTCGAGCCCTGGGAATAGAAAAAAATGATTTGGGAGAGCCACCCCCGAAAGGGTTCGACGGTGCGGGGATTAGTCTTCGGTTACGGCCAAGGGATACCTTTGAATTTATTAAAAAAAAAATCAATGGGAGTTAATCCTCGTATTTCTTATTTAATATGATATGGAAAAATTCTAACATACAAAAATGAATTAAAGTGATAAAAAATAAAGGAAAAATATTAATATAAAAAATTATGGGCATTGTATTTCTTCTGCGAATGGAGATCATCGATTTTTCTTGTAGATGGAAATAAGCTGCGTCCCATCAGCTTTTTGAAAAAAAAAAAAGTTGGGCACGTTTTACTAACTAAGATGACAGGAGATGGTTAAATAACTATGCCATGAGAATTAATTTTGCCAAAAATCATATAATATAATTATAAGGAATGTTATATTTACAATATATTTTCATTTACAATCTTTTACAATCATATCTTAAATATTGATTTTCGCCGATCAACGGTTATTATTTTTAAATTAAATTTATTAATTAATTATTAATTTACAATAAATGATAACCGTTAACTGATGAAAATCAACGATTAAGATATGATAGTAAAAGATTGTAAGTATAATCTTTCTCTATAATTATTAATAATTAAAATTCTCCCATATATTAAATAAGATATAAACAGATTTATTTCCAAAATCCATAGTCATCGCGGGCAAGAAAAAGGATTTTAAAAGAAATAACATTTAATAAAGGGAATAACTTCTATAATTTTAAAGGATATAATCATATGTCATTTTAGATCCTAACCGTTGATTTCTGTCCATCAACGGTTAGATCTAAAATGAGGTATGGTTAAATAAACTTGGTATTTTAACTGGATGATTATCTCATTCATTGGGAGCCTTTAAATAGGCGCAAAGATCTGTAACAGTCGCATAAGATCTGTAACAATATAACAAAATAAATACTACTTTATCTAAAACACCCTATATATGGTTACAAAAGTAAACACCCTATCTACGATTACAAAATATATTCTCATAACACCCTATCTACGGATACATAGTTAATATACTGTTACATAGTTAATATTCGGAGACATTTTTTCCCATAACTTTAATAAATAGAAAAACCTATTCTTCAGTCGTCTGAAAAACCTAACCTAAAGTGCAATCGCGTCTCTCTTCAGTCAGTCGTATGAAAAACCTAACCTAAAGTGGAATCGCGTCTCTCTTCAGTCGTCTGCCGTGCGCCTGTCGCTGGTCTGCCTCCGTCGTCTCGCGGGTCTTGCCTGTCGTCTGCCTCCGTCGTCTCACTGGTCTTGTCCTCGTCTACCTCCGCCTCACTGACTCACTTGTCTCGCGTCTCTCTCGCTGTGGTGTCTGTCGTCTGCCTCCTGTGGTCTACTGGTCTCTGTGAGCAGTAAGCTTTTCAATTTAATCTTTTGTTTTCTATGGTTTTTTTAAAAAGTATATATTAGGGTAATATGTGAAACCTGTTTTGATGATCTTCTTTTTTTGTTATCCTATGGTATATATATGTGCTAACTTCTATTAATAGAATCCTTACATAACCTGCCTTGTGTAAAATTCCATCATAGTCATTCTGTTAATAAAAAATGTCTAGGCAAAATGCAAGTGTTTCTGCATTTTATGTATTTCTTTCTTTTTGAGTGTATTTACTTTACTCTTTTTCTTTTTTTAATTCCCTATGACACCATAAGCAAAAAAAAGTTTGAAGAAGTTCATCATGATGAGCTTTCAACTGAATTGTACTTTACTAATGTTACCTTGTACATAGGAGTAAAAATTGGAGAGTTCAGATGGTCATCTCCCTTAAGTTTACTATGTTTAGTATTCAAGTAAATTTGCAAGTGGTCTAAGCATAAGAGGTCCTAGAGAAAATGCTTATAATAGTTTGAAGCTAACCATTCCTACTCTAAGGTCACTTTGTTTAATTTTTAAGCATTTAAAAATATCAGTCATCCAATTGACATATATATATATATATATATATATATATATATATATATATATATACACACACACACAAACGTAAGTACATACATACATACATTCATGAGTCATTTATGTTGTTTATGCATAGCCTCATTGTCTAGAAATTTGCATTACAGGTCAGAACTTGACAGGTTTGGCTGGGAGCCCTGCATATGTTGCACCAGAAGTGTTGTTGGGTAGTTACTCTGAAAAGGTGGATATATGGAGTGATGAAGTGCTCCTGCATGCTCTGTTGGTTGGTGTTCTTCCATTTAAAAGGGATTCACAAGAAGCAATTTTTGAGGCTATTAAGAATTCCAAGCTAGATTTCCAAATCGGGATGTGGGAATCAATATCTAAACCCGCTCAAGAATTCCAAGCTAGATTTCCAAACCGGGATGCTGGTTCCTTTAGTGGCGGTTAACTGGTTATACCCTATTGTACATTGTTTCTGGTTGGGATAACAGTGGGAATATGTTAATTCTCACCTACTTTTGTTAGTTTTTAATGTGTTCTTCTATGTGGTTGAGGCTCTCTTTTTCTCCCTAATGTTTTTAAACCGGAAATCAAATGACAGTACTTTTAAGTTTTAAGAACTGTTCGATTGTTTGCATGTTAAATTAATATTATGTGGTTCAATTTCAGGACATCCATGGATATCTTTCCACACAGAACGTATATTGAAGATGCTGCCCGTTGAATTAAAGTTGAATCAAAGCGTTTTGACCTACTGACAGTTTGGCACCCCATAAACCACTATCTCTGCTACTTTAGCTGGGGTTTTATAATATACTTTGCCCAACACATTCTACAGTTGGCAAAAGTGGATTACATGCTGCTAACATCCCACATTAGGTTGACCTTGGTTTTATAATATATACTCCCGCAGTTCCTTTTTAGTTTGAGATCTAATTGTAGTCTTCTTTTTTTTAGTTGTACAGAACCTGTAAATATGATAGTGTAAATATGATATTAGTATGTCACTGCATGTTTTTGATCTTGCTGGAGCATGATAAATAGAATGCTATGATTTTATTTCAGTGAAAACTTGGCCCACTCATGTTTTTTTGGAAGATTTTAATCCAAAACCATTATTAGGTAGATATTAGTATATTTCATTGCTCAATTTTTACATCATTTTTGGCTAGTCAATGCCATTGCGTTTCTTTTCCATTGGATGATGCTCTTATTCAATCTTAAATTATCATCGTCATTTGCTGTATTGAAACAGATAAACTACAATGTTAACAAGACAGCTGGACATTTTCCTGCTAAAGAGGAGATATACTGATTAATCACTAGGAATTGAAATGCTAAAAAACCAGCTGAAACATTTTTCCTCTTTACCCTTTTTTTCTCAAAAAAGATAAAAATGCAAAGATTCAAAATATAGATAGCAGGAGGCATGACATGGTCTTCCTTCCTTTTAAACTACTAAGATCTTTTTATGACTAAGAAACGTTTCCAGCCATAGTTAGCATTCAGCTTTCAAAATCAAGATATCAAAATTTCAATAGTAAATCCATTTTGCCTGATGCTGGCAATAATACTAGGCAAAGTGTAGTCGTTTTTCCCACACAGAAAACTTGAGTTCAAGCAACTAAAAACAAAACTACGTGAAACTGAGATTATTCAAGAAATTATATGCAAGTTGTTCCAGAAATTCTTGCTGATAATTCACTTCTGTTCCTATATCCTCGACAACCTGTGTCAGAAATATTTGAAGTATATGAGAACAACGGAAGCAGAAAAGAAAAGTGAGAGAGGAAGGTAAGTTTCGAAACTAGTTTAATCAAACTAGTTTCAATAAAAATAATAATTTGCAGGTTATGATTCAACAAGTCAAGCTGCCAAGATCGAAGTTTCTATAACTTGTAGTTGGAAACTTAATTTTCGATAATCATATATCAAAAATAAAAAAATAAAAAATTCCGATAATCAAAGATTATACCTAAAATTGTCTTGTGGAAAGGGGAAAGAATAAGCTAGGCAGCATACATACAACAAGCACATTCATACATTTCTCTTCATTGACAACTTTTATTTATTTTTTTGGTGCCAAGAATATGCATATATTTCTTCTCCAAGAATAAAGCAACCTCAAAAATGTAGTTGTTCCCCCTTCTGAGTTTCATGTTTTAAGATTTAACCTACAGCCACCAGTTGTTTTCCCAACCCTTTATTATTAACATAGAATCAAGAAAAATAAAGCTAACAATTTAAAAAATAAAAAATAAACCCTGTTCTTAAAAAAAAAAGGTGAGTGAAATATTATTTTCCATGTTGTATAAGATATCACGTAAAAAAAGGTGAGTGAAATTCATTTATTATATTTTAATAGGACAAAGGATTTCTCCAGTCAATAGAGATAAGTTATATCCGGTGAGCCCAAAACGACATCATTTTGTGGCAGAAATCAATGTATTTGTGTAATTATAATATATTACAGGGTTATATTAGTCTTTATCACTATGATTTCTTAATTTTATAATCCAAAACGACGTCGTTTTGAGCTCACTGGAGATAAAATTATCTCCGGTGATTGGAGAAATACTTTTCTCTTTTTAATAAGTCTTACATTTTTTTGTTGCATGAAATAATTTATATCATGTAACATAAGAAATAATATTCTGATAAATAAAATCAAAGATTGATCCATGAGACAAAAGGGGAGAATTTAAAACGCCGGTCCGATAAAGTCAAAGATGGTGATTGACCCAACAACTTTTCTTATTTTTCTTCATCAAAAGATGCTTCTTCTTTTTTCATGTAGGTACGTATGCTTCTTTAAAAAAGCATTTGGCCTGACTTTTCCTTTATGAAGTTGAAAATATGAGGTGTTAAACCAACGCTATCATATCAGAATTTGTCATTTACTCAGCTGGAATATTAAATTACTAGTTTAATTGGTGGATCATCGTTTAATTGTAAGATTAATAAACTATAATGATAAAGACTAATATAACCTGGAATAAATTATAATTACAAAAACACCTTGATTCAGTCATAAAACGGCGTCGTTTTATGGTCACCCACAATAACTTATATCCATTGACCGAAGAAATATTTTACCCTTATTTAAAAGTATCCAATTAACCCCCAAGGTTAGCTCAGTTGGCAGCTGAGCTCGCAAGGGATTGCTTGGTGCAGGGATCAAACCCTGCCTCAAGCAGTTTCTTGGAAAATCTTTGGGGGCCAGAGGATAAGCCAAAAATCTTCGGTTGGGGGATTAGTCTCGTCCTTTCTCCGGTTGCGAAGCTTAGTGCACCCACTGTCACAATGAGGGGCTTGTCCAAACGGGCCGTACCCCGAGGGCATGGTGCCCAAAGAAGGTTGAATGGGGATACCTCCCGGCAATGTACCAAAAAAAAAAAGTATCTAATTAAACTATGGCTTTAATGTTTCTAAAGTAAATATAGATAAATTATCTACATTCGCTCCCAAAATGACGTCATTTTGGATGGAAAAATTAAAAGATTATAATGAAAAAAATTATTATAACCCTGAAATAAATTATAATTACAAAAATACCTTAGTTTTCGCCTCAAAATGACATCATTTTGTGCTCACTATAGATAAATTATCTACATTGACCGTAAAAAAGTGAACCCTTAAACCAGTGTTATTAAACCTGACCCGGGCATCGACCTGGTCGGGGTACTAGGTTACTGGGTCACTGGTCAGACCGGTGGGTCGCCGGTCGGACCGGTTGACCCGGATATATATAGATATATAAAAAAATATAAATATGAACATATAAATTCAATTATATTTTCCATATCTAAAATGAACTAAACAAGGTTCACTACATAAGTTCAAAAACATGAAGCATAAATAAATAAAAATGCACGCTATTACTATGTCAATTTAAATTGCAACTTAGAATCTCCATAAACATACTTCTCAATGACACTGAACTCATATTTTTCCAACTACTTTAAAATACATATGTCGCATTCTGCTAATTTATGATTACACAAATTGCTTTAGTATTGGAATTTGAAATTTGAGGTCATTGTAGAAGAGTATATGATGCACCCGGCAAGTGTACCGATCGCACAAGTAATAAAGTGATAAGTATAAGATCATCTCCATAGGGATTGTAAAACAAGTACCACGATAACTAGTCCCCTTAAGTTGGACAATTGATTGTTGTTGGTAAAATTTTGAATAAATTGAGTAACAATAAAAATAAAAGTAAAGACTTGTTTTTATATTTTTGATAAATGGAATAAAGTAGGAACGAGAATGAGTGATTTGTAAAAAGATATGAGAAAACACCGCAGCCAGGGTACATTCACCAAATGATCCCACTTTTTACTCTGGATTGATTCACAATATTCATTTAATTTAATAACTCAGACAAATCATCATCTCAAAATAATTAGTTAAATCTCAATCCCTTGGTAATTTAACCCTTTAATTCAATTGGAACCCTAATCCCTTAGTAATCTCGCATGAAATTAAGCATTAAGCAGATAAATCCAACGACTGCAATTTATACAAGTCTATCCCTAGAACATGCATAGATCGTTATCTTACCTCCTTTCAGAATCAAAACCCCAACATTCCTATTGCGAGCCCTAATCCCCAAATTATCATCTCCTATTAGGTTGATCAGATCTAACAGAAATAATAACAATACGCACAAGGTAAAGATAAAGTAAATTAAAACAAACAAACAAGGTAATTCAATCCTTCGTATCAAATGTTCACATATGGATCATGACCCTGACTACAATAAAAAGATTTAGCCAACCATTATCATGGCTAGAAAATCAATATTCAATAACATAAAAGAATGAAAGATGAAGAAAATATGAGATCTTGATGAATTATCTAAGAAGTTCTCTTCTTGAAACGTAGCCGTCCTTCTTGCCAAAAAAGTTCTTTCTCCTTAGGGTTCAATTTCAATTTATAAAGCCTTTTACCTAATGGAGATTTTCCTTTCCAAATCTTGTTTCTGATGCAAAATAACACTTTGTCTGAATCGCCCGCGCTGACAGCATGGTTCCCGCGCTGTGGGCGTAGGAGTTCTCGAAACTCTGGCGCTGCAAGCGCGGTTTCCACGTTACCAACGTGGTAGCATCTGCCAAATTTTCTTTTTCTATGCTGTGAGCGCGGGAACCACGCCATCAGCGAGGGAACCTCTGTCCGAAATGAATCCTTCACGCTCTGAGCGCCATTCCCACGCTCGTAGCATTGGCCTTTAGTTTCACTTTGTCTTTTTCAGCTCCAATTTGTGCATTTCTCCTATGAGATCAACATGAAATCAGTATATAACCTCAAATTAAGATATTTGACAAATTAACAGTGATTTTGCCCTTTTCTTGCATCAGATTAAGTAACATTCCTCCTCTTTTTATCTTAGAATTCCTTATATGCTGATCGCATATCAAATAATTCCCAGATTTGAACTTTGTTGTCCTCAGCAATGTAGCAGATTCAAGTTATCAGCAAAGAATACTTCTGTGAAAACATGGAACACAATATCCTAAGAATGCAGATTGCTATGCATGTATAACTTTTTGTTAAAAACTTCTAACAATGCTTTCAGTTATATCAAGAATTTAAATCCTAGCTTGAACATTCCTCACCAGATACATATATTCTCATCACTCAGTGTTTGAGGTTCTGCACTCATACCATCAATGCAGTAGTAATTCCATGATCTTGAACATATTCTGAAGTTCCAAAAAATGAGAAACTCATTTGCCATGCATAGACTGATCAAAAGGTCTTTGATAGGTTGTAACTTGGCCTGGTTTGGGGGTAAGAATCTTTTGGTTAGAAGCTGATTAATTTGGAGAGACTGAAATCTTCAGACTTTCTTACGTTCATTCCTTCTCAGTTCTTCAATTATGTCATTTTGACATCTTTGGGATTCTTTTTTTTTTCACTACCTTTCTTTTTGTTTTCTTTTGTCTTTTGAGCTATCTTTTGATTTCTCAACCCTTTCTATTGTTCTTTTCTTTTTCTTCTTCTCTGAGAAGGACCTTGATTTTTGTTTTTGACTTAGCATTTCAATCTCTCTCTCAAGGTGTGTCAATGGAACAGAGTTAACAATATTCATAGGGTTTCTGAATAAATTGGTTTCAGGCTCAAAAGGGTTTATCAATGGAAAATCTTTTAGGTAGGCTATTTGGCTCTAGGCTTAACAAGAATAATTGCCTTTATCATATCAGTGATGCATGCAAGTTAGAGATACAGTTCAAGTTCTAGAAACTAATACAGTGAGGCCTCTCTAAAAGGAGTTTATGTTTAGACTCAAATCCTCACAGTTATAGTTCAAACTAGAATTTTCAATTCGGAGTTTTACACCAAGCATTATCCAAAATTTTCACCAAAACAGTTATACAAACGAGCAGTTATCATTCTCATATAAAAACAATTAAGTGCTCACAGATATCATGCTTCATCTAACTAAATCATGTTACTCACTGAGTAAGCTTAAAACATTCTGGAACTGCTTATTCAGGAATCTTTATTACTTTTTTGATAAAGAAAACAGTAAATAAAATAAATAAACAAAAATTGAGGGTTAAAATGTCTCCCCTTTTCAGAAAAATTTCTGTTTAGACGTCTTTTCCATGGTGTAGTTCCGCAGTAATTATCAAATCTCGCATTCAGCATGCCATATGACAATTCCCAGATTTAGAATGTTGTTGTCCTCAGCAACAAACTATACTAAATCGTAAAAATAGAATAATCATGAAAATACTGAACAAGAGACAAAAGGTAACCATAATTATCAACAATGTACTCAAAACATCAAAATGAGTTGCCTAAGGAACTGGCACTGTGCAGTAGGTGATAGTGAAAATGAAATGAAATTATGCGTCATCCATGACAGCATCAGCTTCAAGATCTGCAAGAACAGCATCATCAGCATCATCAGTGGCAAGAGCAGCATCCGTAGTAGGAGCCATAGATGGACCAGCCCGTGTAGGGGGTGGTGGAAATTGTGCCATCAAGCTAGCCGTGTCAATCCCTCTATCAAGGCAAAGCTTCTCCATCGTACTCATCATGTAATGGTTTTGAACCATCATTTGCTATTGACGCTGGTCAATAGCCTGAAGTAAGAGGGAATCAGCAGACGGAGGTGTAGAGGAGACTGGTGGTGGTGGAGGTGGAACTGTCCCGCCAGATGCTTTCCAAATAGCCTGCCTGCGGGATTCTTTCTGCATGTCATTAAAATGATTCTGAGTCAGATCTTTCTTGATTTTCACATCGCGTGGCTCTTCTTCAGGTATTTCCACGCCTGCTTGGATACAGAGATGCTCAATCAGCGAGCAATGAGCTAGACTAATGTCGGGTCTGCCCTGAGTAATGATGTAGACTATTCTATCAGACAGAATAGCTCCAATGTGAAGGTTCCTCCAATCCAGAAGAGAATACAGTAAAACTGCTCTCTCCACATCCACATCACTTAAGTTTGTGGAAGCAATGATGGTAGAGTTGATGAAAGAGTGCCAGAAGATCGCTTATCATTAAGGTCGAGCCTGTCAAATTTCTCAGGTATATCAGGCTAACCATGCTTCGTCTTCCAAGCAGAATGAGGCTGTATGATAGCCTCCCGAACTCTGTCAGCAATGGTATGCATTTCCTCTCTATATACCCCTTCAATCGACTGCATCCTATTGAATTGGTCAGTAAAATAACATTTCTTTGTTGCATCCCAAGAGGTTTGTAGGAACCTCTCAATCTCAAAAGCAGTGAAAGAGACTTCTTTCCCCCTCACCCAACTCTTTTTGGTGCTTGCCACAGTTTCTCGGTCTGCATTAGCACAGAATTCCCTTAAGATTGTGCTGCAACTGGCTCTTGGAAAGTGGACCAAATTATTCCAACGTCTCCTCTCAATTGTCAACTTCACTGGACAGTCATCCGCAAGAAACCCACTGATTCTCCTCTCTTGAATAATCTTCTTTTTTCATGAACCAGTTGTAGTACCGGTCCTGTGCCTCAGGTGTGAGGAACCGGTTACTATCAAAATCAATGAGGGCAGGGGCCCTAGGTCTTTTAGTGCCAGCTGCACTACTTCTTCCAGTCTTCTTACCACCAACAACAGTCTTTTTGGTGATCTTTTTACCCTTATCTCCAACCATTGTGATTGTGAAGTGCACAAATGGAAATCAAGATTTCTGAAGCCCAAGCCCCACAAAATATGGAAAAACCTAGCCCTTGACTTGTAAACGGAGAGGAATGGTGGTTGTATGGTGACCGACGGTGGTGAACAGTGGTGAGACGGTCACAGTTTGTGGTGGTCGGTGGTGGAAGAAGAAAGGAAGTTGAGAGAAAAGAGAGTGAGTGGCGGTGGAAAAAGAAAGGAAGTGAGAGAGAAAAGAGTGATTAGGGTTATGTATTTTTTTATAAAAAAAAATCCGACTTGGATCTCGCGCTCGCAGCGTGGGTCTCACGCTGGAAGCGCGGAAGCTTCGGGTAATTTTTCTGTTATGGCGCTCGTAGCGTGGGTTTCACGCTGGGAGCGTGGAGCTTTTTCTTTATTTCTCACGCTGGCAGCGTCAAAATGACGCTTGAAGCGCGGAACTCACTGCCCAATTTTCTGTTATGGCGCTCGTAGCGTGGGTTCCACGCTACGGGCGTGGTTTTCTTTTCAATTTTCTCACGCTCGGAACGCGGTACCCACGCTGGGAACGTGGACCTTCCTGCCTATTTTGGCTTTACGGCGTTGATGGTGCGGTAATCACTGCCATTTTTTTTCTGATCCACGTTGCTAGTGTGAGTACCACGCTAGGAGCGTGGACTAGCAAACTCATCTTTTAACTTTTTAGCACTTATCAACACATAAAATTAAAAACAAGCATCTTAACTAAGAAATTGAAAAATTTTCCACTGGGTTGCCTCCCAGCAAGCGCTTGTTTAACGTCACGAGCCTGACTGGAACCATTATTACTCAGGTGAAGTTAAAGGGACAGAAATTGTGTCCCTATTCATAGGTTCTCCATAGTAAAATTTCAAACGATTCCCATTTACCTTAAAAGGTCTCTCAGCATCAAGAGGAGAGATTTCAATTGTACCATATGGGAATACATTTGCCACAACAAAAGGTCCAGACCAACGAGATTTGAGTTTACCTGGAAACAACCTCAGTCGAGAGTTGTACAATAATACCTGTTGACCCGGTTCAAACTCCTTAGGCTTGATCTTGCTATCATGCCACAACTTAGTCTTCTATTTGTAAATCCATGCACTTTCATATGCAGTCCTCCTGAACTCATCAAGCTCATTCAGCTGAAGTATTCTTTTCTCTTGAGCTCTAGATGGTTCAAAATTTAAAAACTTTATAGCCCACAATGCTTTGTGTTCTAACTCCACTGGCAAATGACAAGCTTTGCCATACACCAACTGATAAGGTGACATGCCAATAGGAGTTTTGAACGCAGTTCTGTACGCCCAGAGTGCATCATCAACCTTCTTAGCCCAATCCTTCCTAGAAATTCCCACTGTCTTCTCCAGGATTCTTTTTATCTCCCTATTAGAGACTTCAACTTGCCCACTAGTCTGGGGATGATATGGTGTGGCTACTCTGTGTCTCACTCCATATTTAACCAGCAAGCTCTCAAAATATTTGTTACAAAAGTGTGTACCCCCATCGCTGATAATAGCTCGAGGTACTCCAAACCTTGTAAAAATATTCTTCCGTAGAAAGTTTACAACCACCTTAGCATCATTAGTGGGAAGAGCAACCGCTTCAACCCACTTGGAGACATAGTTGTAACAGCCCGTTGAACACCGGTATTGTTAACATTAATTATGATATTAAGCGCAGTTAGAATCACAGCGATTCATTTATAAAAATGCGAATAAACTTTTTCTGATTAAAATCTGTGATCGTAACTGAAACACTAGCGGAAGAACGACTTAAACTATTTATACACTTTATGTTACTACATATAAGAGACTAAGGGGTTCCAATAAACCCACTTAGCCAATTCCTCACTTTTACGTTTTTACCAACTTAACCAGATTCACTAATTTATCTTTTCTGCGAACACAAAACAAAATTCTAAACCTAGACTCCAGGTTATCCTTTTTCCTTATTCAATTACCTTTCTAACAAGCTATCACACACTCGATTCCGAGCACGTGAGCTCCGGTTATCGCCGTTTGAAGTTGGACAAACAACATTGCCCACCAAATCCAAAACAGCCCAAAACCTCCCATCTTCGCAGAATATTCTGCACCTAACCACAAGACCACTGTCTCTCAAACATTTACACCATAAACTAGACACCTCAAACTTTGATTTGATATATCGTATTCTTAATTTGACCAAGTAACGAAGCGGGAATTAATTTCCCAACACAGACCCAAATCTGCCCACTGGTGCTGGCCAGAACAGGGCAGATTGTGCCATCAGCCGCCATGGGTTGCGCACACCACCAATGATTCTAGAATTTTGACACAACGTAGGGGACATCTTAAGCTTCAAAATGGCGTATGTCACGTCCCAATCGGACCACTGTGGAGAGAGATACGCTCTCCCGAAGTTCACCCAAAAACTGCCAATTTTAAAGAAAATTCGCCAGAGTTTCCTTTGTATTTCCTAAAATCCCCAATTTTGCATAAGCTGTTTAACACTACAATTATACCGGAAACCAGCAAAATCCAATGGGTGGCACTTACAACCCAATCCAATTTACACTTAAAACATAAGCAGTTCAGTTTCAATTCTTTATAGTTTCAATCACTAACTTTCAATTTCATGCATAAATCATCATACAGATAATCATAAACCTAAAATAGGCATAAAGCCCTTCCATCATAATACGCATACATCCATGGTATATTTACAATACTGAATTACAATTACACTTACAACTTTAACTTCAATTTATAATAATCCACATATTACAACTTTACTTAACAAATGAATTCATAATTAAGATGACAAATATGATACACTGAAGTAAAATATGCATCACTACTCCACTCATCATCATGCGGGCTTCTTGCCCGCTGCTCCATATCCACTGGTACATCCTGAAATAAATGCCCCGAGACGGGGTGAGATATACGGATATATCTCAGTAACCAAGAGGTTCTGGAGAAAACTTCGTCCAATGGTTCACTTCTATGTATATCAATAATATAAAACACCATCACTGTTATAAAATGGGATAAAGCAAGGGATTTAGAGAAAGGGGTAATATATCAGAACAACTACGACATGCGGGATGGTAGCTAACAATACCACGCCATGTCCTTGGCTATACGCCTATGGGTACTACCCCTGGCGTGTTCAGAGAACAACCCACCATGGTACCCCTTCCAACCATATACACCCGAGACTACCTAGTGTTCTCCTATCCGGATAACACACCACGACCCTGGGTCAAATGGAACTCCCTCTCGGAGACCTATCCAGTGGCAGTCCGGAAACTTGCCCGAAGGCTAAAATATCTACTGGCCAGAGATCTGGTACATAAGTACCCACTGTGATAATACATATGCATGTTCATGTTGTTCTACACTACTCATACACACTTCCTACCGTTGCCATCAACTAGCAAGGTGGAACACAAAAGGGGAACAAGCCCCAGTACCAAGAGGTTACCTTTCTTTTTATCCGTCCACTGAGCTCCGCAGAAACTCCACTTATAGCTTGATACATAGGGAATGCCTACACAGAGGACAATTCCACACACTTAGAACTTTAAACCACACATGAATTTCACAATAACATGTGTAAATCAATTCACTTACCTCAATACACTTGGTCCAGGACCAAGGGCAATCCACTATTTCACTGTTCTGAGTTTAAATCCTCGTACGGCAACCTATACAACCATGTATAGTCGTCAGTTTTAGTCAAAATACGTCAAAACGCGAAAACGTCAAATTCTCACCTCACCACTAGGAGGGTTCGGCCATAACAGTGTATTTTTAGGATTTATTTTTCTAAATTTTCTTTCTCATTTTATTACACTCACTCAGGTTACCAAAAGGCTAGTTCAATCGTCGCTTTTCCGTTTTACGACTTTTACGCAACGTTTTGCGAAATATTTCACTTTAGGCACATTAGGCCAATTTTACCACTTATGGTTTTTGCATTGTTCTTTCCATATGCCAATCACTACACAACCCTACTAAGTACCTTTTCAACACACAACACATCACTAAAATTTTCCAAAACATCCATTCCCCAATTTACCTCAAATGGCTGAATTCTCACTAGTTCACATCCAATGAATTTTCATCAATTTTAACCACTCCACACCTCATATCATCCTATTATATCATCATACAATCATACAACAACTCACCAATACACTCCCAACACATTTTCAAAATTCAAAGTCTTGACACCCAAAAATTTTACTAAGTTAAAATCCATTTTTTTCACCAAAATTTTTCATGGCATTTCTAGCTTTAATACATCATTCTAAGACATTATCATCTAATAGACATTTTCCATTTGAGCTCTCTAACACCACATATCACAAAATCCCTTTTTAGGGTCAAGAATCAAAACTCAAAAATCAACCAATGAAATGTTGAAATAACTCACCCAAATGCACGGTATATGGCTCCTCCTAAGCATACTCCACCATTGGAGCATGAAAAAGCTTCATGAACACCAAAACTTCTCAAAAACCGAAACTGTAATTGGGCAAGATCTCCTCCCACACGCGATTTCAAGGCTTAAAAGTGGTACCAATGGGTTCAGAAGGTGTTTTCCATCAAGATTCAAGACAAGAATCGTTGAATTCGGTGGAGAAATGGCCAAGTTATGGCCAAAGGAAAATTTGCATAGTGAAGAGGGGAGGGGGGCTGTCATATGCGCATGGAGGGAGAGAGAAAGTGAGGAAGGTGAGTGACAATGAATAATAACTTAAGTGATTTAAGTGGGAACGGCGATTTAACACTCATCCGAATTTCTCTCGACAACCTTTAATTATACTCACTCAATCTCTTGAGCTTTCCGGTTGTTCGGGAAAAACACTGCTTTAAGCTACAGCGCGCGCCGTTGGCACGCCTCCACAAATTGACTTAAATTCATCAAATAATATCAGAAATCGTATTTCTTATTTCTATGGACCATTTAAAATTCATATTTGAAACCTAGAGCTCAAGATTCCAATGGCACGTTTTACGGTGCAATCTGACTGCAGTATTTTTACCCACGAAAAACACTATTCACTGATTTTTCCGAAACTTGCCTATCCACTCAATTTTCCGTTCTGAATCCATTTGCAAGCTTATTTTTATCATCTGAGACCTTCTGCTCAATTTTTTTATCTTCCGAGGGTTGTGTGTTGTCTAATTACCATTTTGCCCTTTCTTTGTATTTTGGCCTAATCTTTGGGATTTTCACTAATCCTTCACTTAATTACTCACTTAACACTTTAATTACTTAATTTAGAATTGTGAGGTGTTATAATCACCCCACCTTTTAGAATTTTGTCCGCAAAATCACATCTTAACGGTCCCGTAACACGGGGCGTAATCGAAAATCTCATTTCTGTGGTATCCATCATTACTTAGTCCTTCACGGAATATCTTAATTTCGAGTATCTAACCCCTTAATTCATTATATCTTTCACTGTTTCCTTAACCCACTGTTGCTTTTTCATTCACTGTAGTTCATAATATACTCATTTCACACTTGTCATTTATGGTGTCACGACCTTCAATTCGCAATACTTTAAGCTCTTCACGGCTTACGGTTACACTTTCACCAATTTATAGGTAATAGACGACCACATTACAATTTGTTTGTCTCACTTCATCTCATTCTCATCTTCATCTGTCTTTGGACC